>OY720633.1:38453363-39199611 GCA_963169105.1 Ceriagrion tenellum | reverse complement strand
GGTAATAGTAGAGACATTTGTCGCCGTTTCCATAGTCCGGAGAGACTGAAAGTATGTAAATTTAGCTCAGTATTATTTATTTTAGGATATTATAATTTTTTCTATTGATTATGAACCTATAGCCAAAGTTTCAGAATTGAAAGTTTTTTTTATTAATTGAGGTTATTTCTTTTACGGCGATCAGTGATTGTGTTCAGGTTTTTGCTTAAACAAATCTTTCGGCTTCAAGTTCAAGAAAACGTTGGCTGGTATACAGATCAATTAAAAATGAATAATAAAGTAATTTTTTATGCATTAACACCTAATTGTATGTTTTAAGTTATCATTTAAGCCATAAATATTGATATTATCTTCTATGAAATGGTAACATCGTGTGTTAAACGGCTTTCTTCATATTTATAGCATCAAAGAAGATTTATAAATACTTCGAAACGCTGGAAATAGGTGATTAATTGCAAAGCAATTGCAAAGAGATTGACCAAACCCTCATTAAAAGTATAGCTACGCTAATTTACACTGCATTCGATAATTATGATTGATAGGAAATGTTAAGTTCTAGTCCTGGAAAGGCTTTAAACGGGGATTTCAAGTAAAGATAAGTGTGTCTTTGCAGAGTATGCGCAATCTTCTTCTCATTTTAAGTGGGTTGCATCAAATATAGCGCTAACGGAAAGGCAAGATAGAATGGAATAGTTATTACTAATATACGAAACAAATAACGATACAGTTATCACACTGGGAAAGATTCACCTGAATTTGCCGACTTTAATCTCAGAATCGCATGTATAATAAAGTACAAATATGTTACCGGTTAATCTTTTTGTTTATCCATCAATATTTGTAGCTTTGGTGCAAATAGTACCGGATGTGCTGCAGGAAAAAAATACGAGTAAGTTATGAAGCCATCTCAAATATACGAGAGCCTAAAAATGTTTCTCTGGCGAGGGCGAAAAATATATTGAGCCGGTCCCGTGTGTAGAAGGAAGGCAATAAAAGATGTTTTCGAGACGTGAAGTTGAGTGTCAAGGATTTGCTCTCCGCAGGACGTCTATTCATCCTCGATTATCCTATCCTTTCTTCATCTCTCCCTCTCTCACAGAGTCCCTTCATCTCATCCCGAAACCTCGCTCCTCAGTCTCATTCCAACTCTCAACCTTCCTCTCCCCTAATTATTTTTTTCCCGTATAATATCCTCAACCTCCAGAGTCGACTCCATCAACTCCTTCCCTTCATCATTTTTCCACCCCCTTACCCTCCCACTTTGGCTCGGTCCTCGCGACCCTTAATTTCCGCTCTCCACATATGCACGAGGTCCCAGAAATGCGCTGAGAAACATGGACGTCGCTCTCTCATGAAGATTTTTTCCTTTGATGCACTGCCCACCCATTCAAAGCGGTCCCTCCTTTCCTATTCACCTATTTCTCTATCCCTCCTCTTGAGTCCCCACCTCGATCACTTCACAACAAACTTCTGAACTATTCCCGTCGTTTCCTTTAATGTGAGAGGGAGTGTTGTTTTTAGATCCAAGTCCAACTTCCCATTTGGTCAACGCTTCGTCGCTTTTGGCCTTTGATTGCCTGCCCGAGGACATCCATATTGCCGCGACGTTCATAAACGTTTTTCGCATTTGATAAAAACCCTCGTGATCTTCTGCCACATTCAAGTCCAAAAACATCTGATTTAAGACGCAAATAGCAATAATTTGTGTCGTTCATTGTGGCTCAATATCTTACGCTTTGTACCAATGATTTACCAGGAAATATATTCAACGGTATCCGCAGAGATATTGTGGAACATCATCTTGAATTTTTAAATAAAAGAAACTTTGAATACTCAGGACTTACTTATTTTTGTTTCCTCCGCAATTTCAGAGATTCTCTTAAGAGCTGCCATGTATCTTTCACGCAAGAATTTGCTACAGCATCCATTCTGCGATGTTTTGACTCATTTCTAATCACTCTGATTATCCGTATGTTGTGGTCATTGCGATTTTTAGAACCAGGATACATTTAAAAAATGAATATCCCGATCCTCAGCGCCGCGAAAACTACTATATATGCAATCTGTCCTCACGTTCAGGTAAACCCTTGATAGGTAAGCTAGATCACCGGACCAGAGGGCCTTAATTATAAATTCTATCATGTGTTCGACACCACATTCGCAGTTGCATTTTTTGTGGTGTCTTGATTCTGTAGATAATAGTTGGTGACTTAGGAGACCAAATTGGCTCTCCTAATCGAAAAGTTTGTATTCTCTCAATTATTTATAGAGATTATTAAAAAAAACCTTTGCCCTTATTTGTTAAAAATCAGCATTTAACCTAATAACGATAAGGAATAGTACGATGACAATAAGTTTACAAGAATATCCTTGTATCATTTGCACAAAACGTTGAAATGGTTAATCTACTCTACACATACAAGTGCATCTACATACCACCGAGCGAGCCACCGCAAAGGCGTGTGGCAGGGGGTGTTAGGACACAAGCCTTGTGAAGATGTAAGAGAAAAGGTTTTCGGAAGTGAAATGACATGTATTATGGGAGTGTATTTAGTGGAGCTCAGTTTTCATTGTGATCACTTGCTGTGCGCGGAAATAACGAGTTCCTGTACCTATCTGTTCGGAAGTGTATCTCTCTTATTTTATCACTTCTGTCAGACCTAGAAATGTAGTGAGGCGTCATGATAATATTCTCTGTGTCGCTCTGAAGCACACCAGTTCTGAATATCTCAAGCAGCCTAAGCCTACCGTGCAGCCTCCGAGTCTCTAGGGGCTCCCACCTTAATCCCTTTAAAAGTTGAGAGACACTATATGTACGCTCGTAGCAGTTTTTGTCGAAGCGCGCTGCTTTCCTTTGTATTTTATTAATAATGATGTCATTTATATTTTTTACGAGTAGTATTTCGGTTTAACGTGCTTTGATGACTAAGCTCATTTCACACATACTGTCTGCCGCTGGGAGACAGGGGCAAAAGCCATAGGCGCAATTCGAGGGGTGGCAAGGTGTGACATTTTCCCCCAATATTTTGTAGGGAAAACAATTTGGTTATGTTACACACTCTGAAAAACAAATTTCATAGGCACAATTTTCGTTACTCTAACAGTTGTGTAATACAATATGTTCGTTCGTAGCAGTTTTTAACGAAGCGTGCTGCTTTTCTTTGTATTTTATTATTTTTTTGTTAAAAATGTATGACAAGGGTCCTAAATGCTCGCGGCGTATTTGAAGTGTGGCCTAACCAGAGCGAAGTAGCGTCTCTCATTTTACTTTTTCCTCCGAGGACCTTCCTATTGTACGCTTGATAAAACCTAGTTTATTTTATGCTGTGACGCTTATGTTTTGTATGTGTCCCCCACGATGTGTCAGAAGTTAAGGTAACTCCAATATATTAAAATCTATCTGAAGATTTTATGTTTTCTCCACCCACAGTGTAGGTATGGCATTCGTGTGACGACTTTCGAAGGAATGCCATGAGGAATATTCCACAGAGTCCCTCGTATCGGTATCAGAAATCATCAATTTACGAATTTTCATTGAGGAATCAGCTTACATACCACCGGTAGATTTGAGTTCTAAAACTGGAAAGGTCCAAACGACGGATTTCCCATTTGTAGGGTGCGGCGTTTCCCTCATACACCCTGCTACATCTACATAATACTGTGCGAGCCGCCGCATGGACGTGTGGCAGGGGGTGTTAGGTCACCAGCCATGTAAAGATGTAAGTTTTGAGGACATAAAATGGTGACATGTATTATTGGATTGTATGTAGAGGAGATCAGTTATTATTGTGGTCGCTTATTGTGCACGGAAAGAACGTGTTTTTGTACCTATCTGTTTGGCAATGTATTTCTCTTATTTTATCGCATCTGTCAGACCTAGAGATTTAGTGAGGAGTCAAGAGAATATTATGTATCGCTCTAAAAAATATCCGTTCTGAATTTATCAAGCAAACTAAGCCTAGCGTGTAGCCTCCGACTCACTAAGGGCTCCCACCTTAATCCCTCTAAAACTTGTGAGACACTATATGTAGGTGCGCTCGTAGCAGTTTTTAACGAAGCACGCTGCTTTCCTTTGTATGTTATTATTTTTTTTTATTAAATCTTTATGACTAGGGTCCAAAATGCTCACGGCGTATTCGAGGTGTGGCCTAATCAGAGCGAAGTAGCATCTCTCTTTGAATTTTTCATCCGGGGACTTTCCTATTATACGTTTAACAAAACCTAGTTTCTCTAATGCTGTTCCACATATGTTTTGTATGTGTAATCCCCATGATATACACCCTTTTCGGCAATTCATAACGCTTATTTTTATTGAAAGTTATCGCGTCGAGCCCGGCCGCTGAGTTATTTTGGATGCAGTCCCCAATTCATCTTCCCTCTCAAGTCCGAAGGAAAAACGTGATTGGTTGGGTCTAATCGACTCAAAAGAGCGCCAACGAAGCAACAACTTTATTCAGAGCTAGCTACCTCTCTCCCTTGCCCTCCATCCCTCCTCTTTCATTGTGGAGCACCATCTTCCGGCTTCCCCATCGAACTACGCCCACCTCCTTAGTTAGTTTGCATAACAGCCATCCACTCAAATTGGGGAGCCACCTGTCCCCGATTAATAAAACCTCTTTAAAAGTTTTCATTCCCTTCCGTCCTCTCATCCCGCTGCCGTTTCCCCACCGCCATCAACCCCTTGTCTCCATTCACAGACTTGCCGTTAAAAAACCTACTACTCCCTCATCATTCCCACCACAACTCTTTTCCCCTATTCCTTCCAGATGGGAGGGATTCCTCCCTCTCTTCCCCACCCCCCCGCCATACTCCTCCCCCTCCCTCCAACCTCCGGAATTCCAGCAGCGATCCTGCACCCTGGAAAACCCATTCATTAGTGGCGGCCGCAACGGTGCTTTAAAAACCTCCTCTGGTGGGCTCATGGCGAGTTACATCCCGATCTCTTTCTTTTTCGCCTCTCTGCACGTGTCATAATTCTCGCGTAGAGTATACCTGCGTTGGCGCGGGGTCCTTGTTTACGCGAAGAGGGAAATTTACACCCCGGTTCACTTACTCCTTCGAGTAAGATGGGTTCAGTATAAAGAACGCACCGCGTATACTTCGTTCCGCTTCGAAGCGAAAAAAAACAGTCGCATAACACTCAGGTTCTGGGTTTGAATCCCATTCCGGCAAAATAATTTTTAGCTATAGTTTTTTTCAAATTTATTCAATTCCCGTTGAGTGTTTGGATTTCATATCTTGCTAAAATTTCCTTGCAGATATCCAGAGGTTGTGGCGTCATGAGAGTATTTCGGAGTGTGTCGACTTAAGCTGCCCTTCATTGAAATTATCCTATAGAATCTTGTTAAAAAGAGAAGCAAAGGTTATTTAAACACTCATAATACACTATAAGTTTGCGGGTTAAGTTATAGGGCGACCGTAGTACATATGACTCTCGTCTAAGGGGTGGGAGTAGGAAAAAAGGTGGAGAGTACGGAGGGAAATCGTATAAGTATTTCTTATGTTACCGTCACGCGGCATTAGTTATGAAAATATTGACCCGGTGAGGCTCAAACTTTCAATCACGTAATTGCTCGTATGCTGTCCGTATAGAAGTACCGTTCTTTCCGCGCACAATAAGTGACCACAATAAAAACTAAACTCCACAAAATTCACTCCCATAATACACGTCACCATTTCACCTCCCAAAACCTTATCCCTCACATATTTACCCGGCTGGTGTCCTAATATCCCCTGCCACACGCCTAGGTGGTGGCTCGCAGGGTAGTTGTAGATGTAAATCTAAATACCAACCTCCGAGCTGCCGCAGAGGTATGTTGCAGGGGGTGTTAGTACACCGGTTATGAAAGGGGAGGGAATTGGAAAAATGGGGTAGAGTACAGAGGGGAATCGTTACAGTATTTCTTTTGTCAGTGTGACGCTGCATTAGTTATAAAAATATTACCCTGGTGAGGGTCGAACTCACAATCCCGGAATAGCTCGTACGCAGTCCGTATAGAAGTACCATTCGCTAAGCACGAATGCGTCGCCGAAGAGTTTGATTATAACACAATGCACCACTTAATCCAGTGAAGAAATGGATGCCTGAGAGGTTTAGTACTCCATGTAAGTCTATTAATCATCAAATAATACAAATATTGCGTTAAATGAAACTCTGTCAACTATGAAGAGGTTTCATTTGAGTGCGTCACTAATTTCCAAGAGTTGAAAAATATATTACTTTATGTTTCATAATCATAGCATCGTATATTGAACACAGCGATGACAAGGCCCCAAATATCTGAGGCGCGAGAGAAAAAATTTGCGAAATGCGGGGGGTGTAGAAACTACGACCAAATAGAGAGAATTGAGCATGTTCACTCATCGTTATGATGGGGTACTTCTGAATTCTCTACATTTTTAATATAAGAAAAAATAAAGTTAACAGTTTCTGGCGAGATATTTTGGAAATGAATTATTAAAATGAAGAGCACTAGGTGTTGTACTGTCAACTATTTTTAATAAATAATAATTAGCAACACGTGTATCGGCGCATATTGGCCATCATCAGGTATAGTGCACCTGTTATGTTATGTATTATGCATGTATTAAAATTTAATTATTATTATTAGTGTTATGTATTGAAAATAGTGGACAGTACAACATCTAGTGCTTTTCATTTGAAGAAAAAAATAATTTGTTTATATTTGGAGTGTTTTAAATAGTGGCTTGCCGGGGAAATCTGTGGGGGTACTAACGTGGGTGAAAGATGTTTTTGGAGACACTACACGACAATGGCGCGTTATAGGGAAGGACATCTAGGGAAGCAGATCTCAGGAGGGAAAATTAGGAGCATTTGAGATGGGTTTAAGAAGGAGAGTAAAGACTTATGAGGAGACAACGAGAGCGACAACCAAAGGAGCGGAGTGTTTGAAGGGAGAAGAGCTGTGTAGAAGTGGTCTATAAAACCTAATTTGATTGGAGGCATACCTTACTATAAAATAATTGGGGAGTGCAAGTTGAGCGAAGGGCATATTTACATGTAGAGCATGTTTTTCCTTACCTGTGGCACGTATCATTGAATCAGGAATTTTGAATATATCGAGGAAGTTTATAAAATAAATTGAGCAAATGTAGAGCTCAATATTTTTCAGGTCTCCTGGAGGTGGCACGACCTTGAGAATCTCAAAAAGAAATATAATTATGACATTGTTACGTACAAAATTTTCCACAAAATGTCAATAGCATTTTTCCTTCTCTACGATATCCTAGGTTTGATTATTGTGGCGTTAGTGGCGATTAGCGGTTTGAGAACCGGTGATGCAGGTTATCAATCATCAGGCAAAGAAATCATCATCACCAAAGAGTGCAAAATTCATATTGAAAAGTTAGTGACTGGTATACTGTGGAATGATCATATTGACCTGCCTAACACACTTTTTTGATATCCGATATGGCTAAATGGATAAAAACATGCTAACAATAACGTTGAATTGTAACAGTCGCTTCAGGTTATCGTTCCTCGAACTGGTAAGGTTATATAAGGTACAGTCTATCCTGGCAACTGAATACTAAGAGAAGCACAGCGTCGATCTCATGGCATGATTTGTACTAACGCCTTTGAGTTCCCATTCATAATAATGCGCCTAAAACTTCCATCATTGACGATGGTAATCATATAGTGGGTGTAGGAAATCTGTATTAAAAAGGAAATACAAAATCATAGAGATAAATATGTGTTTTAGACGCTGCAACTGCTGAGATAATCCACAGTATCATACTTACGACTGTCATTAAATAAACACTGGATTCGTTTCCGAGACGGAATTCGACCCAGCGATCTTCGAGTTGCCAGGCAAGCGATTTTACAACCCAGCCTCTGTGGTGTAGTTACTGTTTGAGCTTCCACCGGTGCGATCTGTCAATTGAAGCACTTCATTGGTAAATACATAACATGCGTGAAAAATAATACTCATAAAAATAATTTGCGCGCAGTTTGAATGTTGAGTTCAAGAAAAAATATTTCCATTTCTTCAATCGAAAATAACAACAAAATTATACTTGTATTTTTCTTGCTTTTTTAATGCGGTCATTTATAATAGTGACAACACTCGTGTAATTTGCTTGCCTACATACAACAGATGATTTTTTGTAATTTTTTATTCTCTGATTACTTTCCCTAATCTCATAGGTAAAAAGGTTGAAAAATGATTTTTTAATGCCAAAAATGCCTCCTGCCTCCCAATTACCACATCGCTTCCAAGGTCCTCTCCGTCCTTATCCCTATCTTACTTATCTCTATTTCCCTTAACCTTCTTACTCTTATCCTCCTAATATTCGACGAATACCCTGGAGCCTCCTCACATATAGAGTGGAAAGATTCCGTAGTAGTCTTTTGTGATATTTGATTCTCTGGTTACTTTCCCACATCTAATAGGCTAACAAGGTTGAAAAATGATTTTTTAAATGTCAAAAACGCCTCTCAGGGCTTACTTCGCCCCTCCCCCTTGGCTGTGCCTCTGCCCGGCCACCTCGGCGTGCTTGAAGAGTAAGGTGTAGAGCATGGGTGGCCAACCCGCGGCCCGCCATGAACATTTTTCCTGCCCGCGAGATTAATCACATTTCAATACAATAACTTAAACACATTAATAATAACTCATTATGTTTCCATTTTTCACTCAAAAAAATGTATATAGTGGGTCTAAATCTAATATGGGGATATATAATTTTATATACGGCCCGCGGAGTTATGATGCATTTCCAAAGTGGCCCGCAAGATCATTTTGGTTGGCCACCCCTGGTGTAGAGGTTGCTTGCGGTCGGTCGCTCTCTCCTTCGTATTTACCGGCGGAGAGGCGCCCGGCCGCGTAGTGCCGGCCGGCGCGAACATGGCGGTGTGGCGCGCGCGAAGAGGCGCCGCCCTCGTGGCGATGGCGCCGGCTTCAGACAGCAGGCGGGAAGGTGAACGCAAGAGGTGGCGCTCCCTCTGTATACGGATAAACACTCGTCGCAACACTACCCCTCTCTTATCGCTCCCCCTCACTCCACTTACCCCCTCCCCTACCACCCCAGTCAACTCGCGCGCCAATTCCCCTCCCGCCGCCCCCCCCTCCCACTTTCGCGCCCTTTCCCGCCGCCGCCACGGCTCTTGTGCGCACCGCTCTTCCATTGGACGGCTAAACCTATCTCTCTCTCTCTCTCTCGGGAGGCGGGGGGAGTGAGTCCGCCTTTTTACGCGTGTCATATTGGCACTCACTCTGTGCGCAGGTGGGAGGGAAGGCTACAGTGAGGGAGCGGGGAGGGAGGACGAAGAGGAGTGTGGAAGGTTAGGTTCGATCGCGGAATGAAGAGAACACATCTCGCGTCCCGTTCGCAAGGCTTGAATATGAGTGACCACGCTTATACAGCTGTAGTCATGATATTCAATTGTAAATGATAAGTAACTTAGTTTTTCCATATAGATTTTTTATAAAAAAAACGACCTAGGTTTCGACGAAGCTCGTCATTATCAGGTGATAGGTCGAAACCTAGGTCGTCTTCTTATATCTATTAAATCTATGTGGAAAAACTAAGCTATTTATCATTTACAATGCTAAGCAATTCGCGATTCCACGAAGTCACACCCGAGACAACGGATTATATCCAATATTAGGCCCCAATTAATCCTAAAACGTGAATCGATCACCCACTGACCGATGATTTTCATAATCTATTATTCATACCGAACTGATTATCAATTCTCCCTCATTATTTCTTCCTCTTTCCCTTCAGCTCAATCCCTAGAGACTAAGGGTCGCTGTTCCTCACTCTCCTCCATTCTGTCCGGTCCTTCGAGCCCTTAGATGTTCCATAGTCAGTCTACCATTATGCAATCCATCCATCTCCTCCTAAGTCTTCCTCTGGATGGCTTGTCATTCGCCTGCAGGTCCATCATTCCCCTCAAGACATTCCCCTCAAGACATTCCCCTCTTCCCTTCTCATCGCATACCCATACCACTGTAATCTGTAACAACATATTTCAATTCTTAATAATGATCATCAGTATGTAGGAAACACACTGTCGGGCGGTCCAAAAGGAATAACGCCGAACTCTCTGAATAATCACTACGTTATTTTTTGTTCAATACTCTCCGATACATAACATAACACATTCCCCAATGGGAAGACACGACCGGTCGCCATAACGCACACAGCCCACTCTGCCGCCTACAGCCCCGTTTACACTGTCACTGTGTTCACTGAACTAAGTTCCACGGGACTTAGTTCAGAACAAAATCCTGCGGGATTTTGTTCCTAAAACAGTTCAGAGAACAATGTCCCGCGTTTACATTGCCGTCATCTGTTCGGGATATTTTCGGGAGCTTCAAGGAGAAAGTGGATGAGGCAGTTATTCCGCAGTAATGTCGCAAGGAAACAATGTGCTTTCCCATTTAATGAAGTTAAGACATTGTATTGAGTTAAAATTTGACCTAGACTCTGTAGTAGTGTCGCAAGGAAATAATTCACCTACACATTAAATGAATTTAAAACATTGTACTGATCTAAAATATGAGCTACGAAAGCAATTTACTGATTGGATTGAGCACATTCTGTAATCGTACGCATAAAAGTACACTGTGTCCAGTGTCCCGCGAAAAATCCAACCATATCTGCGGTGGACAGTGAACTCAGTCTCGGGACAAGTTTCAGGACAAATATTTCCCAAAATGTCTGAGGAACAGTTCAGTGAACATCTCGGACAAGTCCTGGGACCTGTCCCGGGACAAAGTCCGGTGGCAGTGTAAACGCACCTTACCAACCACCAAATCGCTCCCATGGTCCTCTCCGTCCTTATCCCTATCTTAGCGAGTTGTTATTTTTCCTCATTTTACCCCCGAACTACCACTTAAATATATATCAATGATGAAGTCTAACGCATCTGGTATTGATGGCATTAGTGTAAAATTTATTAAAATGATTCTTCCGCTTGCATTACCTATGATATTAAATATTTACAATTGTTCCCTGAATTATTCTACTTTTCCCGCATTATGGAAATTTGCCCTTATTAGACCTATACAGAACAATTCTAACCCAACAGATATGTCTCATTATCGCCCCATATCCATATTATGCGCCCTATCCAAACCTCTCGAGAGATTTGTCTTTAATCACACCATAGAGCACCTTTCTCGCAATAACTTTTTAGATAATTATCAATCAGGTTTTCGCAAAGATCATAGCACGCAGTCCGCACTAATCAAAATTACTGATGATATTCGTCATGCTATAGATAATAGAAAAATAGTCATACTCGTTCTATTTGACTTTAGCAAAGCTTTTAACTGTGTAAATCACGACATTCTCTTGGCACGATTACGCAAGCTGAAGTGCTCTAATGCCGTCCTAGTATGGTTTAAATCATACCTCTCTGATCGCCAACAGGCGGTGAGGGGTTTGGAAGGCGTTTGTTCTGATCCATCCCCATTGCCTAGCGGAGTACCTTAAGGGTCCATTCTAGGGCCATTGTTATTTAATATTTATGTCCATGAATTATCAAATGTGATTCGCACCTGTCAGTACCATTTTTACGCGGATGACCTACAAGTTTATCTAGAATGTTATTGTAATTGCATGGAAGAAACAGTTTCATTGCTTAATAATGATATTCACGCTATATGTGCATGGGCATCGGCCAACGACCTAAAACTTAACTCTCAAAAAACGAAACCAATAATAATAGGAAGTCCTTCATTTATAAACTCTCTTGACTTTGATTGCCTCCCTAAAATAACTGTTGAAGGAGTACAACTTGATTATGTTGATGAAGTGAATGATCTCGGTCTTGTTATAAATAGAACCTTGACTTGGAACTCACATGTGCATAGTATTTCTAATAAAGTTTTGAAAACACTTTATTAGCTGAAGCAATTCAGACACCTAGTACCTTTTCCGCTAAGCCAAAAGCTGGTAACCTCTTTAGTTTTACCACACATAGATTACTGCTCGCTGGTGTTCACGAATATATCAAAAGAACAAATCGCCATTCTACAAGATTACAGAATTGTTGTATGCGATATATATATGATATCTCACGCGATGAACATGTTAGCCCGTATTATGAGATGTTAAATTGGTTAAAAATTGAAGAAAGACGTATGCTGCAAATGGGTGTATTTATTTTTAAATTATTAAATGTAAAGATTCCATTGTATTTATATGACCAATATGTATATAATAAGGACAAAAAAAGCGAATGAATAGAAATAATTCGAACTTAATAATACCATGCCATAGAACAACTACTTATAATAAATCATTTTATGTATCATCGTGTAAATTGTGGAATTCTCTTCCTCAGAATATAAAGACGTTGACATCAGTGTATGCATTCAAGAGAGCTCTGAAAGAGTATTTATGTTCTAAATATTAGAATATAAAATGTAACATTTACTTATTTCTTTGTTTTATTTGTTGTAAACTGTGTAATATTAGTGGCTGTTTATACAAAGCATTGTAAGTGTTATGCCTTTAATCTTTTTATGTAATTTTTCCAGAGACAATACCAACCTCTAATATTATGTCTCCTGCATATCATTATGTAGCAAGTACTTTATTACTTTACGTTGTTTGTAAATCTTATCAGCAGCTTTAAATATAAACAAATGCAAATGCCATGTACTTGTGCTCCATGGGATTATGTGGTCCCAGAGTAAATAAACTTTATCTTATCTTATCTTACTTATCCCTCTTACCCTTATCCTTTACCTTCTTACTCTTGCCCTCCTAATATTCGACGAAGACCCTGGTGGCTCCTCACTCTTCTTCTTCTTCGGTTATCAACCCATGGGTTGGTTGGCAATAGCACACCATTCCGCTCTTTGCTCAGCTTTCCTCTTCATTTCACCATATGAGACACATCCAGAGTCATTGATGATCTGCTTCATATAGCTTAATCTAGGACGTCCTCTACGATTTTTCCCCTCAATAAAACCTTCAGCTATTAATTTTATAAAATCATTGCATCGTAGAATGTGACCCATTAGTTTAAGTCTCCTTGTCTGTATCTGTCTCCAGAGACTTCTATTTTCTTGTACTCTTCTCAGCACTTCCTCATTGGTGATTCTGTCTCGCCAGCTGATTTTCTGCATCCTTCGATAACACCACATTTCTAGGGCCTCTAGTATATTCTTTTCATGTTTCCCGATAGTCCAACTTTCACACCCGTAAAGGGCCACACTCCAAACATAAGCTTTCATAACCCTCTTTCTTACTTCCAAACTAACATTTTTACAAGTCAGTAGAGTCTTTTTATCATTGAAAGCTATTTTTGCTAGTTGCATTTTATTCACAATTTCTCGTTTACTCCTTCCATCTTCTGTTATCTTACTTCCCAAGTAGCTGCATTCTGTAGCTTGTCCTAGTTCGTCATCATATATTCTTATCCTTACAGGTTCACAGCAGTTTTGAGCACCGCATACCATCACTTTAGTCTTTTGCTTATTTATCCTCATTCCATATTGGTCTCTAAGAATTCTTTCCATCTCGTTAAGTATAATTTCTAAATCTTCTTTCTTTTCTGCAACTATGGCAATACCATCAGCATATCGTAACATATCTATTTTCTTCCCATTTACTTTGGTTCTTACACGAACATTTTCCCTTATTTTATCGATTGCTTCTTGGATGTATGCATTGAAAATTATTGGTGATAGAGGACAGCCTTGTCTAACTCCTTTCCTTAACGTGGATTATCAGGGGTGTGTTATTGGTCTCCATAACGCGCGCTCTAGCATTAGAACTAGTTTTCGAATGTGCTCATGAGAGCGGAAAGGAATCGTCATTCGCTAATTTTATCAGGTTTTTTATATTACCAATCTTAATTGATAGAAAGCACTATTAGGACAGTAACTGAGAGCATATACATTGTAGAGCGCACTTTATTATGCTGGTTGTGTCAGGCGAAACTTTGTGGGACTTGCTGAACATTGTGAAATAAAAGCTGTAACTTAGTAATTCCACATAAACTTTATTAACAACTTAGATTCGACTTATGAAGTCCTCATCACCTGATGATGACTTCGTAAGTCGAAACCTAGGCCATTAATGATGGACGAAACCTAGGCAGTTGATGTAGAATTACTAAGTTACAGCTTTCATTTCATATTGTAGAGCGGTTTCCGTTCTAGTTTAAGGTCACAATTATAGGAATGTAGGAACCGTAATCCCACCCCAGATCCTGCATAAATGTTCCACGGAGGTAAGAATCTCCACGTATGAAGTGTAATTAGAAATTAATTATAACTCAAGGTCAAGTGTAAATAGATGTCAAATCAAGCGTTTTCATTGGAATGAGATATAAAAATTTCAGTAGTCTGATGGTGCTGTGGTCAACACCTCGTTTGTCTCGAGCACTTTGCTCTTAAACCAGCTTATCTTCTCCACCCAACTTCAAACCCTCATTCAAAGGGCATCTTGTCTGCGGATTTCCTCGGTCAACTTCGAATCAATCTTTGTCTAGTGAATCCTTAGGCAAGTTAAAGCTATTGCTTCACTTATTTCTTTGCATATTTTGCTTGGCTCAAGTTTTGAACCTCTCTTTAAAAGAAAACAACATGCTTCTATCTTTATGCTGATTATGTATTATCATTGGGACGAACTCCGATAGATTTACTCTCTTCCCTTTCTTCTCAAAGGCATTCCTTGTCCCTCTGGCATTTTTATATTTCGGGAATCGGCTTACCGCCCTTTGCTCTCCTTTGATGGCGTCGACGATTGAACAGTGCAATAATTTGCTCTGCTCAAGCGTTAATCTTTCCGCACCGTATCGTCTTCGCGACCAATTATGCCGGGTAATTAACGTCAAGCGAAAATTACTCATTCTGATCCTTTCTACTGCTGCGCCGTCGGATATGACCCTGCACCTAATTGCCCGTTTAATTTACAACGGCTGCCTTTATATTCATTTAAGGCCCCTCGTCTCTTTCCCGAACAGTGTCTCTTAATCATTCGCCTTTCTTCCGTTTGCATTAAACGCCGCACTGCCGAGTACTTTAATGCCTTGGGGGTTATTTCGGCTATATTTAGCTTAATGCACATGTTGCGTCTGCGCGCGGAAATAATTCTTTCGCCGCGGTTTTACATCCCCTCCGTGTATTTAGGCTGGCATTTGTCGGTGAAAACAAAGGATCGTCAACAGATATCTATATTCCACGCAAAAATACGCCAGAGGCTGGGGGTTCCAGAAAACGTCCAACAATTACAGGATCAGATAAATTAAATATTGTACTCAACGGATGAGTTCAAATTATTGAGTCTGGTCTGAAAGCATTCGGAGCACGTAACTAAGGAGTCACGTGGTACATTCACGAAGGGTTCGATATTATGGTGTTTTCAAACCGCTCATAAAAATGTCACGCAGCCTTCTACATCCACTTCTTCTTGCGGGAATATTATTAATGAAGCTAAATATCGCCATTATGGACATCATGAAGGAATATCAGATACTTAAGTTATCCATTCGTGTGGGAAAAACTTACCAAAATCTCCACCCATTCGTTGTTGTATCACGTGACTCCTTAGTTACGTACTCTTAATCATTTCGAACGAATTTAAAAAACAACCCTCTTGGAAACTGCAGTTTCATCCCGATGAAGATTAAAGGGTTAAATACGGACGTCATAATAGTTTCGAGAGCGTTTTATGCATTTTACATAACATTTAATCATCAGGGAAGGCAAGATTTCCTCATCTGTGAGTGACCGAGACGTGGCTGACTTTTTTTTAGTTTCGCTTGGGCCATCCTCAGACCACGCGCCAACTTCAATTCCTTATCATTTGTGGTTTTCTTTGCCTCCAGTTGCCTTTCATCTTTTCACCGCTTCTTTTATGTTTATTCTGACCACTTTGAGACTTTTTTCCCGTCTTCCACTTTGGAATCCTCCTTCTGTTATTAACATACTCTTATATATCTCTTTCTTCTGCTTCTTCCTCTCTATCAGCCTTTATTATTTACCCAGCTCGCTCGCCCTCAGGTATATGAATATGTTAGCAATAGTATTTTTATGGAGTTAACTGTAAGCGAGTCGATTAAATGAAACGAGCCGATTCAAATTGAAAAAAAATATTTCCCTTGCCTTCACCGCTGAATTCTTCAGATTATCGGTGATAAAGACATGAAAATGAGAAAATAACTCTTATCAGCATTTACTATCCTCAAACTTCAATGCAATCAATCACTGTCTGGAAGCTCAAAAAGGATGCAAATAGCGAGATGCGATGGAGGATCTTATCTTCGACCACCAAATACCTATCACGCTCTTGAGGAGTGAGTTACAGTCGAAATCACGCAATAGACACCGAGACTTTTACCGAGGCATGATGGTGCTCGGGACTAATGGTTGATCTGGATGAATACAACACATACCAACTCATATATGTTCTTTCATCCATTAAAGTCATTTTCTGCATTCAATAGGCGACTTAAAATGCACCTGATCTATTTGCGTTCGCAAATAAGGAGTCACATTTACTTTAAACGTAATTGTGGTCTATCCAAAGATTTATTTTTCATCCTAATAAGCATTGAATTCTGGAATTATCTTCTCTTTAGGCCGTTTTCGAACTTAGCAAAGCGAGCTACCTTCCCTTAGTACCTAGAGCGCATCAGTCGGAGGTGACGTCAAATTCACGTGACCGCTGACGCCATATTATCTTGATGCATAGTGAAGAGAGCGAATGAAAAAGGAGTCTTGTTATTGTTACTGTATGTTAAGTTAGAATGTTGGGGAGTAGTAATATGGGTATACACTGAAAATAGAAGTGAAGAAACTTGCCAATGGATACTGTTTTATCATTTGTACGCATATTTAAGTGATATTTATTCAATTTTTTGCGGAAAAATTGATGAACACGCCGTAAGCTAGAGAATTTTCGTTTTGATACATTGTTGAAGTAATTGATAGCTAATATTACTGTTAATAATAATTATATATTATATAATTATATAATAATACTCTTTAAATATTCCGTACATGCATGCAATGCGTTTGGGAAGTTCGAAAACTGCCTCAGAGATCTGCTTCGACATTGGCCACACATTTTAAGTTCCATACTCTATTCTAAAAGTGAATGTCGTTCTCTATTTTGCTATAATACCACTATTTCGAATTCATAATCCATGTACTAATTTCCATTGAATAATAATATTTTCACAGAGCTCTTTCAGGTTAGGATTTTATACCTTTGTACGTCAATAAACCTTGAGCTTTTATTAGTCCTCAGGTAGATATCTGTAATTCAGAAAAAAAATTCCCCAGGTGAGGCTCGAACTCACAACCCCGGCATAGCTCGCATACTGTCATATAAGTACCGTGCGCTAACCAATTGCGCCACTGGGGACTTGACGTTTAAAAGCCGTTGAGAAGCTTAAGTAACCGTAAAAGGTTATGTTATTCTGGTTATTAAAAGGTTATTCTGAGGGTCATAGGCCCGGGCCGCCTTGATGGCTGGTGCTACTAGCCATTCCAAGGAGGATGTGGGAGAAAAGAATCTTGACAGTGAAGTGAGACAAAGAGAAGAGAACTCTGTATCTCATGAAGTCTCGAACTGCTGTGGTTGAAGTTATTTATAGTGAAGACCAGGACACAATTTTTTGACATAGTTTTCTCTTTATCGCTTCACTTCTCATATTTATGTTACTTTTATCTGCCTACACCTACATCTCTTGTTCCCGCTTTTGTCTGATCTATAGGGGTGTAGCGGGAGTAAAAATATCCACTGTGTCAACTTTAAACTTAAGTATGCTATCTTTTCGTCTTTAACGATATTATACTAAAAGTGAAAATTCATGATTTCAAACCACTGCGTACCGAAATAATTGTTTGCTACCTCTATAACCTAAGAGGGAAACATAATTTACCTCCACTCCTTACTCTACGTAGGCTACATAGGACGGGAACTGGTTGAAGGGCTGAACGAAAACAAGAATTGCGTTATGGGCTGCTATTCTGAATGAAATAGCGTTAACACTATCTGCCAGATATAGCTTTCGTTACGCTTTTGTTTCGAAGAAATACACGCTATTCTTCGAAACAAAATCGTAAGGAAAGCTATTTCTGGCTTATAGCGTGAACGCTAATTCATTCAGAATAGCAGTTATAGTTTATCATTGTCCCGCTCTGATAGTACTTTAGTGTTAAACGTTGAGGAAAATGAATTCTTGAACTTATGTGTTCGAAACTATATAAACGCGATTCGAATAACAGTGGCGTATGCAACTGATGGTACTCGCCCTGACTTGGTAGAAACTGCGGTGCACATCAAATTAAAAAGAACAAACTTTGTTCGCGAACACGCCCATATGCACATGATCATGCAGTGAAACGCGGAATATTAGAAGTTTGAGGAAACTACAAAGTTTGTTTGTATTTTTAAGTTGGATAAAGTGAAGTATGTACGAAATTTAGCTTATTTTATCAACAGCAGTGTAGCCTGACTATGCTTGGATAAGAATCAGTGTGGGGATAATTGCAATAGATATAGAGGAGAATTAGTCGCGGTAAAATAAGGAAGGATAGGGTTAGAAATGGGTGGAAATAATGTGAAATTGATAATCAGGTAATATAAATTTATTAAAAGCACGTAATTTGTTGGTTCAGCCTCATCGTTAGAATTGATGAGAGTCGAAATAAAGAGGCTGATTTGCAATTGATGGTATGAGAGGAAGTGATTATAATGTGAGAGGGGAAGAACTCTTCAATTTAGGGGTATTTGCATTCTTGAGAGCCATAGAGCGTTCACGAAGCAATGCATGAGTGTAATTCAAGCAAAAAAAAAGTATCAAAAAATAGATCAACATGTAAACAGAGCCAGTTTCCTCAGCCTAGCACTGAGATTCAAGCTTTCCACATTGTAAACCGTAAAAGGGTTGGAGAGTGATGGGTATGTATGTACGTAATTACTATTATTAGGTGATCTACCAGTCACTGTAGGTTGAAACGAAACGATTACACGTAAGTCAGTAAAAATCCTCAAGCATTTTACATCTGGTGGGCCCAGTTTGTAAATATTTATTTTACACTTTAGCTTACTTCCTACGCTTATTCATTTGGTCCATAAAACCTATTATATTTCTTCCCCTTCCCCGCTTACAGAATATCCTCCCCTCTACTAAATCCTTCAGTGACTCTTCGCCCCTCGTTTCCCCTTTCAACCGACTACCTCGCTTATTCCTAATGTCACCCGCTCTTCTAGAGTATTTGAATACTTTTATTTTCTTATGATTTATCTTCACTCCTTATTTCCAGCACTGCTTTCCTAGTACATTTCCTGCAGCTTGCAATCCCTTCGATAATAATCGACTGACCTACGCCTTGTCATCCGCAAATCTTATATGCTCTCGTGCTATTATGACAAGCCTCACTGTCTTTATCCTATAGCATTTCACTGCTTTTATTTTCTCATGATTTCCCTTCATTCCGGATTATTTGTACAAATTTACCAGGCCTTGCAGTCCATTCGATGATCGACTAGCCAACACCTAGTCATTCGCAATGTTGTGACCCGGATATGTTCGAGTTTCCCTATCTTCTAGATGGGAACAGTTGTTTTTCTCTATTCTTAAGCATGCATTCACTAGGTTTCTCTTTTGTGTGTTACTTGCCTGAGCTCAGAATAAGCCAGGCGAAACTGTGACCCATCACTTTCCTTGCCTCGTCTCGGCTTTTCTATATAATCGCACTGAAACGTGGTCAGTTATCAGTAGGTTCCTGTCGGGCCAAGCGGGTCATTTCGGTCCGTGTTCACAATTCGGCTGAGCCATGTAGCCGATACAGAAGAGTCGAAGCGCGGGGTATGAGGTCCGTGCACCAGTAGCCGGAGCGCCATCCATCCGTGCCTGTACCCGCAACTTCTCTCCTTCCTGAGACGTGGTAATGTTCTTGTTTGGCTATTCGAGACGCACATTTTAGTTCCTTTCATTAAATAATCAAATACTTTATTTAAATAAACTTTCATTTTCCTTTCAATATCTCTCTGTGATTATTCGATCCTCTGACACCCAGGGGAAGAATACACGAATGAAAACTGTTTTCGAGTCCCGTCTCGCGACGGGGCCCGAGCATAACAGCGAATCTAACCAACTTTATCAGCTGGCCACCTACTTTTACTCCCACGTTTATGCATCAAGATACTTTTTTATGTGTCCTTAACCCCATCCTCTCGTGGTAATTAGGGTATCCACTATCCCATCAATCCTTTCTTCTTAGAGCATCCCTTTCCACTTCTCCTCCTGCCTTACTCATCCCCGCTCCTCAGCCCTGCGTTCTGGGAAAGACGGACCGAAGAGTGGGATGAGTGAGCAAGGGTCCTGAGCTTGCGGGGGCGTCGTCTTGATCCTCATGGGTAGGTTAGGGTATGGGTAGGGTGCGAGGGTTTAAGGTGTCGTCTAGTGAAGTGAAACCCAGGATCGGTTACCAGCGTCCTGCAGCGCGTGTGGGGGGTGCCCCCGAGGCTCTTGCACGGGAGTCGGGGGGAGGAGGGGAAGGGAGGCTTTTGTGAAAGGCAGTGCCGACTACTCGCAAGCCAGCTCCGCAGGCGAGCCGCATAAGGGGTCCCCGAAAAGCCCTCTTCACGGACGAAACGATGGGAACCCGGTATACGAGACGGGGCCTTGGAAGAGAAAAGGGAAGATAAGGGGGGAAAGGATAGGGATCGACGAGGAGGCGGCGTCGGCGGTGCAGCAGAAGGAGCAGCACTGGATTCCGGATGTGGCAAGTCAAAACAAGAGTGCCTTGATTTAAAGTGGCCGTCTCCCGTGGAGTAGACGAACCTCACTCTCTCGCCCTAAGTATCCTCCGCAGGAGTGCGACAACGGGGCTTCTCTCTTTTTCACTCTCTCCCTGTGTTTCCGACACATTTCCCCCTCTTCGACACCTCGCACTGGGTGCCTGTTCGGAGTTAGCCGGTACTTACCCCACGGAGGCGAACTCTTACTTACTGGCCCGGTTTTTATAATTTCTGGTTGATAATATATTTCTCGTCCATATACTGACGGAAGATAGGAAGAGTGAGGTAGAGATCAAGTCAAGAATAACAATGGGAAAGGAAGGTTTTAATAAGAAGATGTGTTACGCAGCGGTATGGACCTATAAATGAGGAAGAGACTGGTGAAATGTTGTGTGGGGAATGATATGTTGAATGGATGCAAAACGTGGACCTTGGGACGAAGAGAGAAGGATAGCATCAATGCTTCTGAGATGTAGGTGTGACGGAGGCTAGAGTGAAGTGGGTGGATAGAGTAAAAAATGAGAAAGTACTGGGAAGAGTTATGGAGTTAAAAACACTACTGAAAGCAATACAGACGAGAAAGGGAAACTGGATCGGACATATTTTAAGAGAGAAGGGGATTTTAAACACAGCAGTCGAGGGAACAGTGGAGGGAGAAATGAGAAGAGGAAGAAGAAGGCTGAAAATGACAGACGAAGTGAAGATAAAAAGGAGTTACGAGATGACCAAGGAAGAGGCCCGGGACAGGACGAATTGGAGACAGCTTTGGTGTTTGGGACCTGCCATTAGGCGGAACACCAGTTGATGATGATGATATTTCTCGGTGCGAAATGCGAAGCTAATACACGACCATGGGCTTTCACTGCGTGTCGTTGTGCCTAGTTCAATATTTCGTTGCGGATGCGTCGGTCAGCATTCCGTCGACAAAGTTTCTCCTCCGTCACAGGAGGCATCTTCAGGTCAAAGTTGCGGTTGCATGATTTTAGCCGGTTTCAGGTTACTCCTGAGCGGCCGGTGCGCTTCGATCGGTCGATGCGTTTAAGGATATTTGCATTATAGAGTGAAATTAAATGAACGCTGTAACTTCCACCCTAGTTTATTGGTATCAACCCCCCATCGGTTTCAACACTTTCCGTGACATTATAAAGAGTTATTACTAGAATAGAGACTTTTATCCTACTGATAATGACACCGGTGAAAGATTAAAAACAGGTCGGGGATCGTTACCAAAATACTAGTGCGGAACAATCTTCATACCATTTCACTCTTTAATATGAACTCTAAAGTCAACGAAGTGAATTCAATACACTTGATGATCTATTCAATACCTTTACTCTTTGTTGATATTT
Source organism: Ceriagrion tenellum (assembly GCA_963169105.1). Lineage (NCBI taxonomy): Eukaryota > Metazoa > Arthropoda > Insecta > Odonata > Coenagrionidae > Ceriagrion > Ceriagrion tenellum. The sequence continues at coordinate 39,177,517 of OY720633.1, read as the reverse complement.
TTTCCGATTTATTCAGGAATATATTAGTCTGCATTTCGAACGATCGGGATGCTCGAGCCACCCAGGGTTCAACGGAAAATTACGGGCCAAAATTATGTAAAAGCGATTTCAATCTGAAGACGCCTCATTTGAAGGGGATGACAATTAACAACGAAATGTTGACTTAATTGTCGACACCGGTATATGGAGCTACATTGAGCGAATTTGAACTCGTTGTCCCATCGATAACTCTCATGCCAACAAACTGACAGTCCGTTGCGATGGACAACACCCAAACCCCCAGGTTTCTATAAGTTGACGATAAGACTACATCTTCTTGTGATGAATATAGTTGGAGCGACTTTCGTTTATATATAGATTTGCGTGAAGCTTTGAATATGTTAACTTATTTTTACATGTATAGGTATAAGTGAAGAAGTTGCATACTTCCGGCTTGGTTTCTTAGCAATTTAATGCTACTTTAACTCGTAGCCTTGTTGCACTTGACTTATATTTCGACATAATTCTATTAAATATGTAAAGATTTCCTCCGAAATGAGAAAAAATGTTTCATGCTATTTTAACGGTTCATGATAAATATCAAGATATCATACCTAAAGGTAATGAAGTTAAAATGAAGAGAGAAGTCCCCAGAGGAAATCTAGGAATAAGTTAATGGACCACATAAAAAGGAAATTACATAGGAAGAGATACTAGGAGGTAAGGGAACTAGCATTAGATGGGAAAGGGTGTAGGGCTGCAGTCAACCAATCTTAGGATTTAGAAAAACCAATGAATCATACCGAATTAAAAACGTGATTATTGTAGGTATTTTATTAAAATTAAATTTTCCTACCATTTTTGCTTAAAATTCGATTTTGAACCCAGTTCATAGTAATGATCCTATCGAGACAAAATTTAATAGAATAAAATTATTGCATCATTTATATAGTAACTTGCATGGTTAGTCACAATGCATAAATACATGTACTTTGGCAAAGTGTGGTCCAAGAGTTTTTACGACTATTTTGAAAAGTTATTAAAATGTTCACTCAACGATTGACGATTCGCGCTCCATCCACCTAAACGTTAACTAGCCGCTATGAAACTGAGCCAAAATGGGGCAGCTTGCTTCATTCGTCATTAAATGTTAAGTCTAATACCTGTCGATCACGGGGAAAGTTTAAGTGAAAATATTTTCGTAAATTTTTCAGAATTGCATAACTTCGCACGCTTCATAACCCGTATATGAAGCTTCCATTCGTGAGTAAACGCAGTTTTCTGATATTTCCTGTGGTTACGGCTGATTATTTCAAACCCTTGGCGAAAACTTTTCGTGTGAGAAATTGGCGTTGTAAATTTTCATGTTGGAATACTGAGCCAAGGGGAAATCTGGTGAATGAGTAGGGTGAGAGGGGGGCAACAATATTTTGATGCAATAATAATCGAAATGTGAGCCCATTTGGACCTTCCCTATCATTTGAATACTGCGTGGCTCGCTTAGAAAAAAATCCTGTTCAGCTCGGCAGGTATGGTTATTTCATCCAAATGCCGGGGTAAATTAGTTATTTAAAATTCTTTCGCAATAGCAGCGAATCGTTCTTGGTAGTTTCTGGCTATGAAATTGGTGCTCAGTGAAACATATAAAACCAGTTATTCCTTATATCCAATCTTTTTTAAATACTTCTTTCAATTAAATTTCTGAATTTACGTTTATTGAAAATTCATATTTTGAGATTAGTATTCCTCTACACGGAACTATCAACTTGCAATGAAGTTTGAGCATAAAAAAGAAATATGACTAACGACGACGCATTCTACAGGGCTATTTTATTAAGTTAGGAACTACTTTTTAAAAATAATTTCACAGGTACCTATATGGAAAATCCTCCCATAATACCTGTTGAATCATATTGAGGATGCGAAACTGCGGGTGTACTCAAAATAAGAACTCTTACTGCGTAAACGAACAGTCACTCGATTGGCGACTCGAAGCCTGGATTGGTTTACTCTTAAATTTAATGTTACCCTGTTGTAACATTCCTTTTCTTGGCACTCAGGCCGTCTGAGAATGATCGAGATTTATTGTAGAGGGAAGCTTATGTTCAACACGAAAATAATTGTCATAAACTCTTTAAAACCTATTTCTGGTTATGAAAAGTGTGATCCAAACGATTTTGTAAAAAACTCAATAATTTGTAAGACTTCACTGCATTATTATCGAGATAAAGTATTAAAATTTATAATGCAGGTGATGACTCAGGTGATAAATATCCTTCTATATTTCATAAAAATGGGATTTTTTTAGTCCAAATCGATGCAATGACTACTATTCATATCATTAATTTTACAAATATGTACCGCTGCCTTAGTCAAATACTCGAACCCATTCGTAAGTTTTCACTAAAGCTATTCAAGGCTCTGTGTGTCACACTTTTTAAAAGTGTATGAACTCCCTGGAACACCTTTTCCTCGGAAACTCGGCAGGTAGAATAAATGTCAGCGGTAGTAAACGACACTTCGTCACGAGTTTACGCACGATTTTGACTTCCTCCCACGAAAAACAAACTCGGCACGTGGAGGGAAAAAAGAAATCACACACGCTCGAAAATAGCGTGTATTTCGGTCTTCAAGAGATCTCGATTTATTTATAAGACTCCCAAGTTTTGAAATTCCTCCCCTGCTTGCCCGGATAAAATTCGCGCGTCATTTGTCAAAATTTCATGTCTCTCTCTTTCGCTTTTTTCGTCTCCGCCCCTATCCTTGTCATCTGCCTCGCCCCTCACTCCGCTCCGCTCTCCTCCTCGACGAAATTTCCTTCCCGTCTTCAAAAGTCTTCTCACGTTTCTCGACCTTTCACTCATCCACCGCTCGCCTCCCTATCATTCCCCTTCCTTCTTAACCCTTCTCTTCCTTTATTCTTGTCTCTTTTCCCTTCTCCATTTCGTTCCTCGTGTCTTTGTCCTGACCGTTTCACCCTCCTCCGTCAGTCAGTCATCTCCCAATTACTCGACCCTCTGTTTTCGCCGCTGTATATTTCATCCATCGGTTATAAGATCGAGTGTCCAAAGGAGAATCGGGTTGGCATGAGGGTTAGAGTGCAAGCTTCCCATCCAGGGAGACTAAGTTCGAATCCCGACAGTCGCTGAGACATTTGTGTATAGCCCCGATCTCTAGTTGGGCACGAGATGATGAATTGTTTGGTATTCCTTTTTTGTTTAAGTTAAGTGCTACTTTTGTTGAGAATAGGCTAGCGCCGATACCTGGTTTCTCTTCAACCCTCGTATTACCCTTTCCATCTAAATGACTACAACATTGCAATGGCATACATGACCTCATTTTTCAGCCATACTAAATAAACAAATTACCGTCTATAAGTCACCGAGCACTTTTTCCCTCAACTCATTCTCTAGCAAGAGAATATGCTGTTTATCTCATTGTTAGTTGGTAAATAAAAATTGCAGCTTATAAGAGTTTGCTCCGTTGATTTGGCCATGTAGAGAGGATGAAAGAGAGTCGAATAACGAGAATGATACTCGGTAGTAGGGTGAATGGTATGATAAGGAGAGGAAGACTGCGAAATTTATGGGTGAGTGTTGCAGAAGAGACTCTATCGAAGAGGGGTGTTGGGCGTTCTGAGAATCGGAGAGCATTTAAGAGGCAATGAGATTAAGAGAAGAAATAGTGGTCTGTTAGAATAGGGCATCATGTAGGAAAATGTTAAAATGGAGCCATTTTTCTTGGGCTAACGGTGATAACTATATTCTTTGACTTTGTCTATCCCGGAAGGTAATGGGATGATGGGTATGCATGTATACGTCTATGTAAGTGCATTCCTTCTCAGTTTTTTGTTCGTCAGGGCTACTTGTTTATGACAGATTAAGAATGCGTATAGGTTTACTTCATTGGGTTTGTTATGATGATGAGTGTATAAGGTAAGGGAAGAAGGGATAAGGTTAAGAACGAGTGGGTGATGAATATTGTGGAAAGGATACTCCGGTAATGGACATGAACAAAAAGAGCGAGCTTCATTGACTTGATCACGTAGAAAGAGGGAGAGAAGATAATAATGAAATAAAGAAACAGGTATGAGGAAAACGGATGAATGAAGTATGGGGAAGTAGCAGACACGAGAGCGGTTAATGTAGTTGAAGCTATTCTGAAGGAATGGAACCTAAGGACCCAAAGGCGTCCATGAAGCAATAGGTGAGCATAACTGAAACAAAAGAGTTATGCAAGGATGGATCAATATGGAGGAAAGTATCAAAGCAAAGCTAGCTTAATCGGTATAACCATGGCCGTCTCTATGAAGACGGCCGTGGTATAACGCCGAGAATCACGCGCTGGCAGCCTTCCTCAATTTATTTTCTATTTAATAAATATTGTCCCACAGGAAAACACATCGAGTAACTGAGATTATATCTTCAATGCTGGGAGATAAATCAACTTAACCTTTCTTTAATGAGACAAATCTAGCATTGATTTGTCGCGTTTTCTTTTCATGAGAAGATACCTTCCTCCTATTGAGCGCTTTCCTTACGGGTGAAGAAATACCATGAGTCTAAAATAACGGTCATACTATCGCATTCAGTTTTGCAGTAAGTAAGTTCTCTTTCCTTCAATATATGGACAATTGTTAACTGATATGAATCAAACTGAGTTGAGACTGCGGATGCGTTAAACCAAGGAGAATAGCATTTCCGTAAAACTGCCGTGTTAATACTAAAATTTCTCCTTTTTTAGTTTTGTAAGATCAATTTGTGATTTTTCTCATAAAAAAGAAGCACTTTGCAATAGATTTGTAGCAATGTATCGAGTATTGAATTTTCAGCAAGAGGTAGTTGTTTTTCGTCATCTGATAAACGTCTTCTCCTGACAATTCTTTTTAATAGAATTGGCAGGTTATCACACCTAACCATAATAATAAATTATTCTGTGAGGCGTGAAATACAGCCATACTTCGAGTATGAGTGTGTTCATTCTGGATTTGATTAGACTAAAGATACATAAAATTCAAACTAACACCATCCCGCTATCAGTGTTGGAAATATTCAATGTAGTTTATCTTGGTTGAGAAATTTTCTTCAAAATTATTTTTCCAAACACTGCCAATAATTAAAGCATCATGTTAAGCTCCAAAGTAACCTTTTCATTCCAAAATAGTTCATTCTCAACAGACACCTGAAAATGAACACAGATTTTGGCGTCTCTCATATTTCGGGGAGAAATAATCTCCTCATTGGGCATAGTGTTATAGTGCATTATTAAGAAAGGAACTTGAATAATGGCGGAGGAAAAATGTGGGATGGAAGTAATTTGAGATTAGGAAGACGTTGCTTTATGCCACGAGACAATTATTTTCGGTTGAGAACGTATAACTAGCGGATACATGTGGAAACGGTTATTCTGACGTTGATAACGGAATTACGGTATAAACAATCTTACGATAAGGAGATTCCTCGAATCGACTTCTTTTCAACATCACCATGAACAACTTATTAACGGAAGATAAATTACTAAGAGGAATTCGTGGGTGCAGTTTCACGATGTTATTCTACGGTGATGATGCTGCAGTGATTTCTCAAATTGAGTACGAGCTCCAGAGCTAACTTCATCTATGTAGCGGTTCAGCTACCTAATTCAAAATGATAATGTCTGCCAACGCAAAAATGTAAGAAAATATCTAAAACGCCCATGAGGAGTAAGTTGGTGGATGATGAAGAGAAATTAAAGCAATAAAATTTAAGATTTCAATTATCAAGGAATAAAATTTTATAGGCATAGTGATTTTTAAGAAGAGGTGCGAGCGCAGTCTACTAAAACAAGACTAGCCACATGCCAGAACGATGAAGTGGGCGATGGATAATTTAGAAGAGTTGAGAATAAATAAAGGATATTTTTAGCAGAAATAAGGCCAATATCAACACCCAGTACTGTTGAGACTTGGCCAGACAGAACTTAAACAAAAAGAAAATTTGAAACAAGTGTTACCAGGGTATTACGAATAATAAGCGAGAAAACGTTATTAGAACAGCAAAGAAACTAAATTACTGGACAAATATGCATAGTAGAACATCAGCGAGTTAGTACTTAACAGAGTTAGTGAATGGAAAGATCATATCATTCTAGTTGACGGACACTGAATTATTTATACCGCCAGGGACAAAATGCCGTTGGAGAAAAGAAGCATTGGGAATATACAAGAGATATTGATTTTCAGTTTTACCTTTTGACTTATAGGTACACATGACGAATTAGAGCCAGTACTGAAGAAAAAAGTAGAATAATTAATGGTGTTCGATTTTATACCTGTGTGTGAAGTAATGATCCAAGTTCATGGATGACCAAAGAGATGGGATGGACTCAGTGCGTCTGTCACTGAAGAAGACGTGAGGATTCGTGGATATTAGTGCGGGATATTGTGGGGACTACTAGTCGGGCATGGAATGGAACGCTTAGGAAAGAGGGTGGGTGGAAGTAAATTTGAGTAGTGGGCGAGAAGAAAGTGAGGGGGTTCAGACGTATAGCGTAGTCTTCGAGGGAGTCGCGTGGTTAAGTCAAGCGGGGAGGGAAACGCACGCTAAGAAGGGAACTCTCCCCGGCTGAACCCTCTCGTCTCTTCCCCGAGCTAATCTCTGTCATCGCCGCTGACACTTTCATAGGCTTTTCAAAACGCTCTCCTCTTACTCATAATCCAGCCCTCCCTTCTATCCTTCCACCCCCTCCAAAAGGCTTCTTTCCTAGCCCGTCATTCGTAACAATTTCCATCCCGTTGTAGCGAAAAGGGGAGCATCCTATAAAAATTACGTGACGACGAAAGAAGTTATCAGTGCCTCCTGATCGCCGCGGGAAGTAGGGCCATAGACAAGTGAGATATGGTGGGAGACTTTGAAAGTTTCATTTTTTGTAAGCATGGTAAAATACAGATTGGGAATGTCACTCTTTTCATGTCTCTTTACATGAACGCCTTTTTGAGGATACTTACATTGCGGAGGACCTTAATGGCGCTAACATTACCGTATTATCTATTTTACGCTATGATGGTCAAACTTAACTATCTGACTGATTTAACCAAATTACCATCATAAATTTTCGTACATATTAGTCGTAATGAACCCTTGCATCGAACAATCAGACTAGGGCTACTATTGTTCACAGAAGTTGAATTTCATCCGACAAAAATGAAAGAGAATTTGATTCAATTTATTGTGACTTGATAATATTTTCACATCACTCAATTAAATATGCTACGAACATACAAATCAATGGATTTCACTCTAAAAAAGAAAACACTACAACAATACCAAAATCTTTCATTTGGTACGACGGGGTCAGTCGACTTACGGCACCATTAGGTACCCCCACAACATCAAGTAATATCACAAGCTGTACCCGAAGCCACAGTTTGTTTTTAGAGCTCTTAACTGGCGATGAGGAAATAACTTTATTATTACAGTCTATCAAGCATTGGGTTGCGAAGACTTTCCTTAAAATTGGATGTCTATTCGTAATATTTATTTTCGTGTAGAGCATGAATTGCACTACCTTGCTCTGCTTCGAAATGTAATCAAAGCGATCAGATTTAAACTTACTTTTATCCTTTCGATGAGACTTTACATTACTCATAAAAATCATGAATTGAATTTTTTGGTCTTTATAAATCATAAGATGGCAAGGAATGACGATAATATTTAGCTATGCAAAGTGGAAGTTTATCTGAACTAAAGGAGCTCGTCATTTTTCTCACAGCTGGCCCCAGTTACCTTAAACAAGATTTTCAATTAAAAATGATTAGGTCCAAACTTTTCTCTGATCTCAGCAAATTTATTTTGCAATGTGGATAGAAGGCCAGTGTGGACAACTTTATCAGTTACAATTTCATTTTTAAAGCCGAAGATGATTGAAACAATTTGTACTATTGTAAAGTATTTCATGTTATAAAAGATTTCCGAACTTATTCACTCAACTTCATGCTGCTGACTGGTATATCTCTTTTAAAACCATATAAAGCAATAATACTCTCGGTACTACATCATAAATGAAATAATTTATGATGGTCCTGCGCGAAAATATAGCAAATGTGATGAAATCTTAGTTTCATAAGCTGTATCTTCAGCAGATATATTTTATGTGTAGGTATTCAAATGGATATGGATAATTCCTGTATTAAAATAGAAACGACAATTGCTCAATTCCACAAGATATTTATTGCGTACGACGTGTTTCAACTCACAGAGCGTACATCAGGTACAAGACATGTACCTGATGATGGCTCTGTGAGTTGAAACACGTCGTGCGCAATAAATACCCTGTGGAAAAGTTCAATTTTTGTTCCTGTTTTAATATGACGAACTTCCACGATATCTCGCCTGAATCTTTTGAAATAATTCCTGTTATAAATTAGAGTTCGATAAAAATTTGTTGGTTTGGAAGTCATCAATTTGCATTAGTGTTTAATTAGGTGCAAAGCAATGGGTGGCAATAATATTGAAATGAACGCGCGTATAAAAACGCTTTAGAAAATGGTGAAAGTTTCCATCTACAAAACTGATTAGGGGGCTAAATGGAGAGACAGAAATGTCCTAGACCATTGCTGCAGACTCACAGCAGAAATGCTGTAGTCCAGTGGTGGGATGACTGTTCATAAAGTCGGCCTCCTCTCTCCCAGCTAGCATTTTTTGCCAGCCACCCACACGGCCACTCCCCTTCCCCGCACTTCCCCGCTCTCTCCACGCTTCCTTGCGTCTCGAAGTATTATTACGTCTAACATTTTAACCGTTTCTTCCAGAGAAACCGTTGAGGTTGAAAGCCATCTCGGGCGAAGAAAAAAAGTTAACTCTGTCTGACAGAGTTAAGCGCCTCATTTGATAATAATTGAATACCGGCGCCATTTACTTGGTTTGAAATTTATTCTTTCTACTTATTTAGCTGCTGGCTCGGAGAGAGCGATTCAGCGTCAATTCCTAAAGTATTAACGAAATATTTCATTGTGACTGGGTGAATAACAGTTGGCTGAAGATTAATGCCAAAGCTGAGTTAGTATTTTTCTTCATTTTAAAAGAGGAAATTATGTACATGACACTTAAATTAGATGAAAAAGAGATATGGCTTTCTAAGAAAGTATAGGGAGGAAACATATTTAAGTAGTGTGAGTTTTATGAAAGAGGAAAGCAAAAACGGGAGAGCTTAATGAGCTGAAATATTGTCAGCGGCGACAGTTAAAGAAAATGAAAGACTGACACAAGGAAGTTGACACAATTTGTATGCTAAACAAAGTTTACCCAAAGTGAGTTCAATACCGGCGTTTTAACAGAGTGGAGCGCTAAAATACTTCCCTCCACTGCCTAAAAGAGCAAGAAATGACAATGCAGGGTCAACACTGCCTTAAGACGGTTTGAAGCATAAAGATAATATGTATGGACACGGTGTGCATACCTTTTTCTTGAAAAATAAATATTATATCAAAGAATTTTCTAGTAAGTCCTATTTTGAAGATAAAATTCAAATACCTTGAGATGAAGTCCGCAATTTTTGCTCGTTAAAGACTGTAAATTAGGTTACTTTTTCTGCATATTCTTTCACTTTATCACCATCCGTAAATTTTATAAATTGGATCCCTCAGAGCTATTTATTGTAATATGCGTCTTCAAAATTTGAATTATGCCGACGAATGTAAGCTTTTTGCTCCTGCTCGTGTATTATTATAATTTCCTAGGTTATGTGGGAATTAACAACCTGGCGTTACTATAAACCCGTTTTAAGGCCTTTGGAAAATGTCAGTCCATCTGGTATTTTGTAGTAGTTGTTGTAAAATTGTTTTTTTCTAAATTGGAAAACTTATTTTAACTTATTAACTAAACTAATGGTGCGACATTTGCTAGGATGAGAAAAATGCCGGCGCATCATAATACCATTCTGTCAATCTTGCAGTGTGCCTCTCTCAGCTCTATCGGGACTGTATCTAAGCAAGGAGCGGCGGACAGACGTGAATGCCTTCAAGAGGAAAGAGGGATGAATAATACGTACGAAAAAGGACGAGAGGGACTTGAGGAATGGCTTGGAGGGAAGGACACTGCTATGAAATTCGGAGAGCAGGGAGTGTAGGCCGCATATTGTCGAGGGGAGTCTTGCGTTATGATGGGGGGCAGTTGGTAGGGGTGCAGATATGGAGGAAGGGGTGGCCGAGAGGGGAGACTTCTTCGGCGCACATGTGCGGCCCACGTGGGGAAGGGTTGCTCGCCTTTCTCTCTCTCTTGGCTTGTGTGGGAACGGGCGAGGGAGTTACACACGCGTTATGGGCGGGGTGGGTGGGGAGGGGCGGGGGGAGGTAGGGAGTGAGGGGTGCAGTGTGTTCTTGAGGGGGTGAGGTCGCGAGAACTGAGTCGGGGGAGAAAGTCGAGGACAAACCGAAGGACATTGCATACGAATGCCGATCGTAGGAATGGCTGATGGAATCAAGGATATTTACAACAAGAATAAGATCAATATTTACATACTGCTGAGAACCCCCGCAAGACACAAAAACGACTTGTAGGTAATTAGGACTTGGCGAGATGAGAAAATTGCGATGAATTTTTGCGGACACACTTTCCTGGATAGGCAAAGGAGATAAGCTATTACGTGCACAATCGAAAGCAGCAAACGAGTGGGTGCACAATAAGAGCATAGAGAAATCACACCTGCTGATATAACGGAAATTGATTTATTATCGCAGACAGAGGCAAAGGGAGACTGCGGAAGAGATGGATTGACTATTGTCTCACAGTTTAAATAACGAAACTTGGAAGTGTCCCCTGTTATTTATATGTCTTGTACCTGAAGGTACAATGTCTTGTTCCTGAAGATGACGCTCGAAACGCGTTGAACAAACAGATGAATAACAGCTTGGACATTTCTAAGTTACTTTGAAATTCAAGATGATGTTCCACAACTTCTCGCCAAATATCGTTGAATATTCTGTGCAAGAGACACATGCAGTAAAGAAGAATCACGCACCGTGCCTAAGCTAAAGAAGGAGAATAATCAATGACAATAGATTGCGTACATCCGAAGTAATAACTTAAGATGGCCGAGAGATGGCAAAGGCACGGTGGTCCGTCGTGGTTCACATGGTAAGTGCGAATGGACAATTGCGTGAACGGTAAAATTAACAAATTATTACGGAGGAATGGTGCCTCAATTACATTGCAAAGGCTACCATTCCGTTCTTACATAGTGTATGCATGGACAAAGGACAGCCTCCTTAACATGGACATTAGGAACTACTGGCAGAAAATATAAGCTTGTGATGATAGTGGTTTCAATATTGTTTCAGCAATTACTTTCCATATCTGATCTTTTCGATTACATCCAAACTTGAACTAAAATGGCTGCTAAAGATTGGTACATGCATTAGTTCGGCGTGAATTTTAAAAGAGAAATACAAAGTAAAAATTATTAACCCATCATGGGATTTCAGTCTGTGAGGCCTTTTTTCCCTGTGAATTTCTTGCATTCGTGCTATCCTGAGGAATAACTCTGATTGAGCTGCTGTCGTGGCTAGTCCAATTGTTCTTCGAATCTGAAAGTATATGGATGTTTGTGGAAAATGAATGAACATTGTGAGCATCAAACACTGAGAGGCGTGATGCAAAGACTATTGATGAAAAGGCAACTTCTATGGGAAAATATGATAGGAAAAACGTTTATGAATATACAAAGTTTTTCGAAGCCGAGACTCATGCGGTTGAGCGGCGATGTAGCACAATAAGAAATAGAAGGAAGAGAAGAAGGCCGAGGGACATATGAAAACACAAAATTAGGAAGGTTGTCTGCGAAATATATCATTACCATATAATAAATCATCAGTCATTTATTTCTAAAATTGTTGTACACCTGCCTTGTAGCTCTTCTGTTTCATATTCCGTTTCGTGTGACTCATGTATTTGTCCTCTTGTATCCTCCTCGGGGATTTACCTCCTATTTTCTCTTTTTTATGTTCCTTACAAATTCATTTAGTTTCCAAAGTGCTGCCAATCCATCTGTCCCTTATTAATGGTGCTCCATATGATTTTCTCCTCTTTAATTCCTCTGTACACGTTCTAATTTCCAATCATATCTGTTCATTTAATCTTTAGCCTCCATGTCCAGCAACATTTTTCTATTCTCTTCTGTTCTATCCAATGGCTCTAATTTCTTTGGCGTTTAGCGTTTTTTTCATAGCGTTTAAGTGGCGGATAGGGAAAAATCAATGGTCAGAGTCAATCAGTCTTTGCAGCCAACTAGTCTTTGTAAATGTTAAGCAAATAAATCAATACCGAACTATTTGCGAATCAGTAATTGTAAATAGCATATTGCACACAATAGTTGAATGTAAAAAATGATCCTGATGGTAGTACCATGAAACCGTATTGCTCATAGAAGGTAGCACCCTTCATTACACTATTTCCAGTTCGTTGACGAGACAAGAGTGCGAGTGGAAATGCAGAGAAAAAACTCGGGAGGGGTTTTGACGGCCGTCATCATCGTTTCGTGCGGTGGTCGGCCCCTTATTATCTATCCCCTATCATTTATGAGGGCCGCCAGATAGAGCGCACGGCTTTTTTCTCTGTCGTTTCCTCTACAGCGCCTGAATGCGTTTTTTTCCTTGCCAACATGTGCCAGCCATTCATGAATTCTTTACGATTTTAGATCGTTGGTTGTGTGAGTTCATTCATTCATAGCTTGGGTGGCCGGTGCCTTGAACGCAGTTTACTCCACTTTTGGGGCTTGACTTCGTTGGCTCTTGGACAGAACTTTCCATAGCACCAGAGATGCATCAGGCGTACTCAACGAGCCTGGACTGTCGAGTGCAAAGCTGTCTGCGTCCCGCCTGAAACTTCGCTGTGATTACGCCCGATGAAACACCGCCCGATTCCAAAAGTTCACTTTTTTCCGGTACGGCCTGCGCGGATTGAGAAGCGTGGTCGGCAAGGCCACGGTTCTCGAATGGTGGTAGATACAAGTGGTATCTAGCTCCAGACGCGCGCGGACCTACTCTATTACGTCCTGTCTGCACTGGTCCGACTTCGATGGAGGAGACTCCGATTCTTCAGCGATAGTAAAGTCAACGCGGGTGACTGCTCTTCGCAAGCCAACCTGTCTAACAGCATTCGCTCGTGGCCTTGGGGTCCGTGTTAGTTTGTACGATGAAGAACCCTGCACGCCCGATGCTGCACGGATAAGACGATTAGACTGACAAATTGTTCATAACTTGAAAGTATGCATTATACTTAAAATATGAGTAGGTTTGCGACTAGAAAACTCTTTTATAGAGATGACATGAGCACAGCAGTCATTCATGCTCATGCTAATTGACGTTCAGTTATACAGCACCTGTCATCTAGTTTTTGAAGTAACGCTCGTAACGTGGGGACAGTAATGGCAGAATAAGTGAAGCGAAACGTCGCCATCTTCGTGATTTCACCGCAGGATAAACCTTAAAAGTTGCCCTCCAATCGATATTTTCATCTTTGGAAGTCTTTTGAGTCTTAGTGAACAAGAAGCAAAATAGCACGAAAGGTTGGATAATATTACTTTTTTCATATTAGGTAATCATCGTATATGAGACAGTGATGTTGCACCTCGCCTGCTAGGATGTAAGTTGTGAACTAACTTGAGAGTCCCGAGATTCTGAGGAAAATCATTACTCTTTCTATCAGTCAATGCACATTTAACGATGCTATTCCATTCTTATTCATAAATAACATGCTCAAAATTAAATGGTTTAATGGAATATAAGTGGCAGATTGATAATAATGCATAAATATTGCCTATAGGTCTTATGCATTTATATTCGAAGTATATAGGTGTTATTTATACTTGGGCAACAATACATAATCCGTATTTTAGTCACTACCCGCAATGATTCTCAATGAAAAATGGACAAAGCTTTTTTTTTACTATTAATGTACATGCATAGGTAAAAGATTTATATGGGAATTTCTGATTTTAAGCTGCATCTTCACTCGGAAAGGGATGAATCATGACAGCGTCCCGGGAACACTATGACCCATTTTTACAGATACAAATAAAGAATGGATTCGAAATTTCAGCCCAAAATTCGAAGTAATAAATAAAAAGGTAATTTTTTTTATTTATTAGACATAAATGATTTTTTAGATTACTGAATCGCTCCAATAAACCGGTGTACCTTCATTATTTCTGCAATATTAGCTAACAGTTATTCGCTAAGGCCCATTCAACTATTTTTTTTGAGACGCGATGATGAACCGAATCAATTCTTAGTCAACTGGCCATATCATAATTCAGAATTGGTCTCAACTCCATTTCCAAATGCCATCACCAAATAGGTCTGATACTCTGATTTCTCTGAATCAATGCAGTGGGATTCAATTCTTCTACAAATATCAAACCAATTCAAGATGTGTTAATGATGTCAAAGCTGCCATGTGAATATTAAAAATATGCCTTCATGGAATGAAGACATTTGCGGGAGATTGGCCGGAATACCTCGCATACTTCCGCGTCTGGGGAGAGATCTCCCTTCCGCCAGCGACTCGTGGTAACCTGTTACCCAACACCCTTCGCGGGATATCGGGCACCCGGCTACACTCCACGCCCAAGTGACGCGCATGTGAGGCCATGGAGGCGGTGGAGAACAGAGTTTGCCGTCACCGTCCCACTCCCCTCGCCCTTTACACTGAGGTAGAGGGGAGTTGGGCAGGGTGTGCCCCGCGGAAATGCCACGCGGAGTTATTCGCGTCTGCGATTTGTCACTTGGGGAGCGGGCACACGAGGAGGGGAGTCAAGGGTAAGTCGGGAAATAATAGCCCGGTGGCGGGGTTCACGAAGGGAAGCAATCCTTCATCTTATCGGTCAAGAGATCGTCGATCCTCTAACTCCCATCCACTTCTCACTCCACTCTACTTCCCCGTTCTTCCCAACAGGGGGCTCAGGCACTGGTGGCAAGAGGTGACTCCAATGATCTCACCTCCTATAAGAATTGGTTTGATGCGTTGGCCTCCCGTAACTAGGGCCCTGGTTCAAATCCCGGCTGTGGTCGTGATTTTTTCCGATACTGAAATACCTTTCTCCGTATAACCGTATTTTGGTGAGGTACCCAAATCTCCACCTCAATGCGTTTGTCTTTAAAGGAAACTTACGTCTGTTAACAGAGTATGCACGGGAACAACACCGTAAGAACTAGCTAGAAGTTATCAATATCTTACGAACTCCAACATACAAAGGTAGATCAAATAATGAGAATAAAATAAGGAAAATAGCTTGTAGAACAGAGAGGTTTAAAATGTCGTTTTTTCCGCGATCTATAAGAGACCATCATGGCTGCGTTTAGACTTTGAAGTAGGTTAGTTGACACATAGTGTTGCTGATTTATTCATATGCCCCCTATTGCATGTTTCTAAACCTGCCGAGTACTTCTAAGACCATGTTTTGCATGTTCCCAGCATGACTCTTCTCTTACGTTTACATAGTTACATTGTAGATTATTTTTGTAGTTTCTGTAGTATTTGTAGCATACCCATTATGTGGTCCATGTTGGTGAAAGTTAATGTCTTCATTACAGTTCGTGTTGGTGATAAGTCACCCCCTGCAAACACCCTTTGTGGTGGCTTGCAGGGTAATAAGTAGATGTAGATGAATCCCGATTCGAACCTGAGAGTCTTGAGGAGGGTTTCCCGGCCGATGCCTGGATTCTCTCCTCACGTTACCATTTCTCTTCATCATTCCCACCTCTCCTCAACGGCGAAAATGACCTCAACTGTCGGGGTCGCCTCCTCAAGCTACCAACCATTTTAATGATCCCACCTCCCTCCCGTTCTCCATCACAATTTCTATTCTACTCTCAGTATTCCGAGGTAATTCTTTGATTCTTCTCATTTATTTTTCGCTTTCATTATATCTCTTGCTCTAAGATGCTGCTGCGTCCTGGAATATGGCCAATTAACACCGTCTCTTCTACTTGATTGAACTGTCATTCAATGTATTTACTCTCCCGCCCATCATCGGATAAACTTTCATTGGTAATGAAGAATAACTCTCGATGAGTCATTTTAGCGTTTGAGGAATGGAAGAAAAGTAAAACATGTCAGCCCTGTAAACTTTCCATCGCTGCCGATGGACGACCAGACCATCGAAATGTCCACTGCGACGGACAGTTTGACCTGGAAGAGATCCCTAAGAGACTTCATAGATGATTCTCTCAGTCAATTAAATCTCATTTAATCTCAATAGGCCAAACATCCAATGTCTGTCAATCTTATCAATTTAACGACTTTTATCATTTGGGCTAATGCCATATAAGAACAATTCCAACTGACTAATTTTTAAATTAATTCATCACATTTCAAGCTATCCGGGACTAGCCACGGAGTTCCACTTTTACGGATTTTACGGGGTCACCGTCAATTCACAATTATGTGAAATTCCACAGAGAAAAAAATAATCTGCCTTGACCGGGATTGGAACCCGGATCCCTCGATATCCGGCCGAGTGCTTTAGCCAGTTAATCTACCGAGGCGTCCTCTTCCCCTGTGGATGTTAGTGACCCTTACCGGTCTCGTTAAGGTCACTAAAATCCTCATGGGAAATGAACGCCTCGGTAGCTTAACTGGCTAAAGCACTCGGCCGGATATCGAGGGATCCGGGTTCGTATCCCGGCCAAGGCGGATTATTTTTTTCTCTGTGGAATTTCGCACAAATTAATTGATCCTTCCTTCCGAGAGCAGCTACCTGTTTTGTCTTCTAATACTGCCATTCGCGTCACTGCAGTTGATGCCACTCAATGAAAATTTTGTCGCCGCATTACCGCTCCTGCCCCGACCCCTCCCCTGCCGTCTTCAATCCAATTTTCTCCCCTCTCCCCCTCCCTCTCTCCCCACAGAGCATGTCCCGGTGCTCGCGACAGACACCTCACGCTCTCCACGGACTCCAAGAGGGGGCAGTTCAAGAATAGAGACGGGAAGTAAGTGAGAAAAACAAGACGTTCCACTCTCTCACTCTCTCCGGGCGAGAGAGAGAGAGAGAGGTGATCAAAAGGTCTCTTGCTCCGGCCGCAGTGAGAATGGGACTTGCTGGGAACGAAGGGTGCGGAGATAACGAGGCGAGAGGGAGATGGAGTGGTGGAGGGTGGGCGGGGGAGCGGGAATATCAGAGGACTACGAGGTTGAGGAGGAGCAGGGAAGTGTGAAGAGGATAAATAGATGGATCGGTAAATGTCTTAATTTTACTGGGAGTCGGAGACACTGTCGCTCCCCTCTCCAGCTTATGGTGATGTGATATGATGCATGAAAATATAGGCCGTAAGACTTGAAGAAAGTGAGAAGAAGATTAACATGATTACAAAATAAGGTATTGAATCTTCTTCGGGG
This sequence comes from Ceriagrion tenellum, assembly GCA_963169105.1. NCBI lineage: Eukaryota > Metazoa > Arthropoda > Insecta > Odonata > Coenagrionidae > Ceriagrion > Ceriagrion tenellum. The sequence continues at coordinate 39,160,169 of OY720633.1, read as the reverse complement.
AGATTTACCTCCTAGTTTCTTATCTATCAATTCCCTTACAAATTCGTTTTATCTCGAAGTGCGACGTACCAACCTGGGCCTTGTCTACCTAATAGTGCTACATATGATGTTATCTTAAATATGATTTATGTAGTTATTTCCCAGCGTATTGTACTGATGAAGTCTTCTCGGGTGGCTGCTATCGAAACATCGGCCCAAAACGACCTGACACGGTGGAAAACCCGAGAAGACTTCATCATAATTTTCTCTTCTTTTGTTCTTCTGTACACTTCCTTTTTTATCATTTCCATCCATTTCATCTTCAACATTTACCCCAGCACCAAATTATTATATATTAAAATGACAACAGCAGCGGACGACGACAGCAAAGAATTATTATACGTTAAAAGACGACTCGTTATTGATGGATGGCATTGATGTGCGAAACGAAGAATTAGCTGTTATGGGAGAGGATTTGAGTAATTCCGGAAATTAGGTTTCACGTAAATGCACATTACATACAAGATATGTGTGAGCACATTTTAATTTAAAAAAATAACAAAAATTTAGCGTCAGCGACTAAATTATAGGTGTTTATAGCGAGAAAAATCCGTCGATTTCAGATTCTGTCTCCCTTAAAATGTTTCGTGAACGTTCCTTGAATGACTAATCTAGGCTTCGAAAATTCCAATTTGTTTCTCTTTCATCCTGTAGGGTAAACGTTCACTGTCTTATTCAGGAGATATTTGGGCATTTTCCCAGAAAAAAATCCTTCATTTTAAACATTTCATAACTTTTAACTCTTAAATACATAACTTTTACGAACTCAGTTTATTGCTTTATTTAGCCCCTAGAAGCTATGTTAACGCTTCTAAACTAATCCCCCAGCAAGCTTGTACCATATTTTTACGTTGAGCTACAGTAATTTTACACCAATGGCGGCCCGTAACTGTATACTTATATTTGGTGGCAATCTTATTTCTCCAAGATGACGTCATCAATCCGAAATCGCCTATCTTTTTCTCGTCCCTCTCACCCTTTTCCTTTCGAATGGCGCCTGTTTTATCCTAAAATCTCTCACTCCTAATGAGTAAAAAATGTTTGGTAAGCACGTTCATGCTGCATCATTGACTCCCCCCTTTACCAACAGTATCGATTTCAAGGACGTTTCATGTCATAAGATGAAATGATATCAATATTGAATGCTTTGAAGGGATTTTTTAGTGGAGAAATGTACTCGAATTAACGGGGGATGAGAAGTTTCGGAACTCATACGCGCTTCATATGCGTTTCGCTTTACGTATGATCGCTGAGAGAGTTTAATTCTAACACTTACACATTTATTCTTGTTACTTTTATGCTTATGTAATAATTACCCATTTTTGTATATACACTGATTTTAATGGTTTATTGATCTGAATCAAACTAATGGATTGTGGTGTTACTTTGTGAAACGAGAAGGTAGATGTTACAATGTAATACGATGTAGGGTTCCTGTAGGATTTTATTGCTGTCAACCGGCTTCGACGGCTATAGCGTCATTCTCAAGACGAACAACTCTTCAATGAGCTGTGGAATTGTACATTGTTTTTTATTATGTTTATTGCTTTGATTGATTTGCTGAGAGGAGTTCGTGGAAGGGAACAAAGGGGATTATTAGGGGAATTTTGTAATAAAAAATAGAAGTTGACGGCTCTGCCTCCCAAAAGCTGATTTTTAAGGCCAATAAATGGAACCTAATGGGTAATATTCATTGAATCGATATTTTTCGACGTTACGAGGAGTACCGAAGGTAGAAGATAGTATAGCATAATATAGTCATGAAAGAGAGCAGTGGAGTCGGAGACAGGCGATGCAGGGACGAAGGAAGAAAATCAGTTCTCGCGAAGAGGACTGGGCCAAGTGGTGAGGCGTGGCTCCAAGACCGAACCGGGAAAGGTAGGAAGAGGTTCGACATTTTGACACTTATTTTGTCTCCGAATTCCAATTGAGGGTTCGGTGTCGCTCCCTCTGTCCCCGAACCACTGTTTTTCCCCTCCCTGTGAATAGCAGCTGGAATTGTTCCCGTCGTGTTCGACCAGTGGTGGCATAGGTTAGTGCGGAGTTCACCATGTGTGACGACTTCCACAGGGCTGCCGTTTCCTAGAGATGTGCACGTTCAACATTCGATGCGTCCTTATACGGTTTGGCTCAGCCGACTGATGACGGTATTTCTAGGAAAGAACAAGTTTGCTGTAGTGTTCAAACTTTTTCAGTGTTCGGTTAATTTCATCATACTTACTTCATGGAATCGGTTCTCATACGGACTGAGCCATCGAGGAGTGCTTGAGTAACTATAATTAGAAATAAATAGACATAGCAGAGAAATCAGTTTCCATCTTCCTGTTTTTCAAAGTTCTTTTTTTAGGCTTATTACTTAAGCATTATAGTTAGTGTGGAATATAACGATCATTGAACCACGATGAACCATTGATGAACCCATATTCGATGCGAAAAACTATACGAATGAAGCTTTTCAACGAGCAAGGTAGTAATTAACAATTAAAATTAATTATATAAATCAGTGGCTGAGAATGTTTAATAAAAACGACAGGAACATTGAAGCCAAATGAGCTAATAACACCTGAGAAAGTAATAATCCGATGAGCTCTATATACATACGTTTACTGAACGCTAATTTAAAAAATGTTTCTTCAAAGTTTTAAAACTACCGCTTTAAACATGGTTAGAAAAAAATTCGTCGCATTTTATTTTCAAAACACTCGCGCAAATCCCCCCATTGGCCAGTCTTCGCGTAGGCCATGTGCCGCTGTCAAAACCGCCCTCCCATCTGCACATCAACACGGTCACGCAACAGAAAATGGCCCCTCTCCTCGTCCGCACGACTCCGAGAAAGCTCCGACTACACTTCGACATCTGGTGTTTACATCAAAAAGATCGCCTATTCATCTCATTCCTTCCGTTTTCCCTCGCTTCGCCCGGAGGAAGAACGTAAAACGACAAAAGAGAGAAAAGAGCAGTCGAGAGAGAAAGAGGAGGGGGAGGAAATTATTGCGCTCTTAGCCTCGCCTCTCCGAAGGGAAGCAACGTCTTCCTTGTGCAGCCATCTTTAGCCTGCTGGGGCAGTTGGAAAAGGATGAGCGGGGAGAGAGAGGTGGGTTAGTTTCTTGATATATTTATATCTAAATCAACTTCTTAACTTAGAATCAGTTCTATTTCTCTCTGAAGTTCATATGCAGCTTAGGGAGGGAGATTAGGTAGATGAAAGATGAGAGTAGATGGCATCTTGACACGCAAAAGTGGAGCCCATTTTATTGTAAAAAGTATTTATCCAGCATTGCTATTATAACACCAAATGCTCCAAACGTCCAAAGTCAGCTTAGTGCCTCGATGATAGAGCAGGTGGGGGAGGTACTTTGGCTTTTTTATTATTCAGGGCGCCACGTAATTTGGGAATAATTACCACATAAGTCCACAGGATAATTAGGATGATAAAAAGACAATTAAACTCAACGATAAGATCACACACTAGCCTTGTAATCCTCCAAAATTCCTTCAGAATTAAAAAAGGCTCATCAGAACAAAGACGACAATTACTCCAAAAACTCTTATTAATAAACAGCCGTTCTTGAGTGATAAAACCCAGCCAAGACCTTCACAAACTTTATTTGTTAAATTAAATGTAAAATTAAAATGTAACATTAATCGTTACACTATTTGCGTGACTTGTCCTTATATTTTTAGGAAAAATACGGTGCCTGGAAATTGGAATTTATTTTAATCTTCAGAGTCTCTGGATAAATTCTTGCGGTTCCATCGCAGTTGCCCTTATTATACTTTTATTCACCGCTCATAAGCTACAAAACTTATCCACTCAATATGCCCGATGTATGTTTCATAAAATTCTATATTCCCCACTTATGGTTACATATCTACTCTCTTATTTTACCTGTGAAGGAGATGAACTAATATCCGTAGAGTACAATTGGATTAGTAAAAATGACTCCGCCATCGCTCTCCATTTTTAGGTTCTCTTCGTGAGTACCTAAGGTATTTGTGTAAGGTATTTCTGTAAGGTAAGGTATTTGTAAGGAGTTTCGGGTTCTGTGTGAGGCTATGACAACAATCATCTGCTATTCTATCCGCAGTAGCCTTAATAAACTATTCGATACTATGAAGGAACAACGTACCTTGTACAGTTGGTCGTCAACATTCGCTTATTTGAAGATCGCTATGATTTCCCCCCTGAGATCTCTTTACCGTGACAACGCACAGAAAGACGTATTCAGCTAGCAACTTTGGACGATATTACTTTGTAGGGGAAATCTATGAGAAGCTTCTGTGAGAGAGCCACTACAAAGACCCGCGGTGTAAGAGTAAATTTCAGAGAGTTGTGTGCTTTGGACCTTGACCTCTAAGACCTCTTATTAGAAAAATCAATGTTAGATTCACATAAGTTGGTACTCAAATAGGTTATTAACAAAAAGGCTGAATATCATCCATGGAGAATATTGTGAGGTCTATCCGCCGAAAGCATCAAATAACATCAATTACTAAACCAGGCGTAGAATGCCTGCACTGTTCTGAAGATCGGATCAAGTTCTCGAGTAATTAGTGGCGAAAAGAATTTTCTTGACAGTTAATGCTTTTCGGGCTATTATCCGAGTATTTCCATTGTCGTAGACGACAGTTTCGACAGCATTGCAGCAGTCTTCTTTAGGTCAGAAGTGCATTTGAATTGAATTGGAAATGTTTATTGCCATTGCATATCTTATATACATACATTCATTAATAATATTCAATACATTAATATATACATCTTCATAGCCCCCGCTATAGGAAATAATTCCTCTTCAGGGTTAGTCATATGAATTTTATACATGTGATTGTGTCCATCTTATATAGGCCCTTTTTCCCGCCAATTCAGTCAGGTGCGCTGCCATTGGTTACTCTCTTTTTCTTTATGGAATGGAATAGAAATACGCGGAAGAGAGCCCGAAAAGACTTCACTGCCGTCTGAACGACTCCATGGAAGCCTTCGAGTTCGGAGTTTTCTCATATTTCTTTGTTTTTAAATGATTAACATCAACATTCACAAAATAAGTGATAACGGGCGTAAAGAAAAAGCGATATCTGAACTGCGCCTTTTAATTTCACGGCAATTCAATTTCCACCTGTTCCTACCCAAATTTTTCCTTTAACTTGACGCGGGTTTAAAATAATACCGCAATTGTCAGCCAGTAGCCGCTAGCTTTAGTTTGACATTAATTTTTTCTCAAAATACATCCTCCAGCGAAAGGAGATTCGGTGAAAAGGAAGAAGCCGCGTAAATTACCGCCTCTTTATTCGTTACGCCTCTACTCGTCTGCGTCTCCCCATTGAGCACGTTGGTGTGTGGAGCTCGGGAGGCTGAGTGTGGATGGTTGAGTGAGGGATGATAAGAAGAACAAAGAAGCAGAAGGATGCTCAAGAGGGAAAAAACTAAATGACGCTTTGAAAGATCACGATCTTCAGTCCTATCTCGGATCTTTTTGCCCTTCATCTCACTCACCCAACCATTACTTCGCTCAGCCCATTTCGCTTCTTCTTCCCCTCGGGGATGGGGTCGGCATGGCAACCAGAGCACTGGGCTCCCATACCGTGGGCCGGGGCTCCAGTCCCGGCGTTGATGGAGATAGATCAGTGGTATCCCGACACCCATTTGGGGTTTCTACGTGGAGAGTACTACAAATGTAAATCCGTCGAATGGCATCTGTTTATCTTTTATTAAGGTTGTTCATGCCGACAAGTTTCTTTTCCACACTTTTTCCCATATCTAATTAATCCTTCCATTCCAATGCCACTCGTACGTACGTACACACGTACGGCCAGTTGGAGGAACGGCACACATGTATTCTATAAAGTTATGGGACCCATAAGCCATGGCAACCATTCAATAAGTATTACATAAAAATGCGATAAGTTTATTTGTTTCATTACTGATGGCATGCTGTTATGAGCTTCGTAAGTAGCCACGATGGTGGATGCGCAATGAACCGCTTGGAGACTTAATTACTAAATAAATGAGATGTTTTGAGACAAATAACCAGTTAATTTACTCTTATTGACTAATTATTTTGTGCATTTGAAATTATTCATAGGCTAAACTTTCATAAATTTTATCCTGCGGTAGAAGATTACATCGAATATTCTATTGGTAAATAAGTTAGGTAACTTGATAAATGTATTCCTACATCCCGAATACTTTTATGAGATCTATGAATTTATGGATATTATAAGAATTTATTTTATAACTAGATGTCCTTGCAACCGACTATTAGTGGTACAAATTACCTCAGTAAGGGGCCGTCCATCGTGCACTGTGGAGAGCACTTTAAGGCCTTAAAATGTTTTAAAGCATGTTTCAACATTCCCCTTTCGCTCAAAGCGATTTTCTGAATTGAATGAAAATTTCCAGAACGAGAAAGCGAGGCCGCTAATAAAAGTAGAAATGCAATTTTGGAGCAAACAGAGTAATTTTATTACTTGGAAGTACGAGGGTTTCCCCAACCTTTCTCCAGAGATTTGCTAGGGCGTCTATGCCCTAGCGGTACCAGTCATCGCTCTGGTTATGGAGCCAGGTTTTCACTGCACTAATCACCCCTTCGTCGTCCAAAGTAGTTGTGTGAAGAAAAGCTCCAGTCGTTATTTTAAATGTATTGGAAAACAAGAGAAATTGCGAATCAATTTGCATTATTTCACGTCTTTAGTTGGTACCAGACTGTTATTTGCGAGCCTAACCATGCAGTCTGTCCTCTGAGGAGTCCAAAAAATAGGTCAGAGGACTCAGTTATAAGATACTCGAGCGTCGTGATAACCTGATGAGAATTTGTGACCGATGGAGATACGGCTCTCAAAGACCATTTCAACGCATTTACTTCTGTCATTTGGGAGATCATAAAAAATGTGGGGAATTACTTTTTGGGCAGCCCTGGTACGATTGAGGAAATCGTAGCCGCTGTCTTAGAAGAGGAATTGCGCCGACAAAGGAAGCATTCGGCTATAGGAGGTAGCTAATGAAGGAGATTATGTAATAATGTAATAGAAACATTGGCGAAGAGTTTAACATGAAAGGCTGCGTATAGAACAGAGGGGTGGCTTCTGAGAAGTGCGAGAATAGGCTACATGCGTTTGAGATTGGAAAATGGAGGGAAAGGACATAAAGACGACAAACGAAAGAGAGCTTGGTATGATTGATAAGGAAAGATAAATTCTGGAAGCGATAATGAGGAGGTTTAGTGGGTGGTTAGAAGAGTCAATGAGGGGTTAAGGGATGCTAAAGGCAGTGATTGAGGGTAGGAGTTTGAGTAAGCGGGAAGCGGAGGAAAGAGCTTTGGTTTTAAGGACGTGAAAAAGAGTGTGGCGTATGCCTATACGATGAAAGAAATCACATAAAGAGATAAGGGTCGTTGCTGATGGAGATCGAGCGAGTTTTTAGCCTCTTCTATCTAAACCTACTTTTACTGGTATTGCACCCTAATAAATCGACGTAACAACGTCACGAAATCAGGTAGAATGGGCAAGTAGATAGGTACCCACACTGCCAAAGAGTGCCCTAAACGCTTCCAACAATTTTTTTCTTTTTTAACGATACGTCAAAAATTTGTCATTTTCAACACAGAATAAGGTTTTCCCTCTAAGTTTTCGTGTCGTCTTAAATGAGGGTGCCGTCTGCAGCCCTTTTTTGATGAATTTTGGCCCCCTTGGCAACATTTTATTCCTTCATGTTGTTACACCGCTGCTAATAATAATAAAATTATCGCATTTATGTAAGATTTGTGGCTTTCTCGACTTAAAAGGTAGAGTTCTCGGGTTTCCAACCGGGTGATGGTGGTTAGTGGCACCGACACGGCGCGACGTTTCGAAGGCGTGGTCTGCTATCGCCCACAGGGTCCTTTTCACCCTGGGGACCCTACGTCTTCGGGTGACGCATCGCGTCGACGCCACTAGCTACCATCACCCGGTGGGAAACCCGAGAACTCTATATTCTGATCGTATTAACAGAGAGGCATAGAGGCTCGGTTGCATCTTATGTTTATCATGAGTTATAAAACTGAATCCAATACTCTATTCGTCGGGCGAGACGTTAAGAGTGTATCTTCTCCCAAGGGGTGGTGCATGAACTACGTTACCAACTTAGGGGTGAAGGGGGTCGCCTAGAAACCATAGGCGGGTAACAAGGGGGAGAGGGGGTCCCCTCAAAGTAACATAGCTGTTACAATGCGCCTGTTTACGTTTCTTACTGGTCAATATCGCTTCGACAATACTACAGAGTTTAACATGAGGAAGGGCGTATCTTATTTCAACCTGCATTTCTCTCATTTCAACCTTTCCCTAAAAATAAACTCACTTAATGATTGAGAAATTTTTTTGAGTGGAAAGTTTCATTTGTCGAGACACTGTTACATGTCAGGGGAGGAGGAGGGGAGAAGGGGTTGGGAAAAATACTACGGTTATAACCGAAGTTGGTTGGTTGGTTGGTAAAAAAATCACCGAAAACGGTAACGCAGTTTATGCACGGCCCCTAAAATCTTTCGCAAAGTGGAGGCTATTACCGATGCATCTCTTACATACATATCTCCCCTATCCTTCATTCCTTCAATTACACCTCTCCTACACCAATCTATCTACCTGTTCACTTCGGCGAAAAAGACTTCGTCTGGTGTTCACCTACCCCAATAACCAAACTTTGAATAAGGTCTTGCGGGCTCTTGATGAAGATGTCGACCTGACGACGCCAACTGCCACGCCGGCAAAATCGCTGTCCCAGCACAATGAAAAATCGCGGTGAACAACTCGGTAGTCGTCTATCTTCAAGATAAATGTTTCTCGGGTATTCCACCGAGTAAACAGGTCCATGAATGCCGACGTTACGGAGAACGACTTGCTCTCCATTTTCCGGGGTCCATTCAGAACCCCTGAAGAAGGAGAGCAAGTCGTTCTCCATCGGGATTCATGGACCTGCTCACTCGATGGAATACCTGAGAAACATTTATCTGACAGATACGCCGGGAAAATCGAAGATCTTTCATCGTCTATTTACAAGCTCATCACACTGGGAAAGACCACACTAGGAAACCAACTAGCCTTTTCCGAGCGTCCATATCTCCCAGGGGCCAGGGAGTATTCAATGGAATTGAAGATGGAAGAAAGCTGGCCGAGTTTGCGACGGAATGAGTGCGGGTGAAGTCCAAGGAAAATTTTATGGGATTGCAGCAGGAGGGAGGGCGGCAGAAAACTTCTGTCGACCTCATCCCTCCCGCCTAGCCGGAGGGGCTCCTCACGGTCACCACATTTCCATCATCTTCTTCCTGTCCGTTCTTTTCCAAAAACCACTAATTTGAAATGTTAATGATCCTTGAAAATCCCGGGAGTGGCTGAAAGACACGGGTCTGGCGAAGGATATATGAGGGAGGCGACCTATTCGTATGACACCGTCAAATGTGCGAGGCTGCGGTTGCGGTTGAGGTCAGAATCCGTTTCTCTGTGGTGGTCCCCTGTTTAAAGTGTGGGCCACCATAAGGGCTGGCCCATTGAAGGATGATCCCATTGAGGTATATGGAGAGCGCACTTGCTACGCTGGCCAATGATAGATGTTGAAGCAAGTCCGTCATCTTCGTTGACCCTCATTTTCCTATTTCGCTTGCGGCTTAACACACTAACTTTACAATGTTTTTCATGGATAACTTACTAGAAACCAGAATGCACTTACTTATTTGATATACATTCTCCTGACATATTTTGTTTATTTATTTGCATCAATAATAATCCACATTGCCGGTGATAACTGTTGTAAAATAGAATCCATAGCACTTAGCAGCTAGTGTATTTTTCAAGAGTTACTACCTTAAATTTCAAACACATGGTTGATATTCGTGCTTTACATCCTCTAATTCATCCATTCCATCGTGAAACCCATATGAAAGTAAGAAGGGAGCAATGTCAAACAATATGGTTGTTATTTTGGTTGTCAGGCTTCAGTTTGATGATGTAGTGCCCTATCCATATAACTCAATGGATGACCCCAATGCCTTGAGCGCGTTTGACACGAAAGATAAGGAACTTCTGTGAAGGCTTCCGCGGAGTCTTTGTGATGAAGCGAATTGTTTCGCGGGTGTTCATCAGCGTTCATTCACTTTTGGGGACAATATTTCACCACCGTTCCAGCTGGTTTCTTCACATTATGGATTATCACAATATGAGTTATGGAAACTCTACATTATTGACAAAAGAACGCCGCTATTTCCCAAGAGTCATATGCGAAGCAATAGAAATAGCGGAAACGCAAAAGTATTTTAACCGAGAGGACGGCTACACACTCGTCGGCGCGTGGAAACGGCTCTCCAGTAGAATTGACCAATCACAATACGCCTCTACCCGAAGGCGTGAAAACGGAGTAGCATAAAGGGACAGAAAAACCCTTCATGGACTCTTCAGCGGACCAGAAGAAGGCAGCTGGAACGCTGGCGAACTATTGCCCACAAAAATATATAAATGAGGAAAAACACTCGGAAAACCATTTACTTCACAGGGAACTTCTTTTGTCGTCCGATATCGAAGCAATCTCTCGCTAGGCGTCTTCGATTGAGACAAACCTCACCCACCGCTTAAGTTGAATACGTTTGGTCATCAGATATCAGGGTATTTTACTAAATTGAACTGGAATATAATTAAAAATGTTCATTCATTAAATAGCACAGAGCCTGTCACAATATTCTCATAACTTGTTCATCTACTGTAAGCTAGCGTTCTAAAACCAATGCTTTATTATAATTCTTATGCTTGCCTACATATAATATTCTATAGCTTCTTTGAAATGCCTTTAAAATTGGACGATAAGGAAAACAAAGACCCAAGAACGTCGCTTAAGCGTTCTGGAATTATTTTTGTATCATAATTAAATGAGAAAAGCTAAATCTATCGGAGGAACATTGAGATAAATACACGTCTTTTAAATATTTATATCGAGTGTTTTATTTATATATTTTATGCCTAGTAAACTTTATTCCAGTTGAAAATTCCACCGTAAAGCTAAATAATAACTGCCAACTATTGCTCGTGGATTTAAGAAAAAGGTAAATCTTATCATATTCATTAAACTTAGACGAGACAGAAATTTATTTTTGCAGTGAAATTTCCAAATGAAATTTTATCGAGATCTCGTTGCATGAATCCATATCCTGGTAAAAAAACGCGAACAAATGGTGGATAAGAACTGATATTTCAGTTTCTGTCTTTATAATTGGACTTAATGCTATCTCATTAGTCAAATAAAGACGAAATTAATAACATCCTTATCGTTAACATCACACTTCAGTTTTAAATTTGGCGAGTGATGATCCCATTTTGATCCAGGAAGTAAATCGACAAGACAATCTAGGCGGAATGTGTGGTTTTTATAACACGTTGGCATTGTAATTGCATTGTATTGTTAATGCTAAAAGAAATATTTATGACCTTTTTTATAGATTGAAGTCATCGATTTGAATATTTTTCCCAGTTTATCTTCTGGGGATTTCCTATCTCCCAACGCCTCTCTCAAAGGCACACTCATAAATCTTCTAAAATTAGTAGGCAAATATATATATTTATTCTTGCACATCACTAAAAAGAAGAAATGAAACATCATTGGCGTTAAAAACCTCGGCTGGCTACGTCAAAATTACGTGTTTCAGTGTTCGAGATGGAGGATTAAGTTCGGATCACTGATCGCTTTGAGAACGATGTTAGATGTAATGCGTTTCGTCGCCGCTTACTAAATTCTAACGCGTTAGAAATCTTAATCGCGCCTGTTACCTCAAGCTGTGAGATGTGTTAACACTCTCTTTTCGCCCAAAGGATTCTCTGAGATGGTCGTCGCGACGACAGACTGCGGTGATTTATGCGCCGAGTCCCAAAGGGAGACTCCTTCTCGTGCCTTTTGTCCGTTCATCCGCCACTCGGGAAAACCCTTGATCACTCTCACCCACTACGATCGCGAGATACATGCGCATCATTCCCTGCATTCCTTGTGGTGGGAAACTTTGTGAAAAGCCAGCATATATCCGTAAAGCCGTATATCAACGGCAAAAGCCGTATGTCAACCTGGATCTCTCTGGCGTGTTTTGTTTTTATTGTACATGACGTCTAATTTGCAGTTAATTCCGTGCTGCCTTATTTATTCAGGGGCCAACGCAAAGACATGGCTGGAATGCTCTTCTAAGTCATGGAAAACTGTCCGCTGTTTTCATTTGTGCTACGGAAATGTTATAATTAATGAAGCTGTTTAAAAAGCAATTACACCGCTTCGGTAAATGAAATCTCTGAAGCGTGAAATATATGATACTTATCTAATTGATTGCCGTTATCATTTCTCGTCACGTCAAATTCGCGAAATACCCCCAACGGGTGTGTTAAATACAACTCTAAGGCAATGACAAGCTTATTCATTTCAGTAGATTAATCTTCCCTAAGGAGAAGGACGAAATCCCACGGGGCAATTGATGCTTGAAAGAAAACCGAATATTGAATAGTATTGAATAGACCGAAAGCAATTCGATATTTTATTCTAAGTCATGGGGTTCATGGAATGAAATTCAAGTCTTAGTTTAAGAAGTCCAGAGATGCAGCGGATATGTAAATAAAATTTAATGAAAATCGTGAGGATTGTAGAGATAGCATTAAAGAGAGATTTTTTATTTATGAGAACTAGCTGATAGAGGTATCATCTAGTTAACAGTAACTGAGGGGGTGTTTGATATTATTACTAACGTTGATTAATTGGTGAACGAACATGCAAGGAAACTCAGCCCTTCGGCCAAAAGAGCCGACGAAAGAATTGCTTACGACGACGATTTAACAAATTTGATGATTCGTACCCCATCATGAGTCACGATCTGAAAATAGTTGTATTCAAAATGTATCATTATTTCTTTATGATATTCGCATGAATTATTTCCACGCAAATGATAATTGTACGTACCTCTGCATTTTTCTGAGTTCTCTCTAACAGGGAAATTATGTTCGAATGCCCTGCTGGCTTTGGCTGAAACCTTCATTGCCATAATGCTGGAATGAATATAGAATTTAGGGGATGCCTGGGCATCATTTTCGGCAATTCCTCAACGCACGTTCTTTTACGTCCTTCCAGAATGAAACAAAGTGCATTCATTCTAATTTTGATTTCCTTTGATCCTCCATTATTGATGATATGGGGCGTTAGAAAAATGACTATAAAGAAATAATCCAGAGAAGATCTTTGGTTTTATATTTTAAATTTAAGAATTTGATGAGGAGATGGTCAATTTGGAGAGTATCGTATATAACTGCAATGAAAAGAACAGTGATTGAAGCTTTCGGAGGGGTCGGGAGGACACTTTGAGGCGACTGAGCACCCAAAGATTTCCGCGTCATTAGCGGACTTCAATCGGAGCGGCTGGACTATTTTATCTCGGTCGTGAAAAATGTCATCGGCGTCCGAACTATTCCGGATCATCAAGACCCAAAGGCCTCCCGTGAAACCATTCGGGACATAACTCACCAAGTGGGATCAGAACCACCGCACCTCGGAGCCAAATGCCTGCCTCTTAACTTATCTCTCCTTTGCCGACACTAGAAATTCTGTGGATTCTTGAGCAAGGAGATTAAGCTTAGTGAATTGGGTTTGTAGCTAATTGACCGTCGGCTACGTTACATAAAATTCATGAGGGCTGTGGATAATTGCATTTATGAAAAATGTGATTTTCTACTATAATTAAATTTATTACTTTTTTAAAAATAGATACCATAAGCAAGATGCTTTTCATAGAGGCTGCATTTCATGAAGACGAAGAACTATAGCAATGAAAGGGGACATTTCTCATGGTTATGTGATTTCCGAGCAAATGCTTTCAGTAGCAGCGGTAGGGGCATAAAGAAGTTAGCGTTTTGCAAACATATCCCTCAATACTGTAGCAATAAAATATTATTAACAAGGACGCTCATAGCGCCTACTGTGTTCTATGAATTGGTTTCAATGGAGTCTTTTCTGCCATAATGATTGCATTTGATAATGTTAACATTTAGGTATTCCAATATCTTTTTCTTTACGGCACTGATGTACATCTTTTATTAAGTTGGTATATAATGTCATGCATATTTAGGGAGCTCAAACTTGACGAATAACACAAAAGAAAGGACATAAAACTAGAAGCAGTGGCGATTGATCATGTGAGAAGTTTTTGAGCATCAAGACTGTTAAGAGTTCAAACAAAAACATTAGACAATTAATATGTACTGAAAAAAGTCACGGAAGAAATAGAGATGATTAAAATGGTTTGGGAACGTGAAAAGGCGGCCTGAAAATTATTCAAATGGTCATAACTGTGGAGGAGGAGAAGAGGACAACGACAGAAGACTGGACAGATCTAATTACCACGGGCATGGAGGAAAGACAAATGTAGTTTGAATAGAGATTGGGTGGGCGGAGAAGGAAATGCGAGATGCAGCCACAAACTGTATTATCTCGCTATGAATATATACATAATGCCTCATTCCCTATTCCTTGCGCCATATTCGGCTCGCATCCATGTTGCATCCGCTTATGTTTCTCCTTCATCTAGGTGGACGCAACCCGACTCAGGAGCGAGAACCACCCTGTTTATTTTTCATAGTTTGATTCATGAATATACAGTAAATCTTCGGTATGCGTCGTTTCGATTTACGTCTGCTTCGATGTTACGTCCATGCAGACAAGGGTCGTCGGAAAATTTCTCCCTGTTTAATGCTGATAAAATAGACCATATGTGCATATGCTTGCGTTTTTTGATAACTGAGACATAATCAACCCATCTGAAATAGCTATATTTTCCTGGATAAGGGCAAAACATGAATTTTGAAATTAACGTCTTGATTTATCACGGAATCAAGGGGTCAAGAATATCTGGATCTGTGTTACGTTGTTTCGACTTACGTCGCTCTTCTTCAACTCACATCTCCGACGTAAATCGAGGACTTACTTTACATAAATAAAGTCACGATTGTTGAAATGATATGGGCACGTGAAAAGGCCAAATAAATATTCAAATGGCAACTTATTTGGAGGAGGGAAAGAGGACGACCACCAGAAGTCTGGACAAATCTAAATACCACGGGCATGGAAGACAAATATAGATTGAATAGAGATTGGACGGACGGAGAAGGAAATGCGAGAAACAACCACAAAATGCATCATCTCGCCATGAATATATACAATACATTATTTCACGCCACTCATTTCCATCGCATTACGCCATATTCTGCACGCATCCATGATGCACCCGCTCACGTTTCTCCTTCATCAACGCGCGATTTTCGTGGACGCAACTCGACATATTAACGAGAGCGACTCTCCTTATGTTTGGTAGTTTGATTATTGCCGCGGGATACGGGTTGATGTACTGCACCGACAGGAGGGATGCAAATACTCGGATTCCGCGGGGGATTATCAAGTGGACAAAGTATGCGTAGGTGCGTGCGGGCCTCGTGAGAGACTATGTGCTCTCGTAGGAGAGGGTGGAGGGGGAGGGGTGGGAGAGTGAAGGGAAAGCTAGAATGAGGTGGGCGTGTTGGGAGAGGGGGGATGAAATTAGTGAAAGGGGAGGGGTGAAGTGGAGTGGGAGAGGGGACTCCTACATTCTAGAGAGTGTGCCCTCCCTCCCTTTAATCCTCTCCCCTCTTGCCGCTCTCTCACCTGGCTCCATTCCAGTCGCCCCGACTAAGAATATCTGCGTTTAATCGGTGGGAAGATGCTATCCTCTCTCTCTTCCTCCTCCTAGACCTCTGGGAGTCTGGGAGAAGACGGGGGTCTGGGCGAAGGGAATCGTCTGTATGCGTGTGTGTGTGTCTGTGCATGCATGTATATATGTGCGAGTGAAGGAGGGGAGAGACGGAGAATGTCGCACGGAGTGGGAGCAGGGGGGGGAGGGAATGAGGGAGAACCCATGGTGGATAAGAGTTGGGAATGGGGGGGGGCTTATTTGTATTCCCCCCCTTAGAATCCACTCCTTCCCATCGGCCTCCTCTTCCTTTAGACCGATGGATCCTCTCGAGGTGCGCGTTATGGAAGATCGCGAAGCCGGCTTGAGTCGGGTGAGTGGGCGCCGAGGGATGATCGAGGGAGGAGCGTGTAACGGTTGCGGTGGAGTCGTGTGAGGCTTGGATGCGGTGATTGCGGCGACTTTGTCGCGGTCCCTCGAGTCGCTTCGTCTCCCTCGTTCCGAGCTCATGTTAGCCGAGGTCTTCATCGTCCGCCAACCGTCGAGGTTGTCCCGGCTTCCCGCGGTCTATTCCTCCAGAGATTGCGGCGCGACATGGTTATCACGACTCGTTTGACGCACGAATAACAAAGAAGTTGTTAGTATGCGTGGCTTTACCTTGAATTCTTGTGTTTAATTAATAAAATATATATTTGCTTTTTAGATAGATACCTAAATAGTCAGAACAAAATGCTGTTTTATCTTCAAATTGGATACCTTTGAAGGGCACATTCGCACTATGTTTGGGTTTTTTTTACTCTAAAAACGTATTTATCGTCTTTACTTACGATTCCTCGCGTCTATTTCATATCACTTCATTGAACATCAATAGAGCAGTCATGTTGAATCGTGCAAATTCCCAGAAAAACCTTCTTGAGGAGATAATTATAATTAGATAGAAATAAAGGGAGAAAATGCAAAAATAGGTATTTACTGATTCGTGGTGTGTACAACTTAATTGACCATTGTTATGAAACATTACTCTATTTATTGCATTTGAGGCTGTGGAGCTAATCTTTCTTGTTTCATATAACGCTCTCTCAAAGGGTACAGACAGTGCTTATAGGTCATACAAATCGGCCATTAAAGTTTTAAGACGGGGGAAACAATATTACTAACTGCATACATTAGGGATTTGGGATTAGCATTTCAAACTTAAATAGGAGAAATATTTACAATCACAGAAGACATAAATTTGCATTAGTGAAGAACATTTGATAATTTTGCACAATTTATAAAACGTGATAACTATTTACTAGCTAAGAATGATCTATATTGGAAAAAGTGACTTGGCGAGATATTTGAAACCAGATCTCTCGAATCCCTGACCAGGAGAATGAAATTCGCATATTTGTGTCCTTTTTGTCGACCGAATCTAGCTTTAGTTACATTACTGAGCCTTCTTTCTATCAAGTTATTTCAAATTTGATCATATTGTGTTACGAAAACGCTTTACGTCCACATTTGATAAGAGCGCTAGATTTAGGGACTTAAAAGCCAAGGGGTTCGGCGGAACTTATAACGAGGAAACAGAGTTAAGCCGCCATGACTGCCAAGGAAATCCTTTTCTTCATATGATGTGTTCATTGATATAAAATAAAAGATTTCAAACCATTCCCAGGCTATAAATAGTTGATTAGAACCGCTTATGTTGCATATTTCAGTGATTTTCTGGCTCAGCTATAAGTTCAGCTGCATATGCATGTTCAAGTGCATAATTGTACTTCATTGAACTTCATTAATTTCCGCTATTAGCGGGCTTTTAAGGGACTTATTTGCTATTATGTGTGCATTATTAAATCAATTTCTAGGAGAATCTGTTACAATTTAAAATTAGCAATGCTACTGGAGCACTTATTTCGTGGATAACGGGAAGCAAATGCTACTACACAGCTTCGCTCCTAACGATGACACTATGCTTGTGAACGTTGAAATTTTGGAGAAAGGCTTCTCTCAGCTGCAAGTCTTGCATTAGGTTATTTGCTTCATGACGTGCCTCATGTCTCAACCGGGGATCTTCCTCGTTTTAGAGGTATGTATTTTGGGTTTAGCGCCTCTATTTCATATTCGCACATAATCTGCCACTCCAGACTGATGCAATACCGCGAAAATTTCGGTTAGAATGAAACATTTTTCAAATTTGGTTTCGCGAGGATGATAATTCAAAGTGCTATCAGCGAAGGGTCTAGGTAACATATGTTTCCTTGACTGCATTTCGCAAAAGAGTCGGCTGATGCCTGCAAAATGTCTTTCTCCTCTCGGCCATATGTGCCTATGAAAAAAATTAAGCATCTCAAATGGTGCATGGACCCTCTGCAGTCGCGAGCCTTTCGCAATGCCACGTACTTCTTGAATAAGAGGCATTAGGGATAATAGGACGACTTAAATGGTGGGTGAACAGAATGCATTGAATGAGAAATTTTTTATTCCGACAATGCAGAATAAGTAAATACTACACATCATCACAATTACTCTAAAAAATTGAATGTTATATCGTAAAATGAGGAATAGGCTAGCAGATGAAAATACAAAAATACATACCTTGAATGCATTTCTATTCAAAACACAGCGTGATTAGCTGTAAAGACTAGAATTAATTTCAGCATGGCCATCTGTTGTGAAATTACACACAGTTTTGTAAAATTTGCATCAAATGATATATTCGACTTGACTAGGAATCCAACATCGGTTGATAATCATTTCAATGTTAATATCACACCAAACAGTATGTATCAGTCGAGGAATTTTGTTGTTGTTTGATTATCGTTTGGTGTTCCGACATTAGTGTTTTCGGTTTCCCTAAATCTCCACCACATACCTACAACGAGCCCGGTTGACAGTCCAATCAGGAAGAGGGTGCTAAACCGCTGGCTTCCTTTCATACACCATGTGGCGGATTGATTACACTAGCCAGCCAGCCGAGCGATAGAGGAATTTTGGCTTCCTTGCGTGAGGAATGCACCCGAAAATATCGCCAATGCCGGACGCAGACAAATCAATGAGCCTTGTCTTTTGATCCCAGAGTTCTCAGTTTTAGTACTCGCGAGGGTAAAATGGGCCTTGTTTAATATTCATTAAGGTCACTCAAAGCATGTGAATAGCGGAATGGTTACGGAAAACTCCAGAACGACTCAGAAACACCATCGTACTTAAAAAGAATTCAAAAGCAGTACGACTTTTGTGGGCTTCACCTGCCATGCAGACAGTCGAATATTTGATTTTTCACTATGAAAGAGGGTATGCGTGTAGCCTAATTAGCAAATCGCTTTATTTGCGCATTGGGCACAATATTTAGGGATCTGGGTTCCATAATAAGTATTGGCAAACGAAATAAAAAATTTCGAAACTCGCACATCTACATAAATAAAACCGAACAATCTGTTCAATATCCTGGAATAAAAACATGGACTAGCAGAACCTCCTGTAGATTAAATCAATTAATTGTGTCATTACGTTGCGGAACGATGAGGAGGAATAACTCATAATAAAAACGATGTACAGTTCCACAATGTTTTTAATTCTGTCTACCAGTTTCGACGCGTATAGTGTCATTTTCAAGACAAACAGGAGGAAATTTACAAATGCGAACCTTTTAAACCAACTCAAGTAAGTGATGGAGGGGGAAGGGGAAACAATAGGAGAGGAGGGGGTGAGTAATGGACGTTTACGGGTTAAGAGAAGGACAACAATGAGGGAAGCATGAGGAAGGTCAAATGATGAGGACATCAATACGGGGAGTGTTGGTAAAAAAGAAGCAAGATTGTAAAATATTGGTCAAAATTGGAGAGCATTTTAATTTCGACATATCATTTAAAATAGGAAAATCAGGTGAAAGAGAAAATTTAGTGATTTCTAGAATTTCTAAAACATCCAGTTTAAAACCTTCGTCAAATACATGTAAAAAATTAATATTATTAAAATCACTCTTGTGTCTCGTTTCTATGAGGTGCTTTGCGTAATGCGACTTGAAATCTCTGAGTTTAGCATTTATTTTATATTCTTCAATTCGAGTTCTAAATTTTCGGCCCGTTTGGCTAACATACACACCGTCACATCCTCATTGTCCTTCTAAAAAACCTGTAAACTTCCATTACTCATCCCCTCCTCTCCGATTGTTTCCACCTCCCCCACCCCCTCTTACTTGAGTTAGTGTAAAAGACTCGCATTTGTAATTTTCCTTCGGGTTGTCTAGAAAATGACGCTATAGAAGTCGAAACCGGTAGACAGCATTAAACACATAGTGTATCTGTACATCGTTTTTCTTACGAGTTATTCCTCCGGTGTTACTTTTAACTACTCATCTTCATTATATTTCTAGGAAGCCCTTGCAACTTGTAGATCCAATTGCCCTTTTCTTGCGTATGTCTGAGATTTCAATTCATTCAAATGATTTAATGTTCAACTGCAATTAGTGAGCTCATTTTCTTGCCAGTAAATATCAGTTTGAATTGAAGAATACTAACGTTGAGTATCTAATTTACTTTTTTTGATGTTATGACTAAGGCACTAGAATATAAGCCCTTACGAGCAGGGGCTTACAGTCAAATCCCGCCTATTGATCTTACTATTGCCGTGTTTCTTAGTTACGTACCCTTGCAAAGACAATGAGAAAAACATTTTAACTTCATTAATTATAATTTTTGACAATCGATCGAATCCAATGTAGCTTTTCCTAGAATCCAATATCTTTTAACATCTTAAAAACATGTCTAACTCTTTTCCCTATTTTTCGTTCGAATTTGAGCAATAAAAGTTCTTTGAAAACTTACCCTTTTTTACTTTATTTACCTTTTCGTCCAGGTCTATCATTCAACATACGCGGTCTGCTAAAAAATAACGAGATTTTTTGTATATTGTTAATTTTATTGTATTTATAATATATTGGTCATTATATAATTTTTAGTCTCCTCCTCCTCTCTTGATACACGGATTACAGCGGTGTTTTTACTTCGCCGCAGTTCTGGAATGTTTCTCCGGGTATTACCGTCACTTCCCGTCACTAATTCTCTTGAATTTCGTCAATAGTGTCAAAATGACATCCTTGAAGCACTGATTGTAATTTGGGAAATATAAATGAGTTGCTCGGGGACTGTTGAGGTGTGTACGGAGGCTGGATGATGCCAGTCATTTGATTATTTGTACAAAACTCAGGGTTTGGTAATTCTGAAGGGCGTGCGCGTTATCATGGTGGAGTAAGGTCGTTCTGCTTGCCTGTTATCAAACGAGGTGCAAAATTTACTATACCCCGATGCATGTTCAATTTTTTGATCAAAATGTCAGAATATGATACAATCGAGATTTCAAACTCTCCAGCAGGTTCTCCGGCAGTCAGACAAAGGTTGGCATGCTACATATCCTCGATTTTCTTAGTTTCACCGCCATCAATTGACTTCGAATGTCTTCCTGGTGGGGAATCGTCTTTATCAAAGGATATCTAATTTTGAATAGGATATAACATTCATTACACTGCATACGATTAAAAGAATTATCCCCGATTTGTCCCCGTCAAAATTTCGAAGGATTTTGTAAGAGATCACCAAGGTTTCACACAAACTTTTACGTTGCAACTTTCGTCCTGAAACGCCGTAGACTAAAACCTCCGGGGCGACTAAAATACCCAACACTGATACAGATAAATTTGGGTAACTCAAAATATTGACAAATGGTTAACCATGGTAACTCGGGAGGTAGTGAAGAATGCAGCGCTACCAACCAGACGTCCCAAGGACTGTCTATTACAGCGCGACAAAAAATTCCCGTTATTTTTTTAACAGACCTCGTACATGTCTTAATAAGCTCCGATTAACGCAAAAACCCCTTTCCTCAAAGGCTAAGTTGCATGCCACCCATGCAGACCAAGTGCTCTCATTAAAGGTTTAAATAATTTTCTCTCGGGATTGCTTTCTAGTGGGGCAATTAGTGAACTGAAGGAACTGATTTCTCAATTGCATCTTGTACGCGGAGCCTGGCCAAAAGAGCCATCAAAAAGTGGATCATTATAATAAGTATGCACTATAGGAGATTTGGAAATGACCGCCATATATCAATTTTTTTTATCCTTTCACCGCTTTAAGCATCTAGTTAACGCAACATCAGCAGAAAACATCTTCTCGGTCCAAAATGTAAATGTGACCTGGCGCTACCAAAGCAGTAGGTCCCTATATTGCTGCTCATTTAGTAGGCGCGGTTTCATATCGTTTTAATTGTCCATGCCTTGTACCTTGGCACTGTGCAGAGTAAACAAAACGAACATCTCGATTCGTGCCCGTTAGTCTGGCAGCAATGAAATGAAGCCTTAAAAAGCCATGTGATCGTCTTCGCATCATCTTTCTCTTCACGGTCGACCGAACGGAGTATTTTTTGTGTCTTCCCAGGGGCCACTGGCCAAAGCCTACGGCCACTTGATTCGCTTTCTTTCATATTTTCTCGACGTACTTTTACGAATCGTGTCCGGAATGCTGACTTCTCTATTCAATGGCTCTGAAGAGATATTCTATGGGCAATTGAGGAACAGGAACGGGTGTTGGAAATTGGAAACAACTGATATTCGAACGGATAGAGCAGTTGAACACGAATAGGGATGAGGCCCTCGACTGATTAAAGTGGAGGGGAAGATTTCGGAAGGGAAGCGACGACCCATTGCACTTGGGAAAAGGCTAAGGAAAAGAATAATAATGAATTTCAGCTCTAATCGAAAAGATCATTTTAGTCGCTACTCACACAGCCTTTTTCCGATTTACAAAGTTCTTGCCTAATGTGCGAATTTCCACAGAGAAAAAAAAAATCATCCGCCTTGACCGGGATTCGAACCCGGATCCCTCGATTTCCGGCCGAGTTCTAAAGCATCTGGGTTCGTATCCCGGTCAAGGTGGATGATTTTTTCTCTGTGGAAATTCGCACATGTGTGCATTGCGGGTGACTCCGCAAAAGTGGAATTCCGTGGCTAGTCCCGGATAGCTTGAAATTTGTTCTTGCCTAATGTCCGATTCCAGCGACCACAAATCCAGAAGGTTTACACATATGACATTCCGCGCTTCTTCACCTTGTTCTTCGACAATCATTATCTCTATCGTTGAGTAAAATAAGACGGATAGTGAAAGAAATACATGGAGTGAGTTCAGAGTTGTTTTCCGACTGCCCTTTTAGAACGACTGATATGAATTCGTCTGAATAAAAGGACGAAAGCATGTTAAAGATTCCTCCGATGCGACTCCTAGTGAATGCTTATGTTTCCAGTGATATTGGTAATCGGTTTGAATGTTTAATCGTTAGTTGGTTGGTTTCTTTAGGAAGGGGAAAGACAATATCATTATCATTATTCAGAATATGTGAGTATTTATGTGTGGAAGAGAGTTTATCGGAGAGATGAAATTGTTGAAAAAAACCTGGTGTAAACAGGAGCTTAACGCAAGGAATTAGGGGGGTCTAAAGTTAAAATTCTCATCCAAATTACAGAATTCTCTATTTGAAGTGCCATAGACATAGTATCCGAATAGGGGTCGAGATTCCTCCAAAAAATTCCTTTAAATGGTGGAATTCAGATCCGGAACCTTATAGATGGGAAGCCAGCTATTATGCCAACAGAAAAACCCTTACCCATGCTGAGTCGTAGGTCTTTTAAAGTGAGCCAAGTTAATAACAAACTTTTTGTTCTCGTGATAAAAACACCTCAATTAACTGTTGCCTCAAATTACCCTTCACAAGAAATGTCGGTTCATCAGTCGCAGTCGGATGAAACCCCTGCATTGGTTCACTTGGGAATATCTGAAGTGGCAACCTGGAAGAGACTGGGGGATGAAGGTGGGATCAAGACACCACGTCGTTTTTCTCCCTCCTTCATCTCCATTAATTTCCTCTTTCTCTAACATGCTTCCTCTTAACCCTCCCAATCTATCCGAAACAACTTATTTGTCGGAAGAGTCCTGTCTGGAATTTATTTCGGCATTTGATTTTTAAGTGTTATCATCGATACTAAACTTTCCGGACTAGGAAATATTCAACATCCTCCTTTGAAATTAGGCAAATTCATTAGCAACCTTTTACCGAGGGTGCAGCATTTGAGATTATATTGTTAAGTTTAAAGAAGGGTTCAATGTCGAAATGGGATGATCGGAGTGAATTTTACAATTATCACAACTAGGTTAATGGTATTTTTATCGACAAGCCATCGGTCTCTTTTCAAAGCACGGCTGGAACAGAATCGATCCTAACGCCAGACCCCGGGTGTCGGAATAGTTAAGCATCGTCTCGGGTTCGAATTCAGCATTGGAACTGGATGATGTGTTTGTCTTTTGATTAATATCATAGGTTAGAGGATGCAAATAGTTGGGGATATTTTTTCTGTTAAAGCAAAATTTTACCATAAATATTAGGCCATTAGCAATTTGTTGGAGCTAAACGAGTTGAATGTCAAGTTTCTCGAAAGATTTCATGCCAATCATAAAGCAGCGATATTTGATTGCGCTTTACCGTTTACTTCGCAAGACTATATAAATAAAAACGGTTTCACCGCATCTCATTATTCCAAAACCTGATTTTGTTTTCACTTATGCAAAACCATTTAGTATTTGAAATTCCGATTGATTAAGGAGGATGTTTATAATTGGTTTGGGGAAAGAGGAAGAAGAGTTCGTTTCGTTCTGTATTTCAATGAGTGAGCGCCTTTGTTTTCCGGAGAGAACGCTGACGGCGGCACACTGTACTGTGCTCGCGAGTCCCACCCCCCAAGCACACTACATCCAAGGCCCCTCCGTCCCCTAAAAATGACGCGTAATCCCGCCTCCGTCGTGGGAAAATATTTTCGCGGGCAACACGCAGATGAATGAATGAACGAACTAACTAATGAACCAAGGGCACACTCGTCGCGGTCTTTTTATCATTGGACTTCCGACTCCCGCGCATTGAGTGAGAGGAAATTGTGATGAACTGTGACCGAATGAGGTCATCAACATATACACTCTTGAGAGAGAAACGCATGCTGCCTCCTTGGCGTGCGGATGCTTCAAGAGACTCTCCTCCTTAATGGTGGGAATATACGTTAAGCGGAAATATAAAAAAAATCTCTTCCAGCATGTGCTAAATTGTTGACTCCTGTCGCGTTGGTCTTCGGTCAATGCACTGAGTTCGCGTTTTCAAATACCAGGATAAGTTGGTTTTTTGTCCATTTCGGAATAGGAATATGGTTAGTGGTAGTGAAACTTATTGGCCGTCACATGCAATAAGCGTGACATGAAGGAGTTAATGGCTCGTGTGGAAAGGGTCGCCCTAAGAGTGGAGAAGAGAGAACAGCATATTGGCAAGCAACACTGCAAGCTTAACGGAATTTACCTCGAGATAGCGATAAAGTCCTTCACCTATCTCGGTCGTACCATCACGTGGGACGGAAGTACAGCGGACATCAAGCGGAGAATAGCCCAAGCTAAGAAGGCGTTCATGGGAATAAGACAACGGCTTTGCTCAAAGAAGATAGGACTATATACTAGGAAACAGTTAGTAAAAATATTAGCGTGGAGATTGTCACTCTACGGATCGGAAGCATGGAATATTGGAAAAGCTGACTAGAACAGACTTGAAGCCTTCGAAACCTGGTGCTGGGGGAGGATGCTGAAGATAAAATGGACAGACAAAATAATAAATGATGAAGTGTACAGAAGAGTAGAAGAGGAGAGGATCATACGAAACACCATACAGAATAGAATAACAAGACGGATTGGACACACCCTGAGACACAATGGGTTTGTGAAGATCATAATTGAAGGGAAAATAGAGCGAAAAGTCCCCAGAGTAAGACTCAGGAATAAGTACATGAACCAAATAAAGAGGAAAGTACATAGGATGAGATACCAGGAGATTAGGGAACTACCATTAAATAGAGAAGGGTGGAGGGCTGCAGTCAACCAATCTTAGGATTGAACGACCAATGATAAGCGATAAAGTCTCCGCAGTATGTTACTCAGGAATATTTAGGATAAGTAACAAAGCTGCATCAAAATACAGTCATAATGTTTGCAACCCTACGGAGAATGCACATTGAATCGTGAGCCTTCGAGAGCTCGGTAGTAGATGTGAATATCAGATTGAGAATTTTGATTTGGGATGCGAAATTTTGTGTCCTTCGTTGCCCAAATGGTCTGGAAACAATGGTAGTCAAATGTGTACACTGCAAAACCTAGAAATTTTCAGTTCACACAAAACTTGCTAAAATTCAGCAAAATATCGGCATATTCTCGGAATCAAACTTTCCAGTCTTTTTCAGTAAACATACTTAATGAAATTCAGCAAAATGCCTGAATCGAAGTTAGTTTTAGACATCAGCAAACCGATACATTATTTGTCTCTATCATTATGGATGTAATTATATTATGACACCCTTCCACTATGTCTCGGTGGATACAGTTACCTTATTTTAAATACTATTTTGGTCAGTTTATCCACTCCATATTTAAAAACTATTAAGCCTTGAGTAAATGTATACATGATCATTGTTCTTACCGCCACTTAAACCTAAGTACAAGGGAATTATTTTTTTGTCTCGGCATGAAATCAATCCAGCACTCTTTTACTTTTGCTTTTCAAGTCATATTTGAAGTTTAATGGCATATTGTATTAACTTTTCAATAAATATTGTTGGAAGTTAGGTTGTAGTCTTTTTCTTATTGAGCGAAACCCTATCCGAAATTTAGGTTAATAATTTTCAGTCTTTAAATTTTTCCTGAAAGCAGCAAGTTTTCCTTGCAAAAATGTTTAGCTTTCTATATTTGCTTAAAAGTTGGCACAAGTTCAGTTAAGGAAACCGTGCTGAATTTCAGCAAATTTGGGGAAAAAATTTTACAGTGTAAACTGCTTTCCGTCCCAATGCGAAGCCAGTTCATATAAAATGGACTTTCCACTTGAAATGGGTCTCAGGCGCATCTCTTACCATGCTTCTCCACCGTTATATTTGCATTTTGTCACTATGATGGCACTTAAAATATGTCGGTTATGCTCTTCAATCATTGGTAGGAGTCGTCGAACCCAAGGTTTGTTTGCTGCAGCTATCCGCATCCTTCTCTTTCCGGTTAAAAACTTAATGCCTTCACAGTTCCTCATAATAATACCAAGTATAATTTGTTTAATACGTTACAAAGT
Organism: Ceriagrion tenellum; assembly: GCA_963169105.1. Classification (NCBI taxonomy): domain Eukaryota; kingdom Metazoa; phylum Arthropoda; class Insecta; order Odonata; family Coenagrionidae; genus Ceriagrion; species Ceriagrion tenellum. The sequence continues at coordinate 39,133,272 of OY720633.1, read as the reverse complement.
ATTTTCGATATCCCTGAGTTATCCTTTCCATAATTTCCTACGGGTATCCTTTTATCGGTGGTTACCGTGTCTCAGTGTCTTTAATCGGCATATCTGATCTTTTTCACTTAAATTTTTTTTCTGATGGTTTCATCATGGGACTCCTGAACCGATAATTCCCTTCATCCATTTGATTAATGTCCCATGAGCATTTTCAGGTAATATGCGTATAGTTGATTGAGTTTAAAAATAATAACGGAGCTGTATACTACGCCCACAATCTTAAATCTAAAACTGATAATGTAATCCTTCAAGTTGAGCTTCTCACACGCCAAGCTTCCTCGTTGCTGATTCCTATTATCATTGCAGAAAGAATTAGTTGGCACTCTGGCTAAGAAACGTCTCCTCACATTTTTTGCAATTTCCTCGGTAGATATGCTGACATCGACATCTAGAAGGGCAAGCATAGCAGACGAGTTGATAATTTTATTTCTGATTAGTAAACCATATGTGTAGCGCGTCATACATTTCTCCATTCAAGACATCAAAGCTAATGCTAATATGAAGGAATATAGTACATGGGAAATAAGCAAATTTGAGTTTACTTCTTAATGTTGGCAAAATAACGAAAAACCGGTGGGAAAAACAGCAAGATGTAATAAAATCCATCTATATGTAGTGAAGCTCTGACTGACGGCATTACTGTTCTGGTTTGTTGTCCAGAGCATGTAAAGGAAAGATAGTCCTCCAATACCGAAGGGAAAGGCCTCTAGCGAAAATGAGAGAAGTAGCTGTTTGCTCAATGAAGCCAACATCTAGAGAGAAGATTATCTGGTTAATATGAGAATATGTCACAAAATATGCTCCTTTAGTATTTGATTTTAATTCTTAAAGTGGGTAATGAAATTTTTTTGAAAAATCATAATTTTATTAAGAATATCGAACTATACTTTCAAAATAAAGCGGATTACCTAGTGCTGAATTAAATCTCTATCATTGCGCTAACAGCCCTAAAAGACTGACTTTATCAGTTCTTTTCTGATTTATATAGAATCGAAAAATCGGAACAAGTCTTCGAGCGCTTCAGTGAACAATGAAATTAATCGAAGGGAAATAACATTGTATTATTTGGCTGTATATTATAAATATTTTTCTCGACGTGCGCGTAAATATTTCACCGGCGTGCACTTGTGCATATGTGGGAAACATACCGATTCGACCAAATTATACGACAATGCAATCACTTATCAAAACCCCTGTTATCCATTCTCTCAGCCTTGACGGTCCAATTGGGGGACGCAATCATAAGTCATTTGCTCTCAAGAATTATCGACTGTTGCCCTCCATTCTACCCTACTCTCTGCTTAATCTTGCATGTCTTCTTAACCCTCCTTTTTTCAGTCCCGTAATTGCTGTCCTATGCATTTCTTCCGCGATTTTCACTGTGGAAATTTAACTACCCTACTAGTAAGTTCTTAACGAATTCATTGCGTCTCATAGTATAGCCTATTAATCTGAATCTTGTCTTTCTGATAGACCTTTATATGGTTTTCTCCTCATGTGTCCTTCTGTACACTTTTTCGTTCCTGATCCTATCCGTCAATCTGACTCTCAGTATTCACCCTCAGTACCAAGTTTCGAAAGTCTTAATACTCTTCTATTCGAGCCATCCAACGATCATGCGTCTTCACCATGTAGTGCAGCACTCCACACATGTGTTTTCAAGCGTTCTTCCTTTTTGGCAATCCTATTTTCTCGTATTGGGATTGGTAAGGGTTGAAAGTAATTCATTAGGGAGGATTATCTTTTTCATCGAGGTATAAAATGAGACAGAGGAATACTCGGACCATTCGAAGATCGGTCTGCCGCATTGAAAGCGACGCGTTGAAATGCGACTACTTCCGTTTCGTGATTGGTTAAGGGGAAGCAGCGGTCCACGACTCGAGTTCCTGCAGTCGCGGGACTGAGTCAAGATATGCGACGTCGAGTCCACGTTGCATGTACTTACAGCGTCGAGGATGGACGGGCACTCGCGGAATCCGTGGTATGATGGCGAGGGAACATTGGGGGGTGAGGGGAGAGGCCTTGCGAATACGCCTCCTCCCTGTCCCCTCGATCCCCAACATGCCTCTCCCGCTGGTGTCTGGCGAGAGACGCGTGTGTGGGTCTCGCTCATCGCCCGGCCGAGCATTTAGCGGCGATCAAAGCGCGGAATCCCAATCGCCTGACCCACGAAAGGGGCGACACGGTCCAGACGCGATTCAATCAATCTCCTCCCCCCCTTTCTCGCCTCTGGTCCATTCGGGAAAGCCAAAGCGTCTCTCGTCGCCACCATCCGTCAAATGCAGCTCCCCTTTTCGTTCGAGCCGCGCCGATCGAAGCTGGATGGGTACGTCGAAATAGGACGGTTGATCAAAGCGTGGCCTTTGAGCGCGCCACTGGGCCAACCTATCTGGCGGATGTGCTAATTGGAGCAGGCGGTAAATGGCGGGTTCTATTAACGCTTGCTTTTTTTCGTGTATGTGGTTTAGTTTTCTGCATAGAGTGCTGAAATAATCGGCCATGCACTTCACATTTGATGCTCTATAAATTTCCAATTTCCAATTTCTCGCAACCCACCGAGCATGTATGTGTATTATCTTCAAGAAAACAACATTATAATAAATATGAAGAAGACTAAAATCTTAGAATGCGGGAGAGAGAAGCTGAATGCAGAATCACGCTGAGAGGAGAGAAATTAAAGTTAGTGGATTTCTTCACCTATCTCGGAAGCACCATCACTTGGGACGGAAAATATACAATGGACATCCCTTGCAGGATAGACTTAGCTAAGAAGGCGCCCTTGATGGCAACCACTGTGCTCGAAGAGGGTAGAATTACTAACGAGGAAATGGTATCTGATAACTATCTTGTAGAGCATGGCATTATGTGGATCGACCATATTTACCATTGGATATAACACTAGAAAAAGATTGGAAGCTTTCGAAACCTGGCGTTGGTGGCGGATTCAGAAGTTCGAGTGGACGAATAGGAAGAGAAAAGACGAAGTATATGGAAGAGTAGTAGAGGAAAGGACCATGGGGAACACTATAGAGAAAAAAAGAACCAGACGGATTTGGAACTCTCTAAGGCACAATCGGATTGTAAAGAGCATAACTGAAGGAAAACCAAAGGAAAAGTCCCGAGAGGTTGGTCAAGAGATAAATACAAAGACCAAATGAAGAGGAAGGTGCAGAAGGGGAACTAAAATGGAAAAAGGGAGAGAGAATTTGATAGGTAAAGTGGGATGGATGCAGTCTATCAACTTAACATTGAGCGATTAATCATGATCCATCTATCTATGGAAAAAGGAGAAGTTTTCTATCCGATCGTTGTGCGGCCAATCAATACTGTACACGCGACCTGAAAATAGATTGCAAGCCTCAGTTTATGATACTACTGCTCATGGTTGCTGATGATTGCTGCTGGTGATTGAAATCAATGGTAGCGTTACAAGAGAGCGTCCTTTTAATATATAACGAATTCTGCAGTATATTCTGCTGCTCCACAAATCCTCAAATGCTTTTAGTTTTATCGGTAGGTACTGCTAAAAAGTTTTACTTAACGAATACAGTTCGGTCTAAATCATCCGAGGGTTGGATGATACAGAAAACTTACAAGCGAACGTAAATTACGTCAACTATAGGATATTTTCATGCTTTTCCGTATTTCTGTTTGTGACTTTGTTATCATAAATATAGTTCTGTGAGACCCATCGTAGATAAATGTAGAATCAATTGCCAATGCGTGTATTGGATGGCGCGAACCACCGAAAGAGGAATGCTACTTTGCTCTGGCAAGGCTACATAGAGAGAAAGCCGCGAGCATTCGGGACTTTGCTCAAAAAGTCTTGTACGCAAAGTAAATGAAATTCAAAGGAAAGGCGCACGAATCATTAAAAAGTGCTACGACTGAACTGAAAGTTTTTCATAGGTGTAATAGTTTGGTAGCCTGAAGGACTCGGAGACAATATGCTGGGTTGAGAGTACTTCAAAGAAATTCCGATCTGGCGAGGTAGTTGAAAAATTAAGATATGTTGAGTTTCAGTTTGATTCGGGGGATATTATTTTGACTCTGCAATAAATCTCTGGAACTGATTAAATCGGAAATTAAGAGCGATTAAATGTCGAACTGGTGGGTTCAAAAATTCTTTCTTTCCACATCCGATTTGTGTAAATTAGTAAGTAGTTTATGACGGAAGCAAGCATGAGGCACATCATTTACTAGAACTTCACCTCTGTTCTCTCTCCCTTTTCTTCCTTTCTCATTTCCTTTCATCGATGGTGTCTTAAAACCGCCTGCCATATGCTCCTGCGGCATGGCGACTCCCAGGGTATAGTATGTAGTGCAGCCAAACCTATTAATATCTGTCCCTCGGATAATGAGAAGCATTCTCAAGTCATGAATCAGATACTCGAGAATCTAGTGTTGAGAAGCATTTATTGTTTACCTAAATTCACGACAAAATTGTGAGTGAAATAGAATTGCATGTGGCAAAATGATACGTTCACGACCAGAGTTATATCTTAATTTAATTTTTATCGAACAGTGTGGTTTCTGTCGCTCTCCATCCGGCTTTTGGTTCTGTCAAAAGTAAAGGCTGACGCGTGAGTAAATGCTGATAAATAATTGGTATTTATTGCTCACGATAACATTTTCTGAAGTAAATTCAGAGAAGTGTTTAACTAAACTTAAAAAAAAATCATTTTTGCCAATCGGACCAGGTGTACCTATAGGTACCACGAGGTGTTTGCGAGTCTAGGTTTTACGAATTGTAAAATCGTGAGAAAACATTCTTAATTAATTCTTCCAAACATTGCATGTAACAAATGATGTGGTACGAAGTCACTCGCGTTAATAGTATTTCAAATTATTATGTAAATACTGTTTGAAATGAATTTTGACCCTCATATTCTATGTTTACTTTATTAGTTACTGCATATTGTCCATTGAGCCCAATGCCAAATCCTCAGAATTTTTTTGTGTGCCAAAGAATAAGAATAACATAAAATATTGAATTATAACTAAAACAATTCGGAAATTTAGCGAAAGTGACAGGCTCACTAGTAAGTCAGCTCTAAGGACATCGTTGATCAAAAGATGCGGAGACGTAGCGATGCGGAGTCAATGCGTTAGATGCGGTCTCGTATATCAGGAGGCAGTGTTAAGAGGGCAAATTAGTACTTACCGAAAAGTCTTGGTGTTGGTGTCTCAGGCCCTCGTCGATGGTGACGCCGTCTCTCTGCCTGGCACCGCCCTGCGACCCACCGCCCCTCAGCAGACCCTCCAGCGACTCAATGTACTCGATGGCGCTGCGCAGGATCTCCACTTTAGGCAGCCGCTGCGATGGGTTGGAGCACGTCCGCCGCTTCAGCGACTCGAAAGCCTCGTTCACCTGAATGATTGGCGATCGAGAGATACATAGGGAGTTACGGTTTGAAGCGGTTCAACCGTAAAATGGATAAAGTTTTATTTTATTCATATTCCGATAACGTGTCCTCTGTTTGATCTGACCTACAAAAGGAAATTATTTGTACCTACGCTTTTTTTCGCAAAATGCCCTTCTAATATATATAATAGACTTTAAACACAGAATTGAGTTGAATATTTTCCATCAAATACAAATACCAATTCAGCGAAATACTATACTGACCATTATCGAATTATTTCAGGAAATTTAACAGTTATCAAATTAAGGCACCAATCCATCTTAGTTTTTAGTCATGAACAAATGACGGCGATTAATTTAGTCAAAATGCGTTGCTTTAATGAAAATGTCACTGCCGTTCGCTACAATGACCAAAAAAGGTGTTACATTAAAGTAAGTTTGAGATTTTAACTGTATCTTTTGCAGTTCAGTTTTGTTTTTATCGGCTGAGACTTATCGGTGAAAACAGAATACTTAAGACAACAAAAATATAAGTAATTTAAAAATTGTTTTGATTCGTACAGCCACATTATATCCTTCTCAAATGCGAATAAAGAAATTTGAGATTGTAAAGTAGTGAGCGCCCCATTTTTCAGGAATTCGGTATGGTAAACTTCGAAAGCGCGGGTTCTTGAATCCCACTGTCGCAAACGGATAATCACATAGAGGTTGGAGATCAAATGAGAACTCAATCGACCTGTGCGAAATAATTCAAAAGCATCTTGAATAGCCCAAGAAGAATATAACCAAACTTCGGAATAGGAGAGAATTCGAGATTGAATGCCTGAATGGATGGCGGATTTGGATCACGGGCCGCATGGCACGAGCCTCGATTTCCCTTAGGGTTACATTTTGAATGACTATGGGCTCTAGTAAAACTGCGGAATGATGAATTTGTTACGAATGACCGATGCCCGTTACACCACGCCATTTTATATGAGAGTCGATAAGATATGTTTTCGGACGACTTGGGTGGATAGGAAGACGATAACTCACTCTTCCGAAGAATACTTATCCTCGCCTGCCTATTCTGAGCCTATTGGTAGTTCGGAATGCAAATAAATAAAACGATTAAGGAAACAACCATTATCAAGTTCTTTTAACATTTAGGAGTTAGAATATAAAACACAATACACTGATATCTAAAATATATGAAAACTGGTTCACAAACTTTTGGAAGTAGCAAATAAATGGTATTTTATCTGACCTGTATCCTAAAGTTACTTAGTTTCATTGAACACCACAGTAAAGTATTTACTGATTGTGATGCAGAAACTAGTTATATTTTAATGCAATGGAATTTGAATAGGGATATATCCGAAGTACGTCTTACAAATACAGGAAAATGTCTTCTGAAACAGGCACCGTTATAAACATTGGAGTATTTACTCAATTAGAACCTGAATACAATTCGATGCTCGAGGTAATTTCAGGATACCATAGTTTTTAATGCAAGGTTGACTATACATCGTGCATATAAATGAACCAATATATCGGTAACGCTGTCCATACAAGACAGATATGTTGCACGTACTCCATTTTCGGGCGATGTAAAATGACGCAAATTTTATCCACTTATGTGTTTCCAAAAATATATTTACTCTGAGGAGGAAAATAAGGAGATATACTATAACTAATTGAAAGTTTGATTAGATAGACATGATAGTTAGTACCTAGTGCTATATAATTATCATAAATAAATACGATAATGCCTTACCGCACCAATGCATGCTTAAAGGTAAAACAACATTTACTTCAGATGAATTATTTTCAATATGATTAATGACAATTTTTTGTGACGAGATACTGTCTTCAATTGTGGTAAATAAGGATAAATTATGAGAATTTTTTATTATTTTAAAATTATGTAAACAGTTCCTCGGTTAGGGTAGTAAAATGATTATGAATAAATTAAAAGGTAATGTATTTCAAATATTCATTTGATAAGAATACTATGTGTAAGATGAAAAGAACATTTTGTCCGCAAAATTATATTGGATAAATACCTCTTAGTCACCAAGTACAATGATCATGGCTACTGAGCAATTTTAGAAGGATGACTCTTCACTTCATTTATTGACTTGTTTTTAAGGATAGAAGTGCCCCCTCGATGAGTGATTACAATTAAGGACATACCAAGAAAATATAGCGAATGACATCGGAGAGAGCGCTAACGACTTTAAACTATTTTTCTGTGTCAAATATGATAAAGTGGGAGTATTATGATGGTTCGGTGGTTATTCCTAGCAGGCTTCCCGGACAAAAACATAGGAAATAACAAGAGTTTACCTATTAAAATCCTTGACAACTGCTTATGCAACTGGATATTTTTTAGAGATTCGTGAAAAGTCATAAAATTGCATGAGGAACGCAATGAATTTCACTTAAAAATGACCCATGTGGCAGTCACTCTGTCAAGCCAAAGAATATGCTATTAGCGCCGAATTCATGTCACTTTTCAGAAAAGTGTGTTGATTAATGGGTGAAAATAATGAACGAAACAATTGCCAGTTCACCGATCGACACTTCTCATTATAGATGCAAAATTTAATACCAGAATATTGCCGTGTCCTGTGCGATGCGTTTTCTACCTTTAGTGTTCAAGTGAGTTGTTACTGAACGATAGATAGCCGTAAAACAACCTTGGGGGTGCCGCGATTTACATTGAAAAGTTACTTCATTGTCCGAATCACTGAAATATTTTATGAGCGTGGCAACTCAGTCGCCCCAGCACAATGCACGGCAAAATGCAGTCCCGCAGGTCGTATCCGAGTAACCATGATGCAAAGGTATCGTGGGACACAAGGAATTAGGTGATAATATTGTTGAAAAGTGTGCGCCACTTTGATACGCTTCCTTGGTTCTGTATTAGCCAATTCTTTTGTTTTTCTGTGAAGCCTAATTCAATTCCAGTGGACAAAATCGAGTAGTATTTAACTGAGAATAATTTTATTAATTCACCATCGCAAGTTTCGACACTTTTCAATGTGAATATTGACAGCTTTTTGGTGAAACTAGGGTCGGTGAATGATAATGAGTGTTAAGTACAAGTATGTCAGTTTGTCACCAATAAATGAGCTATTAAAATTTTCATCGATTAATATTACGGTACCATCACTTAGGCAACATCATTAGATTTGTTTATGTTGCCTGTGTGAAGATGCCGGCCGTGCATTAGATGAATCTATGATAATTAACAGAGTTCCTCATTAATATATTCGTGACCATGAAATTTACGAATTTGAGCCAGAAACAACAAATGTCAGATATTGTCGGGGTAGGAACCACTATTTCCACAGGTAAGGGCGGTACTGCATTTCACTCAAATCGCTGGTGATCTCAGAATAATTAAAAAATACTAATGAACTATGGAAGAGAGAGTTTGCTCTCATCGACATCATCAGGCCTGATGGTGTCGACTATTCCACGAAATCGGTCGTACAATAAATACTCTACGTAAAACGTACAAAGTTTTGTTAATTCCTGGGCATAATGGAAAAGCTTTACAAAGTTAAGGCTGAAACTATTGAAAGAGAGTGTTTATTTATTATTATATTACAGGGTCAAAGTAACATTTTAAGACACACTTTTATGATGAAAAGTGTATGAAGCGTATAAATGTGCTTTTTTCTCGAAAATGCGTGCATCACTAACCCCAAGTATGGTACCTTTGGTGCAATCCGAACTTTTAGTTAACATCATATAAAGTTTAAGGCAAAGTTAAGTCACGGTTTAGCGAATATTTCAAAATGAACCTTTTGCATTACCTTTCGAAGTCTCCGCCTCTCGCGCAACGTGGCTGCACGCCTCCTGTCCACCGTCACCGTCTTCTTCTTGCAAGCCTTGCAGGCCCACAGCAGGCACCTCCTCGGGGCCCCGTCCGCTCCCACGGGGCCGTGGTGATGACTCTCGTTGTGGCCATCCGAGGACCCCTGTGGAGGCATCAGCAACCCAGGGGGGGCCAGGACATGCGGGAAGTGGCCCCCGTCTTCCTCCTCATCCTCTTCTTCCTCGTCCTCTTCCTCGTCTTCCTCTTCGTCCTCGTCCGTATCGACCTCCCGCCTCTCGCCCTCGGCCCCCTTGCGACCCCCCGAGGCCCTCCGGGGTCCCTGCCCCCCGCGGCCGCCTCTGCCGGCTCCCATGTCGCCCCCGCGGGAGACTCCGGCCTCGCCACCGCTGGCCGTGCTGACACCACTGCTGCTACAACTGCTGCTGCCAGGACTCAGGGCCGCCGGATCCTCCGAAGGGCCCTGGTTCACACCCAACTGGTGCCCTTGGTGGTGATGGTGGTGGTGCTGTTGTTCTTGATGGTGGTGCCTGTGGTGCTGTGGTTGGAGCTGGTGGTAGTGTGCCGTGTAGTGTGCGAACGGGTCCCCGCCGACCACCGGGCTAGACATGTTCCCGACGGGGCCGTCCACCCTTGGGCCCTCACCCATGCCATAGTGGCAGTTCCTCCTCGACTCCGCGCCCATCAGCATGGCCATCATCTTTGTGGTTTTTCCCTCCGACGCCTCCGCCAACTCACAAGTGCACGGATCGAATGCTTCTAATCTCGCGTCGCCGCTCCCGACTCTGGCGGCAAACGGTCTGTCCCAAGAGCACGTGGCTGTCTTTCGTAAGCGCGGGATATGTTGCCGGCATCACTCGGCGGAAGGAATCATGGTGTTGCACACCGGGCTGTTTCTTCAAAGGGTCAACGAAACGTCCCTTTCAAAATATCTTTAATGTATCCACAGGCAATCTAATAAATAAAAAAAGAAAATTTTCTATTCTTCTCACCCACCACTCCTATCAAAACTTTTACGATAGACTAAGCATGAGAAAGGTCTACATAAAAAACAACTAATATCTTCTTATCGGTTGGTGGACAGTACTTGAAAAGCGGAAATGCTTTCCAAAAATGTGATTCACAGTTCGAAGCCGCTGACAATGAAATGGATAAAGAATGAACCACTAAATTGTCTACGAAATTCACTTGCTATTTCAGAAGGATATTCATCAGCATAAAATTAAATCGGCGTTCCACGTTGCTGAGTTTCTTGGAGTACTTGAGATTTTCTTCCTTGTAGCTGCTTCAGGGCCACCGTCACTGTTGCGGCATGTACTGAGACTCCACAAATGATTCTAATTTGCCTGGACTGATTTTACACTAAGTGCTCAACAAATTCTCTCGAAAGATCGTCCGCCGCTCGTGTAAACAGATGGCGATTCACGTTCCGGTTTAATGCAGAAAAACTGAAGTTCAATCTTCGCAAAACTCGTTCAAGGCACGCGCACAGGCGCCTGAGATCCCACAATTCGAAAACCTTAAGCTACCGAATTTCTTCAATTCTCAGGCGTATTCACGTCTTATTTTCTTCATAAAACTTCACTTCATCGTCCGCAAAGGTGAAGTCTCGGTCATCAAAGAGCACTGGTTTCGCGGTTTGGCCCCTTCTCCGACTGTTTATCCCGCGCCCTCGCCGTCGCGACGCCCCAGGATGAGCCGCGCGGTCTCCCCTACGGCGTTCTCGCACTGTTTTGCCGTCTCGCCCTCGACGTAGTCACCGCGACCCGAAAAACAAGTCCCCCAAACAGATACACACGCTCGCACGACTCCGATTCCCACGGCGAGGAGGAGATTGGGGAGAGAGAAAGAGAGTGAGAGACTGAGGGAGTGGGCGGGAGGTAAGGAGGGGGTAACCCTTGGAAACGCAAAGATGCTCTCTTCCACGAGATGCTGAGCACACATACACCCTTCCCAACACTCCACCCACTGGAGATGCCGGCTCCTGTCTCCCTCCTTCGACTTGGCTGCTGTTTGAGCACAGCATCGGGGCGAGCCCCCTCATTCCCCCGATCTCCCTGCGTCTTGTCTCCTCCTCCTCCTCCCTCTACCCCCTCCCATTCCTTAAAGACGCGACGATCCAGGTCCCCTCCTAAGACGACACGGTCGTGTGTCTCCACTTTCCCCACCCCCACCAACCTCCTCCTTCTGCCTTCGTTCCCCCCCCCACTCCCGTCCCCTCATTAGTCCTCAACCACGCCTCCCCTGCAGACTTCTCCTCCTCTTCCAACCTCTCCCATCCCTCCCTCTTCTTCGCCCTTCTCTGGACCTCAGATCCTGATCCTCCGTGGGATGATAATTTAGCTCGCGATTAAACTATCGTTAAACTGAAGTGTGGACGAGGCAATGCTGAAGGAACAATTTCGGCAAGGATGTTAACTTTCACAGTTTACCTTTAAGGTTTGCATGGAAGAAGTTATATAAGTAAAATAATAAAAAATATGGAAGACGTAGGAATTAAAAAAAGTTAATACAAGGGAACTCGGTGGGGAGTAAGATCTCGTGGTACAACAGATTAGCGTAGTTGTTCATTGAGTGAAACGAAAAATTAACAGGAAGTCAGTTTCGCTGCTTCGGCAAGTCAATACATTTTGACTCAGTTTTAATGGTGTTTTCAGAGCGATTGAGTTTTCCACATTTTCAGAATTGAATTTTCGACTTAAAAATCTATCAGGTTGAGTGGGACTGTTACCGATTCGTATAGTAAGTGCTATCAATGCATTTCAGATCTTTAGTATATGTAGATAGCTGTAGTTTTAAGATATTGCGTGGCTCAACCGATCGTATTAAGGAAAGGTTAATATTTCTTACGAATAAGGTGACCGTGGGAAAAAAAAGAACAGTGACCCGTTCTGCCCCACGAACTGCCCCATCAAACATTATCTTTACCAGAGCCTCTCCAGAATAAAGAAATTCCCCCTCCTGTTCCAAAAAGTTCATTTTCGAGAGTAGGGAGTCTGGAAAAGACTCCAATGACGATGAATGTCATTAGTGTATAGATTTTTCATCGACGTTAATTGAAGGCCCTCTATCGGGTGTGAATTCTTTGAAATGAGTGCAAAATGTGGTGCATATGAACTGAGCAGACGAAGATAAAAAAAACAAGGAAAAGCTGCAAAACTTTGATCAAAACTGCTACGAGTGAACATGTAGTGTTTCACAACTTTTAGAGGAATTGATGTGGGAGCCCCTAGAGACTTGGAGGCTACACGCTAGGCTTAGCTTTGTTGAGATAGTCAGAACTGGTGTGTTTCAGAGCGACGCAGGGAATATTATTATGACGCCTAACTTCATCTCTGGGTCTGACATAAGCGATAAAATAAGAGAGATAAATGCCGAACAGATCGGTACAAAAACCTTATCCCTTTCATCTTTACACGGCTGGTGGCCTAACGCCCCATGCCACACGCCCGTGCGACGTAAATGTATCATTTATGGGGAAACTTAGAATGAAGAGAAGTCAAATCAAAAGTTGTCCTATGGATGAAATACCGAGGAGAAAATGACGATGAGACTTGGAAGGCGAACAACGGAACTGTTCTGTTCTGAACGGAGTTCTGGTGATCGCTTTCCACTATTTATGGTTTAAAGTAAGGGCAATAAAAGCAAGCCGAGTAGCCTAAGCAAAGGAGACGTATCAACTGCCAGCAATACAAATCTGGAAGTAAGGAAGTACTTCATTATTCAGCTTACATTTGGAGTACGCTCCTAGTAGCGGTGAAGTCTGGGCAATGAGAGCAACAGATGGCGAAAATGGCGAAAGAACAGATATGTGTTAGCTGAATAAATAAGAGATAAGGAGATGTCCAATCAATATAACTTTGTTCGATTGACAAAGGATATTATAACGTTTTATTTGGCTAAATTGATGTAAAATAGAATGGTTGGAATTGGTATTGGACCCATTCCTATTGACATTAGCTAGAAACTGTTTTCATATGATTCATTACATTCATGCAGTTATGCTGTAGTTTTCGTTGACTTCGGTTAAAGTCGGTTCCATTTTCGTCGAATTTTTCCACGAAAACTTTCTCCCGGCTTTCGTGGATTGCCTCGTATTTGGCGTGCCCTCTTGATTTCGCTGCTAATATTGCGAAAACAAAGGGCGACCCAGGCGCTGCTTCTTGTTTTACGGGCATAATCCGGCAGAGAGAGACCTCTTCGGACGGTTTTCTTGTGCGATATTGGTCCAATGACTCCGATGTTGGTCCTTGTGCCAAAATACAAAGAAGGAAAGTGAGTGCATATAATGCCTTGATACCTAAGGTCCTTATGGAGGCGGGTTCCCCTTCAATATATTAACGTCTGCCTCTCTCACCTCTGCCCTTGTCTTTAGTCATACGCTTTACGCCGTACATACTTTTCCTTCCATTAATATTTTAATATTAATACCTTAATGTTATTTTTATTACTTCTGGCGGAATATGGGGTGTGCAGAGTGGGTTTATGTCTGGGAGAGGATGTAGTGACCAGCTTGTATGGATACATGTGTTAGAGATGCAGGTAGTGGAAACGACGGTGTTTTGATGGGAAATGTAAACGTGCGAGTTCTACTATATGCGGATCTACATCTACATAATACCCCGCGAGCCGCCGCTTGGGCGTGTGGCAGGGGATGTTAGGCCACCAGCCGTGTAAAGGTGTACGTTTTTTGGAGATGAAATGGTGACATGTATTATAGGATATAGCGTATTTCGGATAATGCTGTTTTGATCTCAGAGAGCCATCAGGGATTACATATGCTCCTAGATAAGTTTTGTGAATCAACAGAGAGAATGAAATTGAGGGTAAATGCGTGCAAGACTAAAGTAGTAGTTTTTGATGAAGATAATGGGGAGAATAAATGTATGATGAGGGCGAATGGTGAAGAATTGAAGAAGTAGATGATTTTGTGTGCTTAGGTAAGATATTTGCGAAAGATGGACGGATAGATGAGGAGATATGTGGCGTGCGAATGCTGGAAGGAAAGTGGTAGGTAGCATGTGGAGCATATCAAGGAATGAGTGCCTGTCTAAGGAAGCGAAAATCGCCATGCACAAAAGTGTACTTCTCCCCACTTTGTTGTATGGTAGTGAAACATGGGTATGTCAGGATAGACATAAGAGTTGACTAAATGCCTTGGATATGAGTTATCTGAGGAGTGTTTGCGGTAGAAGTAGGATGGATAGTGTCAGGAATGAGTGGGTAATAAATGAATGTGGGATAGATGCTTCAGTATTGGACACACATGAAAGGGGTGTGCTTCGTTGGTTTGGCCATGTTGAGATAATGGATGAGAGTTGAATAACGAAACCGATACATAAGACAAACCGTACGATTTCATGGTGAATAATGTGAAATTTTTCCATGTTAGAAAAGAAAAACTGTGCAAATTCCACTTAAAACTTAAACTTAAAAAAGTCTTAAAAACAGAAGAGCGTGTATGAAGCAGTGTATGGGGGTAAATTAGGCAAAAGAGGTATGCAAGGATAGGTTAGTATGGAGGAAATTATTGAAGCAGAGTTAGGTGCACAGATATGTATTTATGAGTGAAGCTTCGTGACTGTGCCTACCTCAGTAGGGAACAGCGCGCCGTTATTGTTATGTTTGTAAGTATTTATCAAACACTGTATTTATTATTTTATAATTATTCATATTTGGTGTCCAATCTTATGATTGGTTGACTGTTACTGGACTGCAGTTTCTGGCGAAGTTAGTCGCACACCCTTTCTTCAACATCGTATTGCCTCAGTCGATTTCGTGAACTTCACTCTCTCCGAAGCTGTGGCTGTTGATACCGGCCCGATCTTCTTGATCTGCGCCGTCGATGCCTTCTGCTGAATCTCTCAGTAGTGAGGTCAGTTCGGATGGCATGTTTATGTTGGATTCCGTAGTCGGTAGTATTTTTTCCGTCTCTTCGTCTCGAACCTGCGACCTAGGAAGTCGAACACGCTACCACTTGGCCATTTATTCTCATTTAAATGTGTTTTAGGTACGAATTTTGGAGCGTCCAATACGAATTAATTGGATTTAGATTGACTCTCATGGAAAAACGGTATACATCGTTCTCCATAAATTTCATTCCAATGGTCTTTTATATTAATTTCCTATTGTTTTTTGGGATTCGCCGATAGTTTTCAGACAGATTTCCTTCGACAACCGAGGTATAACTGTACTTTGATTCGATATGTATCGCTTTTAAATGACTGCTCACTTTGCGATGAAGCTTATTGTTGGATTGATGTCGCTAAATATTCAACAGTGCAATAAGAATTCTATTCATGTAGATTCCAGATATTGTGGTTGTAATATATTTAAGTGGAAATGTTGAGAAACTCCCATTCATTTGTTGAAAATTCGTATTCACTAATAATTGAACCAAAACCCAATATAATGATATTCCAACATTCCCTATAGCGTGCAGTCACTGAATTCAGTTTGTATACAATAATAATGTGATAATTAGACCTTTGACAGCGGCTAATCCAATGCCAAGCGCTTAAGTGGAGGTTTTTCACCCCATGTAAAATAAATAAACCATAAATATTTCCTTACGAAAGAAATGACGTTAACGCTGAATCCATAATGCATCGGTAGACGCAAGTTAGACGTTGCATCGCAGGTGAATTCTAATACCAATGGATAAGTCTGAACTTTGGATCCATGTGAAACCCTATCTCAAATATAAGTCCCACGCTTCCTTTATTCGGACCTATCTTGGGAAAAGCGTAAATTTCATAGAGTTGAATTTATCAAACTATTAGGATAAAGATCCCCGGACAGAATAGATGAAGTGGAATGTTACTTCGGTGTAGTTAAGTCGAAACTTTTTAGCCGTTAGCATAAGAGACCGAACACAAAGAGATTTATTTCGAAAATTAAAAAGAAAATAGAAAAAGGAAAACCGGGTGCTTCATGAAAGACTTTGTTAAAGATTTCAGAATAGACAGATTACCAAATAATAGAAAGACAAAGTGACAGAATAAGCCCGAGACAGTGTCGAACAAACTAAATCACACCTTCTTTCCACAAATTATCAGGGAGGGTGAATACCATGACAGAAAAGGCTTTTCCTCAGACTATAGGGAGATTTCATCGCCGAACTTGTATGCTAGGAGGTAAATTAAATCCGATGTTTACTATTTTGAGCTTGAAAAATAGAATAAAGGGGTCAAAGTTGACAGGAATTATAATAGAAAGAAATCAATGAAGCTTTCACAAAAAAAACTCATTCTCGACGGAGTAATGCACGACAATTGGGAGTGGTCTGAAAGCCAACTAGCATAACTATAAATAGCAACCGTCATGAACTAATTCATAACGATAGAATTCAGCTCTTTCTCTGGTTTCATATAGTTTTTGCCATCATGATTACCTCGGAGAATGTCTTAAGCCTTCCTCGTAGGGTGCAGTGCAGCGCCGCGCCATTTTTCGCCAGAGCTCCGCAGTCCGCTGGAATCCCCTCCTATATTACCTTTTCTATGGTTCCGATGCAAAAAGATATATTTCAACGGATTTCTTATTGTATTGTCGATAAGTTCCCGCTCCCGTAGAGGAATACTGTAAAAAAGAGGGAGATCCTGATCTATCAAAGCACTGAAAGGTCTTAGATTTTCCCGGAGTATCTGCTGCATAAAAGTCTCTCGGGTATTCCACAGGATAAGCAGGTCCATATCTCCCGAAGTTTTCTGTTGCTGTATTTGTTTATAATATGTTTATGGATTGCTAGTCTGTTACTACCGCGCCAAAGTGTCAGGTGCGGTTTGTCCGGTCAAGAGGTTGTCTGTAGGTACTTTATATTTTTGGGTATAAATATCTCAAGGAGAAGCAAGTACAGGGGGAAGAAGTGATTGGGAAAAAAATTGACTATTATCCATGAAACTGTTGGAATTATATTAGTTTATCCGTGATTTACACATTGTTGCCACTGAAATTCAATGTTTTAATATATCCATTAGGTACAACTGTCAAAACTTCCATTTGTGACCGTTATTTTGAAAACGATGACAATAGGTGGAATCAATATTTACTTAATTCTCGCCTGCGTGTAAACCTCTATATATTTACCATGCAATGATATTTACATGCGGTTTGGTCTATGTACCACACGAGAATTTTCAGCAAACGAAGCCATGCAATTAGCTCCTGTTTAATTATTATTGTGCTTCTAGAATCGATCCCAAAAACTTTCTCAATTTATAAACTCTCGGTGGTATACCTTGACGTTGAAAATATCGATAGCCTTCAATTTTGATGTGTGAAGCCGCCTTAACCCATGGAAGATGACTTCTTTGGAAGTAGCGAGTGTCGCGATATCTCGAATCGTATCGCCACTTCCAGGGCATCGATCTGCGTGTGCATAACTTCCGGCTATTCCCAAACAAATGAATAACGGAAGTAAACAACGAAAATGGTAATTACAAAAATCGCCCAAAATTGGCAACAATGACGTTTCTTATATCGGTGTGTGAGTCCCATATACATTCGTGGTTTTCATAAATCTGTATGAATTACTATAATAATGCATTATTACGTCGAATCAAGTGTTTCAATTCTGGCAATAATAATTATTATCTGATTAGAGAAAAGCCATTAAGCTTACCAAAGGGGTTCTTTAGCATTTAAAATATTTTCAAGTAAAATAAATATTTACATAAGCAACAATCACTACGTTTACCAATCGAACTCAGATTAATATGAACTTTGACCGATCTGAACTTTCTAAAGCAGCCGAATTGGATCCGAAATCGATTGAGATATTGATTTGAATAGGTTCATATCGATTTGAAATCTCAGACTGTCAGAGAAAGTACGCCGAGGTAGACCGCTTCTCATATCGATCCAACTAGCCCGTTGCGTTTACCATACCGAGCTGAACCGGCCAAATCGATCTGAGTACGATTGATAAACGTAGTGAGTGTCTCCTTCTACTAAGGTATTAGTTGTTTACATTTTAAATCTCCGTTTGCTGTCAAGTGAACAAGAGTCCACCGGATGCGATGCGATTATATCGCAGAATCTATATGCTACTTGCGGGAAAAATAGAAGCCAGTCTATTTTCTTTGCAAGTGCGAACCTTGGTCGATTACTACCATAATCGACTCCTACTGCCATGGAAGTCCGTGCTTACGCATCGAAGTGTCGATTGTCTACTGGCTACTGTTATGAAAGTGAATTCCGTGTGTAAATCCGCCTTAAGAATGAGCATGAGTATATCGCTATATATCGCTTCACTCAAACGTGTGTGATCACCAGAGACGGGAAAAAGTCATAAACGTCATAGTCATAAGTTTTTATCATGAAATAGCCGGTTTTTGCCAAAAAGTCATGAAATGCGACTTTTCGGAAAGAAAAATTACACTTTGTAATGGTCCAATAAATTGATTAATTTCTTACAACCCGGGTTTCATCATGTAGTGACATCTTCAGGTACACTGACCATTTTTACATCCGTATATATACAGAAATCCATGTGCTTAGGTGTAAGAGGGGAAGCGAGGGGGAAGGGACGGGAGTTGGAGTGTGGCGTTGTGGGTAGGTGGTAGAGTGGGAAGGGCGGGGGAGGAAATGACAGTGTTAGGCTGGGAGGGAATTTTGCGGCGTTGATGGGCCTCCGGGCAGCGGGGAGTGTAGCGAGTGAGGAGAACGATGGGTAGGTTTTGTAGAGAATCCGAGTAAATATACCTCTGTATGTATCAAGTATTGGATACTTTCTTTTGAACGACTTACCCTATAGTAACTATACGGATCATAATTTCTGCGTACCATTCTGGACCATAACAGCTGTGATCGTCGTCATGAATAGTGCGAATAGTGACAATAGTTAGACAGTAGATCTTTCTCTTTATGTTCCCTACGTTCTTACATATGCATGATGTAAATATTGATGTTCTTATTTATGCATGATATTTTAAATCTGTAGTAGTAGTCTTTGTAGCCCTTGCATGTTGGAACGATGGAATGTTTCTTGTTTAGCAGATTTTTCATTGGCGCGTTGCATGTGTGGTACACTGGTTTCAATGCACTTTCGGTGTTCTGCCGTATAATTCATGCATGCGTGGTGTGGAAGCACCCCCTGCCACACACACTTTGGGTGGCTTGCAGGGTATGACGTAGATGTAGATATAGATGTAATATTAGTTTACATTTTACAGCAAAATAAACGTCATACTTTTAGCTGAAGCGTCATGAAATAACCGAATTTTTAAAAAAATAGACGTCATGAAACAGGAAAATAAAAGTCATGAAAGTCATAGAATAAACGTCATGAAATGGAAAAATGAAAGTCATAAACGTCCCGTCTCTGGTGATCACCCATCCCCATGCGGGATGAGGATTTTCTTTCGCGCCCCTTCTTCCATCACCTTCTCTCCCTCTTCCGACGTCACAGTCCTAGAAGTCACGTGGAACGGGACATAATCTCGCACGTGGCCATCACGCGGTCCGCCATCGTCGCGAGACGCGTGCGTAATTCCGAATTCCTCCTCACGCGGTCCCTCCCCCCCCTCTCTCACTCCGCCGATACCCATACCTCCTCTCCTCGCGTCTGCAGACTGTCGTCGAAAGGTCTGCGGGATGCGGGAAAAGCGATCGGCGGTAAGTTGAGAAGAGCAGGTGCGCGAAGGGAGGGGTGGAGGGACGGACAATTGAGGGCGACTGGGGTTGGGATTAAGACCGCGATACTTCCTTATCGTGACACACATACAGACCGCACCCATTATCATCAATATTATTTCTCAAAGGTGTTTTTTTGTAGCAACGCCATAACTCCCATAATTCTTCATCAAAATTAATGATTCAAACATCGTTTTAACAGCTTCTTCTTGTTTCTTCCTTCTTTCTTCCTGTTCTTCAACCTGTTTCTTCCCATGGACAATTGTATGTTATTTATGTTTGTGTTACAGATACATAACGTAAATGTAAACGGTCACACTGATTGCATGTAGAATATAAACAATCAATGTAAAACTAAACAATGTGTTAATAGATGGCACCTCCTACAGTCTCTTAACAGAGGTCTATAATAAATCAGAGTCATCTACATGCCGCCACAACAACTATTAAGTAGAGTCGTCGCATGCATTTCCACGATGGAAAATCCGTCGGCCGCCATTGTTGGGACAAAAACACTATTGTCCCTTGTGGAGAATAAATGTTTAAACGCGATATTTATTTCGAAAATTGTAATTTTCGACATTTCATGGCCTTTTACTCATTTTAGAGAGTTTTTTAATGACATGCCTTTGTTATTCATCTTTGCATGCGGGCGTCATGCAAAATAAGGAGAACTTTGCATACTGTCGTAAATATACAAAGTGAACTTTGCTTCACTTCACTTTGCTTTGCTTTCAAAATGCTTCATATTTTTAAACACACATCCTCAAAAAATTACAATTCCTGGGTCATCCACGATGGAAGTGATTCCTTAAGAGTTCATATGACACGTTTATGTTAGCAAACACGAAGACATTAGTGGAAGTGGCTCAAAATCAGTCCTTGGGAGAGTAAAGAGACGAAATGCTTCTCCCTCCCATTTTCTTATCTCACTCCCATTGGACTCTCACATGTGATTCATTTTCTCTGATGACAGCAATTCATAAGAATGGATACATATTTTTATTATCATTTTAGATAGGCCTTTATATAAAATTTAAATTTACGCCTTTTTAGCATTACTACTATAATTAAAACTCAAAGAATTGGTGGTTTTTCATGAGGAACATGTTCTGTAGTTAATATTTCACAGTTTTAGGTTTTTATATATAATCAGTGTTTATACCTCCGTCATTAGAATATTTTTGTGAAAGATTTTTACTTAATAATTGAGGACAATGCAATGTCGAGTTTAATTAACTGCATTAATAAATAATTATTAATATGTACATTAGAGTTTGGATTTCTTTTGATTAGCGGAATCAAGATGAGATTGTAAATTTGAACGGTGTGAGAAATATACCAAAAAGGGTTTAAGATAGGTAGCATGTATGTTCATTGGAGAAAAAACCAGCAGTTGGTAACGAAGTTGCGGTTCGCCGCCAAATATAATGTAGTGATATCCTAAAATAGTTCTTTGAAACTCCATGACTTGTGATAGCCATAATAAATTAGTTGCTTCCAGGATAAGTGGCAGGAAAATTAAAATAGTTCAAATAAATAATTTTGATTAGAACTAAACAAATATTTATGATAACTTTGATACATTATCTGCCATGCTGGAAGCAAAACTCATCGCATCTATCTCCAACATAAAAGTGTAACATTTAGAAAACTAAATTTAACTATCCTGTGGCTCCCCGAAAAAATCTGCAGTGATTCAACCAGTGTATTTCTAGGATTCAAGTCACTGCTTGAAGTGCATGATTTGCAATCTTTACAAGGTTTTTTCTTTTTTTACAGTGCTAGTGACACTTCCTAGAAGGTATTAGACGCTATTATGGAATACAATCCTGTAATTCTCACCGTCATCATCACTTTCGGACAGAGAGCCCAGAGATTTGAGCCCCACTGGCAGGATGACTGAAATTTTTAGACTTAAGACGGAAAAAATTAACGCAGTGCTTCGAAAAGTCTTCCCAGTAGTTTTCTGCACCTGTGTAGCATTGATATTAGTTAATTTGGAAATATTAACGCACTGAAGTGTTTCAATTCGAAGTTTTTTAGACTCCCGTGATATATGCACATGTTATTTCTTTCCAATAAAAATTCCCGTGAACGGTGATGGCAGAAAGCGGGAGAAAATGCAAAAAGACATGATTTTTATATGATATAACGACCTGAATTACTAAAATGGAAAAATTCATTTTTATTCCTGCTCGTAATATAATATATTGCATTGTTCCGAGTGCTCATTTAAGAGCTGAATGATCGACAAAAATCGGTCTTGGGACGCCGCATCCTCAAATTTTCTCTTTACGATTGCGTCACATTTTCCAGCATTTATTTAGCAGAAAGCTATTCCAAATGCAAATACAGTATAAATTACATAATGAGAAATTTTCCAATGCTCCACACCTAAGACATGAAATATTTATTCCATACCCATATTATTCACATTTCTCACACATCAACATTTTCAAAATCCACATTCCTTCCCCAACCATTTAAAATCCATACAGGTATACTTTCCAAGTATCAACTATTCTTTTACCCTCCTTTAAAATGCAAACCACATGACCATGCTCTTCAATTCGATGGGTGTTGAATTGTAAGTACTTACTTGTAGTATGCCTTCCCCATGTAAAAAAGTGAGATCTGTGATGCGTACTTCTTCCTCATCAAAAGGTGCAAATAATTGCTATTGATTGCAGCTCCGTAGTTGTGCAACTTACTCTTCAAGATTAGTATTTCATCAAATTATTCAGGCAATAAATCAATTTTATTATATGTACCTATCAATGAAGGAATTTTATTTATTTTACCAAATTATCCTGTTCAACCTTATTTATTCAGCCTTTACTTCGAAACCTGGAATGTATATTACTCTGCATTAGTTTTCTTAAACGTGCTGGTAAATGAAATTTGTCGGTTGATAATGGAACAAACAGGCGAGTAGACATTTATTTTACCTTTGTTACTTGCCCAAATTGTAAAGTGAGTCATTTTTTTTCCCTGCACTGTGTAGAGGGGCCAGGTTTTTTTTTAGCTGAAAATTTTAATTATTTACGTTACCGTTGATAAGCTTCAAAAAGGTATCCCCTCCGTGTATCCGCTTCGCGCTCACCCTATTCGTACCGACGCCTGCGTAAATTGAACGTCCAATGGGCGTCGCCTCCCCTGCGCCATCCAATCACGGTACTCCCTTTTCCCTTCCTACCCCTTCCGTCCCTGTAGGAGTGCGTCGGTGGCCACGCCTACTTCCCTCCCCTACTTCTCCCCCCTCCAGTCAACGCCCTGTCGGCTTTCGTCACTAAGCGGAGACTTCTTTCCACACTCCGATGCAGCGTTGTACCTCCTACCGTGTTCTCCTTCCTGGATACTGTGGGATGTCCAACTGCGAAGACGTCACAACGTCGTCTGCTCTCTGCCGCGGCCGTCGCTTGAATTTTTTCTTCTCTTTTTAGTTACATTTTGCCAACGGAGGGCAGTTCGATTTGTTTGTGGCTGAAGTCAATTTTGCATGACTCGGACGGTTCTGAATTCTATTTTACCCGTGTTTTTTTCATTCCATCAGTGAAGAAGTATGTTAGTGCCATTGGCAGGCCTGTGCTCAATCAGCTACCTCGATGGCGCAGGAAGTACAACAGAAATTCTCTAGTGTTTCAATGGTTGTGTTGTTTTCCATCCTATGTTGTTTGCATTGTTCAACGCAATGCCCATTGTACGCTAGTTTACAGTACGCTAGTAGTACCCTAATTTACAGCTACGAATGTATGTTAGTCACATATGCTTATATCGATTCTTTCAATGTTATTTTCGTTATCAATCTCACCTTTATGTAATTCAGCTGCTCTTAGTTGCTCTTCAATTGTAATGAAAATATCTAGAGGAGGCCACATTCGAATGACCGAATGGTCGATTGTTGAGATCGCTAAAGATAGTGATCACACTCTCTCTAGTGGGTATCTCTTCTCTAGTGGGTATCTTTGAAATTAAAACTCATGAAAATGTGCAGATTAGTAGTTTATTTCCATACCAGCCACTTGGCTAGCATGGGAGGAAAGAAAGGCAAATGAAGCATGGCTGTTAGAATTTTTCTTTCCCTTATTGTGGCTATAACCTTGATCAATCAAAGATATTTCACCATTCACATCAAAGTATAACATCGCCAACTGGAAATTATTTTCATTTCCATACAGATCAAATTTCCCGCTGCCAAGTTCAAATATTGGCGGCGCACCCATGGTCTTTCGTTACGTCCTCGGCCGCCTCACAGAGTGCGCTCCAGCCTTCGACTGACAAAGACATCTACCGAATCCTTACGGAATCTTTTCAAGTCCCTAGGCGGGGTAAGTTCATAGATGTATTATATATTTTAAAATCATATTTCCTCTACGCGTAAGTCCGGTTCCCTATGGTTCGTGGACCAGGAGGTAAGATATATGTAATTAGGGCATCTTTCGGACCTTAAATCGCTTACCATTGGGGGAATGGAGATTATATTTACGGGTATATAAAGCGTAGGAGGATGCTTAACGTAATTTTGTGGTATTTTTCAGTTAAAAGTTTCGGCGAAATATGATAATTTAGAAAAAAAATATTTGGCAATACAACGGGTGTACAGCATTCACGAATATCGTGGATTTTTAGTTGACTGCTTCTTAACGAACAATATTGATAATCTGTGACATTTGGTTATAGTGGTATTGTATATATAACTGTATATAATTGGACATATATTCCGATTAATATACAATAACGTCTTAACATAGCATTACTCTATCCCCTCAGCTAACAGATATGCAGATCATTACAATTACAATAAATTATTTACAAATTATCATGAATATGATCAATAGAGCCTATACTTATTGATGAGGATCAGGCAAAATTTGTGTAGTAAGTATACATATTTCCACATCCTTTTGTAACTATAATCAATATCTAAATTTCTTCTAAAGCAATCGTATCTCGTTGCTTCCAAAGTATAACTCTAGTGGTAGCTGAGTATATATTTTTGGCACTAGAAAACTATAAAAGTGTTTGTGTACATCAACGTTAGGTTTAGGAATTGAGATACATTTATATCTTCACGGTCATTGATATCCAAACGGTCCGGGTTCGGGTCCTGGCTGTGGTGGAGCTTTATCAGAGGTGATCACAATCCCTAATCGGCTGTAGATAACACTTCAAGGACGCTCTCAGTCGGATGAGACGTTACTCTCTGGTCACTTTCGGTGCCTTTCTCTCTTCCATCCGCCTTAGGTATCATCCTTCTCGTACTCACCCGTTCTCGGTGGGGAAAATGGTTTCAGTTGTCGATCGCAACCACAAATAACCAGCCATCTAGGAAAAATCACACTTCACCCTTAAAAGTGGGTACTTGTTTGGTTGCCCGTTTCTTACTTTAAGACTGCCATTTCAATTTCGTCGTTTGCATTACATAAAGTACCAACTTCGACATAAAAACTTGTCGTGGAGTGTGGGTGAGTCGGATCCGCTGAGGACTGCGGTTGTGACCGTGCGGGTTCAGGGGTTAGATCCTCTTGACAAGTCTCGGGTTGGGAGACAATGGGGTTGACGTCCGTAGAAGGGTCAGCGAGAGGACAACAGCGAGCACTGACCTGTAAACCCGAGCCTTCACTCACTTTGCCCTTCTCGAGTGGTCTGGCTTCTAAAGGATCCCCAACGTTCTCGCGTCTGTGATCAGGCACCTATCCTCTTCAAAGCTAATTTCCTCTTGATACGGATGCCTCAACTAACAATGCTTTTCCGCCTCTATTAATTTCCTCTACCAAGTGGTCCTCTCAGTCCTGGGAGATTCTTCATCTGGTTCTTGAAATCTTCCTCGAGGGGCTTAGGTCCTGAAGTTCGCAAGACCAAGAGCAAGAAGATACATGAGGCTCTGCTCGAGCCTTGAGGGCGGTCGCGTCCTGCAATGAAAAGCGAGACTAAGGGAAGCCGGAAGAAGAGAAATCGAGTAAAAGTGGTTTGAGGATGGTAAACTACCGCTTTATTATTTTGGAACACAAATGGGGAGGATTGATTGAAAAAAGGAAGTGAAAAAAGAACTGGATCAATCACTTCATTAGAGTCATTTACTTTTGATGAGATTTTATTTTACTTTATAAATTTACATTGTAAATCCTACTGGAAGTCATTATTTTGTTGAGAAAACTCTTAACGGTGCGAGCGTTTATTTTCAACTCAAGGGGTATCGAATTATTACATTATTCTTTGCGCAGCTTAAGCCCTTTGCAATTGTTTTCAGCCGTTCAATATGAGCACTCTGAATGCATTTTCTGAGCAATGGAAGGCAAATGTGAATTTCTGTGTAATTTTCCAAGCATATTCGAGGAAATTTCCACACTCTTCCTATAAAGTCAAATAATTACTCAATTTATAATTTTGATTTCATAGTATTCTGCTTCCATTTCCAACGGGCAAGTCTCAAATTGTTTCAAGTTTATTAAAAAATGACGTTCAGTTTTCAACTTATAATCGTTCAAAGTCGCATAGCCATTTTTTAAAGAACCACGGAACTAGCCGTGCGGTATCTAACGGAGTCACCCTCTAGTGATCACACAATTGTGTTAGAAAAGAAAAAAAATATGAAAATTCCACTTAGAGAAAATTTTACACAAGACCCGGGTTTCAAAACATTATGCTATCTTCAGGTGGCACAATTGTGAGAAATTCACAGTGGAAAAATCATTGCCTGGACTGGGAATTGACCCTAGATCTCTCGATTTCGCGCCGAGTGATCTAACCAACTAACCTGTTAAGACAACTTGTCCCTTAAAACACCCATGGGATTCACAGTGGAAGAGGACGCCTGGGTAGCTGAATTGGTTAGAGCACTTGGCGCGAAATTGAGGGACATGGGTTCGATTTCCAATCCAGGCGAATGATTTTTGTACTGTGAATTTCACTCAAGTGTCGCATAGCCATTTTGTCGGTGGTAAAGACAGCTAGCTATCTATGAACGATGACAGATAATATTATTTTTTACCTTAAACACTATTAAAGGAAAGATAATGGTGATCTTAGCTATTTCATTGCCTTCGGTCCCAGGGTAAAATATCTCAAACTTTAATACCCTGACTTTTTTCACGGACTGTTGCAGATACTAAACAAATCCGTTGGGACTCTTTCATCATCCTACTCATGAATTAGGTTTACGTGGCGTTAGTTCCCCTGGAGAAGGTGGAAGAGTTTGTGAGCATGACCTGGTTCAGCCCTCAGCGTAATGTCTGCTCTACTGGGCATACCTTTGCTTGTTATCCCCTAATCAAGTATAGGCCGTCCTTGAATTCCTCCTTCCCTATTTGCCCTCTTCGGTAAGCCAGCGTGTATACTTCCCCAAGAAAAGCTCTATTCATGGCAAATTTCATTTCGTGAAAGATGATAAAGAGATGGAAAAGTAATTCAAATCTTTATGCAATTATGGAGTATTTTGTTTAAATTGGCTAAATTGGTATGTTAGCCATGATTGATGAGCGAATCTACCATGCTGGTTAGGCCACACCTCGAGTATGCCGCGAGCATTTGGGACCCTGGTCATAAAAATTTATGAAAAAAAATATGA
This sequence comes from Ceriagrion tenellum, assembly GCA_963169105.1. NCBI lineage: Eukaryota > Metazoa > Arthropoda > Insecta > Odonata > Coenagrionidae > Ceriagrion > Ceriagrion tenellum. The sequence continues at coordinate 39,105,837 of OY720633.1, read as the reverse complement.
TAGAAAGAAATGCAGCACGCTTCGTTAAAAACTGCTAAGAACTAACATACAGTGTCTCACAAATTTGACAGGGATTAAGGAGGGAGCCCCTAGAGACTCGGAGGCTACACGTTAGGCTTAGGTTGCTAGAGAAATGCAGAACTGGTGTGTTTGAGAGCGACACAGAGAATATTATCATGACGCCATACTAAATCTCTAGCTTTGAGGGAAACGATAAAATAAGAGAGATACATTGCCGAATAGATAGGATAGAACAGATACAAATACTCGTTCTTTCCGCGCACAGTAAGCGAACGCAATAAAAACTGAGCTCTGATAAATATATTCCAATAATACACATCACCATTTCACCTCCCAAAACTGTACATCTTTACTCGGCTGGTGTCCAAATACCCCTTGACACGCCCATGCGGCGGCTGGCAGGGTAGTATTTAGACTTTAATGTTTTTAGCCAGGTATGTTTGTATGTTTGGAAATGGCGAAAAAGGAGAACTGTGCTACTTGTTCATTCTGATCAACGTGAAAGCAATGACTTTCGGCCAATAGAAGGAACTGATTGAAAGATGGTGACACATGAATTATTAAATGCGTTGTTCTTGATGGATTGATTAAAGAACTATAAGTAGTAAAAGTGTTACATCGGCAAATACGCAAGCATCTATCACAACACCATGCGCTCGATTCTTACTTCGCTAAACCTGGGACCTTGGTTAGTTTCCATTATTTATTGATAGCTCTAAAATACCACACAATGACACATGGCGGTCAGGTAGAACATAGCTTCCATGCATGTTTGGCTCTTTGAAAATGAATTTCCTTACTTTTCCCCCATAGTTCACCTCAACTTAGCTGTCTAATCAACATCTACATACACCGTTATCATCATCCTGCGAACCGCCACATGGGTGTGTGGCAGGTGGTGTTAGGTCACCAGCCGTGTAAAAATGTAAGGTTTTGAAAGGTGAAATGGTGACATGTATTATGGGTGTGTACTTAGTAGTGAAAATGTATCTCCCTTATTTTATCGCTTCTATCAGACCTAGATATGTAGTATGGCGTCATGATAATATTCTCTGTGTCGCTCTGAAACACATCATCATTAATATTAATTTATTTAGTTAAATATTTATGACCAGGGTCCCAAATGCTCGCGGCGAATTCAAGATGTGGCCTGACCTGAGCGAAGTAGCATCTCTTTTTTACTTTCCCTTCCTTGGGACCTTCCTGTTGTACGCTTAACAAAACCTAGTTTCTTTAATGCTGTGCCGCATATGTTTTGTATGTGTGTTCCCCACGATATATCATAAGTTAAGGTAATTCCAAGATGTTTTACTGTATCTGAAGATTTTATGTTTACTCCACCAACAATATTGGTATGGAATGTGTGTGATGACCTTCGCAGAAAGTGAACTGTGGTGCATTTACTATTATTGAATTCTAACCCCCAATCCTGGCGTCACGAATGAACGTTATTTAGGTCCGATGACAGAGCTTCAAAGTCCGCGTCTCCAATTATTTCACAGTAGATTACTGTATCGTCTGAAAATAGTCTTAATTTACTGCTAACTTGAGAACTTAGAGTATTTATATAAATAAGTAATTAAAGATTGTGTGACTTCGACCATATCAAAGCTAAAACCAGTAATAACTACTTTTTGTTTTCGATCACTGAGAAAGTCACTTATCCAATTCACAATTTTTTTTACTCCGCATGGGTGCAATTTAAACATGAGTTTTTTTGTAAGAAACCTTGTCAAATGCCTTCTTGAAGTCAATGAATATCGAGTCGACTTGCTTCTTCGATTCACCTAATTTTAGGATATTTTGCAGGAAGGGTACAAGCTGTGTTTCACAGGACTTGCCCTTGAGGAAGCCGTGCTGACTGCTGTGTAATAAGTTTCGATTATCCAGGAATGTCATTTTATTTCTAAGGACAATGCGTTCGAGGATCTTGCATAAAAGTGATGTTAACGATATAGGCCTATAATTTCCTGGGTAACTTCTATTTTCTTTTTAAATTGCGGTTTCCAGTCTTGGAGCATCTTGCCTTCGGATAATAATTTGTTAAATATAATATCTTAGAATGTTGCAGTCTGTGGCGATAACTCCTGGAGCACGGGTGCAAGTATTCCTTCTGGACCTGGGGACTTGTTACTTTTAATCAAACGCAATTGTTTAATTATTCCATCACGTAGAATTGATGTGTCAGCCATCGGCTCGTTAAAGTCAGGAATATATAAATTGTGTATTGTGTCATCCTTTGTGAATTGACTATCGGAGTAGTGGTTTAATAAATCGGCTTCGTCGATACTGTTGGTGATCACTTTGCCGTTTGTGTCCAATAAAGACTACTGTCGAAGATTCACTCTAAAGCTCTCTCGCGTAAGACCAGAATGACTTGGGGTTTTCATCTTGTAATTCACCGAGGATTTTTTTCTTGAAGTTTCGCAGATTAGAGCGATTTTGAGCGTTAATCAACGCCTATTTCTCTCGCCGCTAGCTCCATTTTTTTTAACACTAATCTTAATAAACTTTTTATATAGATTATGTAGTTGCCTTTATCTCGTGAGCCTCCGCCTTATTTCGTGGTTATACCGATGATGTTCTTTACTCTCCCGTTTGAATTTGTATGAAATATATCCAATGATTCCTTAACGTAGTATTTCTAAAAAAATATCTATATGATACTTGAAAAATGCAAAAATATCTATATGATACGTTTTTATTGTGGCTACGAATTACGTGAATGAGTACTCACCGAAATGAAGCTTGCTTAAAAAAATGGTGGATTGCGAAAAATATTGTTACAGCCATAGTTTTGTTTAGCCTCCCTGTATATACTTTTTTTATGTCACTTAGATCCGGCATGTGCTGAATTTTTTGTTTTTAGACCGGGTAGGCTTTATTCTTGCCCATTGCGTTTCCCATTGAACAACATTCACCACATTAAGGCGACGAATATGTTAATGGGTGTGACTTGTGGCATTAAAACATGCTATCCAGGAATCGAATCGTAGCGCCATGAAAACCAATCGATAACTTCATTACGTTCATAAATCTGCGGCGTTAGATTCGACGATGTTTTCAGTATCACCTAAATATTAATGACGCATGATGAAAAATTCCGTCATCCCGTTGGATTTTTTCGGCGGAGGAGGAAATTGATACCACTTGAGCGTAAAATAAAAGTGATATATGCATAAATTATTGATATTCACAGATGAAAATTCATTCCTGACTTTTAAAAATTCATCGGGGTTAATGTGGAAAGCTGAAACATTTATCCTCATAAACTTAATATTCCAAATTAAAATGAGGTCATGATCAACCCTGCGGTGTTCTTGATTTCCAGTTGCGGTTTGAAAAAATACATTATTTTTCCGTTTAAGGGCAAATTTTCCTCTCCCCATCATCGAAATATTCCATTTGAGCCGCTAAAAATACCCATGCACCGCCACTCCCAGGTTTGACGAGTTCGTTCGGGGAACGCGAATCTGAACATTTATGTAATGAGGCATCGAAGCATGAAATTCTACTCATCGGATTCAAGTGAATGCTCTGATACACACGTCTCTGGCCCCACGCTTAATCACTTCAAATAGTTAAGTTTAAAAAATAATTGGCTTATTGATAGCAATCCCTCTTTTAAACCTAAATATTATTACGTGGAGATATATCTTGGTGCAGGGTAACTTGGTTGCTTAGAGAGTAAAATCAAAATAAAATATAAACTAATGTCCAAATGTGTTAAGTAATGATTGCCAATTACATTCGTCACACATAATAAATACAAAACTCAATATTTCAGGATTATAAGTTGAATTCCACCTTTATTGAGGCAACCATTACTATGGTCTAAAAGCATATGTTAGGGACCATCTGAAGGATGAAGATAGTTTCATTGGCAGTCGAGAACTTAGAATTAAATTTTAGTGCTCCATCAGTGAAATTTACAACTTACCGTCTAGCGTCATGGGTTTATCTTTAAGTTAGTGGTACATGTGAAGCATATAAATTTGTTTATGCTTTTGACGGGCTAAGGCCGAAATCAAAACTGAAAGGGCTCAATGGAAAGGTCGGGTGTTATTTTATTGGGGCAACCACTTCACTCGCACTGCATAAAGTCGACCGAGGCTTTATAAGATGTACATTTCAGTAGTTATGGGAGGGATATTAGGAGAATCCAGAAAGTGTGGAGAGAAACCTGGCGTTGGTATGCTGTGAACGGAAGGTATCAAGGAATTTTCTGTTTAAGTTTCCATCCGACGGACGAAGTATAGCGTTAGAATTGTCCTCCTCAAGGCACCTAAGTGAGGATTCGACTGAAAGCAAAATAATACCGTCATCGTCGGCATTTTTAGCCCAGTGCCTCGGTGTGGGGAGCCATTAGACTCTTACTGCAGTATTGCCGCTGTATCTGCAGTATCCACCGAGAATATTGAACATGTTACCCCTGGGTAGGAAGATCAAAACCTCACCGACTTGGCAGTCTTCTTCTTTCCTTAAATTTTAAGCAGTTTGATATGAATTTTTGTCCAATAACTTCAAAAACATTTCCAACGTTCTTTTTCGGGACTACTTCATCATGAAATACCATTTATTAACTATGCTGGATCCATTTTATTATTTTTTTACGACCTAGTAGTGTTGCAATATCGAAATTAAGTTATAAAAACTTCAAATGTGGCTAACTACAATACGGAATACATTTTTCGTAAAAATCAGCGAATCACGGTGACTTAAGCGTGAACTCAAATTATATGTTCTGTGGAATATTATTCGTTGACAGGTTGATAATTGAACAGAGCAGTTACCCAAAAGTAGAGGATTCGAATCCCTTCTTGGGCATTGACGTTGTATTTTTACATACATACATACCTACCAATCACGCCTTTCCCTTCCGGGGTAGGCGCAGTCACAAAGTTTCACTCGTAAATACATATTTGTACACCTAACTCTGCTTCAATAATTTTCTCCATTTTAAAATAGGCCATATCCTTGCAAACCTCTTTTGCCTCATTTACCCCCATACACTGCTTCATACACGCCCTCCTGTTTTTAAGACTCCTAATATTCCTCCTCCTAAGAATTTCCTCAACCACATTCAACACATTTTTCTCGGCCTACCTCTATCTCTCGCACCATTCATTTCACTCATATATCTGTTTCGTTATTCGACTCTCATCCATTCTCTCAACATGGCCAAACCAACGAAGCATACTCCTTTCATATATGTCCATTTGTATTTTTAGCTTGATGAATATCAATGGTTAGATGCGACGACTTTAGATCTTCATCAGATTACTTTTATTCAGCATCTTATGTATGACTTTGGCAGTTGCTGTATTTTAAATTCGAGATTTTAGATTACAAAAATTGTGTTAAATAGCGAAACTACGCTCTTCCAGTTTTTTCGACGACTACCGACCACCCACCATGCCCGCCACTAGGGTCCTGAGTTTCTGCGGTGCTTACTTATCACAGCGGATGCACAACAGTGCGAAAATCTGGAATACACATTAGTCCGGCCGCTAACTAAACACTTGAAAGGGTTATGGGGCAACAGCAGATATACTAAGTCAAACACAAAACTCTGTGTGTAATCTCTGGGTTGATCGCAAAACTGTCTGGCGATCACGGGTATTGAATTTGAGTATTAATCAAAAGACATCCATCAAAATATATTCCATGAATAAAAATGCGATTTATGGTTATTTGAGCCCGATTCTCCCATAGACCATACTCGGATTATGTTTTTTTTTAACTCAAGCAGTAGTAAAAAACATGAAGTAAATATTGTAACATTTATGACGCAAAAACTTTGTTTTAAATAACTGAAATACATCAATAAGGTTTTAACTTGACTCATTCTTTCACACCAATCTCTGAAAAAGTAAAAATTACTGCGGTAGTTGATTTATTGTTTGAAATATTTAAGACAGCCTAGCTTACGAACTACACACTGATATAGTTCTGGCAAGATATATGCGTTAGTAATTTCTCATTTTTTAAAACTAAGTCTCTCTAAATTGCATACCCATACCAAATCCCCGTGTAAAATGGGTAGTATTTATGGCGAATACCACGAGAATATTACAGTATGTGAGTGAAAATTTGTAAAAAATAGAAATATGAGAAGCTTTTCTTTATAATTGGGTCGAATTAATTGAATTTTGTAGTAATGTCCGGGGAACTGTTGCTGAACAATACCTGCAATATCAGAAAAAAAAATTAGAAAAATATTCCCTTTTAATCTGCACTGAGGGTAAGAGGTTGGTCAGTGAGTGGAGCGAAGAGCGAATGAGAGAATTGCTGCGTCCTCCGCTGCAGTGTGGATTATTTTTACGGTAATGGTCGAAAATGGTGATCGAATGACTTCTTCAGTGGACAAGTCCAATGCACAGAAACCAGCACCACACGTAGGAGAATGGAAGTATCCGTGTTAGACTGCAATGGTGCACAAGGGTGTCTAACTTTCATTGCAAATACCGAAGTGCCCATTCTGTCATTCGCACCCTCTTAAAATGCTGTCCATAACTCTTGACTCAGAGGGTTGTTTAAGGTAGTTTGAGTGAAATATCATTTTACCTGGAAATCAATGAATTTGGTCTCATTTTAACGAAAAATATATCTCCCTTTCATCGAAACCAAAAATTCAACCCCTTACCACATTATTTTCCGAGATATTTGCCTGGAAATAGCAACCCTTTTAAGTGGAAAATGGTACGTGTATGCACTCTAGAGAGATTTTTTTTTTACAAAATGAGGTATTTCTAATACCTAGATCTCGTAAAAAAATCAACAGTGTGTAGTTTATGTGTTTTCTCAACTATTTTTGAAAATTAATCATATTGCCACCGCAGTAAATTCTTCGGGATCACAATAAACCTTCCGTTTTGATGGAAATTCAAACGTACCGCGTGAAAAAAATGAGTCAAGTTAAAGACTTATTCAGGTATTTTTATTTGATTACTTACAATTTCTGTCATGTAAAACTAGATTATTTCACCATTAAAATTGCAATATTTTATTCGTGCGTCTCTCAGCTGGAGAAATTAGAACGTATAAATCGAATATGGCCACTGTTATGAATCGCTCGCAGTACCTTGGTATTTTTTTAAACCGATAGGCATCATTTTTGCAATGAATTTGCTTTATTCTGAAATCGTTAACCGATCGCATTGCATACCATTAGTTAGAGCGCTTGGCACAGAGGACAGATGCGGCTGTGGCCTTTACCACCGCCAATGCCACTGTGCATCTGTTAACGGCCTTGTCCCCGGGGCCTGTCGCCTTGGATACGGGAAAATGAAATTACAATGCTTATCATGATCTGCTAGTATCTTCAGTGTTTCAGTAATTTTTTGATACTGGTGCGACATTACTATTCATTGCGATTTTGTCAGGAATAAATGTTTTTCCGAAAAAACACCTCATTGTTTGGATGGATCTTTGCGTTGGACTGCGAATACAATCGTTTTTAACTGCGTTGGACTGCGAAGCAGCTCTGTTAGAATCGCTGCATTCTTCGTGAAATTCCCTGCTGAGTAAAAATTCAACTGCCTCTTTGTAAAAATTCAACGAGCGACTGCCACCAAATTTTGCTACAGCTGTACATCACTCCCTTACGTGTTAGTGTATCTGACCTTTGTATATTACGTTAACCTGATGATGATGTACAAAAAACCAAGGCCACGAGAAAAAATGCATGTGGATAGAATTATTTATTGTTTTTTCATCCTGCATCGATCTTAGTCATATCTTACCCAAGAGACACCCTTATCGAGAGGTTAGTGAGGCGGAGAAGACCCTTATCTCCTGTGTTAGGGAATTTATTGACGCAGGATTACTTGACTACCCCAAGCTTCCTGCTGTAGGGGATTTGATTTGAAGCCTGGGGACTTAGCATCCCGCCGCGGAGCACATTAGCAAGTCCCTTCCGGTGTTGCCCTTGCTGATCCCGAGCCTCAAGCGCGTCTATTATTACCCCATGAGGACCCAGTTGAGATGAATTCTAGTGCCTAGCGGCTCTCATGCGCCCAGGCAGACGAGGATATTATGGGTATAAAACTAGAATATTTGAGTCATCAGCAGTATCGATGAACAAAAACCTGTTTTCCAAGTAGGTAATGCTAAATGCCAATATCGTTGTTGATGTTTTTCATAATGTTCATGAAGAGAATTGAATTGGAAAGAAGCATCTTAGTTTGTTGGTGATTATTGGTTAATTAAAATTTATGCTATGGCCAGACTCCGACCATACGTGTTCGGCGACGGTGGAGAGTCGGAACTGCTACTTTTCTGTGACCCGTTCGTGTTCTCGTATTCTGCATCTGATGGCTCGTACTGTCTGCCTAACATAAGATTTTCCACAGTTGCATTAAAGTTGATACACTCCCTCGAAAAGCGTGCGAGGGAGCTTGTCCAACGGTTTGCGTGCCACCTACCTACATAGGATTAATGATGAGTGGTTGGGGCGTATATCGTAGTAGTATCCATGGAAGACATGAAAAGAGAGAGTAAATGAACATAAAGGTAATGGACGTTATCCTCTCTCTGAAAAGTCAGTTCGGGTTATTTTTCAAAGGCATTCGCCAAAAATTGAGAAGCCGACTTTCGTTATTATCACAATTTCCTTACTCTCCACCATCTTTTCCGTAAACTAATATTTGAACCTGAGACCCTGATCGATCGGTGTCCTTTTTCGTCCGAGAGACTCTTTTGCCTTTGAATGGAAGGATGCTATGTGTAGAATCTTCAGGGAAGTAATTTGGACGAAAATTGGCCCCTTAAAGCCCTGAATATGAGGATTATGTCTTATTTCCGCGCGTTTCCAAAAATAGCCGCCTGCAAGTTTTTGTATGACTGAAAAAAGATGAATCAAAGGATGCGGCAGTTTGACAGAAATTATTGAGACGGAGCCGACTTCACATGCCTAACACCAGGAACGTTTTTGATTGTGCCCACGCCGAAAGCAAACGGTGTGTTGAGCGTGCAGGTATCTTATAAATATGATATGCGCATATAATATAAATGAAAAATGCAAATATCTCTCCTAAGGGAAGTATCTTTACTTATAATAATTGACACATGCTATCAATATAAAGCAAATTGTGAGACACTCTTGTCAATTTTCTATAGTCATTTAAATGTGAGATGCAATCATGCAGAATTTCACCGGAGGAAAAGTAGTGAGTAAACTTCACGATAAAACTTTTTTTTACTAGTAAGCCCTGTATCCAAGACAATAAATATACCTTAACCTGAAAAAGCATGGTTCGCTGCTCAAATTATGAATCCAGTCTCTGTAAGGAGAATAATTAGTCTACAAATAAGTTGGTTTTTATCAAAGTGTCAAAATTAATATACATGGAATTGTGCTAGTGTGGTGGCTAAAAATGACTCCCGATCTCATGGAAATGGTTTTCAATCCGAGATTGAATGGAGATTGATTCAATGGAGATTGTTAGAGGAAACCAGACACCACTTGGGCGTTTTGAGGAGGGGACTTATTGTGTACAATTTCCTAACATCGAACGTAACGTGAAACTGAGGGTTCATTATCGTCCCTCGTCTGCAGTAGACCAATGCCGTCGCCGGGTTTCTCTCCACCTTCCCCCATCCCTTAGCAATCTACCAAACGTCAATCACAGTAATGGCGTAAAAGACCGCAGCTGTCGACCGCCTACTCAGATATCTGAACATTAATCAGCACATTACACGTTACTAATGACGCTTCAGATTAATTACTTCAGTAGTTAGTGGCGGCCGCATGGGTAGCATGCCAAACACGACGTATAATCCCGCCAGGGATGTGGCTGTCGCATTTACCTTGTGTATTAAGGTTAGATGTTACACGGAGAGAGAGTATAAAAGCTTTATAATTTTAAAATACATGTCACCAAAATAGGCTCCACCATTAGGCGAGAGAGCCATTAGAATCATCACAGTATACTGCATTGTGTTATTCTCACAGAAGATTTCGCATATTCATCTAATGGGTTAAGGAAATATATGGCCTACTCTATTCTACAATGCCGAATATTGTGAAGGAATGGCGCCGTCTTTTAAAATGAACACTTTGTGATGAAACTAAAGGCTCATGGATACTCGACTGCAAGGCAATACTTAAATATTGTCGAGAACTCGCATGCCATTTATATGTAATATGAATTATTATAGAAAAGCCCATTCATGTAAATTTATCTTTAATTGAGTCTATTTTTCCATTTATTACGTATTTTTTATGAAAAATATGTAAAACATCGATCGGTGGAAACGTTTTAACAGAAAAACAACCAGCTGCAAATAAAAAAAAAATTAAACGAAAAATTACCCACGTAAATTATGAACTCTCTTGGTGGATGAGTTAGGCGTTCTTCAATTAATTATGTCGTTTAAATGTGTGCCTTGACGCCTGAGGTCATTCCCCACCTTACCTGTGTAATATATTTTCGGTGGGGTGGGGAGAGGTGAGTGAGAGAGGGTGGAGAGGGGGGATGAGGGAGTTGATTGAAAGGCGGGGAGGGGGGAAGGGCATTCCACGTTTTGGGAGAGTTGATTTTTCAAGATAAATGACGGGAGTGGAGTGGAGAGAGAAACAAAACACAAAGACCAGGGCAAGGTTGTGACTTAGGCAAATGAAAGATTAAAAGGACATTGATATCAGTTTATGTATGCAAGTCAAATGTAAGTTCATGAACAAGATTAAAATTGTTCTTTATAGCATTCACGATCTCATGTTGCTCAAAAATTCCATTTTTTCATCTACTCTGTAAATGCCAAAATTCAGCTTTAAAGACGCTAGTATGATCATACACCAATAAATGTTTTGCAAACATGTATGAAACCTTACGGTTTCTTAACAATTTTCATAATTCAAATGAAAAATTTCCGTCCCGTTTGACCAATGTGACGTTTTATTCATGTTTGCAACACATTTTTTGGAATCACCATACCAGTACAGAATTTATAATACGTAATATGTTCATTGCATGAAGTGGAGCTGAGCCAGGCATAAATAGATTAGCATACATCGATTAAGCACGGCACTAGTACCATCAGGGATAGAAGAATTATCACTGCAATTCCACATGAAACCAAACCAGAAATTCTTGTACCCCTGATATCCCGTGGTACCATGGTCTCTTCCTGAGAATTTTCCTCTTTATTTGGTCCACGAACTTATTCCTGGGTCTTTCTGGAACTTTTCCCGCTATTTTGCCTTCGATTATGTTCTTCACAAACCCATTTGGTCTCAGAGTGTGTCTAATCATCTTGTTGTTCTTTTCTCTATGGTGTTCCATATGGTCCTCCCTTCTTCTACTCTTCACTACATTTCATCATTTCTTATTTTGTCCGATATTATATCTTCAGCATATTCATCCAGCACCTGGTTTCAAAGGCTTGTAGTCTGTTCTGGGCAGCTTTTCCAATATTCCATGCTTCCGATCCATGGAGTGCTACGCACACGAATGTTTTTATATACTGTTTCCTGGTTTCCTATCTTCTTTGAGCACAGCAGTTGTCTTTTTCCCATTAACGCCTTCTTAGCTTGGGCTGTACTCAGATTGATGCCTGTTGTACTTTTTCCATCCCACGTGATGGTACTTCCGAGATATGTGAAGCAATCCATTTGCTCTATTTTCTCTCCTCTCAGGGTGACCTCTGCATCTTTCGCATACTAAGATTTTGGTCTTCATCTTACTTACTTCAAAGTTGTATTCTTTGACAACTTGGTCCATTATGTTTCATGACCTTTGAAGATCATCGCAATTTCCAGCTATGACTGCGCTATCATCTACGAAGCGGAGCGTGTTTATTTCATCTCCGCTTATCTTTATTATACCTTGTCCAATTTCTTGTGCTTCTCGTATGGCCTCCTCCAAGACACGTTGAACAGTACTGGTGAGAGGTTGCATCCTTGTCTTACTCATTTGTCAATTTTAACTTTTATCAACTTCCGTCTCTCATTCGCATTGTGACGACTTTCTTCCTGTCTAGCTGGTAGGTAATTCTTATGTTCTCTTTATCCATTCCGAGTTTTTCGAGCAGTCTGAACATCTTGCTCCATTCTACATTGTCGAAGACTTTCTCCAGGTCCTCGAATGCTACATACAATGTTTCATTCACATGTATTGTTTTCTCTACAATTACTCTCAGCCAGAGTATGGCCTCCTGTTACCCCTGTTCTTCCTAAATCCAAACTGGTTTTCTGATAGGTTTCTTCTATTTTCCTTCCCATTCTTCAGCTTATTATTCTTGTGAGTATTTTTGATGCATGTGACATTAGACTCAAAGTTCGGTGCTCCTTACATCTCTCAGATCTTGTCTTCTTCGGTATCGCAATCACTGCGCTCCTTTGAAAGTCCTCTGGTATTATTCCGTAATGGTAGCCATTTTTGATTAATTCACACAGGTTATCTGCTTAGTCTACTTCTGGTGCTATGTTTTTCTTGAGTTCTTCTACTGCTCCATCAAATTCAACACTCAGTATAATTAGGCCCCATCTTTCTCGTCAACCTTGCTCCCGTCATTTATAAGCTTTACTTCCAGTGTTGTCGGCCCTTGGTAGAGTTCTTCGATGTATTGTTTCCGTCTATTCCCAATGTCTTAAGCCTCTATCAATATATTCCTGTTCGCATCTCTGATGTTGTTGCTTTGCGTTTTCCTCTCTCCGAAGTGTTTCTTCACTAGCTTATATGCTGTTTCGATGTTTCCCTTCTTCATGTTTTCGATGACTTCCTCGCAGCAGCTTTCGATCCAATCCTCCCTAGCCTTCTTGCAGTCTCTACTGACTTGGTTCCTTAGCTTCTCCTTCTTTTATGGGGTTCTTGAATTTTCTTCTATCTTCTGATAATTTCCTAATCTCCATCGTTATCCATGGCTTCATTGTCGACCGTCGTACTCACCAGTTACTCCTCTGCTACTTCGGAAATTTTCCTCTTCAGCTCATCCCATTTTTCTTCGATGCTCATTTCATCTTCCAATCTGCCACTAGCGATCCAACAGTCCGCCAATAACGGTAAAACTAGTGGCTCGTATTGCGTTGTGTATTGTGTGGGATTTATATTAATTTCGCCTTCGAAGACAGGTGATATCTTCTTCGTCTATCGCTATTCATAGTTCAGGGTAAATTATCAGTTGAATCAAAGCAAAGATGGACATTAATTTGAGGGCTATACGCGAGTTTTGAACCTACTGGTTGGTTGATAGGGTTTCGGGCAGTCCTTATCCTAACGTTCTAATTTCTGGCATACGTTTCTCTGTTCCCTCATATACGTGATCCGCCATTAGATCCCTCTGAAATCCTCTTATCCTCTTATCGTCTTCCTCTTCTCATTTATCCAGAATTTCTATCTTATTCCTTACTCTTTCACGCTTCTACACGGTTTTCCCATGAGAATCCTCTTCAGCATTCCCTCTCTTTTCAAAACATCCTCGATCCATCTCTTCTGCTTCCTCCGAACCTCCACTACTAGCTTCCTCTCCTCTCCAACCATATCAAATACCTCCTCGTTCGTCCCTCTCGATACCCAGCTCACCCTCTACATCCTTCTCCACACCTACATCTCATATTCCTAAAGCCTATGTACATCCTCCCTTCGCAATGACCAAATCCCCGACCTATACAGCGCCACGCTCTGAATTAAAGTTCTCACTAGCCTCGTTCCGTCTCTATCTTTACGTCTCTACTCAGACCCCCCTAATCAAATTCCTCCTCTTTGAAAATGCTTCTTTATCCATGAAAATTCGAAATTGTACGTCATTTTCACTAAAATCACTCTTCTCCAAAATACTACCCTTACAAGTAAACTGATTGACTCGCTCTATTTTTTGCCCTCCGTCCCTTAATATTTAGACCCGCCTTCTTGCTTTTGGAGAACCTTATCACTTTCGTCACGCGCGCTGCATACCATCTTTGCCTTTTTTTGCTTGTGTTGACTGATTTACTCAAAATACTCACTTTGCTTTTCAAGAATGAAGTTTTAACTGCAGAATAGATTTATTTCTGTGCAAAACAAATGGTCAAGCTCTACCTTTTTCATTCCGAAAGCGTTGCAAAATTCCTTGTTTGCTGCTCAACTTACTGTGACTGTGAGCCACGGATGAAATATTATATTACTAATAAAATTCATCAACGTACAGCCCTTGTCACAAATTTTTAGCGAAATAAACCTTTATAAGAAATACGGAACGAGTAATTAGCCCCCGATCATGTACCACTCTAAAAAAACAACAAGGAATAATGAAGGCCAGCTAAGATCTGGAATTACTTAGTGTTAGTTTATTCTGTGTGTTCTGAAGTCAATATAACAGTCAAAATACTATATTTAAATCTTAATAAAAGTCATTGCAAACGGAATCCGCCAGTTGTACAAACATTTATTGCTGGCTAAGTAGACAAATTACCGAAGGCCTGACCTGCACATCGGTTCTAAGTTGTGCAGTGTTGTACCTTATAATGTGAAGAGAGAAAAAATAACTGTGGCGTAAGCTGATGTTTACCGGGGTTTGTATTGCACCTGCAATGAGCTGAGCAATTCTAAAATTAAATGTATGAAGCGTTCTGAATTATGCGTGAAATTTTGGCCTCTTTTTTGAGTGAGACCACTAAAATATTTGCTCTTTAGTACTAAACTTCTCAAAGGTTTGATTACAAGCCCTGAGGATCTTATTAAGTACATTCCAAAAAGTGGAAGAGAAAAGCCAGTACTTTAAATCTGACCTACAATCGAAAAAATTAATAACTATTAAATAATTGAGGTTACTACTAGGAAATTATATTTGTGATCGTTTGCCAATATTTTTATGCTGGGATTATTTGCCAATTTGATTTGTTCTCCCTAAATTGTAGATAATTTCGTGTTTTTGAGATCATCACTTATGGTTGTGCCTTATTACTTGGTATATTTTTAAGTCTATCTGCTGCCCTCGGGTAATCAGTTTATCTAACGTATTTCTTACTTCTTCAGTGGACTGCCAATTGCAAAAACAACTGAATGCCTGGAAACCCGAGGTAAAAATTTAACCTACATAAAAAAAGTAGACATCTCTTCAAATGATGCATATCAAAGCCTGCCATAGAAAATGGAAACATTTAAAATGTTTATAATATTGCACCAACCTAAACAGATTTGACTCTCACTGCAAATAAACTGGAAACTATACTATTTACAAGCTTCCAGGTAACAACGATGCATCTCGACAAAAGAAAACGATACTTGCTTTAGGGTCTTTAGAATAAGCGGCCAAATGCATGAGTGACAAAATTGGAAGCAATTTTTATCTAATGCACCACTGACGCAAGTTTTATATATTCTTAATCTGTAAAGGTAATCGTCATCCGATGTTTTCATGGCATACAATGCTTACGACATAAATTGTTATGTTCATAAGACAAATAATGCTCGAAATAACGCCGAATATTACCTCCACAAGTTACGAACGCTCTCTTAGTACATTACCTCGGTTGTCTAGTCCTATGATGAATATGAAAAACAGATGTTGCCGTTATCCACGATAAATAAGTTTATTCCTTTACTATTTTGGACGTACTTCGTTATTATATCGCGACGAGCTTAAGCCATTATACCGACATCATGTGTAGTGAGGAAGGAGAGAGGAAGGTAGGTTGAGGACGTACAACGTCGGAGCCAGCCATGAAAAAACTTATTTTCTGTTGATAACTGCTCCATCTGTTTTTTTATTTTCATCATGGAAGAGTTCCACCACTTCAGCTCTATATTTTTAGTTAGTCCACTTCAGGTCTATATTAGAGTTTCCTCTCAAATTACGTTGTGGTGGGTTGGTACAAGTATACGTCATCGGCAAAATTTGCTGACGTTTCGCCTGCAATCGAGACAGCGCGCCTTTCCTTTCAGCCATGGAGGAGGGAAAAAAAGTGAGGTCCTGAAGAAGGCGATGGATGGTCTCCATGCTTCCCCGGGCAGGAGTAAGATAGAGAGTGAGAGAGAGAGAGAGGAAGAGAGAGAGAAATGGGCGGGGTTATCTGTCAAGAAAAGGTTGAGCGAGATAAGAAATGGCTTAACAGTTTTTAAGAGGCGTGGGGAGCAGAAATGGAGGAAGGGATGGGGGAGGGAGGTTGGAGCAGGAGGGCACGAGAAGAAAGGGAAGAGAGAAAGAAAGGAGCGTGGAAGAGGAAATTGCAAGGAGATTGGCCGAGCTCCGAGGTGTTACGGAGGGTGTGCTATACGGGGGGTCTCCCTAACAGACAGAAGTGGCGGAAGGGTGAGAGAGAGAGAGAGAGAGTGACTGTCTCGGCCGTGGTGAAGTGGTGGGGGATGATGGTGGCCGAAGTGCCCGGCAGTTACGGCCTCATCGTCCGTTTGTCACCGACCTTCCCTCTCCCCGCTATGTCCCTATTGTGCGAGGGCGATAAAGGGAAGGACCATCTCCTGCCCTCCTCTTCCGGAACTTATTCCATTCTGGACGAAAACTTCCTTTTCCTCTTCCCTCCTCCTCTGATCCCTTCTCCTAACACTCCTCTTGAAATTTCCAGGCCGCTTATTCCCTTCGTCTCTCTCTCTTTCTCTCTCTCTCCTCTTTTCCCATTGGACCCCTGGAGCGGAAGAGAATCACCCGATTATTGTCGCCCTAATCGCCCGTGGGAATGCTCGACGGAAACGATGATATTGCACTCGGGGCGAAGTCACGGAGTGGATGAGGCGTTGACCCCGTTCATTCAAACATGGCTGATGCGTATTCATTGAGTATCATATTTTCTCCACTTGTTCCGAAATTTTTACTCTCACTGTCCTATCAGTGGACCAAATCCCCTGTTGTATGCATGATCGTATAAAAGTTTTAGAGACGTGAGATAAGAGTCATTGGCCCAATGATACACCAGAGATTCTTCGTATTTCTCAAATGATTCAACCGTAAAAATGTTATTGTAGAATAACACAAATGTCTGAGCAAAATCTGCCATCCCAAAACTTAAAAACTTTTCTAAGAGAGTTAATTATTGCCAAGCTGCAAATAGTTCTCACAATACGATCCAAATTATAAAATTCCAGCGAGTTTCAATCGATTAATCCTATTGTACAGTCTCAAATAATTTATAACAATGAATATCATCGAGAAACTTTTTAGAAAATCAATAAGACTAATAGCAAAGCTCCGGCGATTCTTAACCGATATGTATTTATGTAGTAATTATTCAGTGAGTTTATAACGTTGAACATCATCTTTTTCATTTTGGCTAAGTTCAAAATCCATCTCACCTTAGATTTCAATAAGAAATGTCTCAATTTGCATATAAAGAATTTAGCCTTAAAAATTGAGAATATAAAAAACAAATGAACATAAATCTAATTCTGAATTATGTATGCAGGCAAAGCAACTAGGAGAAAGACCTCTCCTCGCTATTACGCATTGATTTTTAGTGGCTAAAATTGTATGTAAAATGAAATTAAGTCTCATTTTAGCTATCAAATTTATATCAATCTTTAATCCAGAACGTTTTACTGGTCCATTTTTGAATGATAAACCATCTGGAATTATTGTAAACGCTAAAAATGCTTAGGATAATGGCTACTTCTCATGAGGTTGTAAAGCAAAAGATAGCATTCGTCGGAAATGTGATGATGTATGCTTGTTGATGATGTCATTATTGCCAAGCGTTTTTGAGTAATGTTTTGCTAACTCTCCTATTAAAGCCTTAGACTGAAATTCAGGAAATAGGCCGATTACTCATCATACGTTTTGATTGCACCTATCGAAAGGGCGCTCAATGTATACATATGTAACCGAAAAACCGCTGTCGTGATCCAACATTGCATGTTCAGCGACCTTAAATGAAGTGTTCCAAAACATTAGGATGAATGTTACTTCTTCATTTAGAGCACTTCTGGGATTTTCATTGGTCAAATTTCAATTTAAAGGTCACTAATCCCAGGAACCTAATTGAAATGTATTGAATATAAGTACTCTAATATTTACAATTGTAAAATTTCGACAGTCAAGTTTGATTTTATAGCTTTTATTTCTAAGTAAGCGAATGCAGGAGAAGAATCTTGATTTAAGACTTTATCTCTAGAAAAAGTCAATTACCTGGATCTCAAATAAATTGTAAGGTTTGAAAGTGGTGGTAAAGATTTGGGAAAATAAGGCTCAAATGGCTAGGGCTTTCATACGCAATATAGTATTCGTGAAGATAAAACTAATCTATCGACAGAATTAGTCACCGACAAGTACATCGATGGAGGATTCGTGAAAATGGTAGGTATATCCAATGGTTTAGTCAACCTATAAGTAGTCACAATCCATATAAATATTAATCTTGCATATATCATCCACATGAAGGATTCGATGACATACCACTTATTTAAATGATAATGTTTCAGTCTTCAATACATTAAATACGGCATTGTCTTTTGACTAATGAAAAAAATTATCATTTTCCATCTCACATGAAGTCCTAATGCAAATTTGAAAAATAGATCATTTTAATGAGATCGCGCGTTAGCTTAACTATCCACATTTGACTCTCAACATTTGATTTATTTTACGCATCACGACATTTAAAAATCGGGATTATTGTAACTTTTCTAGAATTTTGTAGGCAAAATATATCACGTGCAGCCCTTATTTTCAACATAGTTTTGGTGTAACTTATATATGGGATAACGGATGTAGTATTTCCTGTCACATAATTCATTCGTTCGTTCGTTTGTAATCAATTGGCCAAGTGTTTGCCAATAAACTCCATAAAATTTAATTAACTGACAAATCCCTCAGAGCATAATGCCATGGCAACGATTACATATTCAAAAATAAATATCGCATCCCATCACTGATATCCAACTTCCATTGTTAATCCATCTATAAAATGATTTCCATGAAAATAGATTAAATTTCCCCGTATTTCCTTCCTTAATTAAGTCGCTAGTACTTCCATTTCGACTTTCTCTTTTTAGTACGATATCCTACTGATTGGACGTTGCGAGTTTTTGTTCCGATTTTGACCAGTATAAAAAAGTTAACAATCAGTTTCCGGTGTTGTAATGAATATAAATGTATCCAACCCAAAGTGGGGACATTGTGCTCGTTTTAATTATTTTTGTTTTTTTTTTGTTTACATCCCTCGAAATTGAATTGCACGTCATTTCTTTTGTTCTTGGTTATAAAATGAGGAATGCCAAACTAAATGATCATGCAGACGAATTTATCAATATTTACCATTTTCGTACCAAAATCGTGTCCCTATGTCTGGTTAATGATGTTTTTAGTGCGTTACCGAGCTTTTATGAGTATGTACCTGCAAAAAAAAGACGTTGAGATTTCCTTCAACACCGCGAGTAGATACCTACCTCATAATTTAGATTGGTAGGAATTGCTTATAACCAATGAAATAATTACATAACGTAATTTCCCCGACAATGGTTGAATGATAATTACAAGCAAATTTTATATGCGATCATGAAATCCTGAAATTTGTAAATTAAATTTTGAATTATATATCAGGATTTTCCATCAGACTTTTAGATCAGATTAAAATTTTGAACATTTTTTCTACATCTAGGACCCAGAAATAAGTAATAATAAATCCAACCTTGTACATACTCACTGTAATAGCAAGTGGATTTATTCTGTATTAGATATATAATACCAGACATATCATTGGACAAGTATTATTTGAAATTCGCGCCAGAGCAAGTTTACATAATTAGGAACTCCTAAAGTTTAAGCCTCAACTAAAGGATATTCATGAGAATCCATGTGGTTTCCTGGTTCACATGTGTTTTTATTAGGTTTTTATTCATAAGTTTTAGATAGTTGCATCCGATAATATTTAAAGAGACAATTCAGAGGAATAATATGTGCCTCCTTGTTTTTTTGAAAGAGAAATCGTTTGCTGCCATTCAAAACAGTAGAACTATCCAGTTCTTGAATCTGATCATTTTCTATGGATACGTTTTTGAGAGCAAGTTTCACCCACAAGTAACCGTATAAAACGCTATCCTTAATATTTTGCAATATAACACCAAATTGATATCTCGAAAGAAATAAAATATCTTGTGTTAATTCATGTTAAATAGAAAAGAACCACCTATTCATTGATTGGAAGAAGTATTTCCAGGATATTTGCTAGTTTAACTGGACTAATAACGGGATGGTAAAAATATTCCACAGGAATGTACATTACTATTCCATTGCGTTCTATTCTTTGAGTAGTGAGTTTCTTTTCGTTTTCCCTGACCCCGGGAGTGAGGTTTTTTTGAAATAAATTAAATCACTTCCGTTTACAATTTTACTACCTTAAACTCAAGTTTGTTTGATAAACAGTCAATGAAAACAAGAAAATCATACATTATACAAGGGAAACAAAATAAATACAACGATTTTACTGAATAGGATCCTAATTATTGTGGTATAAGAATAGAAATATTAACTTAGAACAGGACTAAAACCAACTTTGAATGCAATAACTTCCGTAAATGGAACCAACTACATGTGATATGCACGTACTCAAGGCTGAACGTTGTAGAATAATGGAATAATGGAATAGGTGGCAGGCCTCTGCAGAGACACTCTATAGTGATAATACAGCTCACCAACCACCAGGGTAGATGGAGCAACATGTTACAATGCATCTGAGTGAGAGGCGTGAATGTACGCCTTTACTGCTCCAGCGCAAATTTCAAAGACGTACATGCACAATCACACTCTGGTTGGCCAGGAGGCACGAGGACATAAATGAACGTTCGCACTGCTCAAAAGGTTGATCCTTGGTCTTTGCCACGATGTTTAGGTTTATGGCGAAATTAACAATAAATATCTTGTTAAATAAATAAAGAAGCCACTCAGAAAGTTTGTTACTAGCATAAAAAATTTCTGGCAGCCTTCACATCGGCTTTGGAGAAACATGAAAAAGAAATGTATGGGGCTTTTTAGAAGTTGGTTTATAAAAGGCACATTTAGATAGCAGGAAAGAGTCACCTCAGACATCGATTCTGCAATAAACATTCTGGAAGAGTGTTAAAATTGGTCCCATTTAAGCGACCCACATTTACCAAGAATCGAGGAAAAATATCCCATTTACGTCAGAACGAGGAAAAACTTGATCTCGATTGAGGACCCAATTCAAGTTTAAGCGGTGGCGACACTTTTACCTGCATCGAGGGCTTTTTCCGCGATAGTATTGCATCAAAGGATTCCGAGAACTTGTTTTCTGCCTCGGGGCGGGAAGGAAGTGAAGGGATATAATCAATTCCCTTTCCTTGCCTTGGTTCGTTCCCGAAGGCTGAGAGGAGAGCCATTCTCCCGCGTTCCTCCCCTTCCCTTCCACCTTAACCCTTTACGTCATTTCCGTCACTCATGCCCTTTCAGCGGCGGCGCCCTCTCCGCGGCGGGATCCCGAACCATCGTAATTTCTTTTCCCCCTCCCGATCCTTTTTTTCCCCGAATGACGGCCGTCACGGAGCATCACCCCCTCGCCCTCAACTCGAACCCTTTCCGCACCCATCCGACTACCCAAGGGAAACTCACCCGCTGCCGTCTCCTCCTCCTTGCCCTCCCGCACCTCCCCCCAACTCCCCGCAAGGCGCTAAGATGCGCCGTCGTAAAAAGAGAAGATGAACGAAGGGAGGCAGTTGGTATGGGATGGGAAGGGCAGGGCCAGGGCTCGCTGGGGGCCGTGTAAAGAAGAGACGCACGCCAACGCCGGTCTATATATATATATTCCCTCACCATTGAATCGAGCTACAGCCTGGAGGAGGTTTTAGCGGCTTCCCCTCTGGTCTCTGAAAAATGTCGGACCATGGCCAGGCCCGCAGCGTGGTTGGCTACGATCGAGTCTATTCGTGATGAACCGACGATTGGATTGTATATTTGGGGAGGCGACCGACGGCTAAGGTCATTTGCGCCATAGGGGTATGTAAGGGAGGAAGGGTGGTTGGAAATCCGGCGTCGGCATTAGCCTACTATTAACGAAAGGCGCCAAGGGGACGATGGCTTAACGTCTCATCCGACAGACGGAGTATTGCACTTCAAGTGTCCTCCTTTAAGACAGTCAAGTAGAGAGCGGGTTTTTCTGAAAAATATTCGCCTCTGCAGGGATTTGAACCCAGGCCGCCCGTGTGGTAGGCGAGTACTCTAGCCGCCACAACAACCCGATCCCCATGATGAACCGAATCCAGATCTTAAAAGGCAATAAGCCTACAACTGGGGCCATATGTTTTTGCGCTTACTTTGTCAGCTTTTATGTTATTTTCCAAACTAATTACATTACATTGTTAAAAACAAGGCAATAAAACATACTTCGACTTGAGTGTAGCGTGCCCAAAAGTGTATGACTCAAAGCATCCCTGGAGCATGACTTTTTTAGGCTTTACATTTCGAGAAATATTAGTTTTATTGATTTAATGGCGGTTGATGGAAAATTTGTTAGAATTACCGGAGATATGCTTCTAGGTAGAATAAGATGTGTGGAAAAGGAACGACAGAGATGGTGTTACGGTGAAGAGATGGAATGATCTGAGGATGTATACGGAAGGGAACGGGTTCCAGCCTAGGAAAAGGGTAAGACGAAGAAGATTCACTATGAAATACCTCAGTGAACTAGCTCTGCTAATACAAAAAATATCCACATCATATTAAAATAATAATATAAAATACCGAAATTCTACACGAATGTTGCAAGATGACAAAAAAATAAACATCTACTTAGCCTTTTTAAATGGCTGCCAAGTAAAAGTAAAATTGAAATGCAACTAGAAAATTTTAAAGGAAGAGATTTTGAAATGGTTGATAATACATAAATGGTTATATAGAAATATTTACAGATACAGGGGTTTAATAAACCTGGATCCCTGCTGACCAGCCCTTATTTATGGAAAACCATACCATGTTTAAACTATTTAAGTGAGTCTAAGTTATTTGTGCGGAAACTGTAAGATAAAAACTGAAAAACTAATATTTATCTGCATCATGGTTCTAAACTTTTATGTGAACGTACATATAGTGCAGTCATTGTAATAGAAGTTTATAAACAGGCATGAAGCAAATTTGGATCCGTAATCATAATGACAATAATAGACAAATACTATAAAAGGATTTTAAATGTAATTTGAAATGTAAAACGTGTGGGTTGTCTAATAATCCCTGTTCGCTGTTGAATACTTTTGAAATCATACCAGTACCTTTCGCGTAAAAATGTCGCTCTCATGGATAATAGTGAGTGGTAATAGCAATAGCAAAGTTAAGTTTTAATATTGTCAGTAAAGAGAAATTTAATATTAAGGTAATCGAGAACGGATTCAGGAAATGAAACTCTCGGTAAGATTATATAATACTCAGATATATTTATACATTTCGATTTTATTTAGCTTTTTCTTTGTTCCGGTTATGGTGATGATTGGGTTTGTTCTATAAGTTCTCATTTTGCCTACTGCCATTAATAAACGCTAAGTAAGCGTTTTCAATTGAGATGTCACGTAAAATTCAAATTTTTAAGATGTCATCTTAAGGGACTAAAGCTAGTCGGGAGTATAGCATATGAAAAGAAACTACGGAATTGGTACTAACCTCCTCGCAATAACAACGTTAGACCTGGTGAGACACATTTAGGTAGTTTGAATGAGATAGTTTCTTAATCATAATGGAGACCATATTCGAATTATACGTTTAATTTTCTAACCTGTAGGAAGCATGAATTCAATATTACATTATTAATAGTGCGATAATGTATCTCAATAAGATTTAAATTCTAGGTAATCAAATAAAAATATACACATAAGTCTTTCTTTTGACTAATTTTTTTCACGCGGTACGTTCATAATTCCGTCACAACGGAAGGTTTTTCGCGGTCCTGAAAAAATTACTGCGGTAACTATGTCATTTATTTTCAAAAAAAGTGGAGAAACCATAAAAACTACACCCTTTTATTTGACAAGATCTAAGTGTTAGAAATGCCTTATTTTTTAAACGAGGTCTCTCTGGAGTACGTAACTTACACCATTTAAATTTCTCATGTAAAACGGCAGGTATTATCTCTCTCTAAAAATATAAAAATCTCGGAAAGCAGCTTCGAAAGGGGCTGATATTTTAGTATCTTTGGAAGGGTGAGATATTTTTCGTTAAAATGGAACATATTTATTGATTTCTTGGTGAAATGATATTTCGCTCAAACTACCTTAAAGCAGCGGAAAGAGGCAATTGTAAAGGCAAATAAATTTTTTTAAAGTGAATTTTGTCGTTACTTTAAGGCTAAATTTTCGTTTAAATCCTACTGAAGTATTTCGCCAGAATCATGGAAACCACAGGCTAATTTCTGAATAAACTAATATGCATCAATGTCTTCATAGAATGACTCATATGGTGAATATGGTGGATATGCAGAATGCATTGAAGCAAACCGCTTATCTTACGACATCATACATACCCTGGCGATTGCATCTTGCCCACTGCGAATATTTGATTTAAAACACTTATTCAACTTATTAGACATGTGTTGTGTTATCAGTTGAATGCACCTTATTTTCTATCCATTGAGACTGAAGAATAAAATTAACCTGTGACATCAAAATAATGCTTAATGGGTAGTGCATCCGTTATGTTGATTCCATGTATAGATCTACGGGTTCTTCAAAAACATTACAATTTCACAAATTTTCTCTAATACGCGGAATTTTTATTCAGAATCTGTACAGTGTTTATTTTCGGCATTGCAACAGCCAAAAAGTTATACGTTAATGTATGAGGAAAGTGTTCCACCGATTTTTGCGACTATTCATTTCTATAAACATGAGTGTGCAATTAAATATCTTTACGAGTACACATAGATCATGAGTTCGCATGGATATTTCCAGACAAATGAGGTGATTTTTTCTTGACTAGGGTTTTATAGGATAATTTATTGAATTTTGATTTTTAAGAAAGCTAGTCCCAATTTTTTTTGGGGTAAATAGATTTTGAGGATTTTTTTCAAGTGACTACCACATGTAGAAAATGGCGAGTTATCCATTCCTCGATTCAATCTCCTCTGAAGGGATAACTTTAATTCCCCCTCTTCACGTCCTCCTTTTCAAATTCCCTTTCTCTCCTCTTACTCTCGGCATTCTCACATTCTCGATCTCTCGCGCACCATCTCGTGACAGCTTTGTCAGTCACCGCCTCATTCACGTAGTGTCTTGTTGCAACGATCCCAGAGAGTTATCTCTCAGGGCCTTGCGCTGGCAAACAATGGCTTGAAATGGTGAGACAGCTCCAATGATGGACGTTTATTTAAAGCATTCAACTCGTTCTCACACTGAAGATATTTAGTGGCGCTGTGTGATTATCCCCTGAAAAGGATCGCATGACACAGACATCAAAATACGTCCCGAGTTAACGACCTGTTATTTCCATCTTTTATCATATTGTTTTTTTTATACGATATGGTGACAAAGGGTTTTGATTTAACCTTTCTCGTCAATTCATATTTCGTTTGAAGTTTAGATATTTTGCTCATGGCAAATTTTTATTTTTTAATGTATCACTTGAGGATTTTTTTCAAGTGACTACCACATGTAGAAAATGGCGAGTTATCCATTCCTCGATTCAATCTCCTCTGAAGGGATAACT
This sequence comes from Ceriagrion tenellum, assembly GCA_963169105.1. Classification (NCBI taxonomy): domain Eukaryota; kingdom Metazoa; phylum Arthropoda; class Insecta; order Odonata; family Coenagrionidae; genus Ceriagrion; species Ceriagrion tenellum. The sequence continues at coordinate 39,080,250 of OY720633.1, read as the reverse complement.
TTAATTCCCCCTCTTCACGTCCTCCTTTTCAAATTCCCTTTCTCTCCTCTTACTCTCGGCATTCTCACATTCTCGATCTCTCGCGCACCATCTCGTGACAGCTTTGTCAGTCACCGCCTCATTCACGTAGTGTCTTGTTGCAACGATCCCAGAGAGTTATCTCTCAGGGCCTTGCGCTGGCAAACAATGGCTTGAAATGGTGAGACAGCTCCAATGATGGACGTTTATTTAAAGCATTCAACTCGTTCTCACACTGAAGATATTTAGTGGCGCTGTGTGATTATCCCCTGAAAAGGATCGCATGACACAGACATCAAAATACGTCCCGAGTTAACGACCTGTTATTTCCATCTTTTATCATATTGTTTTTTTTATACGATATGGTGACAAAGGGTTTTGATTTAACCTTTCTCGTCAATTCATATTTCGTTTGAAGTTTAGATATTTTGCTCATGGCAAATTTTTATTTTTTAATGTATCACTTAAGAATATAATTAGTTGGAATTTGTCGTAAAATTAGTTTTAATTTAGTGGCGGTGATTGACTACGTGATTACGTGGTAATGGATGCTAGTGGCAAATGAATAAGTTCACTTTTAGAGTTTATACAAACTTAAGCTATCATTTGAAAAAATATGAGAAAGAATTATTTTGCTCTAAAAATCAACTAAGGACAAGTTAGGTTCCTTTGGTTTTTTCATAATTATTGAGTTATTTTATTTCTAACAATATTCAAGTAGAATGAAACACTTACCAATGGATGGTTGGTGACTTTTAAGAAGTTACATCACATATGTGAAATCGGAAACAAATATTTTTATTGAGTACACTTGGAAAACGTAAATTTTCCAAATACCCATTTACTAGCCTCACGCGTTTAACGCTTACCCCACCCTCTCGTTAAAGAAGTATTAGTAAGAATGTTATTCAAGCATTGGCAAATTTCTGCCACTTATTTTTTTGAGTTACAATGAAAGGAATCTAATGGAAAGGTATGTATGTCAAAATATAATACAGTGATATTTTTCATGCTTACACTTTTTATCGTCCCACTTGAATTAGATATTAGATAAAAGAGGTTCCCACCTTAAGAATGTTTTAAAACATTTTTAGGCATTGATTCCGGTCAAAATAGTGATAAAGAATGAAGAAAGTCTTTGAAAATATTCGATCGATTAAATACACCAATTGGAAATGAAGGAGCGAAAAAATATTCGACCCGTTCAAATTGGCTTTACGCGCATCTCCTACTCAACAAACTCCTTTTTGAGCCACTTATCATGAGTAAAATTCACTGAGTACGATTTTACGCATAAAATTATAAAACGTATTTTCTACTCTGTCTTCCCATGCCATTTAGTCTAACAAGTTAATCTTAAAAACGAACAATATCAACGATACCAAGGTATTTTTTAAGTTGAAGGCATTTGAAGTTTTTTTACTATGATTTTGATTACTAGTATTATATGGCTCGGTAATCATAAATCAGACCTTTACCTATAATGAAGAAAAAGGTTTAACTTAATTATAGGTAAAGAAAGATTATTATAAAATTAAAAATATTAGAAAGATTATAAAATAATAAAGAAAAATGCGTTTTTAGTAGAAATATAATGCTTAATTTCTTGTTGATGCAGTTGCATATTATAAAGGATCCTATCACTTTCTCACCATCACGTAGCATATTTTGGAAAAAATGTATCATCTGTTTAATCATTGCCATCTCGCTGTGTGATATGGACAGACAATGAGTTATTTCATCAAAATCTGAAGTAAGAATTGAAGTTATGCTACCCTAGGGTTTTCCTGTTTTTCATCGATGTGTGAAAGTCATGGGTCTTAGGGTCTTCAATGGTGACATTTTATGAGAAAATGTGGTGAACAAAAATTTCTGAAATGGGATTATATTTAGAGGTCGCGCACGCAGCTTTTCGTTTAACGATCTCCCTCCGTTTTCGTCATAGGGGCTCTCTTAAGAGTGCGCCGCTCATTTGAAAAGCCCGCGTTCTCGGGCTTCCGCGCCACCCCCCACCTATCGAAGTTTCTGATCTTTAGGGCAGCCCGCTGTCTCATCCCTCAAATACGGGACCTCGTAGTGTCCGTTAGTTCCAAGGATTGGCCATCGAGCGCTAGCAGTACTCTCGTCCTACTCCTCGCAAGCCTCGTAATGGAACATACGGTACCATATCAAATTTACTTGCCGTGAAACTTAGAAAAATGTAACTCAGGGTGTATATTTCTGCTCGTGTATTATAAAATTTCGTATGATGGCTTTGCCAATAAACGCACTTAAATATTACTGAATTGTTTTTTTTTTGCGCTGATTGCTGCTTTACAACGTAGCCACGCATAAGTCGGTTTATTCATTCTTCCAATGGAAAAAGATAAATAAAAGAGTAGACTCTCTGCCCGATCTGAGTTTCTTTAATTAACATGTTTAAAGCTGTATGAAACTTTATATTCAATGAAATTTTTCATGAGACATACACAGATATTTTACCATGAAAATTTGGAAAAGACTACCCACATTAATTTTGCTGACTTTGCCCATTGAGATATTTTCCATCATTGATGCAACCTCTCATAATTCGTTAAACAGCGAAATAGGGCAAACCAGGAGGATACAATGGTTTTTATAAATGAAATAAATATTAGAGATTCAAACAATTTTAATGCAGATCAATTATTAAGTTAGTTAACGTAGTTAACTTCAATGTTATTCAAACAACAAGTTTTCCACAATTAAGGTGGCAAAATGCGCAGGAAACGCTGAATTATAGTATATCCCGCCGTATAACCGCTTGGGAAAAGGGGATAAGGGGACAAGTGGTGCCCGACGGTAACCGTACGAACTATCGGACAATAAGCGGCAACATTTTCCCCGTTGACCGCATCGGCATTGGCAGCGGGCTGTCTATAGGGTTAAATTTGTTACCACTTTGGGAGGGAGATCGTTTACGACCACGCCGAGCGTGGCGTTACTCTCATCAAGGAGTATTCTCAGGCTGGATTCACCAAGGATGAGTAGCAAATGCAGAATCTACTTCAGATGATCTCCAGTCACCGAAAAGTTATGCCAAAGATGACCACAAAGGCTTTCACAGTCTTCAATGCCAATATTTTGTGAGCAAAATGTAATAAAATTTCTCAAATAGGGTGATACTAGAATTCAATTCTCGTCCCAACCATGGAGCTTCTTACTTTCATTATATTAGTAAATGTTCTAAACACAAGATTTTGTTCTTTACATAACAGTCTCACCCCCCCTCCCAAAATGGTGACAAATTTAAGCCTACATATCAGAGCCTTCGATAGGTTGGGGAAGAAATGGTGGGGGGCGGCTTTTCAAACGGGCGGCTCGCGCTTATGGGAGCTCCCATGTTATTCGAAAAACTTCGTGCGCGACCCCTAAATATAATCCGATTTCAGAAATCTTTTGTACACCTCATTTTCTCAATAAAAAATATAAATTTTACAATAGCAAAATATAAAGAAAACTGGAACGACCCGGGTTTCAGTACATGAGCACCATCTTCAGGTGAAGAGTCATGGTCGGAAGCTCCTTTTTATACAAAACCATAGAAGGGGGAAGGGGAAAAAGGAGGGGAGAGAGGAGGTGGGGGGTAAAAAACGGGAGGGGGAACTCACGGATCGAGGTTTAGTAAGACGTTGAAAGGGAAGAATGCGTCACAGCCTCAAGGATAGGGGAAGGGGAAGGAAACAGACACTCATTGATGACATTGACATTAGGGTTCAGAAGTGTTTTTTAAATTTACAATTGCTCTAGAGCATTAAGCTCACGTCGATTATTGTTAAAATGTAAAATGCTAACATTAAAATTGCTATTATGTTCATTACACAGGAAGTGTTTGGCATAGTTGCTTCTGTTTTCAGAATTGTTTAAAAAAGCACTGGAATATTCTTTAGTCCTTATATTAAAATTTCTATTAGTTTGTCCAAAATACGCACTATTGCAGTCAAAGCACTTCAATTCATAGATACCACCTTTCTTATTCTTGTCTATTCTGTCCTTACACTGAACGAATAATTTTCTCATATTTTATTGATAAAATTTCATACCACCAAGTTACCAGTGATCTTATTTTACACCACATTTTCTCTTCAAATGTCACCATCTGAGATCCTATGACCCATGACTTTCAGACGTCGACGCAAAATGGGACACCCTAAGCTACCCTTTGAAAATTTCAGAAATTTATTAGTGATTTTAGCCACTAATGCTCCAAAAGAATGGTTTTTATTAATACGTTGACAAAATTAGGCGTGGGAAAGCGGAAAACAATATAGATATAGAGTACAAGAATGGCAATTGAAAGCCGTGCTTCCAAAGATCGTACTTGCATTTCGTAGTACAAATCACCCAGAAAACCACCTCAAGAATGTAAAGCAGGGGGTGAGTAATCACCAATATGCACTATAGTGTACCTTGAGAGAGTTGACGAAACTACGACTATTAATGAATTTACAAGAACCTACAAAAAATTGTCAAAAGAGAACTTTCTCCAGCATGCACTATGGAAACTATTTGAATTAATGTATTTTGCAACTATATAACCGATCAGTGATTGAAGAGGCATGTAGGAATCTACATCTACATACTACCTTGATAACCGCCGCATGGACGTTTGGCAGGGGGTGTTAGGACGCCAGCCGTGTAAAAATGTAAGGGATCAGGTTTTGGGAGGTGAAATGGTGATGTGTATTAAGAGAGTGATTTTTTGGAGCTCAGTTTTTACTATGGCCACATATTGTGCGCAGAAAGAACGAAGGAATCGTGCGAAACGTGTTGTTAGTAGTACAAATAGTGGGATTTTAGGGTTGAGTTTTATAAAAGTACTCGTATAATTTCCATAATTTTATCAATTTTCTTAGGAAATCTTTACCTTTATTTCAGATTTTGGGTCATTAACTGACGCAAACGAAAGCCTTTATTTTTTATAGTAATGAACCTTGAACGGAGTAGAAAGCTTTAATTTTTATGACTCTGATTTACTCTCGTTTTCCTTCCAATTCAGTATTCCTCTCCCACTTTTCCCTCCTATACCACTGTTCATCTCGTGCTTCCTTCGGGTCCTCCTTTTTTAATCTGTCATAAGCGAGCTACAACGATGCTGTCTCCACTCAAATACGGTTCGCTTTCGACGCAACTTTCCCGCTGCACTCGCTCTTATTTCTTATTTTCCCTTCCCTGCATAAGTGACATTGAAGTGCCTACATCCGTTCATATTCCGTCATATTTGAATGCCTCCGTTGAAGTATTTTTGGTTATCATTCACAACATTCAACGAGGAGAGCAATTCACCTGAAAAATGAATACCTGCACTCTTCACCAAAATACCGGAGCTGAATAAAACTTTGCCCGGGCTTCCGTTTTGAACATTCGCGCTTTAATTTCGAGTGCACGGTGTTGCAAGCGATTTTAAAGATACCTGGCATTCCCTCGAGTGGTACACAGCACAAGCAAATCCATGGCTTTCTTTTGAAGTGGGTGCCTGTCTCGTTGGACATTGCTTACCGTGATCACGGATGTATTTAATAACACAAAAAGTACAGTTCTTTGTTTCTATGAACTGTGAAGATTACGCCAGCCTAGAACATAAAAATTGATGAATATCTGGACGAGCCATTTGTGGATGAGTTCTACCTAGTTCTTATCTCAAGCTATGAGCTAGAAACTAGCTAGCTTCTATTTAGTTCTTATCTCAAACTATGAGCTATAAACACATTTACTAGAGGTAACCTGAAAGTAAAATATGTTCTAGGTGGAATAGTATAAATTTCTAAGGTTTGAAATTCATACTCCAACATATTTTCTCAGAATGTGAAATATTGAGGGACAAGGTTAGCTATGAATTATGAAATAATGAGGACTGGGTGATCCGTTAATGGACATTTATTAAAGAAGCGTACCTAATTGGTTTTGCTATGTCGAGTTAAAATTTTACAATGCAATCATAAAGCCGCCAATTAATGATGGGTGAAAGTTATGAGTAGTAGGTGTGGAAAGAGAATATCGTGGGCGAATATGGCGGAGGAAGGACTCTTGTGATGACGATAATTTATAACTCCTTAGTAGAATAGATAATTTTCGATTGTGTAAATGGAAATTTACCAAAATACATGGTGATTTTGTGTACAGGAAGGGCGTACTGCAGGGTCCTGACGGGAATACGGCGCCACTTGCAAGGCAGTCCGCTGAAGAAGTCATAGGGCATCCACCCCAGATATCACGAGTACAAAAAACAGTAAAATCTATATTCTCAATTATAGTTGAATTCATGGATGGTTACAGTGAAAAATTTAAGAAACAGTTTGGAATGTTACATTCCGTTCTATTAATTATTCAATTTTAATGAACAAACGTTTGAGCCATTGTTCCATTTTTAACGTATTTAAGGCCAAGATTGATTATTTTTTGTTCTTAGCCACATAAATTACTGAAAATGATACTCAAAGAATTGATGTAAACTCCATTTTACGAAATCTATGGTTGTTATTGAGAAAATTGCTGAGTATAAAATTACCATTTGCTCATATGTCCTGGTAGTGGCACACTTAACACAAGAAAGACGGACCTAGCCATTTTGGCTATTTTTGAAATTCTTTCCGTGGCTGTACCCATACATTAATTTTTAAAAAAATTGCCCTTACGTGACTTTTCATACCTTTCGAAGATATACACGTTTACGAAGTTACATATCTGCCGTGCATATTTCTTAGAAAATAATTAGGAATTTGCCTAGAACGACTAAGTTAGCTATTTAGGCTAACACATTTTTACGGAAGACGTAATCGTGTTTTAGCGATTTAAATATTTTATTAACTGAGTAACAAGTCCAGAAAATAAAAAAAAACAAAAGACTGTGCAAAGACAACGATAAGCGTTTATTTATTTGGATAAAAGTTTTTTATTTTGCTCTTAATGTGGCTTTTCCAACTGGACTGGCCGACTGGTGATTTTATTTCTGAAGCGTTACTATTTCTTTACTTGTGTTTCTCATAACCAAAAATGTAGAATTAGTAATCTTGTTTCAGCTAATAAATCCCAGAAATCAATATTTTTGTACCTATCAACGGAATCGTTTTTCATGCTATCACCTACCAGCCCGTATTCACCAGCAAGCCGATCAAATGGTCCTGCATCAAAGTCCATATCGCAGAAAAAGCGTTAGTAACTTTTTGTGACTTCATCCTTCAAAATAAATGAGTTGAGTCCTTTACGGCGACGCATTACGTGTAAGAGACAGCTGTCTGATTTTTCTGGGAATTATTACAAACAATTCTCAGAAATAGTTTTAAAGCTTCAGTTGCTAAAATATAAGAAATATCATTGTAAATGATCGAGAAAAGCAAATAATACTTTATGATTTCGTTTTGGAAATTTTAATAACTCCCGCGATCTTAAAATCTCATAATAGCCAAAATGGCTAAGTCCGTCGTTCTCGTCAGTGTCAAAGTTCAGTCGTCCTAGTGTTAAGATAATATTCACAAATTATCTAGAGAAGTATAGTGTTTAAACTGTTGGACATACATTTTACAAATTAGATAAGCTTTTCGTTTTTTGTTTATGCATAAAGTAGACTACGCAACAACTGTTACCCTTTTATACCTAATTTACCAATAAAGAAAGCATGAAAGAACAGAATTGTCGCTGCAAGCTTGCTGTGTAGTAACAAACAATTAGAAGAAGATTTAGTACTAACTCTTCTTTTTGAGCGGAAATAAGAAAAAATAGGCTTAAAGGGATTCTCGGTGGGCAAATTTGAACACAAGGGTAGAAATTACCATATAGGCACGAGCGAGGTCAGCACCAAACGATGGACACAAAAATGTTATGCGCTCTCATGCACCCGTGTTGATGAATTCTCCAGCAATCTGAAAAGACAGCTTAATGTATAGGTATACCATTTAATAATATGAGATCGCATATGAAGTCATTGATGAATGTAATTGAATCTGAGGAAGTATGCAAGAAAAATATTATTGTTAAAAGAAAGTCTGTTTTGTTGGCGAAAATGTTGGTCTTTGACGGAGCTCTGTCCCCAGACGGATACAGTGCGATGTTCTACGTGCATGTTTGCGGGTATAATGTTCATCACTCACGTCAAAATCTTGGCATAATTTTTTCCTCTTCGTTTCTGATAAATTATTTCACCTATGACCACCTCTTCTTGTCTCTAAATTTTTCCTTCTTTCATCCCATTACCAATTATCTATAAAGTACATAATTACAGGAGTTAAAACTAATGTTAATTTGTATTTGGTTAATTATCACTAAATTATCCGTGGGATAGAGGTTATAGCAGTAATAATAGTCAGCTCTTGGAATTAATTAACGGAGTTTTAAAGCGCATCGTCGAATTCTTGTACGTAGGAAAGATGTTAGACATATGAAATCTTGAGGAGATGAATCACCGTTTTACCTATTTTATTAATTTAAAAATACTTCACGTTATTTCCTATTATTTTAGCGAATTGATAAATAGTCGAATAATTTATTGTTGTAGTGTATTAAATTTTTATATATCCCATCAATTCGTAAATTATTTATTTTGAATGAAAGTAGGTTTTTAACACCCGAATATGTTTCCGGCCTAAATTCTTTGCAGTAATATGAAATATGAATGAAAAAATTCAACGGAATTCATTTTTCATTTATTATCCCAGGGCCCCTTTCTATTTTGTAATTATGTTGCAATCATAGGTAAAATGGATCTACCAAATTAAAATTAATTGATAATATGACAAACTGATTTCCAAATGCAACATATTTGAGGCAATATTACGGCGACATGGCGTAACTGTCCTTGTTATCACATATAGGGTGCTTTTGAGTTATAAGGATCTTTGCACATGTAAATCCTGTTGAATTTTTTAGAGATCTTTAAAGTAAGCTTGATATTTAATATTTTTACAATATTTAACGGAAGCTATGTTCTAAGACAGGACTATTTTCTTATACATTTGTCAATAAGTCACTTATGGTCATCGAGGCTGATTATGCGCCGTCTTCGCAACACACGGGCTGCCCGTGATAATCCTGCCTCAAGCACGATGTGCTTGCCGCTGTTTAGTAAATTATGGCAATATAGGATTTAAGTTTAGCTGCTGGAGCTTTTAAGATGCTAACCTACCACTTCTTCTCTTGGATTTTCTGTCATATATCTTCATGCGCATTTTATCCACGCAAGTAGCATCGTGCCGTTGACCCTTATGCAACAAAAAGCCATTTATATTCAGCATAATATTTCACTCTAACAGTCAAATGAGTCTTTCTCCACGGTTTCACGGGAACGTATATACAACTTAAATTTATTGACTGATAGCTTGGCTCCCGAAAGATAACGTGTGCAGCGGCCTGAATACGTATAATGAATACGTATAATGAAACTGAGCTAGCCTTTGAAGAAACAATTATGCATCATCTGATGTTAATAATATCTACAATTTTAAATTCAATATCAGTAATAAATTTACATACAATTTTGATACAGTCCGACCATGGCTAGGGCTGTCATTAAGGTTGATAATGAGATATGTAAGAGCTTTGGTCAACCTGGAGTACAACAATGCGGCAATTTCTTGTAAAGGCGTGGAAACTATGTAAAAGGTATAGTGAAAGCCGCATTTTCTCTTCTGGCTAAAATTTGCACTGTTTCAGATTAAAATTGTGACAGTTTTCACTTGGTGGAAGGTCGACCTTGTACTAAACCAAACTTTGTGTCTTCCACAGATTTATAATTACAAACACAACCGGATTCGGCAGTTACACCATCACTCCCTGGTGTACCTGATGATGGCGCAACTGCCGAAACCGGTTGTGTTTGTAATAATAAATCTGTGGAAGACACAAAGTTTTGTTTACTACATTGCTCTGCTTTACTCTGCTTAACTGGCATCTGGCTTTACTTTGTGGTAGTGTATAAAGATAAAAAACTACAATCACTTGGTTTTTATAAAGAAAAATTTTCACGTTTAACTCAGGAGATCTCATAATACAGCAACGATTCCGTGTCTTGTGTAACTAATTGTTTGCGTAAACCTCAAATGATCACAACTTTTCGTTCTTACGAGGTTGACTTCCGTCGGATTATTTTATTTGAAGACTACCAGAATAGTTGGAATGCGCAAGGACATCGATGCAATTTTTTTTTCTCCAAAACTCTACGCCACATATCCATCCCCCAAAGTCCACCAAGGCGTTAATGGTTTCGGCAACCCCTCCGGTCCTTGAAATATTCAACGCGTTAATCTTCCCGCGGCAACGCATTTTATTCCCCCAACCTCACGACTCCGTATTCCCCTTACGTTCCACGAAACTCCATACGTCTTTCCAACCTTCCTCCGCTTTCCAACAGTTCCTCTCTTCCCTTATGCTCGCTATTCTCCACCTCTCGCCTCTTGCATTCTCCTTTCTCCCGGCCTCCTTCACAACTAACCCTATATAGGGATGGGAAGAATATTGGTGTACCTGTGAATCTGGTCATGGAGCTACTCTATGATTCGATGTATTGATATATCACGACATATAGTGAAACGTACAAAGCATTAATGATGTATTAGCAACTATTTTGTTCTTAGAAAACCGGATTACCAATAAGGAAGCGGTACATGAAAACATTCAAGTGGAAAGTTGATCCGCATGGATAAGAGACATGGACCATCGGAAAGCTGGAGAAGAACGGAATAGAGACTTTTGAAACTTAGTGCTGTAAGCAGATGCTGCAGATAAATTGGACGGATGAGATTAGTACTAATGAGAAAATGCCCAAAAGACAATAGGAGGATATCATGATTTTTAAAGGAAATTATTAGAAGCGATTACGCGTCTGTTGTAATTTATTTTGAGCTGAATAGAAGGTAGAGCGTGACGAGAGTGATCGAGGGATAAATAGATTGGGCAGTTAAATGGGATATGAAACAAGTTATTAAAATATGTTGGAGCTAGTCTGGATTTGGGGAAGAATGAATGAATGCACTCGGACAATTAGGGATTGGATGACTGATGATGCAGGTAGTAAAAGGTGCCAGTCCTATCCGGAGAATACTTTTTATCCCAACAAGGTTGCTATGCATTACATTTCTATTTTGAAAGCTTGCCATCTCATTACTTAGTTACTCTAAGGAATTCGTCGATTTTTAACTGGTTTCAACTTGTGGTTTTACTATCTCAACAGTTGTGCAGCTATCAAGTTTCTCTCTCAGTATTACGATAGGTCCGGCTAAGATCGTCCGGCTCCGTGTGTCCGGCAAAGATCTTTATAAACTGGCCGAAACTCCGAATGACGAGAGGAAGGACGGATGGGAGGGGAAAGTAGGGAAGGGAAAGGCCAAAAAACTACCTTGAAACGAGAAAAACCTCAGGAGGTGAGCCATAGTAAGCGGAATTAAATGTCGTGAAGTGCCGTCAAAATGATAAATCTGATAAGATAGAGTGTATATCCCGATAAAGATCCAGGAATAAGATCATGGACCAAATAAAGAGGAAAGTACATAGAAGAGATACCAGGAGGTAAGGGAACTAGCATGGATAGGGAAGGGTGGAGGGCTGCAGTCAACAAGTCTTAGCACAGAACGACCAATGATGACAACTGTATCGTCTGCAAATAATCTTAATTTACTGCCAATTCAAGAAAACAGGTCATAAAAAGAGTCCACTTCAAGCGCAGTACTCTGTCCATCGGATGGGACGCAAACCTGTGTTTTCCTTTGCGGATACTGTTGTGGAAATGCCATTGCCAGTGCCAACACCAGGTTTCATTTTCACAATATTCCTGAATAACTCTTCTCTCACCAACTTGACCGCCTGTTCTTAATACGCAAATTAACCTAGTTAAGGGTCTCCTCAAATTACGTTCTTAAAAATAAACCAGTCTATAATAAACACGCTAACGTCAAGTTGTAATAAATCTGATAATGCACGTAAAACTTATTCTTGTTACTTTTATTTTACAAGAGAGATGTTTTCAGGCTTTACTTTGTGGAAGTTATCCATTATGGACGAAATAAAATGTCGAAATTTGTCAACTCCACTTGAGGTTTAATAGCACTAACCGAGTTTAACAAAGTCATTTTATTTGACCCATAACTTTTATTTAAATTAGATAACTATATTTGAGATTGTGTCTGTGTGTACATATACATATATATTTTATTTTGGTTAAGGTTGATAGTTTTGAAGATTGGTTTTAAACATATTATCGAATGAGGAAAAACGGGGGTGGTTGAGAGATTTGATTTAAAATGGTGTTAATGATACTGCTCGCCGAGAACCAGAACTTTAGACAAATATTTCGAAACTTTCTGAGCGATGTTTGTTTATTACCGACGAGTTGTGTTTCATTGTAAATTCATCGGTAAGCAATATATCGGTTCACTATTTCCATTAACCCTCCTTTCCTAATACCCCCACTTTAGTGTACCCCTCTGTAACGACATCCTCCCTAATCCCCTCCTCTTTCCCATTTCACTTGGGGAGCTGTACATTTTCTTCCCTTGGCGAAATGTGGGCTCCATTATCGATTGATCCCATCTCCTTTGTCCCTTGACCTCATGTACCCTACTTCCCCACACTCGCTCTCTCCCTTCCCCTCCCCCTCCACGGCCGCAGCCATCCAGCATCCCAGGAGCGGTGGACCCCCTCCCCTATCCGGCCGTCCTCCTTGTTGTCCCACTCATCATCTCCTCACACTGCCTCTCTCCCCTCCGTGTAGTCAGCTTGACAGTTGAAATTGAATATCGTGTCGCGGCATGAGAATTTCGTAACATAAATTTCGCTTTAGTCAGGTGGCGGGGTTAATGGACCGCATTGAAGTTTATGTACATAAGTATTGCATGCTGCTAAATATTACTAACTCATATGATATAAAATGGCATTGTATTGATTTTTGACGTATCATTTTCGATACCAAAAATTTCGATCGATGTTTAATTAGGATACATATTGCATGAATGCACGTTAAAACGTTTTCTCCGGATAGGACATGCACGGGCAATTAAATAACGAAACATATATAAGAGTGAATTGAATGGTGCGAGAGGTAAGGGAACTGAGAAAGTTGTGGTTGAATGTGGTTGAGGAAATTCTTAGGAGGAGGAATATTAGGATCCTTAAAAACAGGAGGGCGTGTATGAAACAGTGTATGGGGGTAAATGAAGCAAAAGAGGTTTTCAAGGATAGGTCAGTATGGAGGAAATTATTGAAGCAGAGTTAAGTGTACAAATATGTATTTATGAGTGAAACTTCTTGACTGTGCCTACCCCGAGAGGGAACGGCGTGATTGGTATGTATGTATGTACGTTAATTATGTGATATGCGATAAGTGCAAGATATTAAATGACGTGCTAAACCTGGTGGTTGATTTTCACGATTAGGTAATTACAATACGTAAAATCTCAAGTATCTCTTGAAATATAAGTTACAGTTTCAGGCCTAACTTTGTGGAAACGCGGCACATGAAATGACTTCTCTCTTTGTACATTCCACACCTTTATTATTTCCCCTGACCACCACCAACCTCCCAAATTTTTGAATGGCCCTCCCGTCCCCCCACATTCCCTCCTAACGACGGTTAAGTAAAAAGGTTACAAAGTACTATCCTGTTGATAAAGTAGTTAATTGTACTGGTTACCACCTTCTCTCTTAACGAATCGAGAGCCTCCTCCCCCTTCCCCTCTATTTTGCTTCTCCCCGCCCACCTCCCGGTTTGAGTATATCAGGACACTGAAAAGGGGAATCAACCTTGTAAATGACATTGCATGTCGAAACAATGTTCGAGGAAAATCAAAAAGTGTGGAATGTACAAAGTGAGAAATTATTTCATGTATATCTTGTAAGTTAAAAAAATGCCACATATTGGTGATCAGTATATATTTTATATAGGTAGTTGAGAAATATCATCGCTACCCTAGCATTGAGTAACAAATTACGATGTTGCATGAGTATTGCAAAACGAAATTCGATGTTACAGAAGTAATACATACCGTTTGAAGTATATGATACATTACACTTCGTACATCGCATTGCAATGTTCAGTGAGCGTGTGAAATATGTATTTCTTACCATCGCACAATCCGATTGCCGTCGGAGGAGGCCACACAAGCACCCTCCTATAGGACGGAGACGTCTTTTTCCCTTCAAACTTTACACGGACCAAAATTCCCTCCGCAAACTCTCCATTACTCTCCCCCCCATTTCCCCTAAGTCTCTCGTTATGCGCCCTCCTCGCCCCCTTCCTCATTTCCCCACCCACCGCTAAACGAGGAGGATTGTGGGTAAGGCGTGGTCCCCATCACCTGACCGCAGCTGCTACCCAGAGAACACACGCCAACCACCCCCTCCTCCCGCCCCCATGCCCTCCCGGTGGTAGTAAACCGTTCGCCTAACTCCTTTATGCCCCTCGTTTGAATCTCCTTCTCTCTCGGCCTCGGTTTCCTCGTCTCCACTCTTCCCGTCTTTGCGCCCAAATTTCTCCTCTACTTATCCCTGACCCTGTTTCCTCACCTATATCTCAATTCCTCTATCTCTCCCTGTCTTCTTCCATTCTTCTTCTCTTACCGTCGTAATATTTTTGGTCAGTTGCCGACAGCACTTGATCATTTTTAAGCTTGCAGAACATCTCTCCTCATTGGTCGTTCAATCCCAAGTTCGGTTGACTGCAGCTCTCCACCCTTCCCTATCTAATGCTGGTTCCTTTACCTCCTGGTGTCTTTCCATATGTACCGCCTTCTTTATTTGGTCCAAGAACGAATTTCTGGGTCCTCTTAAAGGGACTTTTCCCTCTATTTTGCCTTCAATTATTCTCTTCACAAACCAATTGTGTCTCAGAGTGTCAAATTCATGTGGTTATCCTTTTCTGTGTGGAGTTGCATATGGTCCTTTCCTCTTCTAATCTTCTGTACACTTCGTAATTTCTTATTCTGTCCATCCATTCTATCAACAGAACATACATAACCCGCGTTTACACTATGTAGCAAAATCTGCTACGTAGCGAAAGTTATATAAAAATTGCTACATAGAGCTGCGTTATGCAGATGATATTGCTGTGATCATAGGGACGAAAGAAGATCTAGAAAGGATGCTCAACACAATGGGTAGGATTTTCTGTAAACAGTATGGCATGAGAATAAACAAACGCAAAACCAAAGTGATGGCTTCCAGTAATGAAGAACAATATGAAACCCCAATAATGAGAATTGGAGGAGAGAAGCTAGAAGTAATAGAGGAATTTGCCTACTTGGGAAGCAGAATAATAAGAGATGGTAGAAACCAGAAAGAAATTGTAAGGAGAATACATCAGGCCAAGATTGCATTCTATCTTAGAAAAAACCTACTCACCAGCAAGAACATTAGTATGAAAATAAGGAAACGGATGTTGAAAGCATTTGTTTGGAGTGCGGCCCTATACGGGAGCGAAACATGGGTAGTAAGAAAACAAGAGAGAAGGCGGCTGGAAGCCCTAGAGATGTGGCTCTACAGAAAGATGTTGAGGCTCAGCTGGAAATATAGAGTCACGAATGAAGAGGTACTGAAAAGAGTTAAGGAAACCAGATCCCTGTGGAGGCATATCCAAACGAGAAGAGACAAACTCGTAGGGCACATTCTAAGACACGACAACATCGTTAAAACAATAGCAGAAGGAGCTATAGAGGGAAGGAATCGCCGGGGACGACCAAGGATGTCATTCATGCAGCAGATTGTGAATGATATGGGTTGCACCACATACACAGAAATAAAGAGAAAAGCAGACAGAAGAGAAGAATGGCGTACTGCTGCAAACCAACCCCAGGGTTGAACACTGAAGAAGAAGAGCAAAAATCCAAACGGAGAAATGTTATATGTAGCAGTTTTGGATGCTATTTGTAACTTGTTCTGCTATATGTATCAAAAAGCATGCTATCTATTCGGAGTCGTTAAGATCAAAGAGAATTTTGGCTACATGTAACATTTGCTACAAATAGCAAATGTTAAATGCGTGTTTTGTTTCTAGCATCTGCTACATGTAGCACTTCCTGTCAGTCAGTAGAGAGGCAGCCACGTTGTTGTGCGGATGTGTTTTGCTTGAGCTGCATTGTGGAAGGGCTACTAAGTGACAAAAATTGGGATAACGATTTAATAATAAATTTTTCAATTCTTCTTTACGGCATAATCATCAGCATTCAAGTCTTTTAACAAGTCACTTGCACTGTACTTTTGCCTGGCTTGTAGCGATGGCCGCACCCAAAACCTTCGTTTTCTTCTGTGAGCCACCAAAATTACTGTAATGGCTGCCGCTAGCACTAGATCCTTCCTCCTCGACATCTTTTATGAAACTTTTTTGCTGCATTATTTTTTCTAAATGTAACACGGGTCATTAAAAAAAGTGTAAAATATAAAAAAAAAATAAAAATAAAAAAGTGCATTTGCTATATAACTTTAGTTACATGTAACACTGCTACATATAGCAAAAGTTATATAGCTAGTTTTGCAACATAGTGTAAACGCGGCTTTAAGCTGCAGAACATACTAACTCATTAATGTCCAATGGCCATTGCCAAATATTTCATCTGTTTTCATATACTCGTTCCTCCTTCGCTGGTGGTCATTTTTCCTCTCATTTGAAATTTTTGAGTATGCTCTCTGTTCTCTATCATTTTGTATTTTATGAGGTTTACGCTACAGTAATTTTCTTGTGATGCTGAAAATCTTGTTCAATGAGACCGTTATACCAATTAATGTATCTAATTTACGATTCCATTTTTAATTAGACGTGGGTAGTAAAACTGTCATTGCCGAATGGTAAGTTGAGCTATCTGCGATAACAGATATTTTTCTACAGCTTTTCTTACATTACAAACTGTATTTCCAAATTAATTCCTGAGTTAGTTGCCTCTGGAGGGAGGCAAACTAAAATTTTCCGAAAATGTCCATTTTTTCTGGGCATAAATGAGTAAAGACATGCCACCGTTATAAGATAGGAAAAAATGGAAGAGAGCTAAAGACTTATAGATTTTTACTGGTGCAGGCCACTACTCCCTTACGCGATTCATATTCCTCATCTTTGCGTACGTCTTACCTCTCTTTAAAGAAAAGCCTATTCTCATTCTTCCCATCACTCCGCATTACTCCGCATCCTCCGCTCTGTTGAGGTCTTCAACATTCCTTTGCCCCTCATAACCTCTTCCAACCAACTGCTTTGCTTCCCCTAGTTCCCTCAAGATATTTCCTCTCCTTACATGTTACAAACATGTATTCCATTACATTCACCGCACGCACTCAATTCTCTTCCACAGTCATATCTCAAACGCCTGAAACCTTTCCCGTCCTCTTTTTTTCCAGGTTCACGAGTTCAGGTTTCTGCACCGCGCAACACAATAATCCATATTTATCTCTTCACCCTTGTATAGCTTAGTTATAAATTACAGTGAAAACGCTCCAAATGACCACTCCTATCAAGTTACCACCCCTCTCTATGTGTACATCAAATTAATAAACATTAAAATTCCCCAGGAGTGACAAAATAAGGAGGGAGTAAACGCCATCTGTATAGGTTTTAACAAAACCATCGATTCCAGAATTTGTCAATTTTTTCAAATTAGACGCTCGTTCATTTGATGAATATGTACTTCTAGAAACTGAAATCCTGTCAAACGACCCCTTTTAACGAACTTTTTTCAGTGGAACCGTCGGTGGTCCCTTAATTCTGGTTTCACTGTATGTGTACATCAAGTTAATATGCATTGAAATTTTCCAGGAGTAACAAAATAATGAGGAAATAAACGTCATATGTATAGGTTTTAACAAAACCATCGATTCCATAATTTTTTCCATATTTTTTTCAATTTAGACCCTCGTTCATTTACGGAATATGTACTCCAAGAAACAAAAGTCCTGTCAAAGGACCCCTTTTAACGAAAATTTTTCAGTGGAACCTTAGGTGGTCTCTTAATACAGGTATCACAGTATTATTTATTGCATAGCATAAATAATATTTTATTAGAGGTAGTATATGGGACAAGTTAGGTTTAAATGAAGGAAAAAGTATCTGTACTGTATTTTAAAGCCGCCAACTCTTTGCTTCTAGCATTTTTTCATTTCGGGCTCAGTAAACGTCCTCCCCCTCTTCACCCCATCTATGAAGCCTGTTCTGTTTCTCCACCTTCCTCGTCTACCCAGATTCCTACCATAGCTATCACCTGGACGCGTTGGAAGGAGTTGCACTGGTGGGAGCAATAGCAATAAGTGTTCCTACGAGCAATTATTGCTAGGTAGTAGTGCCGGGAGGAAGGAGCCGGACGAGGGATACACTACCTGATAGTTTCACATTAAAATACAGTTCGGAAAGGCCTTAGGAAATACCCCTTAATATTTCCTAATAAAAAATACACATAAAATGTAAATAACTATGTATGATTACTTGATAAAAATATATCGACACAGATCTAGAAAAATATGAATCAGATTTATGCGTGATCGATGAGAGGTGGTAATCCTTTTTGTGAATGTGTTCCAAAATATGCCTTGTTTTAACCTGATGTTTCCAATCAAACTTTCTGAAAAATAGAATTCGATATTTTATATATTTGATTGGTAAGTGATTACGCAAATCATATCAAACTGACTGAATGAAAGAAATGTGACGAGTTTTTGTGAAACTATTTTAAGAAATATTTTTAATAGCCTGTAAGTAGAAGTTCAAGTTACAAGGTGCGGGTTCCCGGTACGTACAGCGGCTTTTATCGCCGAGTGAGAATTTTACTCCGCTTTTATTTCAATAGCAGACTGGTTTATGCAATCAGATTTGTCCTAATGGCTGAAGGGCGAACCAAAAATTGAAAACACATTTGGCAAGGACTTGTTTCACGACCCAGAAACATGTTATCGGTGAGCCACGGTTTGCATGCGTCACCCATCACCCATGCATTGGTCACCCCTCGCTGAGGTAGATTAATGAGACTAGTCTGGTTGACACGAGACTCGCCTCCAGTGATCTAGTGTGTTTTCTAGGTCATATTCTATAGCTCCACTTATTCTAAAAGTGTCGTAAAATTCCCGGTACTGGCTGTGCTGACTCAGTCCCTCGTGAGGCTTGTCTCCACAGTTCTTCCAAAAATCGGCCATGCTTGTTTTCCACGCCCGCATGGAATGCTTCCATTTTATTATTCAAAGCAGCTAAGGATTTCACCATATTAAAACCCTCCGAGTTGCCTCGGAGGCGTGTAGCAAAGGATTTAGGACCTAAGCCTCGAAGGAATTTGGGAAAATGATTGGAAAAGGGAGATGTTTAAGAGTGAAATAATGATTGTTGATTCGGAGAATCACTCTTACAACTCGAGGCCAATGCATGTAGGGCTATGTTTTCATTCAACCATGAGCAAATGGGTTCATTTTAGTGAAAGGTTTGAGGTCATTTTATCCATGAATGTAATGGGAAGCAAAGAATTTCTTCCACACACTGTTATTTTTTGGCCTCTTTCTAGTTTGCTCATAATAATTTTGTGGAAAATGATATCACATTAAAAAATGTGGACATTCCAATGATTAAGTCCTTATAATTCATCATCAAATAGGATCGGCAGTTTTATGAGTATCATCACGAGATAATAGTTACTCAATGTAACTATATTGCAGAGGACCAAACTTATTCTCTAACCCGAATGGAAGGTGAATCAGTGACGATGAAATTTATACTATTCACACAAAATTTACCTGATGATGTCGCTCAACAGCAAAACAATGGTCATGAGCAATACAAAACCCAAGTAGTATCAGAATTGGTATAAAATCACCTGTCATCACTAAATCAAAGGTATAATGACGCCTAAAGTTGTCTTATAATTCTCAAGTTTCGCAATTTTTCAAACTCTAGATCTTCAGTGCAGGGTAATTTGGTCACGAATTCATAAATTTTAACTTATCTATAATTTTCTTTGACGTACTTACAAATTTGGTCATGGTTTCATATTCAATAATATCTACATCTACATACTAGCCTGCGAGCCGTCGCATGGCCGTGTGCCAGGTAGTGTTAGGTTACCAGCCGTGTAAAGATGTTAAGTTTACGGAGATGCATTGGTGACGTATATTATAGGAGTGTATTTAGTGGAGCTTAGTTTATATTGTGGTCGCTTATTGTGCGCGGAAAGAACGAGTTTTTGTACCTATCTATTCGACATGTATCTCTCTTATTTTATCGCTTCTGTCGGACCTAAATATGTAGTGAGGCGTCATGATAATATTTTCTGTGTCACTCTGAAACACACCAGTTCTGAATTTCTCAAGCAACCTAAGCCTTGAATGTAGATCCGAGTCTCTAGGGTCTCCCACCTTAATCCCTCTAAAAGTTGTGAGACACTTATATGTTCGTTCGTAGCAGCTGTTAACGAAGCGTGCTACTTTTATTTGTGTTTTATCAATTTTTTTGGTTAAATCTCTATGAACAGGGTCCCAAATGCTCGCGGCGTATTTGACGTGTGGCCTAAACAGAGCGAAGTAGCATCTCTCTTACTTTTTCATCCGAGGACCTTCCTATTATACACTTAACAAAACCTGGTTTCTTTAATGCAGTGCCGGATATGTTTTGTATGTGCGTTCCACAGGATATGATTGAGGTAATAGTAATCCAAGGTATTTTACTGTATCTGAAGATTTTATGTTCACTCCACCCACAGTATTGGTATGACACACTTATTGTGCACTTATGGCACACTTATTTGACACACGTCTTGCACGTGGAAAGAGCACATTTTTGTTCCTATCTGATCGGCAATTTACATTTCTTATTTTATTGCTATCTTAACTACAAGCAAAAGATGATTAAAGAAGGGCGCCTTCAATACCGGCTAGATGAGGAACCGCTTTGCTACCGCATATAGGTCTGGGAACTCCTTGATAATCTTTTTCAGGTTGTGGGATCAGTCGTGATGGATCAAGTGAATGATAATTTTCATTTTTACTGTTTTACATTTTTTCCTGAGGGAACCCACTGAAGATTAGATGCTGGTTCAATTTACCGATTGATAACACTAAGCTGAGCATTAGAATATACGCCGCACTCACAGAAGCGTCTCTTGATGTCATGGCTGCAGTTTGGCGAGAAATATCGTCATTAGATGGGGTTTCTGGCATATAACAAACCACAACCACATTTAACCTAAACATCTGACTGGTCCATAACTTGATGAATTTTTCACTGCAATGACACATTGAACGAGTCCTTTCGTTATTGTAATCAATTTTTATGTGTACTGAAAATTGTCAATTCCCTATTGAAATAGCCTGTGTAATACAATAAGAAAGTTCCTTTGAGAATCTCGTTCTCCTCGTTTCGTAAAGTTTCCTCTTTGTGTTGCCTCTTCTCTTCCTCTCTTGTTCTCACACTATTATCCTCCTCTCCCGTCCCTTTTCCGCCCTTTCTCCCAGCGGGTCGACTTCCTTCCCTTCACACCCCAATTAAGCATTAATGGGCTTACAACTCCTACCTGTTCACACCAAGTCATCGCGGTCCTATTAGGGAATTATGCGCTTATAATTATGAAGCACGTGCATTTTTTTTTAGCTCAAAAGAGTATTAATGGATTCCCACCATTTATTAGACCGAACAATACGGTGAGGATAGGGAGGAGGGTGAGAGGGGGTTTCTGTTAGAGTGGCTTTTAGTGTGTGGCAATGACGTGGTCGGGAAAATGTTTGCTTTCAGGCCGTCCTCTTCTACCGATGGATAATAAACTAGTCAGCGCTCATTGACGCGGGAAGAAAAATACTCAGACTTCTTCTCCTTTAACCTGAATGGTTTGATAGTTTTAAGTAACTAAGTGTATTTTCTGTAAAATATAAATTTAGCATCATCGTCATCGTCCGACAGAGTTTTCAGCCCCTGGCCGGATCTGCTTCATATACAAGCATATCCACCTTTTCCTATCTTCCTACCATTTCTCTTCTCTCACTCTTCTCCAATCCTATTTCCGTTTCTCTGCGCCCTCGTTCACGCCTTTCGACCATATATCCTGTGGTCTTCCTCGTAGCCGTTCCCCTTGAATTTCCATTTCATGTATCTTCCTCGGCATTCCATCACTTTTCATCCTCTTTACATGCCCAAACCATACCAGCCCAAATGTCTCTATCCTTTCGTGAAGCGGTTCCTCTAGCACATTTTCCCTGATTCTTTCATTCCTTACCCTGTCCATTCAGGTTTTTCCTGCTCTGCTTCCGTGGAATTTCATCTCACAAGTCTGCAATGTACAAACGTTCTTTTTCTTCATGTTTCTTTCTTTGTTTCATTCTTGTTCATGTTTCCAAAGCATATGTAAGGATTGGGACAGAGTATTTCCTGTAGATTCTTTTGTGTGCTTGTCTTTGCTCCATACCAAGCCCCTGACACTTCTCAGAAATGCTTCTGCTGTGTTACCCCATTCATTTATTCGTCTACTAGCTTAAGCTGTCTTGCTTAGGTGGCATATATTATCTTTAGCTATGAAATACTAAAAAATAGACTATATCCTAATAGATTATAAACCTCGGGAGTCAAAAGCATCCGGCAGGGGATCGAACTCTCGATGCACAAGCTCCAGCGATATCACACTAACCACTCCGTTATCCATGCTCTGGCCATCTCACTCTTGCTCGACTTCTAATTCTCCATGCATAAATTAGGTGTTGCTAGATCTCGGTCAAGTGTAATTTTGTATGTGAAGTTCTGAAACTCGTCCACCCTACGACCCAAAACTAAAACATCTATTAAAAAAATATACTATAAACATTATCTCATTCGCTACATCTCAAGTCTGCGCATAGCCAACGCCCAAATACTGTTATGTGTTTTATTTCTTCCATTTTATTCCACTACACTTTCTAAGTATTAGAAAATTTCTACGTTCCCTTGTGGTTTGAATGCAATGACAAGTCCAATGGTTTGCCTCCCATAGTTTCTTGTTGCCCTCCAGATTTTATTACTGCGTAACCTCGACCATTTTGAGCACCTTCGCGTATCTTTCTCTTTCCTCATGGCAAGTTCTCATTTGCACTCAGTCGATCGGAAGAGAGGGGATTATGGTAAAGGATAGAGGAGTTAATGAATAATTGAAGAAGAAGTGGGTATACAACGGGATAAAGGTCATATTAACCGAAAATTTGCCAGAAAAGTGGGAAATGTACTCAAAACTGGAGGTTAATTGGTTTAAAATGCGCGTTCTAAAAATTTCGAGATAAGAAACCTAAAAAATAAAGAATATTTTGCTTATCAGCTTTGCCAGAAACATCTAAGTTACTCTTATGGTAATTACAGACTTATTGACGTTCATATTAAAAAAACGTTACCTTTACCCTCAATTTAAAAAATCAATCAAATAGTAGCCTTCCACACTTCTTGATAATGTTTTGCAAACTTAGAAATCATCGTTGAGTTACAGCAAGGACGGAGGGAAAGAATTAAATCGTTTAAGCTGTTATATGAGTAGTGATGATATTGCATTCTTTTTGCATCTTAGAAATCATTTTTAAGTAAAATAGAAATGCCACGGATTCAATTCATAAGAGTCGAAGTTATGTTGAAGACTGCGATTGAGAGAAGAATTTTTGTTTTGCATGATTATATCGTGGAGAACTTTGGCTCAAATATATTTGGCTAATAAATTTGACTCTAATATGGAGAAGGGAATGATGCTACGAGTGCCATGTTAACGTTTTATTTTGAGGGGTTGAGAGTGACTAAAACCCACTTATAGTCATTCGTTTACTATTGGTTTAAGATCAGTTCATATCTTTTACCGTTTCAAAGCATTGAAAATCTTAATATAAAATACATGTGGTAGATTTTTACAATGAATTAGGCTGGATAAAACAGCAGAGAGAGATGCAACATTTTTTGTATGCAATAATTAAGAAGTATCCGCCTGATGTGCATGCAGAAATAATAAACAAGTGTATGGAATAAAAAATCGATACATGGGTTTAACTACTAACGCGGTTTAATTTTTCATTGACATTCGCTCCTCTCTAATCAATACAGAAAAGCAAAACTCATCAATCAGTAAAAATTGAGGTAGTTTACATTTTATAGAAATGTCCGGAGATAATGAAGTTCGCGTTTGCGTTCACATGACACGTATAGAGTGGAAAAGGAAAATGTTGACTCGCACGTTTACCAAGAAAGAGTGATCTCTATTGCAGCAAAAGTATCGCATTAGGATAGCTTTCAGAACAAACTTTTATCTCATCGTTGTTCACTTAACTACCCATCATCAGCAGCCAAAATTAAGGCTTATTCCTGCTAGTTGAGTTACCAATTATTCTTCTATGGGGGTGAAATAATGATTCTAACCATAACCTTAACCCATCGAATCTTAACAACTGTTACACTTTAATATTAGTACTTTAGCGCTCATCTGTATACATCTTATAAAGGAAATAACTCCAATGCCACAACTGTTAAGTAAAGGGAGTAAATTTAAAGGCATTTTCGGCGCTGTATAAAAGTACCTTGGATTTAGCATACGAATACTGGACGGGTGTTGGGATGTAAAAGCGTGTAACACCGCATCTAGAATACGTCACGAGCAGTTAGTATCCCGCCCGTACAGATATAACTGACAAAATGAATTAAATGCAAAGGAAATCCGCAAACTTCGCTAAAAACTACTACTTCGCGTGAGAAGATAGTGCAACGCAGCTGATGGAAGGTTTATATTGAGAGCCAGTAGAGGTACGGTTGTGACAGGCTATTCTTAGGTTATTCGAAAAATTGAAATAAAAGAGATATAACATCACACATAGGATATTGCTGTAATTCCATGATTATGCCTCTGTCGAACTGAACTGATAGGTAAAATATCCGTATTTCATTAGTGATAATAGAAAGCAAAAACAGGGAAAGACGGCAAGGTACTACAAGAATCCGCAATTAACTTTCTTCCTCCACGTAATTTCCTTCAAGGCATCATGAAAATATGAAATTAGATTTATTAAAATTGTATCAAATATTTGAAATAATTTGTTTGCAGTCACTCTGTATGAATGATACCTTTAAGCACATTAAGAATTTGTTGAAACGGGTTACGTCTTTATTGCAATTTTTTGATCGTAATGGAGAACCAAAAACTTCTGTCAAGCGAAATTTGCAAGTCAAGCATAATAAAAAGATAAACTATACGTGTAACTGCATTGATTGAGCTATTAGGCTAGTATGAAATATAATTTAGATGTACATAATAATGATCTATTCTCGGAGACGTGATAAATTTATCCAGGAATCAGCTGTATTTATTCAGAGATCGGAAGTTAAATGCAAACGATCATAGGGTATCATCAATTGGTTGAATTCGATGGAGGCCCATTATGGTTTGAGAGTCTGAAGCTATTAGAAACATGAAAGAATATTGAGCTACCTTCTAGCAAATATATATCCTGCGGTTATCGGAGTTGAATATGCGGAACATATTTTTAGAATGAATACTCTCCCATTGCATCTCTACGTACCACCTTATAATTCTTCAATGAAAAATGTTCTTATGCTCTCCAGTGAAAAACAATGGCCCCGTAATAAAACTGCACATTCGGTCGCGACGTAGTACGGTCAAAATTCCGTACTTAAGATTTAATGCGATATGACTGGAAGCCATTTAATTCATCGATTACATTACTGCATCCCGAAACATATTTGTTTCGCTTTGCCAAATATGAAAGAAACGCTCTTAGGATTATTGAAATAATTATAACGATTACGCGTCGCGTCAAAACATACGACTGCTAAACCTAATGCGAAAAGAACTGGGCTGGATAAAGTTTTGGTAAGTTCTGCTCGCGGAAACTTGTTCTACGTGTACCAATAGACTAAAACTCATGAATCAAAATTAGCTGAATTCAGCGGCCTAATTCGGTGCTGATTTGATTGATTACTAAAAGGTAGGATGGAGATTTCAGCGGAAAATGCAATGCGATTAGCGGCACTTCACTCAGTTAAAAGTCACGAGGAAATTGTTCCCGTGAATGTATTAACTTCCCAAGGTTTTAATCTAGGAAATCCATCATCGGCGCATTTAAAATAACAAACAGTATATCCTTATTTTGCAATTAAATTGGCGGTCGAACAGCGTTGAAACACCATGCTAGAAAAATTCGAATTAACTACTCAACATTTCTAAAATTACCTCGCACTTCACTAGATCGGTATAATTTTTGTTAGAATTTAATACTCAATGCATTCCTCAGTTTGACTTGCTTTATGTGAAATTAATGCTCTAAATAACTGTGTCAGCTTGTTAACAAATTATTACATAAGATGGATTTTGACGCAAATTTTTGATAAATATATGATCAAAAGAACATATGAATAGGAAGTAGAAAATAATTTCTCTGCTTATCAAAACTGTTGAATCATTGACCTAGAATAAATTCTACTGGAAATTACTGTCTTATTTGTTTTATTAAAATGGAGTCCATTCGTTCACATAGAGCTTCGATGAAGGAAGATATGCAAACGAAATAACCCTAATAGAATAAGGTGAAAATTTCTCTTTCACTTATAAATATTCAATCTCTTATTTCAGAATAACTCGGGACACACACACAGTCAAAAATTATATTAAAAATTTGTTGCAGAGGAAAATATCGACGTGAACAGCGGAGACACATCGATAAAACTGAAAATTGAGTCCTCTAGACCTCAAAAACAACTACCATGTACAGTGGCGTGCTGAGTGAGCTGAATTTGTCTGGACTAGGAACTATCCCATTATAACAGTGATAATAGTTACACAACGTGGAGTAAGGAGCTGGGTTTCAGAAGACCCTCAGTGTTATGCAGTTTGGAGATTCCTATAATTTAAATTAACGTATACTTTGGTATGGAATGAGGCATACTTTAATACATACTTTTACTTAATATAAGGTATACCTTAAGCTTTAATATATACTTTTACTTAATATTTGGTATGGGATGAGGTATACTTTAATATTTACTTTTACTAAATATAAGGTATACTTTGGTATGGTATAGAGAATGGACGAGAGCCAAATAACGAAGAAGATATATAAGAGTGGAATGAATGGTGCAAGAGGTAGAGGTAGGCCGATAAAGTTGTGGTTGAATGTGTTTGAGGAAATTCTTTGGAGGAGAAATATAAGGAGTCTTAAAAACAGGAGGACGTGTATGAAGCAGTGTATGGGAGTAAATGAAACAAAAGAGGTTTGCAAGGATAGGTCAGTATGTAGGAAATTATTGAAGCAGAGTTAAGTGTACAAATATGCATTTATGAGTGAAACTTTGTGACTGTGCCTGACACATCTATCATGGAGCTTCGCCATTGGGAACAATCATATATTTCAATCCTAAGATGTATGTGTACTCCCGGGCTTAACCTCCGCTAGCTTTCTCCGTATCCCCTCCCCTTATTCCTCCCTCCCTCACTTCCTTCCAACCAATCACTTCCCTCAAAAACCAACCACCCTCCTAAGCAGACCCTCTACCCTCAACTCCAGTGTGACACTCTTCAGTTGTGATTTTCTCCCGCTGAGGAAGGGTTCTCACCCGAAAGCTTCCGAGAGCAGTGGACACCGGTGTCGCCATGGATCGCCTTTCTGTGAGTGTCCACTGATATACCTATCTATCCATCCCCAACCTCAACGCCTTGTTGCTAGCTTATATTTCTAAATTTATTTCCTTTTTCTGTATATAGGCACACTTTGGTTGTAGGTTTTTAACTCCAAACATGATTATCTTGGAATACGTGAAGTATCAATTACAGCAAAAACCAATTAAAAGAGTTATTTTTGAAAATGTTTGTCTTGGGTTCCGGAGACCCAAGGTCCGTACTGCGAATGTTAGCCATGGATGAAAGAAGAAGGTAAATATGATATCTCAACGCACTCAAGTGAAATATGTTTTGTTATTGGTCGAGGCTTGCCCAAAAAGTAATGCTCCACATTTTTTTTCTAAAAAAAGTCGCTCACTCTATTTTTCGACGTAATCTCCTTATAGTTCTATTGCCTTCCTCCGGCGATTCACTAGGGTGTGCATACCCTGTCGGCACCAGACATTGCTCTGAATATGTAGCCAAGTTTCCAGTGCGCTCTCCAGGAAAAGTACTACATGTCACCATTTAAAATGAACTGGAATAGAAGAGAAATTTTGAATCAATTTCCATTATTTCACGTCTTTAGTTTGTGCCATACTGGTATATGCGTGCCTAATCTTGCAGTCTGTTCTGTGCAACAACCACAGAAATGATCGGAGCATTTAGATGTAAGATACAGTGGCGTCGTGAATACCCGATAAGGGAAAAATTTAATGAAATTAAACTCGGTTCAACTTTGCGGAATTTCAGGTTAATAAGTAAAATAACTCTTACACACCACTGGTCAATTCACAGATCAATTTATTGCACAGACTATAAATTGAGCAATAAATTGATCTGTGAACTGACCAGTGGTATGTTAAAGTTATTTTTACTAATTAACGTGATAAGAATTTGCGACCAATGGAGACGCATTTCTCGATGAAAATCACTAAGTACTGATTATAAGGGAGTTAAAAAAATGTGGAACATTACTATTTGGGAAATTCTCGTTAAAATTGTTAGTCTTAACTTGACTATCACGCATATTACCCTATAAACATGATGAACGCAGTGCTCGTTTGGAAATTTGTCCATATTTCGTTTTCTAGATAAATTGTTACAGTCCCGCGTCTTTTCCGCAACCAATACCAGTGTTTTTGGCATGTTAACTGCGCAAATTTTCCATTCTAAATGGCTGTTTGCACAAATTTGTAATGATCCAAACAAACTTTTAATTTTTTCCTCCCGCTTTCGGCACTTAGATAACATTTTTAAGGGCAGTTCCACCTAAAAAGACTCTATTTCCTTGAACATGACACTTAGGGGTCGAAACCGGTTGGGAGCACTTAAAAAGATTGCGTGAAATATATCTAATGAGTGTTTTCTTGATTTTTGATAAATTCCACGAAGTAAAAGCCGAAGTTCGGTAGAGTGTCGGCGTCGCTACTCAAAGCAGCTCATTCATCGGGATTATGTTGAGTTCACTCAGAAAGTATCCTCGTCTATTACTAGCCCTACCTAGAAAATTTTGAAAAGAAAAAAAGAACCCTAGAAAATTTTGGTCTTTTGTAAATCGTCGCCGTAGTAAACCTAGAATCCCAGAACTAGTTTCATATGGTAATATTAATGCTGTAGGGGAAAGCAGGACGAGCCTCTTTCTCAAATTCTTCTCTGAATGTATGACACCCCTCTCCATCCCATCCCTCACCCAAGATCACTTTCTCACTCCCATCACCAATAACTGCCTTTCTGACATCCAAACTGACCCTCTTGAAGTTCTTAATTATCTACGTAAAATTCGCCTTTAACGTTCCGCTGGCCCTGACGGCCTGAGCCCGATATTTGTTCGTAAGTTCGCTGAATCCCTCTCAATACCTTTGAGTTTACTTTTAAATCGCTTTTTTTCCCTTGGTACGTTTCCAACACTATGAAAAACTGCTAATGTTATCCCGATTCACAAATCCGGCCCAAGAAATGAAGCATCTAACTATCGACCTATCTCTTTACTACCAGTTCTCTCTTCTGTTTGTGAGAAAATTGTCCTCAACAGACTTTTTTATTTCACATCCCCTCATCTCTCTGATAATCAACATGGTTTTCTTCCGCGTCGTTCATGCTTGACTAGCTTAGCTGTTTTTCAACATAATGGTGTAAATTCCATTAATAATAAAACTCAGTTAGATACCATTTTCCTAGATTTTTCCGAAGATTTTGACTCCATCAACCATAGCCTCCTCCTTTACAAACTCAGCGAACGATTTAAGATTTCTGGTAATTTAAAAAATCTTCTTACTAGCTTCCTTAGCAATAGAAGTCAAAGGGTCATTCTTTCTGGTTTTTCGTCTCCATGGTCTCCACTGATATCTGGGGTTCCTCAAGGCAGTGTTCTTGGTCCTTACCTATTTAATCTATTCATTGATGATCTTGCCTCCCTAATACCCTCTTCCCAAGCTCATACCCTACTTAATGCCGATGACTGTAAACTTTTCAAGAACATTCAAAAACCCTCTGATTGCCATGAACTACAGGATGCCTTACGCCAGACCTCAAATTGGTGCGATGTTTGGGACCTTAAATTAAACCCGGAAAAATGCAGTGTTATGTCTATCTCCCTAAAGAAGGCCCCTCAAGAATTTAAATATACTGTGACTAATCACCCGCTAAAATGTGTTTCAAAATCTAAGGACCTCGGTATTCTTACTGACAATAAATTGAACTTTTTTCCACAAATACAAACAATCAAGTCTAAAGCAATGTCCCTCTTAGGCCTCCTCTTATCATTTTACCGAAATTAATGAGCCCCGAGCACTTAGAACTTTTTTCTCTTCCATTATTCTTCCAATTTTTACCTATTCCTGCCCCATCTGGTCTATCTCTGCTCAAACTAATCTTTCATCGCTGGACTGTGTCTGCAACTTCTTTGCTAAAATAGTTAAGAATAGATTACCACAGTGTCGTAATATCGTCGTCGTCGTCCACCAAGGCTATTCTATCCTATCTCTCCATCCCTAATCTCCCCACTCATAGACTCACAGCAGACTTAATATTTATTTATAAAATTCTTAATTCCACCATCGACTGCCCTGAATTGCTCTCTTTTATCAATTTCAAAGTTCCCTCCCGCCCCACCCGTTCTCACCCTTTACTCCACATGCCCATTCCTAGACTTTCGATCACTAAACGTTCTCTTTTCTTCCGCCTCTCCTCTCTATTGAATTCCCTCCCTTCCCATATTGATCCTTTTGCACTTTCATCTAAATCCTTTATAAGCCTTTCTCTTTTGTATCTTTCACCTAAGTAGTTATTCCCCCAATTTTCTTTTTAAAAATATATTTCCATAATTTCTGCTTGCAACCAGTTGTTAAGTTTGCTTGTATATGTCCTTAAGTGTGTGTATTGATACATGGCCACTATAAAATGGCGACATAGCTGTATGTGGTTTTATTACTTTAATATATAAATAAATAAAATAAAATTCGGATCAATTGTTACCGGACCCAGTCCGAATTATCAAGAAGTCCGGATTTTCGAAAAGAACCAAAGAAAGGCCATTTGATGCCTAAATATAAAGTAACTTTGCTAAAAACCTTAAAAACAGCAATTCACTATAGTAATGTAGTTAAATAATTAGAGCAGATAAATAAAAAGCAATGTAGCAGTTTGAGTCCCACTGAGTCTCACATCAACCCTTTTGACAAATATGTTCATAGTATTCACTTCAACTGATTTTTTCGCCGGATGTGAATCCGGATTATCGACGGTCCGGATTTTTGACGTCCGGATTATTGACGCTCTCCTGTAGTTATTATGGCCGATTGTGCATTTTAATGGCTTCCATACTCTCCTGTGCTGTCGTGCTGTACTTTCCCACCGTTCTCTTCTCTCGTATGTGTCCCGAACGATCCGATTTCCAAGAGAGAGCATGGCGGGCGACTCAGCCTCAATTACCGCTGCCGAGGGACGAGTGAGGGCTCGAGGCGTGCATATAAGTTTGTGTGTGTAATGGGGGGATGATTCGGGGGGAGGAGGGGTCGGCTGTCGTAGAATGGAGAAGGAAGGATGGGTTTATGAAGGAGGAGGCGTATGACGGAAGCGCCTCCCTCTCACCAGCCCCTCCGCATGTTCACTCGTGCAGAAGAATGGTCTTTTGTGTCGAGAGCGCCTTCCGCTTCATTCCCCATTATGTGTCCCCGCGCACACACACTGCAAAACCGCCAACGCTTCCCCACTCTTTCGACAGTCTATCCTTGCTCCCTTCGTCGATGGGGAAAAAGAGAAGAAAATGAAAAAAAGAAAAAATATATATAATTCCCTTCAGACCACCAACCCTTAAGAGTACGCCCTCTTTTAACGCCCAGGCACAACCTCCCAAACCATTTCCCATCCCCCCCGTGCCTCTCCATCCCAAAACCTCGAAGCGTCGTCTCCAGCAATTTGAATCCCTTGGAGACTAATAACTCGCGAGCTTATTTCTCTCTCGCCCGCCTCCGCTGACGACGACAACTCCCTCTACCCGCGAAAAATCCGAACTGGAATGGGATAGCACTCTTGCCTGACGGGAGATGGCGCAGTTTTCGACGGAAACTTCGTCGGGGCGCGTCCGAAAGAAAAATAAAAATGAATATGCTTTTGGGAACGAGCGAAGCTGGGGAATGTCTCTCTTCCCGTGTGTTTTTCCTTCTCCCTCCTACGTGGAGTGTGTAACGCTTTCAAGTCTCCGCGAACTCGTCCGCTATCTTTGTGAAAATGTCGACAGGAGGCTCGAGATGGGAAGTCCTCTTAGGCCTCGTCATTGGATCAGGCGTAGTGAGGCTGGTCTCACTGACAATCGTGAAATAACACCGAGGAAATAGAATTGCTTCTCCGTCATTTTTGAAAAACAATGTTTTGCTGTTACTTTTGGACACGTCTTGCGAGTAAATGATTTTAACATTTTACGCTATAACTTCGGAAAGAACAAGGCAATCATATGAACGGAAGAAATCAGCAGTTAAGTCGATACGCAAAGAGATGAAGGGGTAAAATGAAAATACACCAATAAAAGGAATAGACAAGCCAATTTGTAACATTATATGAGACAAAAGTAACCTAAATGTGAAGATGGGAAAAAATATTCGGGGAGATTTATTGAGGAAATAGCAATAATGGAATACGTAGGGAAGATTATCATGGAAGTCAAAAATGACTTACGTTGAAATTAAGTGGTTAGCTGATTACAGACTAGAGTGGATACAGAAATTGGAATCATTCGGATTGACGGCTGCTGTTGATGAACGAATTGCATCGTTGAAGGACATTTGTACGTCTAATTGTTTTATTTGCAGTTACTCTACTACTAATATACGATATTATTTTCTTTATGCAAGCAGGGATAAGAAAAATATCAATGCCACCATCACTTCTAGCTATCATCTATATCATTGATCTTTGAGAATTATGATTTTAGTGTGGATCTTTGTTATACTATAGTCTTTCATGATGATTTGCCTTTAGTGATTACTCAAAACATGAGTTCGAATGCTGAATCAGCGCTTGAGGAAAACACGGGAGTTAATTCGTCCGCGGAAGAACAATCGTCATTATACGCTATTTTATACTTGATAAAAATAGCGCCACAATGTGAGTAAAATTAGCGTAAGATTTCTAGCTACATATCATTACAAGGGATAAAAAATTTTATTTTGATATTTTAGATGCCCTTTTTGTCAGAGCTATGGGAAACAAGCAAGTCTTTGATTTCTTTGATAGTAATGCAACGCACACTGTTCACATCTAAGCCGCAGAAATTCTGCATTAAACATTTCCTCCGTGTTACATGAGCGTAAATTTGCCCTCATGTTATTAAAAGAGCGTCTACGGATTTCCGCCAACCGTAAAGCTTAGAACCTCTCGGATTAATTCCTCGTAGGCCTCATTAGTGGAGATCCTTCTGGAGGAACTCTATATGTCGCACGAGGCCAGGATGATATCCACAAGAATGGCGAAGCTCTTTCACAAAGAGAGCAGAAAATAGCGAAGAAAAGAGTAGAGCATGAGAGTCGCGCTTGCGACACTGTTCCCTCCCTCTTATCCCTGGAAATGCATTCGCCTGCAGTGCTGAACAGCCACATCCGCCTCATTCGCGCGATATCCATCAGAGGGCCCTGGAATGCCTCGAGCCTCGCGAAGAATCCGAAAGAACACTCCCTACTCTGAAGCGCTTGAAAACTCGAGGACTGTGGGTAATTTTTAAAAGCGGGAAAAATTTTACATTTTCTCCAAGCGACGGCATCAATTGCGATCCAAAGCATGCTAATTTACTTCATATGAAATGTGCCATTATGAATATCGCACTTCTGTGTTTGAAGAAAGCTCCCCGATAGTTCGGCTGGAGTTTATTTCTTTTCCTTCCAGGGTGACTTATGAGTAGTCGTGCAGCCATTTAATCGAAAATCTCGGCTTATTCCCCAAAATTCGCAGCCGTGTTGAGGCAGGTTTCTCTATCTCAGTTTCTCTTACAATATGACCGTCTAAATACTGAATTGCGTGACTTCAAATCATCCGATCTCTCGTGTGCTCGTGAGCCAGATTTGTTTTTTTTTCTAGAGACTCGTTTTATTTTATTTTATAGAGAGTCGTTATGCAAATATCAATAAAAAAAACAAAGGGTACCGAGCCCTACTCATTGAAAGAAATGGTAAAAATGTAAGTAACATTTCGCCATTTTCATGTGTCCACATGCTCTCTCTTCTACACCTTAAACAATATTTTAATTGTTTGAAAAATGTTTCAACTTTTTCTTCATGATTTTCTGTCGTAAAACCGCCGTCTTGATAATACCCATGATTTTTGACACGGAGCTACTATTTCGTGGAATGCCCTACGAGGCACGACAAGAATTTCTGTGCGAGATATCCAGTATGATACCAAGTTATGGAAAAAATTTTAAAGAAACTCTCACCTTGGTGAATGATATTTAACGCACTTCTTATCTCATCATTTAGTATTTGCCGTCTTACTTACAGGCCTCAATTATTTCTGCATTCACCAAGCCACAGCCACCAACTTTCACTGTGTTGTATTAATCAGTTTAACTTACGCATTCGGTTTGCTCTGTGTTTCTACTCTTTCCCGGGATTGTCATTAATTACCCTTTCTCTTTTTTTTTAAATTTGCAGCGGTGGCTTTCCATATTCTCCAATTATAAAGACCACGACCCTAAGATAAGGCTTGGGTAGGTACACCTTATCCATGATTGCGGTGGGATTTTACTCCTTGACCTTTTCGACAACCAAGTGCGTTACCAACTGCTGCCGGTACTTTCCTTATCCGCTGACTTCGCGGGAAGCTTATTTTGCATGACTCTTAATCTGCACTTGCTCCTATGCAAGCTCTTCATATCCAAGGCATTTCGGTCATATTTCCCAAATTTATGTTGAACCTAGTTACTTTTAAACCTCGGCGAGAGATTTTTAAAATTTGATTTAACGGCTTCTTGTAAATGAATTCCATGGGATCGGAAACTTCTTATCTATCGTTTGGATATTACATAAATTAATTTTGTTAAATGAAGCTAAAAACAGTATTTGGATTGTCGCAAAAACTATTATCCTAAGTACCGTCTCAAATATTAAAGTTTCTCTGGGGATGACGAAGAGGACTCGGGGGATGCTCTACGTAACTACGCTAATCCCCTATACTGGGTTTAAAAGTAACCCCGTTTTCTCTTAACTCGTTAACCTAGATTTGTTGATTTTTTTAAATGCCGGAATTAAATCTTGGAATGTGGTGCTTAGTGTGCATATCTAGAAAGTTTGTTTTTGCTTCAAAGACTTTTTTAAATGCCTTTCCTTTGTAATTCGGATTTTCTTATCTTTTAGTGGACCGTGCTACAAGAGCTTAGGTACAGTCATATCCGCATGGGAACGTTGAACCAATGGCATCATCCTTGACCAACACAACATATGCCTGATTAGCACGGCCGACCTCACTAATTCCAGGGCTAAAGTATATTTTAATCGAGGCGTATACGACCTTCATGCATGGCCCGTTCTGGATTGTGTCTGGAAATGTACCAAACAAACTAATTCATGGATTACGAACAATCAAATAATACTTTTTATATTCCACGTTAAGTTTGTTGTAACGACCGGTTTCATAACTGAGTTACATATTCAGGTGTAACCATGCTACGAAACCGGTCGTGATAATAACTTTTACATGGAATTTGCAATATATTTTTTTCATTGTGTCACAATGGAACAATACCATAAAGTAGAGCCAGATACAATGTATTAATTCATGAATGGAAACTCTGTGGTTCACAATGACCTTTCAACCAACTTGGTAGTGGACCAAAAGCTGCTCCCCAAAAAATTCAAGTTACCTCTTTATTAATGTTGATGAATGGGTTAGGCTATTTTGCGTGACCCTTTGATGGCCAAAAAGGAGAGATGATGATACTAATTTATATATGCCCACTTGATCCGAAGTCCTCAAATATTTCTCGCCTCGCGATTGCCTTCAGTCACGAATTGCCTTTAATTTGTGTCACAAATTTTCATTTTTGACACATGTGCTAGGCGATCGTGCTTTCACCTGGGGCGCGAACATGGTTCTCTATAGTGCGTGCGGCAGCGTTATCGTGATTTGTCGAATGCACTCACGAGAGCGAATACGGGATATTCATTCGTCTAATTTTGCCTGGTGCTTTAAAGAACTAATCTTAATCGATAGATTTACTTATTTGGACTGTAACTGTGGGCATTACTCTTCTATAACGAATTGTATTTTAGACAGCATTAACGTTAATGCGGAAATAGGAACACTGAAACCCCACCCCTGGTCTTTAGTAAATCCAGGATTGAAAATATAACTTTTATTTTTTCACTGCTTGAACATCGACTCCACATTCCTTCCTTGACCTACTCATTTCTCTACCTTCATCCTATACTTTCACAACGCGGACCTCACACGTTTCTCATTCATAATGCGAAAGAAATCTTAATTCGCAAAACAATTTATAATAATTACACCCTGATACCCTGTATCAAGGCTTAGATTCACACCCGCTTCATTCAGCTGCTATTTTAGCTAGTACGGGTATACTCCATGCAACAATTTAGGCATGCTGCCACTTTTAAGTAACTTATTTCCTATTCCTATTAAATATTGATATTCTATTTAGAATTTTTAGAAGCTAAAGTAACGAAGGATGTTCAGCGTGTACTTGGTAAAGGCAATAGGAGCAGCAGAATAGATTGGAATGAACGGAATTTAAATTAACCGAGAAGAAAAAAATATGCTACGTTTGGCAGACGACATCGCAGTCATAGATAAAAATTTCGATGATCTTCAAAGGTAGACTCTAAACGCAATTAAAATTTTTTCCAAGAATACAACATGAAAATAAATGAGACGAAGACTAAAATCCTAGTATGCAGAAAAGAAAAGCTGAATGCAAAAGCACACTGAGAGGAGAGAAATTAGAGTAAGTGAATTCATTCACCTACGTTGGAAGTAACATCACATGGAACGGAAGAAGTAAAACGAATATCAAGCTAAGAATAGCCCAAACTAAGAAAGCGTTCATGGTCAAAAGAAAACAGGTGTGTTCAAAGAAGGTAGTCCTACAAAACAGATAACCCTATGAGAATGCATTATTGTGGAGTGTGGCACTCTATGGATCGGAGGCATGGACCATTGGAAAAGTCAACCCGAACAAACTTAAAGTTTTCGAAACCTGATGCTGGAGGAGGATGCTGAAGATAAAATAGACTGACGAAATGAGAATTGATGAAGTGTACAGACGAGAAGAAGAGGAAAGTTCCATATGCAAAACTATGTAGAAAAAATAACCAGATGGATTGGACACACCCTGAGACGCAATAGGTTTGTGAAGAACATAGTTGAAGGTAAAATAGAGGTAAAGTCCCCAGGGAAGAATCAGGAATAAGTTCATAGACCAAAAAAGAGGAAAGTACATAGAAAGAGCTGCCAGGAAGTAAAGGGAACTGGCATTAGATAGGGAAGGCTGGAGGGCTGTAGTCATCCAATCTTGGGATTGAACTACCGTGATGATTAAGAATTTCATCAATATTTCATTTACCGTTACTAATTGTTGTAATATCATATCTTAACATTCTATTGAAAATTTGACCAATTTTTTAAATCATGTTCGCAGGTTCATCCCTGCTCAACAGGTATTTTATCGTGGATCTTCTACATGCTTAGCATTTGCTGAGATTAAGGCCTGATAACTCATTTACTCCGTTTCCCCTTTAATGTCCAGAAGTCATAACAAATCTTCTCGGCATGCAATAATTAAGAAAACATCGCAATTTCAAAACTATAAAGCTCGCGTATATATGTGGCTGATCATTTATTTCTCTCCTTTATTTCCATTCATGTCATGCATCTCTTTTACATTTATTCAAGCATATATACCACTTGTTGGAATTACTCATATTTATTTTTCTCTTATTTTTTATGACAACTTTTTACCGAACTATTGCAAATCAGTACGATAAATATAGAGCAGTCAAGAGGCATGTGGTGTAGGATCAAGGAAATACATTATCATAATAATTGGAAACATTCAGTGAGGTTAGGAACACTTCGGGTTCCTACGTAAAGTATTATAATATTGAAACTAGCTAACAAGAAAATGGTAACAACATATCCAAAACCAACCCTCAGAACGATTATCTTCATATCGAGGAGATATTACGATAATACCAATAAGCATAGTAAACTCTTTAAAATGGTCTCACATTGGACTCTACAAGTCGAGATAACCTATTTTTTAACTGCAGTCGATAAAACCTTTCTCATTTTCGTGACACAAATTTATTATTACTTCATGCCTGCTCTATTTTGTTTCTGAGACTAAAATTATCCTCTGGTGCATCGTTGATCACATTCACCACGTATTTCCACGCTTTATCCCTTTCCCTGGCGCCATTTAATATCCCATAATGCTTCTATTCAGTAATGCTGCCCTCATCCATCCTCTCGAAATGACCAAACCAAAGGAGCACATTCTTCTCATATTTCCTCTATTCTCGAGGCAACCTATCCGTTTTCCCTTACAATCGTCTTACTTTCTACCAAAAATTCCTTTCTCATCCGTACGCACTTATAAGATACTTTATATTTAAGACAATTTTGCCATCATATGCTACTTTTAGGCAAAAAAAGTTTCACATCCATACAATAAGCTTGGGAAAAGTTGACTGATATCCAGCGTAATTCCCCCCCTACGAAGCAATGTCTTTGATGCTCTCCACTAACCATCCAATTTCGGTAGTCTATACTCACACATTTGAAAAAATCTCTCATCTCTATGAATGCCTCATTCAATCATTCTTAATCGGATAATGTAATGATCCAGAGAGATATTATTTTAAAAAAAATGAGGAGGTTATATTGAAAAACTCACCTTGAAATACAGCTACGTTTATGCAGTTAGGAAGTTGTCACAAATGTTATAAAATCACTTTATTGACTGCCGTAATAACTTTAACAATATAGCAAAACAACTTTCTTTTCAGAAGGCTTTTCTAGCGTACAGCGTGGAACAAATGATAGATTAATGACTCAAAATTTGTATATTTGGTAAGTATTGGGAGTTTCAGGCACAAATACAAACAAAATTTGGATTTAGTGATTTTGCTAAATTTAATCTATGCTTTAGACAACTGCTTTTATCTAAATAATAATACTTGAATGTGATATCTATTACTCCCTGAGAAACATATCGCTCAAACTAAATAAAATTCACCACAAAGCAAAAACATTTTTCTAAATCCAGCATCCACCCATTTTAATCCCTTCATCTATCCCTCTGTTCCTTGCAAGCATTCGATCAAGGTAAAGCAATCGATCAATCGCTAAAGAAACTGTACTATCCATCCATATAACCGGGATTAAAGCGTTTTTTCGTCGATTATTTGATGCGGCGCTCAAGCTTAAGTGCTTCAGCATCAGCAACTGAAGAGTTTTTGGGGGCAGCGGATGGGGGAAATAAGACGGGAGACAAGGGGGCGGAGGACGTTAGAGAGGCGGGGAGGAGGTTATATGGCCCCTTGAGGGGGGGATGGAGGGCGGAGGCCGCGCTGTAAAAACAAATTGATGGTCGCTTTCCTTGCGGAGCGAGGAACACTCGATCCGAGTGACTTGGTGATGTGGTGGGCGGGCGGGCGCTTTCAAGCGAAGGGAATGGGGAGGAGCAGGAAGTGCGAAGGAGGATGTGAAACGAGGTATCGACCAGAGTAGGTGTGTACGATATTTCCAAATATCGACCGTAATTTGCAACATTTATGGGATATCGATTGTGGAGACCAATGCGTTATTATCATATCCTACTAAGCATATAAACCATGATAAATAAATAAATAGCATAATATACAAATACTTTTTTGCCCTTTGGGGTATTTCGATGCATCGACTTAATCGTGCTATATCCATAACATTTCACCTTGCAATATTGAACGACCGGGATATTCGATATATCGATTTTCAGTATCATTCGACATGGGTTTTGCATTACCCAATCAACTTTGATTTACTGCAAGCATAATATTCGGTAATAATACAGCCACATAATGCCTTTAATGTCTCCGACCAAATACATCCTCTTATCAAAAGTTTTCTTCACATAATTTTTTTGTATCAATTTTGTTCATGCTTTTTATTAATTCACTCAGACTCACTCCGATGTAATTAACGTTAAGAAAGGAGTGCAGTATTTCAATAGAAAACATTTATCTATGCTTATGCGATTTAAATTTCATTTTTAGCAATTAAAATTCAAAGTGTTATATTTACAACATTTTGCCCCACTATTTCCTATTTCCATATGTTTGTACTTTCAATTTATATGGACGCCAGGACTTGCAATAACAGTTGAGCAAAGGAGAATGGAGTTAATAAAATGATTTTTAAATTTACACGTAAGTAAAGGCTACTTGTCATGCACTGCGGCATGCTAAAGATATGACATTAAAATAGTCCTTTTCTTGTAAAGAATCCGTGTCTTAGGCATTCGTTATTGTATGAAATAATTCCATCGTTTATCAGGGTGACCTATTCAATTTACTGGAATTATAGATGAGGTTAATAATTATCCGAACGCTCAAGTCCAATAGCTTGGGTTAACTAACCGTTTAGGTGCCGCAATCGTTCTTCCTCGCTGACTCACAAGCGACCGCTGGAAGAACACTGGGGATATGCTCGTGTGGCAATCACCTTCGTCCATTTTTAAGTCACTCTCCAAGTTTGGTAGCCCGTTTTATAGTTCTTACAATTTCCATGTTATTTCAACAGTGAGGTACTTCATTCTGGGGCAATTAATCCATGGTTCCACTTCACACTTATGTGAGAACCGGTGCAACCAACTTGCTTTCATCCTAATCACTTAGGCGTTAACTCAGTGCTGCCCTCTCCAGGAGCTGAAGCAAACTACAGAAATGCAATTATTTATTTTCAATCAAAATTATAATTATATACCGTTTCCCGAAGACCATATGCAGACTTCGACATGGTTTCAAACATGGTCGTTCAATATCGATTATATTCTGCCTTTAATACAGGTCTTCGCAACGTAAACAAGTTCGCCATTAACGCACTTATTTTGATGTATTCTCCATAAGCATAGCTTAGTAGGTTCAACATTTTCGTTGATTTTTCTGTGCATCAGTATCCAAAATAAAGAATTGCGCCACATATTCACTGATTTTCTTGGGTATTGTTTGGTTTTCACGCCCTAAGTCTACTTTACTTTTTGGCCTAAAGAGGGCAGTGAGGGACTTGCCCCTTATCCCGACACCTGTCGGAATATTTCGTTGTTATGTATTTTTTTCCTGGGACCATGAGGCGATGAACCCGGCCTCACTCACAGACGAACCGTCGAAAAGGTATCACCATTATCATCCAGACGTCTGACGGGGGAGCTGCTAGCCTGGAAGCCTGGGGTAAGTCACTCAGTGCTCTCCTGCAGGCCCATTATCTAATTATCTGTTTTTTTTGTTTCATACAGTCCACTTTTCTTTCCGTAATAAGTATGAAATGTCCAGCCTATCAATAGCTCACTCGAATTCCGCCCAATTGCGGACGGAACGAAAGACATATTTTTTGGTCCTTCGGGCCGGATATTAATTATCTTGTGAGAGGCTTATCTTGGGAAAGGCAAGTTCGTTTTTCTTGTTACTTGTGTTTAACATGACTTCAGATGACGAAAGGCAAACGACTGACTCCTGATCTAATCGTACGTTGAGACGGCAGTTTAATATCTTGAAACAAAGACGCGATGTCGTAGTTAGAACGATCGAGCGGCTGTTCAAAATTTCATCTAAAGACTTAGAACAAGAGGAAGAATTATCTATATCCCTAAGTAGATTTTCATCTTTGCAAGATGATTATAAATCTTTTCTTGGTCTAACTAACGAGTTGCGCGAGTTAGCATTCGACTTAAATTTAGACGTGGAGGCATCTGAAGTTGATATCGAGGAACGAGTTGAATGCCAGTACTATAAAATCAACGCGGTTGCGAGTTGAGTGGTAAAGGTGACGCCTGCAACCTCTCGTGAAGGCCAATATACGGCACCTCCTTCTCTCCGCCTACCGAATATTAGTATTCCGTGTTTTGATGGGAACCTGGCAAATTTTAAGCAATTTTTCGATGTATTTACGAGTTTGATTGACTCAAACGAAAGTCTAAGTGATATAGAGAAGTATCATTATCTTTTATCTAGTCTCAAGGGCCAGGCGTTAGCTTTAGTTTCAAGTCTTCCTATAATTTCAGACAATTATGTGATTGCTTGGAGGACACTAGTCCAGCAATATGAAAATAAACGATTGCTTGCTTTTAACTATTTGGATAAACTCTTCACTATGCGTGTTCATAGTGATTCAGTTGACGCTTTGCAAAACTTTTTTGATGTCTTTTCGGAAAATGTGAATGCGCTAAACGCGATGAAAATTCCGAATTTGTCTGAGTTTGTTTTGTTTTATGTAGCGGCAAAAGCTCTTGACAAATCAGTGAAAAAACAGTTTGAAATGGAAAATCATGACATTGATTTCCCCTCGATATCACACCTGTTAGAGTTCGGACGCAAATATGTTAACATTCTGAGAACATCTGGTTGCAAGCAAATTAAATTTGATGTGTTAAAGAGTTCTACTTGGACAAAGGGAATGTCTCAGAAAACAACATTAATCTCAGCATCTCAACCGGATCGTGAGCGAAGAATAAAATGCCAAATGTGTGATTCACCTCATAGGCTCTATCAATGCCCACAATTTAATTCTTTAAGTGTATCGAAAAGAAGGGACTTCATTAAATCCAAGGGCATATGTTTCAATTGTTTAGCCGGTGTTCACAAATCAGCAGAGTGTGCGTCTAAGTACAAATGTAGGCACTGCTCTTCTCGGCATCATTCACTTTTATGCACAAAAGACAATCCGATGCAAGGTTCAAATTCGAAGTCAGATGAAGGCAGTGAAGTAACGAAGCACGCACACACTTCCAGAGAGTTGTCTGATGAGGCTCAACTCTCTTCCGCGACAAATAATTCAGTTGTGAATTCGATGTCTTGCATGACTAATTCACATGCTCAGCCGACCGCAGTTCTCTTAGGCACCGCTGTTGCACTCGTTCAAACACGATACGGAACCGTTGAACCCATTCGAATGATAATTGACTCAGCGTCACAAGCTAGTTTCGTGACAACTGATTGTCAGCAAAGATTAGGGCTGCTTAGGAGAAAAATGAGCGTGCATTGTCTAGGATTATCAGGTACTCCTGTGTGCACCACCCATGGTATCACCTCATTTACGATGAGACCGCGTAATAATGACACGGAAATTTAGGTGTCTGCGATCGTAATTCCTAAAATCACTTCTTGTCAGCCGTCCTTTACTATATCCGGTTCAGTTCGTGAAAAATTTTCGTCATTGGATCTAGCAGATCCTAACTTTTTCAGGCCAGGGCAAATTGATTTCTTGCTTGGAGCAGATTTATACTCTGAAGTTATGACTGAAGGTTCTATAATTCGTCAAGAGGGTCTTCCTAGTGCATGGCCTTCAATTTTTGGATACATCATTTTGGGCCCCATGGCACCGAGAGTATCGAACCATGTTTAAAACATTAAATTAGGAACACTCACCACTTGTTTTACGTCAGTTGAAAATGATTTGAATTCTTCCATACAAAATTTTTGGAACATTGAGGAATTGACTAGCATTGAAAGTATCTCACCTGAAGATAAAGTTGCTGAGGAACAATTCAAAACCTTGCATTATCGAAATCCCAATGGGAGTTACGTAGTGCCTTTGCTATTAAAAGACAAGAACCTAGCATTGTCTGTGAGTGGTTCCCAAATGCAAGCTATCAAAAGATTTACAAATTTAGATTGTAAATTAAACAGGAATTCTGAACTTAATGCTGAGTACACAGCCTTCTTGAAGGAGTATTTAGATCTTGGACACATGTCACCTGCTGAATGGGGATCGGGGAAATGTTACATACCGCATCATGTGGTGATGAAACCTTTTAGCAGCACGACTAAAGTTCGAGTAGTGTTTGATGGGTCATCCAAAACTAGCTCCGGCAAATCATTGAATGACTTTCTTTTAAAGGGCCCTAAATTACAGCAAGATATTTCAGATTTGATTATAAGATTTCGCTTACACTCAGTAGCACTTGTGGCGGATATCTGCAAAATGTATAGGATGATTCACCTACTGCCTCAGGACAGAAGTTATCTACATA
Source organism: Ceriagrion tenellum (assembly GCA_963169105.1). Classification (NCBI taxonomy): domain Eukaryota; kingdom Metazoa; phylum Arthropoda; class Insecta; order Odonata; family Coenagrionidae; genus Ceriagrion; species Ceriagrion tenellum. The sequence goes on along the minus strand of OY720633.1, from coordinate 39,035,952 downwards.
TTATTTGGCGATCATCTGATTACGAATCCTTTCAGGAGTATGAACTAAACACAGTTACCTATGGGCTCACTTCATCCCCTTATCTTGCAATTCGTACACTGAAACAATTATCTAAAGATGAAGTCGAGAATTTTCCGCAAGCGTGTTCTGTTCTATCACAAGATTTCTTTGTGGATGATCTGTTGACGGGGGCTTCAAGTGAATCAGCAGCTACTGAATTAATTAAAGAGCTGCAAGCGCTATTGCAGTCCGGTGGGTTTCAACTCAGAAAATGGTCATCAAACATTCCCAAAGTGTTAGAAAACTTGCCTATTGACCTCTGCCAATCTGATGTATATTTCAGGCAAGATGGTGACCACATGGTGAAGGTATTAGGAATTCACTGGGAACCTACTTCGGACACTTTTTCGTACCACATCAATGTTTTGAAGTCCTCTTCTACTAAGAGAGGTATCCTTTCAACTATCGCAAAATTGTTTGATCCTCTTGGATGGATATCCCCTGCAATTTTCTGGGTCAAGTGTTTAATGCAAGAATTGTGGAAACTTAATCTAGGCTGGGATGATCCTGCACCACATAATTTGCTTCACGATTGGGGAATTTTTATCAGTCAGCTTCCATCTTTGTCAAAAATTAAATTAAAAAGAATTGTAGCAGAAAATTCATCAGGTGATTTGAATGGAAAGTTTAATTTGTTGGGATTTTGTGATGCCTCGGAGAAAGGATATGCAGCAGTCGTGTATTTGAGGAGTGGGGAACTCGACAAGCAAGGTCAAGTATCCTTACTCATGGCTAAAACAAGGGTAGCCCCAATTAAAACAGTCTCTATTCCACGTTTGGAACTCCTTGGCGCTGTATTGTTATCGGGTTTAATTGAGGTTGTCTTTGAATCGTTATCAAAATGTATCACCATATCCTCAGTCTAAGCATGGAGTGATTCTAACGTCGTATTATCTTGGCTTAAAACACCTCAATATCTTTTGAAAACATTTGTGTGCCATAGAGTGCAGCGTATTATCGATTCTCCAGTTATAATAACGTGGAATCATATTTCTACCAAATGTAACCCCGCGGATTGTGCAAGTCGCGGACTATTGCCCTCACAGCTAATAGAACAAGTTTTGTGGTGGAACGGTCCCTCATGGATCTCTTATCCGTATGATCAATGGGAAATTAGTAATCCAAATCATATCAATGTCGATGAACTCCCAGAATCAAAATCCCATGTCCCAGTTTTCACGATCCATACGACGACGCATGTGGATCTATCTTTCATCGATAGGTTCTCTTCTTTACCAAGGCTCCAGAGAGTAATTGCTTATTGTATAAGGTTTATTGATTATGTTCATCCAATGCGTAAACGGGGTCATACAGGAATATTGAGTTTATCAGAGCTTTCTGAATCATTAATTGTGTGTGTTCGCGCAACCCAAATGTTTTTCTACAAGAAAGACATAAAAAATCTCAAACTAGGATTGCATTGCTCCACTGCACTCCAGAGATTAACACCATTTCTAGACCCCCGCAGTTGTATCAGGGTGGGCGGGAGATTAACTCGTTCTTCTTTGGATTATGAGAATAAACATCCATTACTGCTTCCTAAAAATGCTATTTTGACTAATCTAATCATAGATTATTATCATAGAACGTATAACCACGCAGGCTCTGGCACTCTTTTAAATTTGCTCTCGCGAAAGTTTTGGATTGTATCGGCCAAACAGGCAATTAGAACCCGCATTTATAAATGCGCTATTTGTTTTAAATTGAGAGCAACCCCAACATGTCCGTTAATGGGTGATCTTCCACCCTCAAGAGTACGGCCAAGTCGCCCATTTTATCATACGGGTGTGGACTTTGGTGGTCCTTTCTATATCAAAGAATCCCTTAGAAGGAATGCCAAGATTTCTAAAGCATAAGCTTCTAAAGCTTTTTATAATATTTTGGTTTCTTACGAGCATATATGTGACGTTAATGGCAAGAGAGGAGAAATTAAAAAACGCCTCGTTTTGGAATTTAGATGAAGTGAAATGAATTTAAATAAAATCTTAGTTGCTGATTTATAGTGAGAAACAATAAAATCTTAATCCTACAAAATACACAATACAGAATACAGGAATACTTTTGCGCATTCAATTATAATAGGGAAAATTATTTGGCCACTTTTGCCCCCACAAAACTCATGTACTGATTGCTCATTGCATTTTGATGTTTGGTTGGCGGATAAGTATCGTCTACCGTGTATGACGTAAATGAACAGTTGCCCGAATACATGACGAAAAAGAAACATCTCTGATCTAGGTTTCGATTGCTTTGCAATAATTTTCAAAGGTTAGCAGCATTAGTTCGGTAATTAAAGTTTTAAGTGTGGAATTTACTAAGAGATTTTTTTTTCCGTCGTGTCTGCGGTAACATTCCACAAAGTTATGCCTTCAACCATTAAGTTTAGTTGCTCGAATACTACGCTACCACCATGTTAGTGGAAGGACGCTGCTTTGCAACAACATGGCGTCCGTTGCTGAGATTCTCTAATAGTTTATCAACTTTTAGCTAAATAAGTATTGATATCTTCGCAAATTTTATCTAAAGTGTGTGCGCGACCATAAATTTTCGCGCAAAACTCAAGTGAAAACTGACGCTGCTGGAGCAAAAGGTCAACGTAATTCACCTCCGTCTTTTTTGATGCGATATCACTACCTGATCCTGAAATCCGAGCATTATAGAGCTCTAGAATAGAGATGGAAGACGGGGCTGAGGAGGAATAGAGAAAGGGGTTCGTTTGTTCGCACACTCAGGACCCAGGGCGTTTGTGCCTCTCTCTAGGGTGCTAAGGCAATAAAAGTTTCACGTTGTGGTGCGAAGCAGGAGCCCTGTAGTACGCTTGTGTGTGTGTGTGTGTGTGTATATACGTGGGTGTTGGTTGGGATTCTGGGGGGGGGGGGCGGTTTAAGGAGGGGGATGGAATAGTCTGTGGTGAAGAGGAGGGGATGAGTGGCTTGAAAAGGGAGAAGGTGAAAGGGGTTTGGAGGAGTTAAGAAAACGGATGAATTCCCACAGGGAACTGACAAATTCCTCCTCAGATATTCGGTTTCTACAGTCACCCACGTTCGAACGCCCTCCAACTCCAACTCCAACAATGACAGCTCCCTAGACTCCTTTTCATTCTTTGCCTCTGCGACGTGTGCGGCTTGCATTGGAGTCTAACATAATGTATTTTATTACTGAGGATAAAAATAAAGGCCAATTTAATCAAGTAGAATTTCCTTTATACCAGCCTTCTGGTCATATAGGTGGCCACTTACGGGGCAGGCAGTCTGTGGATCCGTTTTGGAGAAATAGCACCATAGGTGGTGTGGTACAATAAAACAAATGTTAGCTGAATAATATTCCACTTGGTGTTTGGGTAGATGTGATCGAAACTTTTTTGAAACGTATAGACATCCGAAACCAATTTGGAACACCATCATACCCGTCATTTTCCATTAAGGCGGCCGCTATTGAATATTGAGTGAAACTTTTGAAAGTTTGTCATCTTGAACAAAAAAATTGACCAAATATGTTAACTTCTTGATTGATCCTATCTGCACGTTACAATAATTTCTTCCAATCCGGCCGTCGTTAGAACACATGTCAAATCTTACCGATCTGTGCATACCGAACTTCAGTTCCAGATATTTTCAGATCGGGGATAACGAAAATCTAATCTAACGTCACCTATCATCCGTAAAAATGGTGTGTAGAGACAAAAATTTGGCTTCAAAAATCATACATGCCAAATAACCTCAGATGAGGAAGCATGTCAGGAAGTTTACAAAGATTACAACGTAATACTTCTCTCAAATACAGTAAATATGACAGGACTTTACTTTGTATAATTCTGGAAACTTTATAGTATTATAAAAGTTTCCATTTTGAGTTCAATGAAAAATATCGAAAAATAAACTTTTGGGTGCCAGCATTAAAAAGTAGTTGCGTATCTAATTTACGTGGTCTATGAAGACGAACACCAATCGTTTAGATCAAACGGGAATTAAAAAAAAAACATTACTTTACCCCAAATGTTTTTCCATCTCTAAATATAGTATTTCTTCGTTATCGAGATATCTTTGCCAGAGAAAATATTTGACAGATTGATTTCACAGTCACACAGTCCTTCTCATGTGGACCAAAGGGAATTAAAATTATTGAAAAAATACTGAATTGAATATTTGATTTTTGCATTCCGAATGGAAATAAAATTAAATGTAAAATATGGCATATTTAACGCTACAGTTAAAATGCCATTGACATTAATTTTAAATTAAAATATCCATTTGCATAATTTCCATGTTTTTATAGCCAGTTAAAACCCTCAATCACGTATTTCCCTGTTGAAGTTAGAAATAATATCTTGGGAGTTTCAATTTATCAAGCGAACGACTACAACACTTATACCAGAATATTTTAATTGTTGTTGATTAATAATAACACTATGGTGATGTGTGATTTATGATTAGGTATTAAATGATTTACATTGAAAGAGGACGCCCGGGTTAATTCGTTAGAGCACTCGGCGCGGAATCGAGGGGGTCAGGATTCCGATTTTTTCTGTGTAAATTTCACACAAGTGTACAACCATGAGTTGGGAACTAAATTAAAATTACTGCATAGGCAATTACGAAGTTCTTTGAATTTTAATGAACTGATAGTTTCCTTGTAGATACAGACAAATTTGCCCCGAGATTTTTTTATTCACACTGTGCATCTGCTTGTGGGTTATTTTTGCAAAGGAATAATTAGTAATCCAAATGCATGTTTTGAGTATGCTTTAGTGTGATATTATAGCATGGCAGTTGGCAGGAACTGAGGAAAAAAGACCATGTAACAGAAATGCGATCATATGAAAGAATGATGGAGATAAAGTGCACTGGGAGGAACACCAAAGAGGTAGTTCAGCAAATAGCTTGGGAAACAAGATGTTTCTTTTAAAACTAAGAATAAAAAAATAGACAAACTTATTGGAGAGTAAATAAATAAAGTATTACAATATTTAAAATAAATGGTGGAAGGTACAATAGTTGGGAAGAACCATCGAGGAAGACGAATAACATTGTTTTAAGCAGGTTCGGAGTCCCAACAGGGATGTAGACAGAGGGACAAGTCTGATTATTCAGCAAGCGTACTGGAGGTTCATCCTGTGTAATCAGTGGTCGACATGTTGCTATGCTTATCCTGACCTGATGAAGAACTTAGTGAGAAGATGAAGCCTCACCTATACTCTCGGAATCTTGAATGCAGTTTTTTCTTACGTCAATTTGCTTTTAATGCTGTACCTACTCATTCTATCTTAGCCATAATTTTCTTAAAACTCGATTTTTGTTAACTTTGTGGTACTCTATCACAAATATATTAAATTTGTAACTTTTACGGAACACAGAATAATTCACAGTTCATCACGACCGGGTTTTGATGGCTAAGCATCATCTTCAAATGGTTAGAAAGGTATCTCCATTCCCTTATATATCGTATTACCAGTAGAAGGAAGGGGGTGCACATATGGGGCACAAATTTGTCCTCTCCCACATAAATGTCCACCCCTTTCTACTAGGAATATATTAGGGAATGATACTTTCACCTTTTCAATCACCTGATGATGATGCTTAGCCACTGAAGCCTAGGTTGTGGCGAAGTGTGATTCATTCGGTGATCTCTAAAAGTTACAAAGTTATTAAATTAGTAATTTTCTTATTCCTTTAAAACTAATTATTATTTGCTAATCGAGTAAATTTATTTCATTTAGATTGCAGTGTCCTTTTATTTCATTTAGCAATAGAATATATTGAGAAAATCATAGGGAATGCTAAAATCATGAACGCAGAAATGATGCGGCCATGTTATAAGAGGAAAAAGAGGGAAAATATCGTGTCGATGACTACTGTCTGCGATTTGAAAATTAAAAAATGGGCCCACCTCTTTCAGCACTTTAATAAAAAAAGTATATCAATGAACTGTCTAGAAATATTAGAGTGATAAGGAGAGGTAACAATCACGCATGCTTTGGAGGTAAACTCAGTGTACCTCGTTTCACGTATTTCATTTTTCACCTTCTCTCGTAATAAGGGTTTTCCCCTCTATTGCGCTATCGCAGTTCAACTGAGACTGTCAAGGGCATGATGTAAACTCATTAAATGCACTCGTAATTCACCTCTAAGGACATGAAAAATTCTAAGAGTTCCTTTATGATAAGGAGTCCAAGAAAATATAGCCGAAGATGAATATAGCATGGGTTATGATTCCAGTGGAGCCGCGGAACTGAATTCGACGGCGAAAAGAACGACTGAACGGCAAATGAAATAGGTATCGGTGAAGCATTATCGAAGCAATACCCTGGAAAACATTACAACGCAACTCCATTCTAAAAGAGCCAATGTAACAGGAGGGATATTTTTACTTTTGAAAAACGGTACAATCACAAATCCGGCATAGGAAATAGGAGGCCGATGTGAAAAGTATCGTGTTATGATTTATTCGGTGTTCGACTGATAGGTAGGTTATTGGATTGGTTCAACCTAAAGTTACTATATAGAAAGGCCGTCTCTAAACTTTACTGACTGCGGTTAGAATATTCTATGAACATCCCCTTTGAGTATCTTCTTATTTTGTGCTCCCATTATGACGTACAAAATACCTTTTTCTTTCCTTTGCCTCTCATCCTTTCCTCCGTTCACTTTTTGCTTCCTACGAATCCCTCTCTCATATTTTATTTCTCTTTTTCTACAAACATTTCTCTTTCTTCTTTTTGGTTATCAAGTTGGTTACCCATCTATTCATTTCTATATTGTGTGGGAGGATTTAATAGTTATATGTGGACTGGAGTATCAAGGCTAATTACATGTTTAGGAGAGCGACTAATTTCCTGAACGAATTGAAGCGGAAACAAAGTTTAATTCACGATGGCGAGGAGGTTTGTCGTGAGTGGGGAATTCAAAACCAACAAAGTTTACTGTCGTCGTAAAACAGAGGAAAGTTTCGAGTGAGCGCAATGGAAGAAAGCAGCAGAGAGGGAAGTGGGGCAAACTACGACGACAGGAGATTGACACATAAGCTCGAACAAACAGAGCGTGAGCGAATTAGATTCAGCGAAGATGTATGCATGAAAGAAGCTCAAGTCAAGATGTATGAATAAGACGACTTCTGTTGAAATCGATCTCTTGCGTTATCCTCGAAAAAGATATAAACCAGGATAAGTTAAAGGTGAAAGGTGAATGGCTGATTCAAAGCGAAAACATACCTATGAGTGAGCAGACGAGTTTGCGGACGTAATTGTTAGAATTAAAGAGAAAATAAATAACATGGCGATGATGTTACCTTCATTGAAGAGTTTTACCGCGAGAGAATCTTGTAACAACTTCCCAAGCCAATTTTTCTAGTCACTAATAGCATTTCATTTCTACTATTTTGTTAACAGTACTAACTGAAGATCAATATCAACCGAATAAGGAGCATTGTTGTACAAAATTAACATTCTTTTCGTTAAAATGAATTACTATATGCAACATATTCAATGAAGAGGGATTTATCAGTAAATATTTTGACAATTTCACAAATAAATTAATATACAGTGTATGAAGCAGCGAGGAAATCGATGGCAATTTAGGGAAGAGGTTGATTCCCTTCATGAAAAAGATTCGCAATTTGCTTAGAATTGACTCATCCACAAGAATGGAAGATAGATAAAAATAAAGGAGAGCATCTCAAAACAATAATGCTATTATCTATGATGTACAGATACTTATACTTATGCAAGCTATGGCAATTTGGGTTTTGAAAAACGGCTAAGAAAAACGTAAAGTTAATTGGAGGTTATCTCATTGCGGTGGTATTGAATAATATTAATGATAGTCAGAGCCACGGAGATAACACACTGCAAATATATGCATCTGAAAACGAATCAGAATGAAAATAAATGGTAAAATTGTCATTGTTTAGTGACCAGATTACATAAATACCATTTCTCGCGCGGCCAACTGGCATGCATTCTTAGCTTAATTCACGGAGTAATTAGAGTGGACTGTGTTGGAGCACAACATTAGAATGGAAAGATGAGGGAACAGTTCGCATCAATACTTAATATGTGCAGAAAATGATACCTATGCGCATTGAGTAAAATATTTGTGGTTCACCATAACATGAAGAGGAAGCAAAACGATTCAATTAACGATTGACTCTTCTTTTTTAGAAAGTCTATAGCATCTAATTAATAAATCCAACATGTCTCAGAAACAATAAATAAATATAAATGATACGCAGAGAAATAAATTATATATTTATTTGTTTTCCAAACGTGCTGTTAGGCACAGACATACATTCATACCCTTTTTATCATTAACATTCATATTTTAAATAATTGACAAATATGATCCTCACAATTGATCCGAGATCGTTTATCCGGAAAATGCTTTGTATAAACATACGTTGGATTTTTCAATTGATCTTCAAATCAGAAATACTTCAGTAGGTACTAGGAAAGGTGATTTTGAGTAGTTTTGTCCTATGCGGCCATAAATCACTATATTACTGAGCTCTGGAAACCCAGAAGAGTTTGTGAGAAGAATTTTGTTTTTAACCATGGCCACTTCAGAAGACGTGGCGAGCACAAAGAATAATGAAGTAGAACTTTTTAAGTTGTTCCTAAGGGATATGCGTTGTTTTAGCTTTCGTGATTCATGCTTACATAAATTTGTCCAATATTCCAGTTATTACCGAGATTGTAAATATTTTCTTTTTATCGTATGCCAGTTTTTTTACATAATTTTCACTCTCGAAAGAACGTGAACGATGGCCATGTCTGGTCAAAATTCGGGCTTGAAAGCCAGTTTGTCCCCCGAAGGCGATGCATGCATTCCTCACCCAAACGGCGTAAAGAATTTGTGAAGGCCACCGTCCCAGGACGATGTGGGCCAACGAAGTTAGTCCACCTGTGAATGGTAATCATCAACGACGCTGGCACGATGACAAGGGATAAGGCGGGAATCAGACGGTGTCCTAATGTCACTCCTTCCTGATATGACGTGCGTTCATGAGATGAGGTGGAAATGAACACAGGATCAAGAAATCGGCGAGAGCTACTAGTTATACCACAGCGGTGAAAGAAGTGACCAAAATCGTGGGAAAACTTTGACCTGAGGGATGTATTGGTACAATATCTTTCATGTCCACCGGCTCTTCGATCAACTAATGGCTGTCAGTTTAGAATCCGGCACAACCGTTCTTCTTACCATCGTGTGGTAATTGTGCCCCCCAAACTGGAGGTCCCGACTACAAAAAGGACGAATTCTGGTAAGGAAAGCACGCCCACTTGGGCACTATTAAACCCGATCATCACCTCGTTTTAGGATGCGACCTTAATGGTGACATTGGATCGGCGAGAGATGGGTACAACTATTGCCTGGGTGGAAATGGATTTGGCTCTCTCAACGACTATAGACATCGATTGTTGGACCATGATGAAATACACGACCTCGTGGTGTCCAAGATCTTTCAGAAGAGGCCAACCCATTTCGTATCGTATATCAGTGGGATCTTTGCACGCAAGTTGATTATCTTTTTTGAGACAGCGCCATCTTACGGGGGTAGCCAACATCAAAGTGTCCTCTGGAAATAATGACTTCCCTACAGCTCTAACGTTTAAATGCTGGCGCTCGGGTGCGCCCACTGCTTGTTTTCTTTATTGTTGTTTGCCTAAACAGCCGCGGAGACCGCTGTTGGTAGAGAGGGGAGGAAACCACTCCTTCGGTGAGAGGGGGAAGGCATAGGGAGGCGGCTTCGGCTCAGGAGATACTGAAGGCAGTTCGTCGGTGAGCTCTTTTGAAGCTGTTTGATCGCGAGACTTGTTGGGATTTTGTCTTTTAGGTTTCGTTAGGGTCTAGACTCAATAGAGTAGGCTCGTATTTTCCGTTTCATTGAATTTGTTCCTTTTTCTTTTCCTTCACCCTGTCCTTTTTCCTACCCGTCCCCATTCTCGATGATGAGCAGGTGTTTGAGTCAACAAGTGGTTGACCGACACTACCTACACTGAGAGAATTCATAAATTTTTATTTAACTTATTTCCTCCTTCAACCTGTCTCTCGTCAGAGTGCGGGCAGAATCCTTACCCGCACTGGCGCTCAGCATATCGCCGATCTCGTCTGAGCTCTCCCGTGAGGAACGTTACTCAGCGGCCTGTCAAAAATGATTTTCAGATGGATATACCAGCCCAAAAGCGACCAAAAAACACGTGAGTCAAACTAATCAAATATTGGCGATGGCCTTAATGCAGGATTCAACCTTTGGATGTCTCTTGTGCCTTAGAGGTGGACGTGAAAGAACCAGCATAAATTATTTGGGAAAAGTTAAAATCAGTATGGTGGTTACCGTCCTTGTGAGGAAAAGAAGACGGGTGGTTGAAAAACAAGTCTTGTGGCGGAACAATGCTGTACGAATGGGTGTGCAGGGCGAGGAGAAGGAGTTTCATGGAAGAACTGCTGTGTTAAAAAGTATCAAAATTTTCTGCCTAGCGACATGTTGCAGCTGACAAGCCTGCCCACTACAAGGATGTGAGAAACAAGCAGGACACGCCCAAAAAAGAGAATACAATTTTAAATTCGGTCAGTGCATGCCATTAAGCCAACGAAGATGAAGAAAGACATTGGCCAAGGTAAAGGACGAAGATCGCCTACTCCTCCGAGACCCACCTGCCAGTCTTCGCCCATGTCACCACTAAAGAAACGACGATGAAGATGAAGAATAGTAAGGCAACTGGCCCTGATGACATTTCAGCTTAAGGAGAGGTAGTTTGGGCGTCTGGAAACCAGTTATAAAATTAAATAACGAAACATTTCTTTACAAATAGATGGAAAATAAGTTTTATTTTTTCTCCGAAAAAAATCTAACTTACAATTATCCCTTTGCTATTGAAAAATAACTTCAAAATGAAATATTCTGACTTGAAATTTTAGCAATGTCACCGGTAGTTCTCCAAAATATTTTCCATTCACACTGTGGTAATGGAAAACTCTTTTCAAGTATAATTCTTAATTTTGTGGCACAAGAAACTCACATTTGCAATTGTGAAATAATTTGCAATATTTTCTTGCTTATAAACACCACTGAACCACGCTAATCGGACAATTATAGACTATTTTTGTAGTTTCTGTAGAATTTGTAGCATACCGATAGTGTGGTGCTTGTGCGTGAAAGTAAATTTCTTCACTGTAGCTCATGTTGGTGATAAGGGTGATAAGTCGCCCAATGCCAAACACCCTTGTGGTGGCTTGCATGGTAATAAGCAGATGTTAGATGTAAATGAAGTATTGGGCTTCTTGGCCGCCAAGATCGCCATCCTTGCTGGCCTCTACATCCAAATATTTCACTAGGGCGCAGTCCCAGCAGTCTCTGCCATCAGTATTGCTGTGGCAGTTTGGAATAGAAGGGATAGCGTGAACTATTTTTTTGAATTTATGGGCTAATCCAACTCTTTTGTCAAACAATGAAAATTTCTGAGTGGATCATCGATGGCACACCAGGCTGAAGCAATTTACTTCAAAACAGTATGGTGTTGTTGAGGCGACTGGCACGACACATATTGTTCAGTCACTCTTGGAATAGCACCAAGAGAAAAGGAAGCCTGTTCACATGGTGTACCTTGGCCAAGAAGAGGCTTTTGACCGCATCCCGCATGAGCTTATCTCCAGCGCCATCAGGATATCTCGGAAGATTGCGTCCAATGGTGTCAGCTACTCTACCACAGTTTCACCTGCGCGGTTCATGATTTTGTGGGAACGTCGCCTCTTTTCTCCATCAACATCGTAATCTACCAGGGATCGGCCCTCCTGTTCATCCGTACGCTAAAAGTCAAAGGTCCACTAGACGGCCCTCGCCCTCTCTGGATCGAAATGCTGTACGGCGATAGCAAAGCATAATGAGGGTGTGCAAACAATGGAAATGCTACTGCTTCCTCTTAAGGTTGAGCGCAGGAGCAGTAATCGCAAATCATTGAGTCCACATTGTTATAGCTTTTCATTCAAGTCGAAAATATTCTTGGAACGCCCAACTAAAGTACATCTGTTTGCACTATGAAAGTTTCTATACATTTACTGGCATAAATGACGCAATAATTATATTTTTTTATTTCTTCTCAATAAAAGCACTGTTATGACTTGGATTTTTTCCATGGAATATGAAATTCAAGCAAAGATCTTAAGTAAATACGTGTTTTTTACTCGGAATAATATCTTATTACTTGATAGCAACCATTATACGGAAAAATGAGCGTATTATCCAGCGTTTATGGGAAATTCTGTACATGTTTATTCGAAGCATGGCAAAATATACGTCAAATATTACAAGGCTACGTTTTGAAATAGTATTAATTTGCCAAGAAACTAAACAGGTATCATGTAATTTTTTTCAGTCTTATCCATGCATAATTCTAATGAGCGTCAGATGGTACAGGAACTTTATTTGCAGCCTAGAGAACTCTGTGGCGAGGACAGCACTTTTGATTGACCCAAACAAATGGTGGCCACACGGAAGGCCGAATTAAAATTTTTATTGACCAAATTAGAAGAAACATGGAGCAAGTCAACGAAGGGACCATTGATACCCTGGTGCGAGCAAAATGGAGATGGACGCTGACTCCGTTATAACACAAGATAAACCCCTGAAAAGAAGAAGATTTGCGTATTAAAATAAAGTTATTGTACAGGGTTTAGTACTGAACAGGTACTTTTTAAGAGTCATGGAAACTTGACTCCAAAGTTTAAAAACCTTGCGTCATAATTCTAGCTTTTCTCCGCGGTAAGAGGAGAACTGTCTGTTTTAGATGGCAAACGTAGTAAGTGTCGGGCTGGCTTAGAGAATAAAGTCAAAGTCAGTTACAGGATAAGTTCATGCAGATGACTTGCGAATATTTAGCAAGTATCTCTCGGCTGATGAATGAACAAACAACAAATATGTTTGTTTTCCTTTGTGAAAATCTCAACTATTTTTTGAAAATCACGTTCAAAATGATATTTTTTCTCTTTCCCTTGTCAAATAACAAAGATCATCTCTATCACATATTCCTCTCATAATCCGAACCAATACGTATGAAATTAATGCCCAAAAAATCTTTGTCTCCATCAATTACTCTATCCTCAAAGTTCTAAAGCTACTTTTAAGTAATCCATTCCAAAAATACATCAATGCATGGTCTCTATTTTGGTTGATGTGTCCTCGTACATATTTTTCCTTTTACGCACCTTAGGAGAAGCATTTTCGGAATCAAACGTAATATTTTCGATATCTCTAATCTTGCCCATTAAAAGAGGTGATAAATTATGCTAATTTTACAATTTCAGCGGAAAGGAGTGACAGTTAACACACTCATTAGTTTGTATATCTCTCCCTCTTCCGATTGTGAGGCATGGTAGAGGGGAGATAGGGGAAGAGAATCGGAAAAAAATGCTCCAATGCTATATTCTTTTTTTACCCTTTTTCCCGTTCCGTGGTATCCAGTTTGCCAAATTTTCAATCAAGACGAACACACAGAGACTGGGAGAATCAATTGTGTCTCCATTTCGCCGTCGAATTCCCTTAAAAGGATTTCCTTCTGTGACAAGGATTCCTCCCTTTACCGCACCCTCCCCGCCTCTCAGTGGCACACTGCTGTAAGCAAACATATCGTCAGCGCAATTAGGGTAATGAGATTTCCTTTTTCCCTCTTTCCAGATTGCCGAGGAGTTGTGCGACGTGAAAGAGCTTCAGGGAATGCTGAAATTAGTAAGTCAATTAAGCCACTGGATGTGTTTTTGTTTATTTTTTAAAAATTTCTTTTGAATCGTGAAGCGTCGACAGAAAATGAAGTCAATTTTCACGGCATCACATCTTGCAAATTCGTCCCCTTTGGTTATTACTTCTGCCAAGTGGTGGCAAACACAAACCAAGAATTTAAATTTCAGCTCTGCTCGAAATTATTTCTCAATATTGCTCAAACCTGCGTTTCATACCACATGGAATCGGCAGGTAATGCTCGGGACTTTGAATGTCAAGCTTATCCTTATTCTCCTTTCGATATTAACAATTATTTTGATGCCAAAAAGTTTTAGTTATTCTCAGTATTTTTAGAGGCAAGAAGAGCAAGCATTGCCTTTTAATAGTTCGAGGAAGCCTTATACTCCGCTCCTCAAATATTCTTTTTTGAACCGTGGCGCTCGAATAAAATACACACTGCAAAAATTTTCTCTATGATTACCTATAATTTGTTGTTATTTGGATCCAGAGTGCTATTGATAGAGAAGAAAAATCCAAAATATATTTTTTAGGCTTATATAGTATATATTTGATTTCTCATTTTAAAATGTAATTTTCACTCGATTCATTACGAAGAGTATACACATATCTTTTTCTCCCCTTATTTTGGATACTGGATACTACCTACATTGTCTTCGTGATGATACGAGACGACATCACAGACATTATCTACGATTTAATCCTTATTGTAATACCCGCATCACCATAAGCTGATAAACAAGTCATGCATTGTTAACCTGTGGCCTGTGGATTTGCTTCATAGGTGAGATGAGAGCGTGAAAGGAACACCAGAGTAGGACCGAGTTGGCCTTTGCCCTTTCAACATAGAGTGCTTAGAGCCCGAATCACCTTTAGAGCCACAGCTAAACTATTGAAGAATATCTGCTGATATACACATGCATCCATCTTAAACACGCTCGCATCACCAATATTGCTTACTGTTTGTTGTTAATTCAAGTCACGGCATTTACAGGATAAGAAGTATGACGTAAAACATTTTTATAGTGCTTATAAATATTTACAAAACAGATGATGTGTCCGTGAAAGATTGGCATGCGTTGATATGATAAATGACTGTATTTTTTTTAAATAATCCGGAATTTTAACCTTGTATTTATCGCAATAAAGGAATCCTAATTTTATAATAATAATAATATGTATACTATATTTTTTTGTACATATATACAAATATAAAAAAAACTAATAATAAAACTGTATAAAAAAATGAAAAGTTTTCATTGTACCATGTCTTGTTAGGGAAGTGGCCTTTAAATTATCCTTAATATGCATACCCATTACTTTCCCAATGCATAACTTATATCCGAAACATTACCAACATTCATATTTAATGCATATGATTGCCATTAGTATAATTTGATACGCGTATGTTGTATACATACGTGGATCAAATATACATCATAGTTTTTGGTGGGGCTTTTAATTGTTTTTCCTGAGAATTTTTTCAGTGAATAGTTTATCTTATGTTCTCTTACATCAACTACAGATATTACCTCACTACCTAGTTGAAAAAGAGATCACATTGCTGATAATTTGATCGTTTAGCAGTGGTACTGGACTGTTGTTAAGATGCAACAGTAATTAAAATTACTTACGAGTCCTTTGATCGATATTGGATTATATTCAAAAGGGGATTATATTCCAAACAGTTTTTTGGCTGGTCGATCCTAAGCTATACGTTTTTATTATAACGATAAGGCGCAAACTAGGACAGTAAAAAGTTTTATTTTATAGTTAATTCTAAAGTGGAATTTTAATGGCAGAGTTTCTTGGATTATTGACATACTGATAGGAAATAATTCCGCCATAAAGTACAACGTGAGTCAAATGATGGTGGCTTGAGCTTCGGCTAGTAGAAAGTGCTCGTATCAATGGGCAAAGAAAAATCCGGAATTCTAACCTTGTATTTATGGTAATAAAGGAATCCTTATATCTTTCATTATACCATGTCTTGTTATGAAAGTGATATTTTAATTAACCTTTATATGCATACCCATGACTTTCCCAATGCATAACTTCAATCCGAGACATTTCTACAACCCATTGATTCAATCAGTGGGTTGGATTTTTTTTCACTAGATCCATCGCAACCTCTCTGTAACTCGTCAGTCTGTCCTCAGCTCTCGTGGTGTGCGGATCGGTTGCTCTGCTCTCGCTCGCTCACAATGCCCTCTTGTGCAATCTGTGTTCAAGTCGTTAAGCGTGGTCAAACAACTTTAACGTGTGCCAAATGCTACAAAGTTTCACATTCACAGTGTTTGTCACTCTCAGCAGAGGAAGCAAAGGTGCTTGCGGAGCTTCAGAAGTCTTGGAATTGTGAAAAGTGTTTGTCCACAGCTCGATCATTACGCGGTGACGACACTCCAATTAAAACCTGTCCCAGTGTGTCCCCAAGTGATTCCAGTGGATCCTTGCAGGAGTTGCTTGCTATGGTGAAAGTGATACGTGAAGACCAGGTCTTGATTAAGGCATCCATAGCTAATCTGGAAGATACAGTTGGTAACTATACCCAATCCATCGGTACAATAAGTTCCTCCCTATCCAAAATGACCGAAACATTATCTCATTTAACGAGTGACACCGAATACCTGAAGAAGAAACTCGCAGACGTGGAGTTTCGCCTTAGTCGAGTGGAACAGGAACGACTGCGTAATACAATTGAGATTCGTGGAATTCCAGTCTCAGACAGTGAGATCATCGAGGAACTTGTCTGCAAAGTGGGGACCGCTTTAGGTGTTAAGATAGAGACCAGCCAAATTGATTATTCTTACCGCATTCGACCAAAACCCCAATCAGACCTGTCCCAGGCCCCGAAAACACCGACGATAGTAGCTCGTTTCGTAAGCTCCCGTGTCGCCACAGGGCTCATTCAAGCCAAGAAGAGGAAACCCAGCCTTAAACTAGGGGACTTAAACACAGGCTTGGGCCAGAGTCACCTCCGCATCTACGTCAATGAGTCATTATCCCCACAAAATAGACGGCTATACGCAGCTGCTCGCGACTTGAAGAAGGAAGGAAAAATCCGTTATCTGTGGGTACGAAATGGACGTGTGTTTGCTCGTGTCGATGATGGCAGCGAGCGGCTTTCCATCGCTTCGGAAGAAGATCTAAACAAACTATATTAACATCAGGCCCCCCTGTCACTCCCAAAAGTCAAAAGGTCTCGTAAGGAAATAAATATTTGCCTTGTGAACTGCCAATCTCCAATGTGCCATATTGATGAATTCCGACTGCACTTTGATTCAAATCCTACAGACGTAATCTGTTTGACTGAAACTTGGCTAAAACCAAGTATTACCGACGATATGGTCAAACTTCACAATCATCACCTTCATCGTCATGATAGAATCGGTAAAGTCGGTGGTGGGGTTGGAGCCTTTGTCCACAACCGCCTCAACTCAACAGTCCTTGCAACTTCGGGACCTACATATGAGTCGAGACCTGAATTTATTGTAATGGAAATAACAGGGGTTCATCTTTCAAAACTCTTATTGTTAGTTGTATATCGACCACCAAAGGTCGGTCACATCTCAGATATTGAAAATGTATTTATTAAATTTAGTCCAACCTTTAAAAACATAGTTATTGTCGGAGACTTTAATGCCGACATGTTCCGAGATAACTATTATAGTGCATTTCTACATGACTTTATATACTCAAACGATCTCTATTTGCTTCCCTTGGATGCCACTCATCATACTGAAAACAGCCACACGCTTCTCCTTCTCTGTATCGTTGATTTGCAAGAAAAGATTTCCTATTTTTGTCAGTCCCCTGTTCCCTTTCTCTCGGCCCACGACAAGATCACCTTAACATACTAATTTACAGCACCTAAAATGATTCCATCCACCCTCGTCTTTCGATCAAATAAAAGTTTCGATACCGATAGCTTTCAGAGAGAATTGTTTGAAACGGATTGGAAAAAAGTGCTTGAATCCACTAACGTTGATTTGAAAGTGGAACGCTTTAACCTAACATTCTTAACTTGCCTAGATCGTTACGCCCCAAAACGAAAAATCCAGCTTAATAGACCGATAGTTCCGTGGATTACACCTGAGTTAAAGGCACAAATGAAAGAGAGGAATAGACTGAGAATCAACTCTATTCGAACCAAAAATAATGCCATATACCAACTATTTATAAGGCAACGCAATCTCGTTAAGCGATTAGTGATCAAGGCAAAACAACAGTATTATACAAGTACTCTCTCTAACCTCATGAATTCAAATGACCTTTGGCGTGAGCTAAGAAATCTCGGACTAGTAAAACAGACCAACAAAAGTTCAGTTCTCGGACTATCACTAAATGCCATGAATGAGTACTTTGCATCAATTGGCTCCCCCTTGCCAAATGGTAATGATGTCCTTACCCCTAACATCCAATCCATAGAACCTTTTGTTCCGTTCAACGACTCAAATTTTTACTTTAACCATATAACCCCTGATGTCTTGCAGAATGTCCTACGAAACGCTAAATCAAATTCGGTTGGAATTGATGAAATTTCGGTGAAATACCTGAAAGCCTCATCTGCATCTGTAATTCCAGCTCTACTTGATATTTTCAACTCGTCCCTCATATCTAGCACATTTCCCGAAGTTTGGAAATCATCTTTGATTCGACCGATCA
The DNA here is from genome assembly GCA_963169105.1 of Ceriagrion tenellum. Taxonomy (NCBI): domain Eukaryota; kingdom Metazoa; phylum Arthropoda; class Insecta; order Odonata; family Coenagrionidae; genus Ceriagrion; species Ceriagrion tenellum. The sequence goes on along the minus strand of OY720633.1, from coordinate 39,017,502 downwards.
GTAAAGTTAGAACTCCTACTTCTCCAGGAGATTATCGACCGATATCCATCCTCTGCACCGCCTCAAAATGTCTAGAAAAGGTAGTTTATACACAGGTAATTGATCATCTAACCGCTCATCAGTTATTATACCCATTTCAGTCGGGTTTTCGTAAGAACTACTCGACACAGACAGCCTTAATTAAAGTCACTGAAGATATTAGGTACGCCATTGATAAAAAGATGGTGACAATACTGGTCCTGTTTGACTTTAGTAAAGCTTTCGATAGTGTAAACCATGTGAAATCTCAAATTTTCAAGTTCATCCCTTAACTGGTTCTTTTCCTACCTAAATGGACGTCGTCAATCTGTCAAAGATTCTAAAGGAGGCATATCGAACTGGGTAACAACATCTAGTGGTGTACCACAAGGTTCCGTTCTAGGGCCACTTTTGTTCTCGTTGTATATCAGAGACCTTCCAAATTGTATTGCTCACTGTAAATACATGATCTACGCAGATGATTTGCAGATCTATTGCCATTGTCTTCCAAATAAACTCGGTGATACGATCAATAAGGTAAATGAGGACGTATCCGCTATCACATCTTGGGCTAAGCTTAATTTCCTCGTGTTAAACTCCATAAAAACTAAATCCATTATCATTGGTAACAGCAAGATAGTATCAAATATAAATTTCACAGAACTGCCAATGATAATGGTCGAGGAAGAGAGCATACCGTTCAGTAACAGTGTGAAAAATTTGGGATTGGCATTAACCATGAATCTTTCCTGGAAAGAACACACTATGAGGGTATCCAACAAAATAAATGCAATTTTACATCAATTTAAAATCCATAGAAATCTACTACCACTTCAGTTAAAAAAGAAACTTGTTACCTCACTCATTCTTCCCCACCTAGACTACTGTAGTCTCGTGTACAATGACTTAACTGAGGAGCTGAATATTAAGCTACAGCGTTTGTTGAACTCCTATGTGAGATTCATCTTTAATCTACGGCGACATGAACACATAACCCCTTATTTTAAAAGGCTCTCCTGGCTTGATCTTAAATCAAGAAGAAAGTATAACATAGCCTGCTTCATGTTCAACCTCCTCAAATATGGGAGCCCTCAGTACATAATGGATCTTTTTCTCCCAAGTAGTAAACACACTAATGTTGTTACAAGACAAGACCCCTGTTTTTTGTACGCCCCCCAGTTCCGGTCAGCGACATTCCAAAAATCCTTTACAGTTCTTGCTTCAAATCTGTGGAATAACCTCCCAAAATATGTAAAAGACAGTGCTACACTCACAATATTTAAGAGAAAACTTATTAAACATTTACTTGTTTGTGATCCAGGTACTTAGATCATGTCTTTTTGTTATGGATTTTGTTCATTGCTATGTCTGTGGTAAATTTATGTGTTTGAAGAACTAACCTCTGTTCAAGTTCAAGTGTAAATCCCAGAGTTCAAGTGTAGTTTTCTTTTTTTACTCTGGTTGTTGAACGATTCCATTCTTAATTTTTCTATGTACAGATCACTCTTTATTGGGTTCCTCACGGTTTTTTGTTTGATGGCTTTACTAATTTTTATATGAACGAATTATTCTTTATTTGTTTTCTGATGGAGTATATGATTTATTTTCTTGTCATTTGTCCTAGCACATCACATTATGTACTACCTTGTTCTAAAGGAGTTCACTCCTAGAATAATACAATAAATTTATTATTATTATTATTATTATTATTATAACTCGCAACCATGGTGTAAAAAAATACAGTCATCTATCATATCGACGCATATTAATCTTTCACGGACACATCATCTGTTTTGAAAATATTTATAAGCACAGCAAAAATGTTTTTACGCCATACTGCTTATCCTGTAAAGGAAGATAATGACTCCAAAACCTGAGTATAGATCTTAAATGCCGTAATTTTGTTACCATGACTTGAAACAAAGCTGTAGGAAAGTTGAAATTTGCTTCCCCAAGCCATAATTTAGTGCAAGTAAGGATATTATCTTTCCTGTGTATATTTGCATCGTATTTTGGCTTACGTTGCATTTTCCATTGCTGTTCCAAGTGGGGACCGAAAACATTTCTTCTCTATCGAAACTCATGGTTGTTTGTAGAACAAAAGCACTCCTTATTCCAAATATTAAGCTCGAATGCCACCTGAATTGCCAGAACATACTTCTGTATCAGTAATTGGGTTAGTTGTAGGTTAGATCTAATTACATATTAACTAAATAGTACAAAAAGGTTAGAGCACTCTCAAAACACCTTTTATTATGTACAGGACCTGAGTTGGAAAGTTGGCAGATGTGACCTCATGGATTGCTCGGGAAAGTTTGAAAAGAAATGGATGAGTTTATCGATTGATTGAGAAAGGGGGGGATCTCGGGCACGTATTATCGAAAGAAACTTGTTTCTTTTTTCCGCACCTATTTTCGTTACACTTACAGATAGTGTTCCAATGCAATTTATTTGAGTAATTTCACATGATTAAGCTATGATGCCCAATGGCCAAACTAATGCTTCCGGTATAGAAAGCAGCAGTAGTCTAGCGAAGTGGATAAAACCATTACATTGTGAAGCCAACGTTGAACGACGACTTTGATATTATTACGCACTGAGTGCTGAGCGTCGAATATTTCGGACAATGGCAATGAAGGTACGCTGCATGATTCCGACAAAATACCTTTCAGCTCAAACGTTCAGAGTGCTAACACCATCACCGTGTAGGGAGGACGGGATTAAATTCCGTGAGGTCTTGGAAACCATGTCTTTTGCTCGGAATCGAACTCTGCCTCTCCCAAATGATCTCTCTTCGACCCGGGTGGTCCTCCTTGCCGTCCCACGGGAGCAATTTGCGCCGGTCCCTCCGAAACGCCGACGGCTAGCGGCCAATTCCCGGACAGCAGGTCCTCTCTCTACATCCCTCCATCCCCATCTCCGGAAACCGCATTCCTTTGTCCTCCTTACCTCCATGATCGTCACCAATTTCGCTGCATGCTGCACAGAGGCCACGAAACATGGCGAAATTCCATGCTGTGGCTCCTGACCGTGTAGCCTCATGACGTCAGGATGATTTAGCTGTCCTCCTATAAGAAAGTACGCCGCAATGTACTTGAAGAAATATAGTTATCGCCTTTCGCAGAACTTAAAAATTTATGATTGGAAGACCTTAAATAAATGATATTTACACTATGATTTCGTTAAATTATCGCCGGAAAATAAACGGAAGTACTCGATACGATGGCAAAAGGGAATACTTAATCAAATTATTTTAAATACGCAATCAACCACATTGAACTTATCATATATGTAATTTATACTTCATGAGCATAGACATTGGGAAAAAGAATTTTCATGGCACCTCAATGATTTATTAAGAAAAAAGCGAAATGGAAATAATTTTTTAATCGGAGATTTCCATAAATGTATTCACAAATAGCGCGCAATGGGCATACAGGGTGAATAATTTGTCGCGAGATAGCAGACTTCAATTCCCTAAAAACCACGCAATAAATATTGCTTGTTTACAGGAACTGAAGAGCAAGACGGTAGGCCAAGGAATAATTATCGAGGGAGTCCTAAAGATTAAGGTAGTCACAATTATGAATCAGCTCAGAATTCAGCGTTTAGTTGAATATAAAATGAGGGAATGAGCTGTTGCAAATAAATATTAGTATAGAGAAGAATGTTTTCTGTTGCATATGCAGGACGAGATACGAGAACTCTAAACACATAATCGAGGATATCTGAGGACAAACCATTATTTTACTCTGTAATAATTACCGCGTCTTAGAAATAGTAAAGGATGTACCTTTAGGTTAGCAATTGCAAATCGTCACAATGCGAATGAGAGACAGAAGTCAGATAGAAGCTAAAGTTATCAAAGGAGTAAGACAAGGATGCAACCTTCACTAGCACTGTTCAATATGTACTTGGAGGAGGCCATTAAAAAAGCACAAGAAAGTAGACTGAGCGGGATAAAGATAAACAAGGAAGAAATTAATATAATCCGCTTCGCAGATGATATCGCAGTCATAGCTGGAAATTGCAATGATCTTCAAAGGTCGCTAAACGTGATGGACCAAGTTCACCAAGAATACAACATGAATATAAATAAGACGAAGCTAAAATCCTACGGAAGAGAGAAGCTAAATGTAGATGTCACCTTGAGAGGGAAGGCATTAGAGATAGTGGGTCTCTTCACCTATCTCGGTACTACCATCACGCGGGACGGAAGAAGTACAACGAACGTCTGGACGGGCAAGATAAGAAATGATGAAGTTTACAGGAGAGTGGAAGAGGAAAGGACCATATGGAACACTATACAGAAAAGAAGAACAAGATTGATTGGACACTCATTGTGACACAATAGGTTTATGAAGAACATAATTGACGGTAAAATAGAGGGAAAAGTCCCCAGAGGAAGACCAAGGAATAAGTTCATGGACCAAATAAAGAGGAAAGTACATAGGAAGAGATACCAGGAGGTAGGGGAACTAGCATTAGATAGGGATGGGTGGAGGGCTGCAGTCAACCAATCTTAGGATTGAACAAGCAATGATGATGATAAATTTAGGTTTCCAATTTGAATTATCATGAAAACTAGTTTAGGATAAATAATGGATTAGTTAGATTGTGAAAACTCTTCCACAGATAATGAAAATTTTGTTTAATACTTTTTCTCTATGTTACTCTGAAAAACATTTTCTCGTGCGAGGCTATAGAGTACTAATACATGCATCTTGCATGCAAGATGGAATTGGTGTTTTCTTGTGACTGCGTGAAGACCTTAGAACAGTGGTAAGGGTGCGCTCAATTTCTTTCAAAAGGGTCATTCCTTGTCAAGTGATCCAATAAAACTTTAATCGGTTGTATTTCCATTTTTGGAAAGAGTCATTTCTTACCACATTACCCACATAATATACCCACATTCCTTAGCATTGAATGCATTTACATGAATTTAAATATTTTATTAAAAGCAGTGTGTTAAAAATCTAATTATATGCTTTTACAACCTTTCTGATTGTTGTAAAAGTATTATTTCCACGCGTATAGCAATTGTTGAATATATTCTTCTACTTGATTTTTAAAGTAAAAAAACGTTGAAATCAGAATTTCTCTCTTAGTTTGGTTTTATCAAGTAGAAAATAGTTTTTTTTAAATGTTGATTTCGGGGTTTGTTTCAACAATGAAAATATGTAAAAGGAAAATAGAAATGTTTTCCATTTATATAAAATAGCATGTTTCCAGTATCTTCCATGTGTCGTAATACTTCTTGAGTTATTACGGATAGAATAAACATTATCATTATCAAACATTTGCTCATGCCATCTTGGAAAAATGGCTGCAGCGAGAATACGAAGAGGGATAAACATTTTATAATTGCAGAATTTGACCGTCAATGAATGTGGCTACGTGTGCGCTTTGCGCGTACAAAAAATGAATTTTAGAAATGATCATGCAACTATCATTGGGATTAATATAATGATCCAAATGATTATATGCAGACCTAACCAATCACTTGCAAGCGAGCCTTAAAGGGGAAATGGGTAAAATTCAAAGATAGCTTAAGAGTGAGGTGAGTTGATCATTAGGTGCTATGTACACTTCCATGATGGCACGAGGGTCGTCCAATTAGTCTTTAGAAAAATATAGAAAAATAAATTATTTTCTGTACTTTTGTATTTTTCAACGTAATCTCCCTATAACTCTATACACTTTTCCAAGTGTTTCTTTAACTTTTTTAAGCCGTCCAAAAAGTTGGATTTCGTACATTCCTCAAAATAGGCAGCTGTTTGGGCAATGACCTCCTTGTTCGACGTGAACCATTTTCCGCCGAGCCATTTTTTTCAAGCCTGGAAATAACATAAAATCACTGAGGGCCAAATCCGGTGAATACGGTGGATGTTGTTATAATTCGAACTTTAATTCCACAATTTTGGCCATCGAAACTGCGCAGGTGTGCACCCGTTCATTGTCTTGATGAAGGAGGGTCTTTTTCTTTTTCAAATGAGGACGTTTGTTCTTAATTTCTTCGTTCAGCCGGTACAATAACGACGGATAATACACTCAAGTTATTGTTTTTACTTTTTCAAAGTAATGCAATAACGACGCATAATACACTCCAGTTATTGTTTTTCTTTTTCCTAGTAATTGGTGTAGATGATTCCGCGTGCATCTTAAAAAACCGTGGCCATCACCTTGCCGGCTGATTTCGCCGTTTTCGCTTTCTTCGGAGCCCGTTTGTCTACAAAAACCCACTGTTTTGATTGTTTCTTTGTCTCTGGACTGTGGAAATGTATTCATGTTTCATCCACAGTCATGTATTGACGCAGGAACTCGTCAGGGTTGCGAAGGAAAAGCACCAAAATAGCCTCAGAGTCGACCACACGATTGAATTTATTCACCACTGAGAGCAAACGCGGCACCCATCTTGCCGAGATTTTTCTCACACCCAATTATTCGTGCAAAATTGAAAACCTTGCGATATGCCTGCGGCCTCAACTATTTCGCGCACTTGGAGTAATCTATGACTTCTGGCTCAGGTTATCGAAATCTCATGAAATTAGATTAGTAGATTTTTTTCTTCTTAGTTTTCATGGTATACATGACCAGGACTAGGACACTGCCCTGTGAATGCGACTGAGCCGGACTCAGCCACATGTAAGAAAAATCTATATTTTCGGCATCGGCCGCGGTCACCACTGATCGTTTTCTTAATCAACTTTTTAAAGGTTTTGGAGTGTCTTATGTCCATCAATCTCTAAAATTATTTTTTTCCTTTGCAGCTGCCAATAATTGGCTAGAAACAGTGTCTAAATTTTTGTTTTATAACACCAGTACTAGCGACGATACACACACAGCAAGATATCATATAAAAATCATATAAAAAGAACCGCTCTCTTGGCCAGTTTTAATTATATATCCATACCTTATCCACCAACAGGTTCTGTATGGGCTCGACTTAGTGATTTTCAGAGAATATTGAAGGGAGCGATTTCCGCAAAATTTTTTACTTTTACAAAATTTTTTACAAAACTTTTAGCCATCGTGTATCGTTGATGCATAATGAGTGAAACATATGCGCTAATGCGCCAATTAATGGAAAATTACCGTACAAAGTTTGAGCTCATTGATAGTAGAAATATTTTTGAAAACTGGCCAGTTTTTTTGGTACCAGCACATAATACATTGGTTCAAATGTATACAAATTTTTATTTATGTTCCGAGGCAAGGTCTTTCCTGACGATGTCAATCCCTTTTAAAAAATCTGAAATACTACGTCAGAAAGAAGTATATGAATAAAACTTAGGGAAATTATCTCCGGAGCGGACATGTTTTCAATGTCATTTTCCCTGGGAACATTAATAGGTCATTTGTTTATTTGTGCCACTTTTTCGATAGATAGAGTAATAAATTAATCGATATATGCTTGTTTTATAATCTGTGACATATTACTAACTTGTACATTTAATGTGTATAACTCATGTATATCTCCCGAAATGAATTTACTTCAATCATTCGCCGTGATAAATTAAAAATTACTTATTCATAGATATAGTTTAATTTGCTTTATAAAGTTATAGTGTCGTGTGTATTGGTATGACTGCCACATCCCATGGAAGTGGTTTGCTGGGTATTATGTAGATACATATCTTGATAAAAATCTATTCTTTTCCATGTTGGCTTGTTAAATGGAGAACATTAAGACATTAGTGCTCGGGAGGATAGATGGATTTGGGGTTGAGGGAAGGACTTGATGAGGATTTATAGAAGTATGGAAGGAAACTCTGCATTTGAGGTAGTTCTATAAATAGAAAGGTGCCAAGAGCATAACATGCCATCTGATGGACGGAGTTCTGCCTCATGAAATGGCCTTTACATGGTATCCAAGTAGAGGAAGGGTTTCAACTGAAAAAAAACCGCCACTTCCGGGAAGCTGGACTGTAGCTACCAGTGCAAACCGATACCATTGGCATTATTCCTCGTCCCATGTGTTATTCATCATCACTCAGAGATAAAAAATTTTCATGTGGCCTATACTTCCATAATACCCTAAGAGCCTCTACGAGGGCGTGTGGCAATTTAGGGGAATGGGGATAACATGTAGGATGTTAAGATACCATCTATGAAAAGAGGATAATATGGAGAGAGGGAATTGGTAGAGGGAAAGGATAATAGTGAATTTAATTTTCACAGGGAAAATTAATGTTTCTGTTTGTATTCAGTATAACTTTAGAAATAATTTAGATTATATACTACCCAAACCAAGAATAAACCTTGTACAAAAAGTTGTTTCTGAACATGGGACCTAAAATATTCAATTAATTGACAAATTTAATAAAAAGATGCAAATCAGAAAAAACAAATTTCGAAAATGGTCAAAAAATGGTTACTGTCTTAAATTTTGAATCTTTTTCTGATTCATTTTTGTTTACGAAAGTGTTTTATATCACTGCTAAATAAATGCGAAATAAAATTTTGTAAAATGCTCTGAGATAGTTTCTGCTAAATGAAAATGTTGAATGTTTTTCAAATGTTTAAATGTATTTTGTTTTTATTCTACTGAATTATAAGTTCAATATTTTACCGCAACAAAATGTAAATTGAAAATTTGAAAATGGTTAAAGGTTATGTTTTATGAAGAAGTTGAATGTTATTTCCTTATTTGGTGCTACAGAAATAAGAAGTAGGTACACTATTTCACTGCTCACCCAATGTGAAGGGAACACGTAAAACATTGTTGGTGGCTCAATTCAGGTCTTGACCTTAGAGCCCACCTAAGCTTCCGTTGATATGTTTAATTATTTTGTAATGTAATGTTCTGCAGATGGAAGTAAATAAAATTCTATTCTATTCTGTATGGTATTCAATTATGATGCGTGGGGTGTTGGTAAATGGGAAGTAAGAATGCAGGTCGTATCCTCTCCACATTTTTACGCGGACAAGAATTTTGAACAGCTTGAAGGAAAAACACCATGGGCATAAATAGTAAATGACTTAATGTTGGCCATAAATGTTTATTATGATTGAAGTTCCTCCATACTTTTTTGCATAGTGATCAAAGAGTTGTCCAAGCAATGACTTTTCCAAGCAAGACACTAGCGACGTCTCCGTATCTGTGCAAAAAATCCATTGCAGCATCAGGTGAACTAACTAAGCATCTTCCATTAAACCAAAAAATGCCTTCACTTTACTTAAACCCAACTTCACTTTACTTAAACATTTATAAAATATATTTAAATAATATTATTTATTAAAAAATTATTTGATGACACTGATCAAGCTTAAGTTTGAATTAAGCCCGAATCGTTCATTAAAACCTACGTTGTCGCCCCTAATTCGCTTGTTCTCACTAAACTGGTACATTCCATGCCCACTCCACCGTTTTTTAACGTCGTGTATCCCGACCTAAGGGTTTTCCATCCACTTGAATTCTTCTCCCCTTTCGAATATAAAAAAGAAGCGCCTCCATAAATATCGCATCGCTTTCGACCTTATCAATTATTCTACACCACTCGCTCCCCATTCTCCAGCCGACCTTAATACCGTCTCACTCTATATATCCTCCCTTTCCCCCTCCTCCCCTCGTCTCTTTGCCATTCATTCCTCCCCTCATGACCCCCCCTCCCACTCCCTTCTCCCTCCCTCTCTCCTCCTTTGCATGCACTTTGTGTTCGACCTCTCCGCACACCCTCCCTCTCTTCACCAGTATGGACCCGTTTGTGTGTGTGTGAGTTGCGTCAGCTTGTGAAAGGGGAAGAGGGAATGGGGAGGGGAGGGGTTTAAGCTTCCCCCCCCCCCCCCCGCTTCCCCCGGGGCTACGCCTCGCCTTGACCCCATTCAGTAGCAGCCAGGCAACTCACACATGCATACGCCGACGGGGCAGGGAGCTCTCTCACGCCATACATACACCTGCTTGCTTTAGGTCCCATTACCATCTCTTCACCTCACGCCTTACTCGTGGTTTCCGCTCCCCTACCCAGCTAACCCCTGTCGAGGAATGGACGATGTTTATTCAACATAAATAACTGGTAAAGTATGTAGACTTGTAATGTAAATATAAAGTTTTAATAATAATTTGTTCATAAAATAGCCTACCAATTGTCTGTGAGTGGCTACAATGAGAAAGCAATTTTTCTTTAAAGTCGAAATCAAACACACAAATGAAGTACTAAATTCAAAATGTCTTTACTGCACCGAATGGTAGTTTTCAATGAAATCAGGAATTGAATAGATAATGGAGAAAGAAATAAAGAGTCTGAGTACAATCCTGAAACCACTGAAAACAGAGGGAAGAGAGTTTGGACACATTGAGAATGACAAACTCTACACGAATGCAGAAAGCACAAGAATGTTAGATACGATTGGGAAAAATAAAGTAAAATTATTTGGCCATCTAATGAAAATGGACGACAAAAGACTTACAAATTAATTTTTGTTCATGTTCTTAAGAGTACAATTGGAAATTTGTGTGTTCAAGGGAACAGAAAGACACGGAAGCGATGAAGATAACGGGAGACATGATGCATATGTCTTTTATTTTTTAGATTTTAGTGCAATTTAGGGAGAATAAGTGAAGTAATAAAACTATATCCTGAGGAATGACAAAAATTTTATTTTGATTTTTTAAATTTCACACCTGAATTCAAAAAAGTTTTAGCTCTAACAATGGCAGGCATTCAAGATGTTGACCACAAACCACAATGACTCACTCAGAATTCTGTGCTTTCGTCTGGTCTTTTGCTCGTACTTTTGTCTATCCTTCTTACCATCCAGGGTATTTTACTCTACGTCCTCCTCCTTCCTCCCTATCGATGCCCCACTTCGCCCCGATTTACGTCTCGTAAATTTTTTTTTGCTGCCGCACGATTCTGTTGGCTCGTATGTCCCCGGAATCCCGATAGGCTGCTGAGCCTGTCATCAGGTGAGCGAACTCTCATTTGAGAGCGAAAATCTTCTCGCGCTTTCCCGTCGCGACCGCTGACTTGATTATTCGAAAGTTGCGACTCGAAATGCGAGAAAAAGTAAAATGATGGGGATCAGACGCACGTTTGCCATTCACATACCCAAAAATAACTTGTTTACTTGCATTTACCTTATTTACTTGCTTCGAAGTGATGATTTAATATTTCCATATCGGAATGAGAAATTGTTTGGCTTTTGTTGATGAAATTTAAGTACATTTCTGCTGATATTAATCCCTTCGGAATCATGGTGTTAAGAGTGGCTAAATAAATATTTTATCTGCAATATAAAGGACGGTGATGAAATTTTAATCGATAAAGCCCGTGTCAATTATTCAACGATTTGGCCTAGTGTACTTTGGGCCGTTTTTAGTTTGTGCTTATGTATTTGATCGGTATGTAAACCGAAGTCACTGCCTTCTCTATCGATGACGTACGAGTCTACGCACCAAAAGTGTGATGAAATATCCTAGACCTCAACTTTATTTTAACAGAAAGTTAACCTAAAGGCTACTTAACCTAAAGAATGCCAGAGTTTACTCGACAAAAACCTCTAAATATAGCTGAATTTTTACAACATACCCCTATCTTCGCTAACATTTTTTTTAGTATATTATTCAGCTTTCTTCCATACTCGTTGGTATTCTTGTTATTTTCTACCCAGAGGCGCCATCGTACATTTAGGTAAATAAATTAATGGGAGTAAGCACTTTTTCTCAGCGCCTCTTCTGTCTATATCCTCGGCGTACATTCCTTCCATGACTTTACTCGCAGTAAAATAGCTATGTGTTGGAAATGAATCATTATTCTCAGCAATGTTACGCCAAGTGGAAGATTCATGGGAACGAACTAAATGTCGCTTCTACCTAAGGTATTATTTTATCTCACTCTCTCACCTCATAAATCCATGGAGTTTTATCTCCTTTCCTCCAAAAAGCTTTTTTTTTCATACCATGCATTTCATTACGGCCCGACGCTATCCTAACGTAGCATTGCATCTTACTCGCAGTCCAGCGAGTGTTTAAACAGGGGACGGGAAATGTATATTGTGATTTAATTTTTATCTTCATAACTCTCCTGAATCTCCAGCTGAGACGCCTGACTTAGTTCAGCACCCACCCTTTTCGGTAATTTTAATGGAAGTTTCACCGCATTGAAATATTTTAGAGAAGGAAATGTAAATATTTCAGCTTGAAAAACGTCAACCATGTGAAAATATAAGCTTAGAAATGGGAAAGAATGAATACTAGAAATACTTTTACTTTCGGGGTTGCAAGTAATCCATGGAGGAATTCTAATTTTACAAAGATTAGGTTGATATGACGGGTTCCCTTTCCCCAGTATTAAATATCGGCAGCGGAATTTGATCTGTACTTGGGTGGCATGCCGTCAGCAATTCTTGTTTAGAACTCCGTCTGTAGATTAGTGTGTCCAACGGACTTCATTAGCGCCCTACAAAGAAAGCTAATGTCAACATAGGATTTCACTCCGGCCTGTATCCACTCTCCAAATATTCCTTACCTCATCCCCCCGTCTGACACTGACGTGTTCAAATAACCTCAATTGTTGACCTTTTCCCCAAAAAAGACGAAATAAATTTAAAAAAAAGAGTAATAAATCAGAAGCAAAACATTAGTAGCTCTCTAATGGCCGATATATATGATAATGACAATAAGTCGCCCTTTGTACCCGTTTCTGAAATTGTTTAGGATATCCAACTGGTTTCGGTGACTAAGCAATCCTCAGGTACTGCATTAAATGGTAAAATTTAAAAAAACGTATGTTTATTATTATGACGGCCTCCTACCAAGTTTAGGCTTCCGTATATGATTTTATTTTGTCATATTAAGCTTTGAGCATCGAATACCATTTTAGGATCCAGAGAGGATACAATTTGCAGTGCCGGGATTTTAAACTATATTTTATATCCAAAATTGGAATCCCTAGCCACCACGAGAGAGTCATATTTTTGGATTGGATGAATGCATCCTGTGGTTGGTCGATGGTGACAAATTATTTCTCGTAAACCACCACAAATCGATTGCTTGGGGATAATTTTAGTTTCTGAAGTTGGCCTTTTTGCATTTCTGGTGATCCCTGAGTGTGGAGCTAAGATTTAAAAAAACCTTTCAAGAGCTATATTTCTCGTGTTTTACGTGAAAGGCCATGGAGCTCATTTACCCCATATCACTAGTATAATTTTATTACACTCAACATTTCCATGAAAATCTGAGATAATATAAAACAAATAGATGAAGAATAATAACGATACTCCGGTACTATGGAAAACATCTCCTCGATTTCCACTCTTGCATTAGGACTTGCGAAAAAACTCACTCAGGATTACTGGAGCGAAGCAAAGGGCTTGAAATCCTCGGGATGACATAAACTTCTGGACCAAAGTCAGAAGCATTGAACGCGCTCGTTTGATACGGCGTCGGTAGTGGAGGTATTCTGAGCATATATAGCTCTCTAGCGTTGGACTTCCCCAATGAAAAAACAAGAATACGCGACAAAAACGGGGAATCCTGAATCATGGGGTGGTTTGCGGCAAAGGAATTGCTGGAACAGCCACACGGTCCGACCACGGGCGAAGCCATGCCATTCATCATGGCCCCTCGAATTCGAAAAATCTGGAAAAGACTTTCCTGCGGGAGGATGAGACTCCTATGTGTGCACCAATGTCACCGCATCGAACCTTGACATTTTGTTTTATCACCGTGTCTCCATGTCTCGTTATCCCCCGCTGTGATACGAGCCAACCCCTGTCCGCGAGGATTAATGTTTTCATTGTTGCAGTCTCCTTCCTTAAAGGTCGGTCGATGATTGCCGTACACCGTACGTCGTACAGGGTTACCCATCCCTCAATTCCCTCCCATCCTCCCACCCCCACCTCTACGCTACAATGTACGCCCATCGCTGTTCTTTTGTTTCCCTTCCCTCTGGGGAGCGGCTACGGTGGCGCCCTCCACCTCCTCATCGCCGAGTGACATCATCTGCCCGCCGGTGGCGCCCCAAGCGGTTCACATGCGAGCGAGCCCCGGCCATTTTCGACGATACAATGCAATGTCGTTTGAATCGCTGCAGATGTGGTCGCGTTGGAGAGGAGGGAGGGCGTAGTAGGTGGGTTTAACGGGTGGAGAACGCTCTTGTGACATGGTAGGGATGAACCCTTCTCGCCTTCCATTAACGAAAGGGGGCGCATTGAATGTGGCCCAGCCCTAATCCATTGGGGCACTTGATGCGGACGGATGGATTTGGTTGCAAATGATACGTGCATGGAGAAAAAAGTGGAAGGGAGAGAGAAAAGAGAATCTATGTATCGATTGCGCCCTCCTATCTTCGTCCGGGGATGTTATCGCTGGATCACAGTCAAGCGATCGCTGTTACCCCACTGGTCCTAGTTTAGGTAACAACCTTTTTGTGGGGAAAGTGATTCTACGAAAAGAACATCTTACCCTATTTTTTGTATCTGTCAATACTGCTTGTGGGGTGCTAGAAATACTAACATTGATAATTTTTAACAAAATCACAGTTAATGCTAATTACGGGAAACTTATTGTTTTTGGACGAACACATGCAGGCATGCTCAGGAGGAAAATAACACTCACGCGATTGGAACCCACGACATCAGACTAACGATAGAGGACATGACACCGCTACCGGAGCTGACAAAATTATTTTTGATCAAATTTATTCGTTTTCTTTCTACTTTATGTTTAAGCGCTTACAATGTCGAGTGTCTACAGAGTCAATGAAGTGAACGCATGTCGGTAATAATGTTCAAAAAGTATATACAATTCAAAATTATAATACTCATTTAATAATTTTTGACTGCTTACTTTTTTAGAGTTGAATACTCTAAGATATGACTGTGCAATATGCAATTCCTATCATTTTTACTCCCCAGGCTCTTGATGTATCTGGTTTTCTTGAATTGATTATGGATAGCTTGGTACTCAGAAAAAGTAGGTAGTTTCTCAAATAGTTCTCTCAGATAGTACGCTTATTTTTTTCCCGTAAGCAAATTTGGTATATACTACGAATATAAGCTGAAGCGATTATTCTGTATCGAGATGTGACAGTTTAAAATCTCTGTTTTCTGTTGATCGCTATTTGAAAACTGCGCCATAATAACGAGACTAACACAAGAATAAACAAGGTTAGCCCCACTATAGTTAAATATTATTCAAATATATGTGAAAAAAATCAGCAGAGGTTATGCAATAATGGAGTAAACGGCATTTGCTGGTTGAATTACCTTTAAAAAGTTTTATGTTTTCTATTCTCATGACATAATTAAGGTTCATAACCGTTGGATTCCGTAAAGTTATTCATGGAAGAGGTAAATTTGCACAAAACTGACTACCAGTTTTCAATATTTCTGCATATCATAACTGTTGAAATTTGAAGAATTAATTTTACTGTCGTGGAAAATTTATTACTCCATCAACCAATAATTTGATCGAAATTATTTTGTAATTTCCTTGCTATTTGAGTTTTTAATGCTAATAAAGTACTGACACTAACAACAGGAGAAAATTTGACCACTCTATGGGCCATTGAGCCGAGAGTCATACGATTGAATGAGTGGGAATTTATAATTAAACTGAAGTTATACTCGTGTTGTAGCTTCGTATCAATAATAACAACTGAGTACAAATGGTCGACTTTATTCACAATGTACAAATTTGAATAGAATGTTACTTAACATTAGTAATTATTAATTATGAAAAATACTTGTTAGTTTTCCACAGGTCTACTTTAATTGGTATTACCGCTAGTTTAAACGCTCAGCCTCCACTTCAAGTACTTCATATACCTGATAATGACGCTTAAGTGTCAGAAGTAGTACTTATGCGAATTTAAATAAAACTATATATAATACTAAGTGTTCTTTTTTATAATTTACCATGTAGTCACATCTAAACTCACTGAGTTTACTAATACCTATCTTATACGAGTCAGATATAATTATTTAATGATGACTTCTTCGAAATATAAATTTATATATTTACTCTACATACAGTTGGAAATAATAGGAAGTAATGTGAAAGTGCAATAATTTGAGATAGCGGGGTCTTTATTTAATCATTTTGCTTACAATGTAGATTATTTCCCTAAAGTCAAGGAACTTAAACTTCGCTTAAATGAGAAGTTATTAGATCGGAAAATTTAATTTTTATATATTTTATTGTATGTGATTATTAAAGGAGGGTTATGGAGTTATAAACATATGAATTTCAAGCTACTACTCCTGAAGCATGTAAAAGTAGTAAGAGATAAAGCATTCGTTTTTTTGGGTACAAGGGATATAAAGTATAAATGCTGAGATTAGAGACAGTACATTTTCAACTGTGCATCCCGCGGATAGGAGTTAAAGAAAAATGACCGCAAAAACAAATGTTTGATCTTGCGTAAAAAATCAAGAAATCCTCATTCAAACTAGAGCAGACTTGAGAGAGAGAGCCTTGAAGAGTTATCGGAAAGAGGGAGGTAAAACGATCTCGGAGACAGAAGTCTATGATAAAATTTGGAATATTCGCCCTTTGATGTGGGTTGGAAATCCATGTGATAGATGCGGCTCACATGTGAAAGTTTCCATCAAAGATGCTTGTTTCGCTCTGATTCTCAAATCCAGACAGTCAGCCCACTAACTCTCTCACCACGCTCCGAGTAAATCTTTCCACTCGTACTGACGTACTCCCACTATAAAAATTGCAACTCTCTTTTCTAGTCCTTTCAAAATGCCAAGCATTGAAATGAAGCCAATGGTGGAAATATCCAGCGAGGATGAAAATATCTTCTGATCGCTTTAATATGCGGATTGAACCCTCGATATATTCCCATTAAAGAGATCAATCTTCGTGTATCTTCCTTTTAATATTAATGCAAACGAATCCATACACACTGATCAGCTTTCGTGATAGATTTACCTGACGTCTTTGGTGGAATATCACTTTTCCTAAAATAATAAACGATGACGCGATATAACCTTAGAATGGAATTTCTAAGTTTGTAATGTGAACAAAGACGTGGTTGATGACCAGGATTTGATATAGTGGTTGTTGCATCCATGTATAGAAATGCGACCAAACACTCATCTCTATCCAAAGAGAGACAAAACAATCATAAGAATAATTTTAGTTTCCTAGAATTAGTTTTGGAATACAATCATTTAACCAGCCAGGCGTGCAGTGTCCCTAAATAACTCGGCTGGCACATAAATCAGGGAATGCAGTATGTATGTAGACATATTTTCCATTCAGAAATACGCAAGTGGTTTAAACCTTCATTGTGTCATGACTGAAAATAATTTAACTCAGCATAAAACGTTTCATTGAAAAAAGGTTTTAGAGCGACTGTATTTGTTTTAATTGCTTCGACTATATTTACAAATTACATAAAAATGTTCCAATACATAAAATTTTGTAGCTCGTATACAGCAAAATATCATAACGGTTCATAAAAAACACTAGGGTAGATCAATTAAACGAAGGAATATTTGTAAAGGAAGGCTTTTCAGTGAATGATAAGTATTTTAAAACAGGTTTCAAATCGATTCGAAATGCCTCGGTGGGTTAAACAGTTGAAACAGTATTTTTCAGCTTGTTTTTTACAAATGTGAAAAATCCACAACTGCGGCATCCCAAATAGGAATATAAATATAAGAAATATAATAGAAAAAGAGAAATAATTCCTTGTGTTATAGCAAAATGATTGAAATATACCATGATAAATGTCGTTCTCAACGTTTGTATTTAGTTCTAAGGAAAAGTGTAAAATGAGTACAAGAAGGGATAGCTGTAGTGGTCACGATAGTAAGAATGCGTGCATGTCATACGTTGATTGCTTTCTTTATTTTTGCTTTACATTTTTTCCTTTTTAAAGAACGCAGAGTAAAAAAATAAAAAATACGTATCGCTCTGAATGCGGCTTTGCTACATTGCCGTTAGTTATGTAGAATATTTGAAAACTCTCTACAAGTTTGACACAATGAAATTCTTAATTTAGACTGTAGCACCAAAATGCAGTATGCTATAGCATCTTTTGACTTTTGTGGCCAATAGCTGAAGTCGGCAGAAATTATATTTGTATAAAGTTTGCCTTGAAGTCGTGGCAACATTTTAATTCCTTAATTCAATGAAAAGAATAGAATCAAATGAACGCAAACTTCCTGACGTGATTGTAGCGTGGGTGAAGTACGACGGCTCGCTGTAATCTGGTTTCTTGCTTTAGTACTAAGGCAATGCCTCCCGTGTAATATTTTGTGACATAATTTTTGAATTTCTTAAACGCACGCCAAAAGAGATGCCAGCATTTGGGGCGGAATTGAAAAAAAAATCCACCGACCACGATAGGAAGTGTATGTGTTAGCCATATTTTGATCTCTTTATTTACCTCTGCTTTTTTACACATCCTTGCCCTTATCCTCCCCCGTGCCTCCATAAACGCTCTTTGCGTTTTCGTGACTCGACCTCTTTCCGGAACTCGATGTTCTCATATTTTTTTCCGCGTAACTCCATCATTTCCCGCTCCGCCCAGCAGCGCCATATCATTCACGCGCGCGCTCTGGCGGGATGGCTTTATCACGACCGACGAGAAATCCTCCCACGCTACCCTCCGGAGTCATCACTTTTTTTGTTCAAAGAAGCGGGGAGAAAAAAAGCCATCCCCGACTCTCAACTCCAACAACAACTCACCGTCGAACTTCGGCAACCCATCCTTCATTCTCGCGTATTCAGACACTGATTTCGGATGCGCTCTCGATTGGCCGCAACGGTCGAGCCTTGGAAGTGGAAGATTGGGGTGGACGTTTGATCAGAGAAATTATGAAATGAAGCGAGAGTTGGCAGGCATTACTTACTTTAGTGAATTTACTCATTACCCAGGAGAAGGAATTATAACCACCTTGGGTATTTGTTAGTTATTTAAGTAATCTGCAAGTTAAGGAAGGAAGATTTTATTCAAAGTCAGAGAAAGCCATGCCTATTTCGTCACGTGAAGGACTTTTTTACCCTGGATTTGATTCGTAATCTCTTACGATTATGTATCAAATCCAGGTTATATCTGCTGATTTTATGCCTTAAATGAATCAAAGCACGTGGTGGTGTGAACGAAAACTCTCTAGGACTTGACATCAGGCTATCTGGTTTTGACCCTGTCTCACTTAAATAATATGTTTTCATAAGTTTACATGTATTTAATTATTATTTCTAATTATTGACTTATTTTGGAGAGGTCAGCTTCCGTGTTCACTCCTTTATAGTGAACCGCATAATTTGCATCGAAATTGCTTGAGTGAGCAACTCAAAGCTAAAGGTTATTACCGCAGTTTCACTTTCATGCTTATTTGGTTAATTCACACAAGGTGAGCTTTTCACCTAGAGCACAGAGAATACAGAGAGGACATTTTCCATTTACCCCCTTTAAATTTTGTAATGTGGAATCCGCGCGTCGGCCATGTTCCTAGCGGAAATTCAAAATGGTCTATGTAGTATAGGTGTATCCCCGCATTACAAAAGTATTCAGAGGTGTTATCACCCGTAAAACGTTAGAAATTTCGGGCCTGAAGTGGAACGAAGGTAATTCTGTCATGTATCTCTAAATTAAAGCAAAAGCAATAGTTGTGCGATGAATAGCACAGCTGTAGAAATCATTTTCACTTCTTAAACTATTACTACAATTCTCAACGCAGGTGAGGAATCTTGCGTAACGAACCTGTTAATCACATCGGGTAAAAAATAAGCTTTAATCAAGAACAAAATAAAAAATTGTTGGAGGTACGTTATGAGAATACAACAGAGAATATAACAGCTGCATGATAGAGAACAGGAACACGGACAGACAGCTAGATGGCAAAGAAATGTGTAGTGGAGAGGCAGCTGGATCCAGGAATATATGGTTTTATAAAAAGTAAACATTAAGTTGATAATGGTAAGAAAAGCCTCAAGTTTATAATTATTCAAAGACTTGGCAGTACCAGAGAAATGAGTAGGTAATATGGGAGCCAAATGATCTGATTAGTAGGGAGTTGATGGACACATCATTTATAAAGCATTGTCCATTTGAACTTAGGTTCTTTTTAAACAAATTCAGATAAAATGGTACAAGAGCCTACATGTTACTCGAGGTAGACGGGAAAGTAGGATGGGGACAAGTAATGGAACAAATGACGTTAATTCAACAGGGAGTTTAAGTCAAAAGATACTCCAAGAAAGTCCAGAATGAGGTTGTAAATTAATCACACAGACGACAGCCAAATCAATCATTAGGAGACTTTTACCATGAATTAGTAAAATTAATTTTTTTTCATTAACCACACCATTGCGATTACATTTACTCAGTTAAAAAAAGTATGTACCTACCATATACTTTGCTCAGTTTCAAAAACACATTCCTGCTGTCATGATTCAGCTTTAATTTATGGAGGAAAGTTGGATAAAACAACAATCATATCAACTATGTAGCTAATTTAATTGAAGCAATGAAGATTCATACAGTCACAGAATGTTGTCCTTTGGAATTGAATTTGTGACACCTGGTTACATTGAGCATATATATTTCATAGTTATATTTTAAATCACCAATACACAGCCAATAAACTCTTGATAAATGAGTTTGAAATACTCCAATATTCTACATCACTATTGATATATGCAATGGCACACAGGCTATAACATAGGCAATGACACATAGGCATGGATAGGCATACATAGGCAATGACACAAAGGCATAAAATGTATGAGTAAATTCACAAGAACAAAATATACATTCCATTACATTGTTTGCGGTAATAATTATCAAATCCTTTGAAGACATCAATATTGATTATTTGAGGAAATAAATGTTCGGAATGGGTAAAATAGTACAATATGTTGTGACTATCCACAGTGACCCTGAAGATATAAATAATTTGTAACCTATTTGTATTCTCCCAATATTTTCCACAATTTGAGATAAAATAATAAATGATGAACTGGTAAGTTTTCTGGAAAATGATACATTGATCTTTCAGAACTATCACCTTCAGAACATAGATATCAACAAACAGCCATATTTGAGGTATTTCAATAATTTTGCAAGCATCTGAATAGTAACATGAACATTAGTCTGCATAACTTCAAGCTTTTTATGTCATCCATAGTCATGGTTTCCATTTTTCTATATGCTGATAATACATCAATGCAAATCTTTACTACAAACACCCATTCTACTACACACCAAATTGCTGAAAATTACGAATACATAAAGCTAAAGAATGGTCCTGGTTAAATAGTTCCATTATAAATGACGAGGAAATCATCCTACATTGTTAACCATCAATTCAACCAAAGTAAAAGTAATCTAACTTAAAATACCTCAAATATTGGTCTTACATTGGTTCCCTCCCTAAATTTTGGTGGATATAACTAAATTTTGGTGAAACTAACAAAATTTCACCTATTCAGCTGGTAAAACAAACACCAACTCAGGTATGCGACAATTCAGTTTTTTAACCTTTCTCATTTTCCTTGGCTGCTGAATTGAAATTTTATTAATGGCCCTAACACAATGATATATCTTCATTCTAATGAATAATTTCATGCAGTAAACAATGCTGAAATCTGGGCAAGGCAACTGAAATTCAATCTGCATTACATATTCCATCAATTTAAACCCAACACCGGTTTCAAATATTAAACTGGGCAATCTTTCTTCAAAAATAGCATCCATCATGGACACTTAAGTCCACAAATTTCTGCTTTGGCATGAACAAGCCAGAGAATGACTCCTCCCCATAAGATTTTTTTAAAGAATATAATTGTGATGGATCCACCATCATGTTATTCTCCTGAGAGTATTTTAAGCACAACTCACATGAGAGTTGCTGGAGACATTTTTTCACCAAATATCCAGCAACATACACCTCTGCATTCTCCTGCAATATTTGATCTCTATAATCGTGAGTTTGGACCAAGAGAGTTGATTTTCTACTGTTGCAGCTAACTTGGATTATGCCACTAGAAAACTTGTTACATTAAGTGATGAAAGAATCAACATCTGCCAAACAGTTCCCATTGTCAATCCTGTTTCCTACATTTGTTAAAAGTAACATTTTATAAGCAGAATGAAATAAAACTGGAGTAGGGTGTTCACAGTTCCCCCCTTGTTTTCTGATATCACCAAAGAAGTTTTCAAGAGGATCTTGATTGAGTCTGCGAGTCATCAAACATTTTACACCATTGAAAGTAGAGAGTTTTTCCCACAGGCGAAGTGTGGCAGATATAGTCACTTGCCACCCATACAAACATTTGGTTCTGTTTGTTACAGAACGGCCATCATGAGCAACAACTGCAATGGACTGAATGAACTCTGCACTCTATTTTAAAAAGTCTATTACTTTTGAGTCTGCAGTTATAGCAGAACGATACTGTTTTCCAGAATTAAGGGAGGAGCTGTTAAGGCAGTCAAAGAGTTTATCTACTCTAGAATTGAGCTCCACAGTTCCAAGTGCTCTCATTGGAATTGCACCTAAACGTATGTGCGTCTCCAACGCAGCAGCAACAGTGTGACTGAAAACTTTTGTAGCATATTTAGCTTTCATTTTCATGAAATTATTTGGGAATATCATGTTCTCAGTCAATTTCCCAGCAAGCCTCAACTCTGTTTCTTGTCATTGTTATACAAATCAATGATGTCACTCCATGAAGCTACCTTATTGTTGAAATGGAAATTGTGAATCAGGAGATTATTTCTAAGTGCCTTAATCAAGTGGGGCACATCAAATACATAAAGAACACTTCTCCCACCACAAGTAAAAAATGGATTGCTCGGAGTCACATCCAACACCTAAACCAGCTGCTGGAAATTGGTGCCCATATCAGACACTACACAATGCACGTTCATTCCAATACATTGCAGTTTCTGAATTAAATAAAAAATAATGCATTTAATTGTCTCAGATTGGCAAGAATCTTTGATGAAGTAGCAACCAATGGCCTGTTTCCATTTGGTCACTATACCCCTAACCATAATTACCAAGGCAGCATTTGCAGCAGTTACTTGCCCTTCACCTCTATTGACAACACCAATAACTTTATCTTTAGATATGTTATAAAATATATGAGGCTTTAATTGCAACTCATCTAAACAAATCACACAGTGCTGGCTTGGATTCCCCAATTCATTAATTTTTAATTTTAAGTTTTGTAGAACCCAATCAGATATTCCACTGTCTACAGGTAGGTTTGTTAGTACTCGTCTAATTGTCCTAGGAGAAGGAAGTGGAATAAAGTTACTCATGTACAAATATGCTTTTGGGCTTCGAAAGTGAAGGCCCAAGGCCATTGCCTTAATATCATTCTTGTTTTGACGTTTGTTATTCCCCTTCCCAAACATCAGCACAAATCCCTTAATTTTTACTGGGAGGTACTTATCACAGAGTGCCTCTAGGGAGTAATCCTCTGTGTGTGCTCTCCTGAGCTGGTCCTTCAGTGACTTGTTCCTCTTCTTCAGTCTGTGGATTTCGACTCTCTGTCTACTGATTATTTTCTTCATCTCCTGGAGATTGTCGTCTTCTTTTTTGATGGCAGTTTTTGATGGTGTTGGGATGTTCACATGATTTAAAGCACTTTCATCAGCAGGATTATCTCCTGTAAAGAGTTAAGGGAACATATTCAGTAACTGATATCATGCTGACTTGTAATTAGAAATAGAATCTTTCACAGATTAATTTCACACAAGGAAATTAAGACACTCCAGTACTACAATTTCATGCTATAACAAGCAAAACAGCAGGTTTTAAAAAAGCTTCAATCATTCCACTACGAGCACAATGCTTGAACAGCTGCTTCCATTAACCATAAATGCTTTACAGACACAAAATTTAATTTGCTGGCGCTGGCACGCCGATGTGGACCGAGAATCCATTTGCGATATTTTCTGGATACATTTCAAGTGAAATTAAAAGTAAACAAAATGTAATCAGTTTCACGTTATGCATTGGAAAAATTAAAATATCAGCAAGTCTTCATCATTGAAACTAACAGATAACGTCATCTCGTATAACGCTTCCTTGCAGCAGTACAAATGATAGGGAATAACTAAATGATGAATGACTAAATAATGAAATACAGGGGAATAGTATCTTAATTAACGCATCATAAGCAAGTGATTCACTGACTCGGTAAGCAATCGCAAGTTAGACTAAGTACAGAGCAAAAACCTGCATACTTACCATCAGTCTTTCTTGTAGAGTCGATATTATTCCTGGATTTTGGAGGTTTTCTCTGGCTTCCTATATGAGGCGACGGGTTTGGTACATTACATTTCGTCGGTACTGCATGATTGTGGAGTCTATTTTTTAAATAATTGAGGAACATGCTATCCTCAAAATGTTCGCTGCAGATTTTGCAGCTTTTATATAAATACTCCGCACTCTTGTCCTCCAAGTCTTTCCTTTGTGACCGGATCACCCATTCCTTGCACCTGAAGCAAACGATATATTCCAAAGTTGACAACATTTTCTCATATATACAGCGTGCCAGTAGAATTCAATAATAATGCCTAACAGGAAAATATTGAAGTAATTGATCTAACTTACCTCACGGGATCTTTCGGAAATCGGAAAAAACTGTACTGGCTGTTCGGCATGCCGGAGTTATTACGGCAATTTATCGCGGAGCACCAAGAAAATCCACCTTTTCTCTCCTTTTCGGACATTTTGTGTTTCCAGGGAAACAAACTATGGCCAAACGCTTATTGGTGTGGAGTAAATCACCACGAAAGAGAAAAACTCTGTGACGCTCTCACTTTTCACCACATAGACGTGCTAGCTTCTTTCTCAGGAAACGCGCTTACAACATGGCCGGAAGCGCATTTCCTGATTACATGTTAAAGCGCCATCTGTCCTCTCTGTATACTCTGTGCCTAGAGCTTTCATAAGACAGGAGCCCTTTCAGGCAAATACGAGTACCCCTTATTATTTCTCTCTTCTAGAGGTGGATCGTTCGCGAACGAACGGGTCCATGGATTGAACGGGAGGACCCAGGACTGACTTCCAGGGAACGACCGGTTCTTTCGGTCCGTCGTTCCTTTCTGTCCTTCGTTCTTTTCAGTCCATCGTTTCTTTCGGACCGCCATCAATGTCGCTCCGTCGCTCCTATCTTTAAGAGATAGGATGTTCTCTATAATACTCCAAAAATTCATCCACTGATGTTAGCGGTGTATTATTAGAATACATTTTCTTTGTAAAAATCAAACCTATTTTCAAAACAATGCTAATAGTTGGTAATATTACCTTCCCTCTTTTATTCTTCCAACATTCTTAAACGCCTCATTATGATATACTAAGTATTTTAGGTTTTTTAAAATTCTTTAAACACAAAGAACATCATAAAAATAAAATAGATGATCACCGATAAAAAAGGAACGATGAACGAGTGAACGGGTCCCAAAAAGGACCGATCCAGAGTGAACGAGTTCCAAAAAATGAACTGGTTTGCCCGTATGTATTTTCTTCGTCTCCACGTACGTTCAAGCCGTTATCATCCCGTCCATAAAACTAATTCTTCTCCTTTTTACACGCTTGTCTAACATCCTTCCTTCAATCATGGCTTTCAGGAACCCATACTCAATCACCCTGCTTTCTAGCCATCTACTATGCCTCCACTTTGATTTCATCCCAAAGCTTCCTTTCTTCACCTACCATACCAAGCACTTACTTCTTTGTCTTCCTTTTGTCCACCGTAACTCTATATCCTCTTCCTTACCTACATATTTAATGCCAGGAGTCTGTTCTCGTCGTCCAATCTCAGAGTTTACGTTTCTGCTCAATTCAAAGCTACACTTGCACTTGGAACTCCGCTGCTGTTCACTTGTCTCCTCTTTATATCCTTACCCAATGGCATCAGCTCCTATATCTTGCTGAACGCTTCCTTCACTAATGTCATTATCCTCAACCTCAATCCTCAGAATTGTTCACGCATGATAAGGGCGTGACTGTTGATATCGGTTCTTCATCCAGGAAACAGTGAACGAGAATTTTTATCAGTCGGTTCTACTGTCATCTCTTTAACCTTTTCACTCTAGAGAGTTTAATTGTTACCTGTGCGCGTCGGTGCCCACCATGGCTAATGGAATTCAACGACTGAGATATACGTATAAGTTATTTTCATCTAAGGGTCGGTTATTTTGTGGAAGGGCTAGTAATGAGTTTCAGAGTATACATCTGACATGAAGAGTATAGAAATATCTATATCTCCTCAAAACCAACTTTATTCAATTCTCATCTGAAATTTGTGAGATAGTTGCATTATTATGGCTTCACAGCTTCTGAAATATGTATAAAAATTTGGTAATACTCCAGAGATCCTATCACGTCGGCACCTTAGGGTCAAAAATACATATTCCATTAGGATGTCTCATAAGATGTACAGATTTACGCCTTCGATGCCTGGAAATCTCGCTGGAAGCGTGTATCGACGCAGGAGGAGCCAATTTTAACACCTTCTAATGTGTCGTAATGATCTGATCAATAAATTCTTTTAATCGACTCACTGACATTACTTTTCGGACAAAACCTGTATCTAAAATATCCTTAAGGAACAATACTTTAGTAGAATAGTAGTTTTTCACTGATTTCACAACGCATTTCACCGTCTTGCGGCATCATCAGGTTACAGATGATACTAGAAACTTCCACGAGGTGAACCCTGATTCGGTGGAGTGCATGCCTAAAATAAATTTTACTCACTAACTTGAATATTTGTTCTCTCTTAATATCATACCAGCTCAATTAGATTAGACTGTGAGCATTTGCATGAATATTGATCACTCATAATGCATATAGCAATGCGAATAATTATGAATATGACACAAATCATATGACCTAATTTCATTCACACGGGCAGGGGTTTTCTATGAAGAATGTCTTAAATCTGTGAAACTCAGCGACAGTGGACTTCCTTTAAAGACAAAGAGCACACATTTGGATTTACCGCGGGATTTTGCCTCCACAGGGCCTCTCCCTTAATTGGTAGTAATCCATTACTGCTGGTTGTATAGCGGTGGTAGGGGCTATTGGAGTAGTACTGGAAGGAAGTAGGGGTAGGGAGCGATGGAGTAGGTGGCGGCGGAAGGTGGGGAGGAAATGGGTCTAGCGAGATCCCTCCCCTGGTGACCCACATTCAGCCTCCTTGGCTCTTCGGTCCCCAGGTCACGGGAATCTGGGTCTCGTTTCAATAAATGTCTTCCGCGAGTTGAAAAACAATTTGACCGGTTGCTCAGGACTCCTCCTGTCCGTTTCTTCCAAGCTGCTTCTCTCTTCACTTCGTTTTCTCGATGTCTTCTCCGCTTTTGATCGCTCTTGTTCGAAGATGAGAGAGATATTAGGAAGACGGGCGGTAGGAAGTGCGACCGGCGGCAAAGTTTTCCTTATCGGTTTTCGAAACGCCGCGAGGAAAACGGTTGGTGCATCATTTTTTTTTCATTTCTCCTCCTCCAACTTCCCACCGATATTCATGCCAAAGACGTTTTCCTATGCATCTGACATGAGGGAAACAAAACGGAGTGCCATAAAAAGTAGACCAACTCAGAGCTTGGCCCGGTTGCAGGACGATAAATATTTTTTGCTGGATAGAATGGAGAATCCCAGGTTTACCAATGAACGAAGTCGTATGTTTAGTGATAGGTAAGAAATTAATCCTGTGTCATAATAAATATTTAAAAAATTAAATTACTATGATTAATAAATGTATAAAGCAAACAAAATTCACTAGCTTATTCGGTGACATGTGTTTCGATGGCTAAGGATCTCTTGCAATTAGTTTCTGCCTCATGAAAAGCAGGGGCAATAGCATCCCTGCGAAATCGAGCCGTGTCCAACGATACTCAACTTCTGTTTCGGAACGAAAACCGATGGGAACATTCATTTAACTGTTTATTCTACATAGATATAATTAATATTGAAAATTTACAGGTTTACATATTTGAAACTCAGAGTTGTTGACTGAGAGTTGAAACACTACCTTTAAGTATTCTCCTCTTCTATCTCTCTAAATATATCTTCTCTGAAGTTAACTTATCTTTAAGGCTGTCAGGTGTCTTCTAATACCGCTAATTGTCATACTTTACAAACCAGCTCTAACATTCTTAGAAGTTAAACGATTATTCTTTTTTATATTGAGATCAGCACCATCAGTAATGATCTACTTGTTCACAACCAACCCAGTCAGTGGAGTTCGAATTTGGATTGATCCAATAATTCAAATAAGAGAGGCTTTAACCACGACTTTTACTTAATCCATACTCATATTATGATGCTAATTTTAATTGCCGTATCAATAATCAATGTCAATATGCAGTGATTTCAGATGTGTTAATATAAGTTGATAGTTTTCATCAGATCCAAACTTTAAAGTTGGCAACTGAAATTCACGGACTGAAGCCACTTCTTGTGCGAGTTCTGAAGAGAACTGAATTCTATTAGTGAGGGCAGTGCTTTAATCACTTTGTTTGAATTAAAACTCATGCAAGGGAAAAATATTCAGAAGATTAATTGATCATCAAAATAAAATCAAAGTAATGATTATTTCAATTTTTGATTAACAATAATAAATACCCATTTTTTACTGAATGTAGTGAACACTTAACCACTGTGAGTTGGTAATCATCTTGTCAAGCCACTTTAAAAACTGTGTAAACTGCGCTCATTCTAATACATTGAAATATGCCCTGAACAAAGTGGTAAAAGTTCTCATTCTACTAGTCAAAAATAAAAATCTGGAAGAAAAATGCTTTAATATATCTCCAAAAAATCATTTATGGGGTCCATCAGCTTTAGGACTGTTAGTCTCTAAGGTAATTTGCTTGGATATCAGCCTTATAATGTGGACACCCCGGCTTAGTTTGAAAACAAAATTTTCAAGGCGCTAATGGGACCTATAATGGCTAGAAACTCCTACAGTGAGAACTCCACTCAGTATAGTTTTTTTAGACCCTGGAGCTCTATTCAACGAAATAGTCGGTGAGGGCTGAAATACGAAGAGTGAGAGAAAATAAAATGCTCGAAGCGTGGTGCGGAATCGTTCCAACTCGCTGCGGATGCATTTTGTCAGTGAGACGAGTGGCCATTTTAAAATGGCTGTGAAATACCATTCACGTAAAATTTTCGCGTCAGCTGCGGCCAAAAAGTTCCTTTTTGCGTCATTAACAATGCTTCTAAAATTTTTTGGACACTTTTTTTTTTACAAAAATCCTTTACATGTTAGTCACATCCACCACAAGTACCACGCTCTTATTAACTTCCATATTTCAGGCCGTCCTCTAACATCCGGAATGATCATCCGGTTTCCTTCTTTTGCAACATTAAAAGCTATCGCTACAAGGTGTATGAACCTAAATGGGCTAAAAAACACTTTATGTATCCGACAAATGCATACATGTTAATGTAGGCTATATCGTTGAGAGGAGGATATGGGGTCTACAACAGTGGGAAAGGCATTTTTCTGTTGCCTATGACGGGGCAATAGCTTTTCATGATGTTATGAAGTTTAGCATTTCATATTGATTATATTAAATGGAAGATTATTTTTGTGTGAGAATTAAGGTCACAATGGAAGAGGCTGGAATGATATCACAATTGGAATAGCTATGAGCCCAAGAGGCATTCTACCAGAAAAATATTGTACATACATGCATACATGGAGCCATCCAAACGAACTTGGTTGTGAGGAAGCACATCAGCAAATTGTTTACTTGTAGCATGCTCTTATATAGCAGTGAATCTTGTATAGTGACTGCTGCAAAGTAAAGAGCATTAGAAACAGTGGAAATGCAGTGTTATCGAGGAGCAAAGAAAACAAGTGATTGGAGAGAATAACCAATTAAGACGTCTTGCGAGAAGAAATTTATGTGAAATTCCTTCAAAGAAGACCCGTAATGATGGGAAATACTGTCTAATAACAGTTTCTCGAAAATGGTAACGGAAGGAGAAATAAATGGGGAAAATTACCAAGATACACCAAAGATGGAATGCGTTTAACAACATATGAAAGATGTCAATGTGGGAACTGACATGTTGCGAGATAATGGGGATTTGAGGAACCTCTTGCAGTAGCAAACCATTTTACTTACTGATTAGTTTTGAAAAAATCCAACATTATATTTATTTATTACCAAGAATGGAATAACTATCAATTTAAGGGCATAAAATCCTTCCCGTAGCCTATGAAGAGGCTAGTTAAAATTTTTTCGTGGGAGGCACTTATGCACTAATCACAGTATGTGACCCACTTTGAATCTGATGCTGCTGCTGCTCTCAATCAACACAATTAGTTTTCCAATCCAAAGATTGGTTCATTGTAGCTAGCCATTCCTTCCTAATGAATGCTACGTCTCTCTTGATTTGGACCATGCTACTCCACGCGGGGACTTGACTTCACCCTTAAATTCCGTTTGAATTCGAAGGTCCTGAGGGTGTTCCCCATACATAAGGTTATTTATCTTCACATCGTGAGCCAAATAGGCCGAATTTCTTTTCCTCTTCTTTTTATTTCTCCATTTATGCTAAATATATATTTCACATGAGAGACCCAATTAGAGTTTTAGCATTCATTATGCATTTTACACAAAAATGTAAATTACTACCGGAAATAATCGATTAATTATTGCATTAAAATATATAATAATCCTTTTTGATAAAAAATAATATAATTAACGCTAATAAAAGGTAATTATATAGAACTGTGTTTAATTATATCGCTAATAAACCAGATACATTTATTTCGGTCATTTCGTATAATTGTATAATTTTTTGTCCGTTATTTACTTTGTAAAAGGCAAAATATAGGAAATATTTCTCATTTACGATGAAATACAAAAAAATGCTC
This sequence comes from Ceriagrion tenellum, assembly GCA_963169105.1. Taxonomy (NCBI): domain Eukaryota; kingdom Metazoa; phylum Arthropoda; class Insecta; order Odonata; family Coenagrionidae; genus Ceriagrion; species Ceriagrion tenellum. Next base: position 38,986,664 of record OY720633.1, on the reverse strand, counting down.
TGGCTTCTTAAAAAAACTTTGGTAACTATCAAAATTACATTGCTGTAAAAGGGGATTGAAAGAGATAAAACCAGATCACAAATGGATGAAAATGCTAATATTACGTTTCCAGTATGATCTGTACCGACATAGTGGCTTCATTAATGGGAAAAATATGATGTAATTTTAACTTCGGTCGAATATTGTAGGCTTAACCAATGTACGAGCATAACCTCGAGTTGGCGTTGTACTTTGAGGGGGAGCCGGTTGTGTCTCACAGTTACAAAATATAATTTTAGGTGTAGACGAAACTTTCCGCGTAGAACGTATCGTTCAACGTGTTAGCATGTTGATTCGAGAGTTATTTGAAAACCTATATCCGTTGGATAAAAAAATTGGAATTTCTGTTTTCCAGCTCTTACTTTCCGGAATGAGTTGGTATCTTAAGATGATTTTTTACTATATGATGACTAAAGTGTCGTTTACAAAATATTGCTTTTCCTCCTTTCTAGTTTTTTCGCAAATTGAAGTTGAAATCACATTGGATTTGACGTGAGGAAAACAAGGGAAAAACTATTTTTTTCTTCTTCACGTAAATGGAATATTAAAGTAAAACTAAGTTTTTGCAGCAACTCTCCCTGGGAAAGGTATGTTAATATAACATTCATAATAATTTAACTGATATATTTTGCAAGCTTCTGCAATAATTTAAGCCAAAAGCCATATATAATTGGAGAGCGTGCTGCATTCGATCCTTAAGGTAGTATGAGCGAGATAGTTCTCCAGCCATAACGGAGACATTATTAGAATTATGCGTTTTTATGTCAGCAGCAATAGGAAGGATAAATTACATTTTGAGGTATTAAAGTTGCAGTAATATGTTTTCTTATGACTGAAATTATTGGAATGAAATATGAATGTTTTTATAAGTTTTAAACTTAACTAATTTTTCCCGCGGTATAATTAAGAGTCCTCCACAACGGAAGGATTTTTGCAATTGTGAACAAAATTACTGCGGTGACCAAATGATTAATTTTTAAAATAGTTGAGAAAACATACAAACTACAAACAGTTAATTTTTATAAAAATATCTGGGTGTTAGCAATTCCTCATTTATTAAATAAGGTCTCTTGAGGGTGGATACACGTAACATTTCCCATGAAAATGTACTGGTATTTTGGGTCGAAAATCTCGGAAAGTAGTTCGGTAAGGGGCTGATATTTTTTGTATCTTTTGATACGAAAACCTCCAACTACCTTAAGGGTGGAAAATATGAGGATCAAAAATATAAATAAAAAAATATAAAAATTTATTTCTTTTCTACTGGGAAATGAGTGTTATCATTGTGGGCAGTATTTATTAACGCCTGATTTTGTTCTCTCTACACACCTCTAATCCGTATAGAGCCATGCTCTCAACGAATTCTTTGCTGTACTCTTCCTGAGCTCATATCCCATCCCGTCTCAGCACATAAGTTATTTATTAATCGTAAATGCATCCTTAGCTTGGGGCTTAAGTGCACTCCATATTTAGTTGACTGTTTCGGGATTATGGAGAACACTGATGATAAACCTACGCTATGAGCGTTCAAATTTAAAAAAAAACAAGGAAACCACTACCAATGTCGCGTTAAATTGCGGTTAATTTCAGAAATAATATTTTGATATTGATTGATGTGTAGTTAATACGCTGCCACCATTGAGGTAGATGGAGAGACAGTTCTATCTCGTACAGTACTGTAACCCGACAACCGGAATAACAACCATATCGCTAATCCCTGCTCTTTCCGTACATTCTTTTGGCTATCACAAGGGAATGGACGAATTTTGCGGATGTAAAGCAAGAATACCCACCATCTGTTTGAAATTTAAGGCAAGTAGCTTTTGAAACATATGTTTGCTACTCAGTGCAATGGATTGTACTCGATTTTATCATAGTTTTTACCGGGAATGTGGATTATTATTAATTTAAATATTTAAAAATATTGTGGCGTAACAGATCGCCATAATTTTACAGGTTGGCAGCTCTACCTCGCGCGGAATGTCCGAACACGGAGGGTATTGTTGAACAGGGAGGGAGAGAGTTTTGTTGGAAGTGGGTCCGAACGTGTTGACGGGGAGTGGAAAGTGTATGTGCAAGTGATGTGTGGAGAAGGAGTGTGGACGCATCTAGAAAATAAGTACGAGTGTCGGGAAGTAGAGAAAGTGGACAATTCAAGGAGGACCAGGCTTACACCTAGAAGGATACAGAAGTGGGACAAGGTTTGGACGGAGGAGAGGAATGAGGAAGGTTGATGTGTAAACATTGTATTACATGTGACGCGGGTAATAGAAAACGTTGTTCAATATAAACGGTAACGTGATTGATGTGTACCCATTTGTTGCAATATATTTGTAAAGAGAGGTAAAACCAGATCAGAACCTGGATGAAAACTACAAATATATTTAACGTTTCCTGGGTGATCTATATCGACTCAATCGCTTCATTATAGGGATAAAAAAATGAAGTAAATATGGTCTCGGTCGATTTGTTGCAGTAGTAACCAAGGGACGAGAATGACCTTGAGCTGGCGGTGTACATGGGGGAGGAGCCGGATACGTCTCACAGTTCCTAAATACCATTTTAGGTGTAATTATGATATTATTAATATTACTATATTATTTACGATACGATATTTATTAATATTATTATATTAAGATATTATTTATATTATTTACAGAAATGGAGCCCTTTTACAAATCACAAAGTCAAATGAAAAAGAGGAAATAGCACTCATATCTTTATAATTAGCCAAATTTCTTTATAAGACATTGCACACCAAATTTATAAAGTAAATGTAGACGAAACTCTCCACGTGTGGGAGATAAGTGCCATGGATTGTACTAGATTTAACCATATTTTCCACCGGGAATTCGGAGTATTATTAATTTTATATTAAAAAAATACATGCAAAGAGGAATAATACCAGATAAGAATGTCTGGCTATTTTTAAATGTGTAGGAATGTAAAAGTTGTCATTAATTCAGCAGACTTGAAAAAGTTAATGCATGCTGATTTATTGTAAGTTATTGAAGGAAAACATTGTAAAAATCCAAAATAAGTGCGTCAGAGTGTAAACGCTATAGGAAAATTGGGATTAACAAAGATGGTGGACAGGCACAAGACACAGCTTCTAGCCTTGGCAGCAATAACAAGTGCCCTCTTCCTCTAAGATAGGATAGGATTATTTATTCAGGATGTGTCACTACAGTGGTCTCTTTGCACCTCTCTTGTCAGTAAGTAATGCAAAATTTAAGTAATTAAAGCATGATCGCTTCGGTTACTTAGATGGGGTAAAATGTGTAGGCCGTTTTCTAAAAGGAATTTATAATTTCCCTCTCGATCTGTCTCAATGGCAGCAACAAACATAATGAATTTGTCTGCAGCTCTTGGAATTCAAACAGCTCGGACCTGACAGATATTTGTATCGGACACAAATCGCGAAAAGATCTCCATCACCCATCTAAATGTAGAAAGCTATGTAGTCTTATTTTGTTTCCGACGCTCTTCTCAATTACCTAATATTGCTGTATTTTCAGTTCTCATTATCCCTGATTATAGTATAGTCATACATTGGGACGACACATATAATTTTATTTTTAAAAAATTACCTTTCTTGTCCTCTAATAAGTAGGAATGCGTTGTATCGCAGAGTAATAAGTTTACAGTAGGGGAGACATGGACGGCACACTGGATTAGTAAAGTGGTTACAGAAATAGAACCATCCTATTTAAAAAAGTATTCCAAGTGCCCCAATGTAATTTTGGTTCATTTAGTTCACGATGTCCCCGAATATGTTTCTAGGCGACTTAATTGAGCGACGTGGGCGAATGTGCCTCCGGAAGATTACCATTCTAGTGTCTTCAAATGAGTGCGCTTAGGCTATATCGCCCGATTTACAGATGCAGAAGGAGACGACGGCATGCACAATACATTTGATTAGCCATTCGGAGGGGAAATAAAAGATTTTCACCCTATTCTAAAAAAAGGTAACAAAGAGTTCCAAAAAAAGAAGGAGAAAGAGAAAAAGAAGAAGAGCAAAGCGTTTAAGATTCCGACAATCTATTTTTTCTTTTGGCAACGAATGGTGAGGTAGGAGGAGTTGTCATTAATTCAGCACGTACCTAAGGGTCCCCGGAACTTTTCCGAGGGACTTCATGAAGAGTTTTGATTGTTGAAAGAACGTCTGGAAACGGGGTAGGTGGTATGCACGACAGACGGGGAGGGGTGCTGAAGGAAAGGAACGGACCGGGAGGATGGGCCGGGAAAGGCCGAGGGGGTAGAAGGAGACGACGGAGCCGGTATCCCTCCCTGCTCCCAGGGTTCTACCCCCTCCACGTCGAAATTGTGCGGCAATTCATGTAAATTTGACCCAGTTTTCGGGGCAATGGAGGAGTGTATAGGGAGGTAGGTCGCTGGGAGACAGCGTGGAAAGGGGTTGGAGGGGAAGTTCAGGGAGGGGGCGGGCGGGGGAGAGAGGGGAGAATGTATGCAGCTGGCCGCGTTCGCTAGAGAGGGTGGAGAGAGTTCGACCCAGATCTCCTCAAACCAACACCAACACCACCCAGTTATCCCGCTCACCCTCTCCCCATTCCCCCACTCAAGTCTCCCGTTCCAACCCCGCCCATCTTTCCCCCAAACCTATCCTCCCCTATGTGTATATATCCCTCTATCCCCCGTCGCGGTATCTGCTAACAACGGTAATGCGAAAATCCTCCAATGTGAAGGGCAGTGGGGGGGGGGAGAGGAATGCATATGTGGTACGGTGTGGGAAGCGTGGATGGAAAACAAAAAAATAAGGAATATCCCCTGAAGAAGATGCGCGGGAAAAAAGTACCACGAGGAATGCAAACGAGAGGGAACAGGAGGATTCGTCGCGCGTTGTCATGGGATTTGCTTCTCATCGTGTTTATTTAGTATGTTTAAACATTTTTTTATACGCTTGAAATGCCAAAGGTGAAGGAATTAAGAGTGTAAAGAGATTATCACGTGTCCGTTCTAGAGATCAAAATTTTCTCTTCCATTCAGCCAGTAACTAGGGCCGTAGAAATTAGGAGTGGGGACATGTGCCCCAAAAAATTTAATTATCCTTTCATTAATGTATACATTATTTTTTATTTAAACATTCTGTTTTCTATTTACTAAAAGAAAAAAATAGTCGAAGGAATTCAGGCAAAATTTCGAGGACATGAGTAATTATTGTGCATGTCTGTAAGGGAAACACTTCTTTCATTTCCACACTGTTAGGGAACGGGGTAATACGATGAGAACAGCGATACCCGGCCAGCCACCAAAGTTCAGCATCATTGGGCTCGGATCAAATTTGAAGGGGTGATTTTCCTATGAAAACGATCACTGTTGCCCCTGTATGCACGTGGCAGGAAGTGCCAATTGACTTTAGATGTCGAATCACTTTAAACCAAAATACTACCACTGCTCCACACTCTTTTTAATGCACATTAATCAAGGTTTTGAATTGCACAAATACCATTGAATTGTCGTATTTGGTCTCTGTGATTATAATACGTCAACATATTGGTAGTACTATTTATTTATCGCAGTCATGAACTTACGGTTCTTACTTGTAAGAAATAAATTTCTTAAAAAAGGAGAGCTGATAATACACTATGGCACGCAATTTTCCGAAATATATCCAACTTAAGCCGATGGAATTCAAATAAAATATGGTGATTATTAGTAACACGAGCCGTCTCAGGGATGAAGAATTTTAACCGTAGAAAAATTTTTTTTACAGCTATTCATTTTTTCTGGTTCATTTTTCTCAGAAAATCACCTCATAGGAGATTCTTGAAATATGATTACCGGTGATGACGTTATGTTGTTGGTATTCAAGCCCAAACAAGTTGGAGAGAATGTGAATACAACACATTATCGTATGAAATATCAAAGACAAGATCACCACATATTATCCATTTGCAGCATGTGAATATCCATACAATTATTGATAATCGTCATTTACGATAAAAAGTACAAATCGTGTTTGAAAATACACGTGAAAAGAAAAATAATGCAATTGATTTAACATGGTATAGTTTATTTAGCGGGGATGATTGAAAAGCAGGTAAATATTGTCCACATAACACCTTGTTACGGACTATGGTGCATATATAAAGTGGAATTCCTTAAAAATGTAACATGATATTATCCAGAAATACCAATTTAGGGTAACATAGCATTTTTCGGGGATTTTGAACTATAGCAGCGCAAGGTGAATGAATATATTCTTTGCCCACCTTGATAACAGCAAATTTTAAATCATTTAAGGTTTTAAATGTGAATGATGGCAAAAAAATATGCAAAATTATTTTCATACTTTTAGCCAAGCCTATGATTCGCATCTCTTTTGATTCAACTCAAACATTTACGTATCAATGGTTTATGTGAAGTTGTAAAGCAATGATCAAAGTTTTCTCCAAATCTTACGTTCTGACGATGCTGGAAGGCGCGTTTCGAACGCTTAGGAATTGTGGAGAAAAAAGAGTCGAGCGAGTAGCGGTCCAGTAGTCCGGCTTTAAGTGTCGCCAATCCACCTGGGGCATGAAACCGAGACTCGCAAACATAATTCTAAAAAAATTCAATTGAGCCACGATGATAAAACTTGAAAAATGGGTTCATCCCGACGGGCAGGGCCCAGATAGCACCGCGGATGATAAAGCGTTGCCAAGGTCACACTCGTGAGTTTATATCCTTGCACGTGGCATGGAAAATATATGCACGGGTCCGTAAAAAAATTTGGCCGTCTCAAGGCTTGGTCTTGGTAGCATTGCAGAAACATTTTAAGTTTGGGCGTGAGGAGTAAAGGAATAAGCGCATTTTTGCTGCTCAGAGAGATGAATTTGGTGACACGAAACCCCTTCTCCACGAATGGAAAATCAATTAGATTTATTGGTAAGAAACGATGAGAACAGGCAAAAAATAAATATTTCTGAAAATACTGTCATAGGTGCATGAACAAATGCATCAAGTGTTTCCTTCCCTTCTTTAGGATAAAATAGCCGGCAAATCTCTAAGTTTTATTTTATGATTTGTGTGAATGTCAATTAATTACCCTTGAGGATTGAGCAAAAATTCAGTTCATCTGTCTGGTAAGCTGCTAAAAAATAACCAGTAGTTTAATAACCAGTAGTTTAGTTAGCATGTCCTTTATCTGTGATGTGCTACTGTTCGACAAATACCCAATATCTTTTATCTTCATTGAACAGCGAAGATTTTCGTTGGAAACTCCTCCAGGATCCCTCAAATTCTGCTACAACCGTTGAATGAATTTTTGTTATATTTTAAAGAATCGTTCCTCACATAGATCGCTCGGCAAATACTCATTTTTCTGAATTTTACTCCCTCTACACCTATAAAGCGGATCATATTTTAGGTACACTTTAAATATGAGAGACTTGTTTTTCTGTGGGCAATAGTCAAACCTTTTATGGCACAGCTTTCTTTGTATTTTAATGTTTTCGTAAAAGGAGCAAATTTTATTTAAAGAATATAATAAAACTTAAACATTTCTTTTGGGTACAAGACTTCTAAACTTAGTTTGTCAATTTTCCATACTATCATAGAATTCCTAAGAGTTTATATAAGAATTTTGATGTTGGGCCTAAACTTGCTTTTTAGTTAGCATGTTAGAGCTCATGGTGAATGCAGGAAATTCTGAAATTATGAGTTGTCACGAATTTTCTATATTGTGACGAAAGAGAATTTTCTTAGAAGCGTATTTCGCGTATATTGCGATGTTTTTGAAAGCGCTATTTATGTTATCACCTAATCATCATGGAAAATTTGAAAGACCATTTCAATTAAACGCGCATTTACAATGCTTCTCCTAAAATTTGCATTTGCTCCCTAAGCGTATAAAATGCCTGGAGGCATATTACTCGTTTCAAGCTCAAGTACCTTAAACGAAGGTTATTAACTCTTTTAATGGTGCATATCCTCGGGATGTAATTGGCATTATGTATCTCTCTGCAATTTTAGCCCTCCTTTTGGCTATTAATTAAAACTAAAAATAAACTCCCCTCCCATTCCTGAAAGGAATTTTCTTTTCCCTTAAGCTATTGGTACTTACGGGCTCATTAGACTCCTAGATTTTAATGAGAAAGTTACAGAATGAGGGCCTGGTTAAGAGACAAGTCATCTTAACATTTTAAAATTGGGAGTCTTTTGTGGTGTTGTTTCCAGTTTTCTCAACTCTAATAGTCTCTTTAAACCCGAAGGAAAAGGATCAAATGATAGGAAAGTAAAGCCGGGATTGGGTCACTTGAGACACCACCTGGGGTTGGAGCCTTCGTATATGAGGACTATCAACATTATGTTCTCCTTCCATAATTTTATATCACCCGTTCATAGGTATATAGTGAGCTATTCTACGGTCATATTTTTGTTTAATTAATGCTCTTAGAATTTATTTTACGGATTGGGATTTCATTTTTTTATAATATTCAAAACTATTCGAAAAAACTCAGTAAGTACGGCAAAGATAAAGTTGTTTAATTTCTGCGGAAAAGAAAGGAGATAAAATACGTAAAAAAATTTCCATTAAAAACATAAACTGGTAATAGACCTACAGACTGCTAGTTTACCGTCCCAATCCCAGGCGTGAGTGTTTTCTTATGACAATTTTATTGGTCCTAAGCAATTTACCCAGCAAGAATGAATAATCTAATCAGCTTAAACCAAGTCATTCATGTTAAAAATCCTTGGCTTAAACTGGATTTAGACTTCTAGAAATTTTATGAAAAGCCTTCTGAATGATTGAACTATGTGTATAATGACATTTAGATATAAGTGCTGGACTGAGAGCATAAGAATAAATGCCTACAATTGTGCAAAGGTTGGAAAAATAGGCCTTTATGAATGACAATGAGGCCCCTTCAGTCTTCCCTCAGTCTCGTTCACTGGTTGCAGCACTACATTATTCCTTCCAAAAGCGATAACTGTGGGACTTAGGTTGGAGCGAGAGTAATATGGATGATCAAAAAATCGGAGATAGCTGTTGTTGAGCCATGCATAATGTGCCCATAAATTAAAATAATTCGCTTTTGTAGTAATCCTGCCGCTGGAACCAATTTGTGGTAATTCGCGGTTAAACATCATATCAATTGACGGCGGTTCAATTATAGATCTTTCAATTGATGATTATGTTTTAGTCAAGTAAATTACCACAATTTTTCTCCTAAAGTTAATTGGTTGGTTGATTATTTGCGAAGTTGACCAGCAACCAACAACTGGATGACAGTCGGAGAGAAACTTGTAGTCAGCATAATTCTATCCTTAATAAAAGGCGCCAACGGGGCCCCATCCCATCCGAAGAGCGAGGTACTATCCTTGAATATGTTATTTACATGTTATTTGATTGGGGGTTAGGATTCCAACAAAACATCTCCCTCTCTGATTTGGAATTGGACCGAATTCTAACCCGGAATGGGAATTCAGTGCAGGATAACCCTCATAAACCTTATCCACTCTAAAATAAACGTGACTTGATGATGTAACTAGCCATGTAACACACCTGACGGGTTATCAGGTGATTTGACTTTCATTAACTCAGCAAGTTGTGCAGAAGAAGTTGGGAGTCACTACAGACTACGAGGCTACACGCTACGGATTAATAGTCGTAAGAAAGTATTTGATCTGGCAACTTTAAATATCAAGAAGGGCATTACTTAGGCACCAAATTTTATCTCTGTAATTTAATCAAGCAATAATATACGGGAGGAAAAGCCAAAAGGGCTAGAACTAAAATGTCTTCTTTCGATGTATATACCAATTGTGACCAAAATAGACTAAAATGAAGATATGCCACTGACATGACCTTGGTTGTCAATCAATATCATCAATATCAACCTTGGTTGATATTGATGAAAACTTCTCAAGTAAGTCATTGGTTTTGGCTTTCCATGGCCAAAGTTTTGATGAGCCACTCGCTAATCATCCTCAGGGCAAAGGACTCAGTTCCTTTAGTGATTTGCTCGGAGGATGATGAGAGAGTGGCTTATCAACACGTCTGCCATAGAAAGCCTTACCCGGTGAAATACCCAAGAAGCTTATATCACGCCCCTAGCATTCAGTTCATTTTTGTCCTCTTGTCTTCCCTTTTCCTTTTTCGTTATCATTTTTAGCTGGTATCCTAACATCCCCCACCACACGTCTCTCATCTGAGGTGTCTCGCAGCACAAAGATGTAGGTTGCTGCAGGAAAATATAAATTATGCTTCAACTAGCGCGGAGGCAACTGAGCCTCCTTAAAAGCTAAGGTTAGAGAGTAGGGTGGAAAAAGTAGGCTACATGAATAATGAGGTAAACATAAAGATAAGTAGGATAGGAAGAGAGGGGGGAATTAATTGGTTCGGGATGAGGCACCCAGGAGGCGCTGAAATCACGAGAAGGTCGCGCGCAAAGGTTCCGCTCCTCACTTTTTAGACAATCGATAAAGCTACACGCGTGCTGAGCCGTGCCCATGAGTGGTGGGGCACTGCGCAAGCACCCGTCCATCTCCTCCCCTCTCTCGTCTCCTTCCCCTTCACACACACCCACGGCCGTTTTGGCGTTGGCAAAATTCTGCAATAACCACGGTGTAGGGAGTCCAACGGACTACGGGAGGCAATAGCGTCGTTATCTAACGTTGATAGAGGGGTGTATGAGATGCACTTCGTAACAGATGAGGGAGGAATCAAGGGAGGGTGAAGCGCTTGAGGGGTGAGGAGGAATGGCATGAATAACTCTTGGTCAGGGTTAACCAAGCTTCAGGCTCTGCCAGGACGCAGGACCCAAAAGCTTTTTATCTACGTTTCAGATCATCGTTAATAATTGATCCTCGCGGAAAATCTCGGTCTTCCCTCCTAACCTATATTCTCTCTCTTGAGCACTGTAAATTTTCTGAAAGGTAAGATCTTTTTTTGATGCATTGGAAGGATGTTTTGTTATAAATATCCTTCCAATTCATATGTTGTTGCTAAAGTCAGGGTATTAGTTTCCAATGAATAATGCTCATATGGGCCAACACTTTAAAGGAGCGACCAATTAGTGCGGCGAAAAATTTCATGGCAGCCAGTTTCTTATAATACATAAGTAGAAATATAGCTTTGACGAACATCTTTTTTCACTGAAATTACATTAATGTTTTCAATATTTTTAACTCACAATTTATGGTGTAATTAATTAAAGGCTATAATTATTAACGTATGCTATAAGGAAAAAAGAGTTTATGGACCAGTTTTTGACATCAATTTAACCCTCTATACACTGATATTTTTGTCCACGATGTTCAGTGATTTCACATGTTAGCCCACTTGTGGGAGAATCAGGAACTAAAAGTTACGAATGAGAAATATGCTTTCGTTGCCAAGCTGTACAATTGATGTGAAAAAGGCATATATATCTAAAGAAACCTTATCTGAGACAAAAAATAAACTACTCTAAATGTTACCCCCAGGTTACACAGCGTGATAGAGGAATAAGTCTTATTCAATAAAGTTATCGATGGTACCGTTCCGAAAGAGAATAGGCCATTCAAGAATCGTAGGCCTATGTCGTTACATCGCCTTCGGGTGTTCTCGAGCAATAAATGTTAGAAATATCATGATCCTATTAAATAATCATAAACTTTTTCTACAGTAGTATTTTATATATATTTCATAATATATTTATATTACAGTATAATATATTTATAGTATAGTATTTTTGCAGCATGGCTGCTGAAAAAGTAGACCAAGAAAAAATGTTGATGATGAGCAAAAATGAAAAATATAAAATAGATAAAAGGATTTTGTATGAAATAGTAATGGGTGTTAGTTATTTCGGGATTGGTACCGTAATTAAACTTTTGGGATACGCTTTTATCAGGCACATTTTCTGGCTCCAAAGTTACTCAATTCTGAAGAAAATAGTTTCAACCTGCATACTTCTGCTAGGAAGTGAGCGATACAGTGTCTGCAAGAACAACTAAGGAGATGGGACTTCGAAAATGCGGTGATCTCATGATTTTATCGCAGTGTTCAGCATGCTAGGTTGGAGTATACATACAAAAAGGCAATCTCAAGTCATTAAGTGGAAAAGGCATGTTCCAGATTTACAAAATCAGAGTAAGGCAGGATTTATAGGACTCTGATGAGATCTGGTGGGTAACTAGCAATCTGGGGGTTTAAAAAGGACGGCTGCCGAGAGAGAAACGAGCAGTAAAGCTGAGGGAGACTAAAAAAATGGCTCTTAAGAAAGGCTTATTCGAAAAAATGTTGAATACAAGGTTTTTAAGATAGGTAATTGGAAACACACGATTCGCAAAGACACAAAGAGTAGGTTATTAAAGCAATAGCGACGGTATATATCTGAGTTTCAAGCTAGCTACATGTTTAAAGTTTTTAATTTGCGCTAAAACCGGTTTTAAATAAATTTTCAACTCGTAAATATTGTTGATACGTTAGCAAAATTGTTTAAGAGGCTAAGGTTAAATATTTTATGAATGCATTTGTAATTATTATCTGAAAATCTGCAGTATACGTAATTATTCCTATGCATCTAACATTTAGTCTATTTGTATTTCAAAATACGCGTAGAAGTTACAGGAAATTAGTTTTGGGTGAAGTATCACCATTTTATAAACTGCTTGGCGCCGTTTTGTCCACAGTAAGGTTGTGGATATACCTCAATCTCTCGCAGGAGATTAGTCAGAGTCAGATATCCGTTTAATATCGATGGAGGGGGCTGTATTAGAGACACTTCGAAACAGATTTTATAAATAGTATGATGAAAATATGACAATGAATCATCTAAAATATTTAAAAATTATCCATTATCATTTCAAATTTGCTCAAAAGGATGAAATATTAGGATTATTTCTTATGTTTAAGTTAACGATAGTAAGTGAAGGGAGATCAATGAGTGTGTATAGGTACACCTTGTTCTTGTTGTAGCTACGTGGCAAAAATACAATATAGCAAAAATAAACAAAGCATACGGCATGAACAAAGATATAGATAAAATTATGAGGGCACATGATTTTCTGTCCATCGCATGGTATGTAAAGCAGGGAAAAATCGATACTTTTGGGCCAGCATTGACATTTTTGAAAATTGTTGAATTTTAGCTCAATAAAGTGTCACATGCACGGAGCACTGAATGGGCTACTGAGTCACTAGTACTGAGCCAATGGTATTCTCTCCAGGGGAATGTAGAAACACGGATGTGTGCTATACAGACCCGTTAGGGGAAGAGTATCTAACGCATGTATTGAGTTCCAAACTCCTGAAAAGAAATATTATCCCGTTCCTGGGAACTCCTAATAGGATTTGAGCTAGGTCTAGGCATCCCAAAAGAGAAAATATAGTCTTGACGATGACTATTGGTCGTTAAAGGTGTACTTAATGCGGTGGCCGGGATATTGGATTGGAAGAGTGTCATAGTAAGGATAGCCATGTAATTAAAACCCATTATACCCTATCCATAACAACATAAAATGAAAAAGGTGCTAATCTACATCAACTTGATTCCTCGCGAGCATGTGGCAGGGGGTGTTAGGTCACCATACGTGTAAAGGTGTAAGTTTTTTGGAGATGAAATCAATAGAACTCATAAAAAATTAACTCGTCCGAGACATGACCATGTATTATATTCTTTACCGTCAGGAATTTGCGTCGGTTAAAATTGTTAAAACTAGGCAGTTTTGTCTCGAAGGAAAAAGTACTTTCTGTTCTATTTTGCTTTTTGTATTATAAATAAGGAGAGTGTCAAGAATTTCTCCATATTTTAAACGTAAGGATGATAAACTATATGAGGACAAGGGTGAAATGAATATTAATTCTTGAAATAAGCCTTGTTTCAACAAATTGAGATGAGAATTGGGAGATGAGGTAGTAATTATCCCTTGATCGTCCCGTGCATTAGAGAACCTTTTACAAAACGGTTTACTCAATTTAAATCCACGGTGTAGTGGTCAGCAACCCCGTTTATCCTGACAAAGTGTAAATAGGTTGATTAACATGGTCTAAAAATAATGCCACAGTCATAAATCCGGCACTCCAGCTTAACGAGGAAGTGCTTAACTTTAATTAAATCTAGTGTCCAACGCTGCTTTCCGCGTCATCGGATTAAACTGGGAAGGTAAACCGGCGTGCCTAAATCTCCCACAAATAGCCAAGGTAGGGTCTGAATGTGACGTCGGTGATAGCGGCAGTTGAGGTTCAATTCAGTCTGTTGATTGCACCGGGCCAAGTTGGATGAAAGTGCCGCGACCAACAGTCACACGTGAAAAGGAACCTTTTGGGTCGGGTAAATTGGAGCTTCAAGAGGCCAACGGAAGTTGAACTCGGCCAAGAGAGCGAAATCCATTTGCTTTTCTATTCACAAACCACTACTATACTAAATGACAAATAACTAGACAAGTAATTACCATGGTGTACCGTTACGCATTACGGGAAACAACCACAGTAAACGAAAATGAAGACTACCTTTTCAAATTATTATTTTTTTGCTTTCCTTACAGTACAGTTGTGATTTCTTAGTATAGTTTCGATTGTCTCCGATTAAAGCTACAAGATGTAAAAATAACCATCAAACACAATGAAAATTAAAGTCAGCCATAATTCAAAATATTGCAGTGATATTTTAAAATGACCATTCCGGGAATCGGTTAACACACATTAGATCTATGAATCCAGGCTCTTGGGCATTATTCAAAGAAGATTATTATTCGCAAAAGGCGAATTATGTTTATGAGTAATAGCTTTTTCTTTCAAATCACCAAGAAAAGGTTGCATTCCAGTTCCGACAGTGAAAACGTAAATAATATTGGTTGCAATAGTAATTTATGTCTTATTAAATTACTGTTAAGCATTTATATTCTCTGCCATTCATAAATCCGATCTACAACTTTTATGCTAGTATAATTTCATGCGTATCAATCATCAAAGTCATAATCCAATATGATTGTTTCATACTCTCTGTGTAGTAAGAATAATTCTTTGAACAGCAATTATATGAATGAACTGGTGAAAGAGAAGTAACCTTATAGATGTCTGCAATGTAAACACTAAATTCAATAGGCAGAAACATAACTAGTTGTTCAGATTTCATCGGGAGTCAAAGGACGGTCTTTATTGTATAATTTTAGCCATCATTTTATTTTAAATGAGTTAAGGTGACTTTGGCATTCCATTAGGAGATTTCCGCCAACTTTTGCAATCAAATCGAGGTTATATAGAAATGTCTACCCGAGAATCGTGATCACAGAAGTGCATTTAAAAAAAAGTCCTGCGCGAAGAAAAGGAGCCTATTTATACATTTCGATGGATTTTTCGGTATATGTTTCATATAAATTATAAAGTATTTAAATACATGACATGAGTCACAATCTTACAGCGAACCCGGATATTCTGGGAAAACTACAGGTCATGAGGCTCGGAGGATGTATGTTGCTCATGACTCGGAAGTAGTTCCGTATTTTCCGACAGGGCGAAGAGTAAAATTCTGCCAATTCCGAGAGTAAGTTAAGATTTCGCCTAGTGAAACTAAAAGACATTTCGCTACCTGATGGCAGATTTTAGATGGTAGAGTAGGAGTAGATCACGTTGCGACTTGGAACTACTCCGTCGTCAGAATTTCTCAGCAAATGAAACATCCTGAAGGATATGCAACTATCAATTACTAATGAGTATTGCGTGAAGCATACATCCATCAACAGTATCGGATCAACTTCCGCTTGTAACGGCCAGTAGCAACGTTCAACGGCGGTGGCATTAATTATCCTCTTCAACATTCCAAATATCGAAGAGGATAATTAATGTGAACGGGAAGAAGTCTCTCCGGTTCTGTGGCTAATTTTTCTCTCCGTTTGAATATGGGGACCATCGTGAGCAACTACTCTTCAATTCATGCCACTTCCTATTTAGATTCGATGCGCACAACTGAAATGGAGGCAATTCATCGATCAAGATCAATTAATCGGAAAATCAAAACAAATAGAGTGGAGATTGAACCATATTGTTCACGTCGGCGAGTGTGTAGTCCTCAACTGAAAGAATATTTCGGGGAGGAAATGTAAATTAAATCGGTGATGAAGCGGAATAATAAGGAAACCTTGGTTATTTGGAATAACATTCCATTCAATTGAATTGAAATACGGTAAGAGGATAGAACACGTTGAATTTAATTTTTTTATCAATTTTTTGCGAGAAGAAAAATTGTGGAACATCAATTTGAAAACGAGAATTTATTATTTACTGCAACAATATTTGTTCACCTTTGACCAGCGGCAGGGTAATTACTGCTAAAGCAAAGAGTCATTTCGTGTGAAATTTGCGGAGAGATTATTTACGTAATGCTTTTGCATGATTTGCTTAATGGTGCATAAGCTGTGTCTGTATAAACCATATAGGATAGTGATCCTCGTCGAATTTGGAATCATGCTACAACCAAATAATAGACTATTATAGAGTATTTGTCAAGTAGTGTATGAGGGGAAATTTAGCCTTTTAAGGAGAATCATGTGAAGTAAAATGTACTACGACTTATTCAAGTTATGATCAAGGTTTATATTGTGAAAAATATTAAATTTTATTTCTACTGACCAGTTTTCGATGTTCTTTATTTACCGTTAAAGAAACATTTCACCGGCAGAATTATTTTTGTATTTACCCTTAATACATTTTATAAGCTTATACCAGTATCATTTAAGCAAGATAATAAGTAAGTTGATTTTTTCGTTAAACAAGGATATGAGCTTTAGTGCCAGGTGTTTCTAAATACTTCTTCAAAATATGTGAGAAATGTTGACAATCTCTTGACAACATGTAAAAAAAACTTGCCCTTAGCCTTAAATTCATGAGTACTAGGAAACTTAATTTTTATAAAACTCATCCGACGGCAATAGACTTCCTTTACCTCGAGAAGGTTAAAAAGTTAGAGCTTTTTTGCTAATGAAAGAGGTTAGAACTGAGACCTTGATAATCTCCAGTATCTTTTGAATTAGAAGGTGCCCAAAATGGTCGGAAGACGGTGAGGCTTTCGTGCTCAGAATTCGAATAAGGATATCCGCTGATGAGATCGTTGGAAAGGAGGATGTCTTTGGGAAAGGACGGGAGGATGTGAGTGGGGAGCAGGTGGAGAACAGTCTGGTTAAGGGTTACAAGAGGGACAGCTGAGTGAAAAGAGGTTAGATGAAAGCGCAAATGAAGCCCGAATCGAAACAGAGAACACATCTGGAAGAGTGACAGGATACGTTTGAGACTGAGAGAGCAAGAAAAGGGTCGAATAAAAACTAAGAAAAAAGGGAAACATTACCCGTTGGAAAACAAGCTTCATACCTAAATGATTTTCAAAATGAGACAATGATGGCAAAATGACCTGATGAATCAGGTACTTTAGCAAGAAAAACGCTAAATTACAATTTTCATTTACTTTTTACATTTACCATATGCTTAGATAAAAAGGGAAAGATTCATTACATTGATTGCTTAAATATCTTGTTAGATGTGTATCGAAAAAAATGATATGAGTTGGAAATAATTTGAGCTATGGTTAAAAACAATTCTTATACTTAAAAGTCATTGACTGATAATATACCATTTTTATGGATAATATTTTGGACTCTTGCATAACCTTATGAAACCCACCCTAGTTTTATCCAGAAGCTTTAAAAATTTTCTATTATTACAACTCTTTTAATAAAATATATGTAGCAATACGAACATGACACATTTTAAGGAATCTCATTTCTGTGCGCTTTAAGGGAACAAGTAGTTCAAGACTGCTAGACATTCAATTAAAATATGCGGTTTAAAGCGTGCAATTAGCATCACAGGTCGCGAATTTGCATTAAAACTTCTAATTTCTGTCTTAACTGACCTTTTTCACCCAATGATATTTCGGAATAAAATAGATTTCCATTTAATAAAGCAAAATTTAAAAAAAATTTTATTTCTTACTGTAGTGTTTTAATACAACAGTATTTCAAAATGGAGAATCATGGGAGATTACTACTAAGGAGACCGGGATTGAAATCATCCAAGGATGTTATGGAAAGTCTTAAAGGTGAAAACCTGAGAAATCGAGAATGTTAATTGTAATGAGAATTGAATGATCTGCAGCCAACTTATTTTCAGATTCACGACTGCTTTGATGAGAAATACGGCCATAAAAATTTGATTTTCCAGACTTATTAATTGAACATGATGATGGTGGTGTTGCATGATGAGCCAGGATTAAATGGTGAAATGTCATGAAATGATTAACATTCGGAATCATCTGAATGTTAATGAAAATAAGAATTGGTGGAAATTTATTGCAAAACTTCCTTTGCTAAATGAATGCAGTCAGAAATGGGGTCTATTTTAATCATAGAAGAAAAGTACGAAACCTTAAATTTAGAACCTAGTCGCGATTTCTTTAAAAAACATTCAGAAAAATTTATAGACCTATTTTGAATGAGTGACAAGTAATTTTATTCGATGAGGATGAGTAGCAGAATTACCTAAAAAGAGTTACCTTTTACGAAGAAGGGAGAAACGGCAGGAACTATAGTAAATGGCAGTCTTAGCAATTCGTTAAATATTTCAAAACTTTTAACTATACGAACTGCAGGATCATATTTAGTCCCTCCAAAGAATGGTGAATACTTATTTGGCAATTAAGAAGCTGTGAATAACATAAAAGATAGCCGAGATACACACTTAGAAAATGAGTTTGGGCAAGATAGAAATAGATGATGGAAAATGACAGAAAAAATAGCCGCATTATCGGAAGTACCTTGTAAAAGACGGCAAGTTGATAGATTAGATAGAAAGAAATAGAAATGTTTTGAAATAGAAATAAAAAATAGAAATATGAAGTAAGTTGATAGATTAGGTTATTAAATTAGGATAGAATCGATAGATTTAACGTCACAGCTAATGACAATACTGATACGATTTTTTTAGTTGATGCCACAAATTAAAACAGCAGATTCTTCATGAGTCTAAAATAAGTCACTTATGACCAATTGTATTTCATTATGAATTTAAATGTGACGTTTTGAAAAAGGGAAACATAATTTCAAGATATTAACGGGTGGCTACACCAAATTAATGAGGGGGAAGATGTTTTCAGGGAAAAAAGAAAAATGGTATGCCACGAAAAGAGATACACGCTTAGTGGATCGAGTTTTCCGGTGTGTCCATCCCCCACACAATTTAATGACACAAACAAGGAACTCGACGACTCAACCAGAGCCAAGTGCGTGAATTTTGTAATACCTTTTACGCTTACCTGTTTTCCGGCATACTGATCCAAACAGAATTACAGAAGTGGAAAAAATGTATAGTGAGGCACAGAAGAATAAAATATTAAGCTTTGTTCAACACTCCACTTAAAATATGTGCTTCATGTCACATTTTGTTAGCCATTCGTTGTTTCGTTACTGATAACTAGATGGAAATGCTGAGGCTTCCACTTGATACCATCTGTATTATGTTGTTGCAGAGAACAGACCTATTCCAAAAATTTAAGCTGAGATAAAGTAAGGGAAAATTACTAATTAAATTAATCTTTTTCTAAGAAATGTTAAAAGCCACGATACCTAAATGCGCATCAAACTTTGAATAAATCTCTTATCAAATCACATAACTCAGCGGAGACGCGCATTAAAATCTTATTAATAATCATCCTAGCGAATAGGCAAAATATTTATCGACCTAACAATGCGAAAGCTTTAATAATTTATGAGCGGAATCAAGTATTTTTTACTTAAAGCGAAGCTAGTAAAAGCTAAAACTATGGAAAGATAATTAATGATACCTTTAATCCTAAAAACAAGTAATCTTCATCTAAAATTTACGGCAATACGGTAGGTAGTAATTTTCAAGAACGATTTTGGCTGTCCACTGCTAAATAATTAATTCGCTTGACTTATGGATATAGGTCGCGGTAGGGAGTACCACAACGTGATAACGAGTAACGTGATAAAATTTTCAAATTTCTCCACATTACTACTTGATTCGACATGTATTCCTTCTATCCATTTTACCAGTATAATATACCCTTGGCGATGGATTTGGGTATGTTTCTATGTTTTCATTAATTCACGTTTTTTAGTTAAACCATCCCGGAGAAACTTATTTTTGATTACAACACTTGTAATTTGGTAAAATAATGCTCTATTATTTGCATTAATGTACCATGGTAGTATTATACAAGTTTTACACGACTCTCATTGCATAAAGCTGTTGTATTATTTCGCGTTTATTTTAGAAATCAAAATCACATAGCAGTGTCAGTATAACGATCGACGACCTTCTTCAAAATTTCCACCAGGTAAAGTTTTCTCCCTTCACCAATAATTTTTCATACTGGAAAGTTATATAAGTGATACAAGAATAAGCTGGATGAATCCAAATAACATTGGGTTTATCCTATTTTGTCTTGCTTAACTCTGGTGAGTTGAAGCTATTTTCTAGCTATACTCTGTGTTATGCACGAGTAGCGTGAGTTTAGCCTAAGTATTTTTCCTCTAGAAAGGATCAATATTTATGTTTGTTTAATATTCATCATTTTCCCAACTTATTGTTACAGGATTAAGTAATTAAACCAATTCGTGCTCTCCACGGTACATGAGATCCTAACCTTTGCAGATTGTTGAAAAATGAGCCGAAAGTTTGGCCTTCCAGGATTTTCCTAGAACTTCTTGCTCCTTTTCTTTGTTTTTATTTCATAATACATTGTATGAATCATCTATGAAATTTCCTGGTGGATCGTATGTATTTGTGGCCAATGTATTTTCGTTAGCAGACCAAGAGATACTCAACGGTTAGGAAATGAAACTCCCTTGCCAAGGACCTCAAAGGCAGTCTTCTATCACTCCCTCCCTCTGTTCTCCCCGCACACTATTTTCCAAGAGGCTGAGGTGTGGAAAGCGAATTTTTCCC
Source organism: Ceriagrion tenellum (assembly GCA_963169105.1). Taxonomy (NCBI): domain Eukaryota; kingdom Metazoa; phylum Arthropoda; class Insecta; order Odonata; family Coenagrionidae; genus Ceriagrion; species Ceriagrion tenellum. The sequence goes on along the minus strand of OY720633.1, from coordinate 38,965,738 downwards.
CGAGGCGATCGCACAAAAGGCGAAAATATATATCGGTCGGATGGCGAACGACATTTCATTCCGAACGGCAAGGCCCGCGAAGCAGCTTCGAATCCTTTTATGTCGTATTTCGACCACGTTCACTCGCACAAAGGAGCTTGGGGAAGCTGGCGAGCGAGCCTCGCTGAGCGTTTCCCGGGAAACGCAAGGCACCGTTTACGGTTTTGGCGTCTGTTTTCGTTCTTCTTCTACTTCGGTTCCTTTTATTTTTCTTCCTTTTAGTGAGAGAAAACAACGGATTCTGTTTTGGGTGATAGGGAGCAAGAGAACTGAGAGAGACCAGACCAGAGGCAGAACTTTGAGAGATGTAGGAGAAAATCGGGGGTTGTTCTAGCCTTGCTTTCATCCAAAAGTGAGCATTTCGACTGGATTTGAAGCCGTGAGAAATTTGATATAGTTGATCGAAGTCAAATTCTGAGGGAGCGTAAAATAATCCAAAAAATCTCACGTAGCATGAGTTTTCTAGCACTTCCGTACCCTCTTCAATAAAAAAAATCGAAAATATTTGAGATTTTTAGTATTAGCTTTTCTAAATTTATCTTAACTAGTGTCATAGCTACAAGAATGTGTAACCCATTCGACGTGTGATGCAAAGAAAAGATTGCTAAACATCCGTGAAGTAAAATTTAGAATGTCTCAACAAACTAAATTATGGTTTCTTGTCATTTATTGCATTAAAATACTCTAAACTCTTTCTAAACTCTCTAAACTCTTCTCACCTAATTCTGAACTTCCTGTACTACTGTACTCCATACACTCTCAATATCAAGTCTTACAAATTCTTGAGCCACACGTAAATAGATGTAAAATTATATATCAGAGATAAAGAATAATAGGAAACATAGCCTGCGTCAATTTGTTAGGGTTCCTGCACAATGCATGAAAAAAATAAGATGCATTTTAATGGTACTGATAGAGAAGTTAAAATTTGACAAGTATCTTCAGGCAATTTGCAAAAAAACTAGCGATGGAGACCTTGGAATGCACAGTTGCAACAATCTGTAAATTTTTGGAATACCTATACACTCAAGCTCTTTCAGTAGCGAAATTTTATACAAAATATTTTCAATGTCTTAGAATAAATTTCTACCACCACCACCACCTATTCTGTTCTATTTTTTAGAATTTTCATAAATTATTTTTCTTGATATTTTTTCCTCTTCCATTCCAATGGATCCATGATAATTCCTATTCTTTGGGCTGGAGTTTTGTTTGATTTCGCGAATGGCCGCATCACAAGAAAAAAACCAGCTACTTAGAATTTGTGAATAAATACAGTCTTTTATTTGGATGAGTTATAAATTGAACTGCATTTGATCAGTTGAGTATAGCTCAGGTGTCGTTTTATGCGATATTATGATACATTTATGCTTAAATAAGCGAGGCTGAAATGGATTCAATTTCATGTTCCCTCATTTTGACTTTCGCACATTTTTTGTGTGTGATTTTACAAATAAATTGAGATTAAGAGTTTATTATGGTAGTTTTAAAAGTTTTATCATTGAAAAATATAGTAGCTTTCCCCTAAACTAGACGTTAAATTGTCCGTTTTTTCTGAAGGAGATTCATTTAATGCTATCATGACTATTTTTGGTGATATTTTGTGAAGCTACAGGTTCTGAGGTATGAAAAGACGCCGGAGAAATATGTATAAAGGCTTCCATTTTACTACCAACGCCTCAAAGTCATCTTTAAGTTGATACCTGGTGCCCCAGAAAAGATAGTCGACGCCCAAGAGGACCAAGGAGTATGTAAATGAAATTCTTTTGCGTCCCTTTCATCCTGTGAAATACTACCGTGGAACTTTTTATTTTAACCAACTAAATGCGTTCTACCGGTATCTTTCGTACCTAGATTTGATTTCGCGAATGGTCGTTTCACAAGAAAGAAAAACCAGTTACTTAGAATTTGTGAATAAATAGTCTTTTATTTTAAATTATCTTTTATCTAGTCCTGACGTAAATATGAAGCTGTTTCCTTTAAGTGAAACTTAATGAATGACACGTAATAGAATACCTAATTAACAGGTGACTTTTCTTTCATTGGAATCTCAGGCTATAAGCAAGAACATAAAGCAGTCAGTCACCATAATAAATTAAATGCCTTTTAACCTTAAAGAAATGGTCTTTCACATGTAGGATAATTGAAGGAATTGATAATTTTCTCTAGTTATCCTTGCCCCAAATAATTTATTTTCAATTCCAAAAATCCATGGGTCGCGAAGTACAGACCTTTGAAAATATTTAAAAACCCTCATCGTTTTCTTTCCTAAGCCCTTTTTAAAAGTAAGAGTCACTCGTAAACTCTTAGTAGCACCCGCATTGGCAAACTTTGATTCGTTGCGCAGTCTCGATGGGAAAATTTACGAAGGAAAATCTAGAGTGACTCTTAAAAAATATAGCTTTTGAATTGTTCAAGAAAGAATAGAGTCCGAATTACCAAATCTGATTCATTTACCAAACCACGAGAGTTTACCCTTGTTCATGAAAGAAAAGTAAGCAAAACTGGAATTGCAGCAGGATTTTCCATGTTTCAATTATATATTTAATACTAACACTTTTTTGTCACCTTGACTTAATTTCATTGCTCATTTTCATTCTAGACTGTGCACATCGCTCGCAACCTCTTGTAGTTATGGTATGTAATTTCTCCTCTCTACGGCCATTCGTATTACCATACATCTTTACGTCGAATCAGCTTTATCTTAAAAGCACTTCAGCTACGTTATGTAGCCAGTCCCCAAAATCAGTCCTTGTACTGCCGGCGATTAACTCTTCAAACTAGATCCTCTTCGATCATTTAATCCACTTGTATTCTCTGTTCTATTTGGACATCATGGTCAAAACTTCAACTTTAAAACTGAGTATAAAGTTAATATTTTCTAATAAATGTATGTTTTATGTCAATATGTTGTGTAAATAAATGTTTTATACAGCCCAGAGTATCACATTGCTGATATTGCGTTTCAAAATATTTTTTAGCAAGGAATGAGAATCAAAAATTCAGGTAAAATATTACATAAATTCCAAAATTTATGAATTTTTCAAATTTGTGGCTGACTATAATGGAGGGATGTGATTTGTTCGGCTATTGTGTCTACTGAACTGTTTGGAGACCACTGATAGGGTGAAAAATATCGTGCGTATTTTCTCTGGATTGCATGCCAACTCAGGTAGATTTAGATGCAAGCACCCATAGATATCTTGAAGAATCTAGCATCCGAATTCAGATTGTTTACATCATTTTGTCCAAAGCGGTCGTTTATCTCAAACTCAATTTCATTGTCATCTTTCTCCCGGTCTAATGTCTGGCGTTCTTTGATATTTATGTTGGAGAATCGCAATAGTATACGTTAAATTTACACCAATTGCATTGAATAGAAGTGTTAATATCCTTGCGATTTTCTCTTTCTTCACTTTTTATAAGCTTGGTGACTCGGACGGAATATGATAAGGAGGTTAATATTTGGGGAAAAATAAATCTATTAATCTTTCTTGTTTTTCCTGGCTTTAAAGATTTGCTAGCGTAATTACATCACGTAAACGTTTTATAAAAAAATAAAAAAGATTTAAGACTCAAAGAAAATGTTATAATATGTGCCTCTGTGCGACTTTGTTTACGAAGTGTCCAAATTTGCGGGCGTCGATTATAGTGCATAATCGAAGCCATAACCGACGCGAGGTCATTTGGATCTAGCTCATTATATGTTATCCACCATTTATCTTAAAAAAGCTGTATTTTATTATATTATATAGATATTTGAACCTAGGGGCTAGTGGCCTACCATATTCACCTAATGACATAATGACCCTCGCTTCGCCAAAATGTACTCGTGTACATTCAATAATTTATTAGATATATTTAAAATAATGGATGAGGAGTTAGAATTTAAACTTACATTTGGATTTTAGAGTCAGTGTATATTTGTAATGGATTTAATGCGTGCTGTGTTGCAAGTTGTGTGCTGTAAAATAATATTTTCGAGAATGTTCTCATTTTATGGCAGCTTTAATTCTATGTACATTCAAAGATGAGGTGGTTTCATATACGCCCAATAGGAAGCCCTCTGAATATGCCAGGGAATATACGTGCTTGCTGAAAAACTTGAGCAGATATTACAAGGCTAATTGACATTTATTTATTCTTGATATTCCGGGTGAGGCAGAAAAAACTTTTTTGATTACCCTAATGCTCGCGAAAACCAAGGGCAGTTGGAAATTACTATTACCGCTGCCTCATCCAGAATAAAAGCACTCTGATTCTCGGGGGAAAATTACGGATTTATCTCTTAAAATCCTCGCTGGATTAAGCAAATTCGTAAATACCAGTGTCGTTTAAAAGAGAAAGCAGAGAAAACACGAGCACTATTTAAATATCAAAACCGGACGAGGCAATTCATAAAATGTTTTTAGTGAGCATATAATATTTTATGACAATACATCTGCTCGGGTATTTGCCAAAAACATCCTTAAACTGTTTAATTTCAGTGATGAGTGAAATTTAATAAATTAGTGCCTCATTCTCAGGGAGAATGTTTAGTGGTTTTGCCAAAAGCCCCCGGTTCCAATTTATGAGAGAATGCAGGACAAGTAATGCTCAATCCAAACCGTAAAGTATAGCAAATATAGTCGTTTTTGAGAATATGGCAGGCGGTTCACGTAGTAATTTCATGAACTGTGGCCCTGACTGGTGAATTTGAAGAACCTGTATGATGATCTCATCCCTCATTGATCAAACGGTCACGGCATTTAGGCTAATGACTATGGCATTTTAATCAAATACACAACCAGAAAATTGCTCGCTTGAAAAGGATAAAAATTTCCTACAAAAGCATACTATGCTTGGATAAAATGCGTACCTACATGCATTTTACGTTATGAAACGAATTTCCGTTATCATTTCGGGCGAGTTGTTCAAAAAGGTTCCCAACAAGTTACATGAATAAATATCTAAATGAATTGGCAAAGCCCTCTTTTTCTTGATTAAAAAACGTATATCACCATTTGGAGGTGTTAGAGTGCTATACTGAAATGAGAGGCGTGAACTACTGTGGAGAGGAAGTGGAAACAGAAGAACGGAAGGAGGAAGTACGGAAATTGGGGCAAGAGAGCAAAGATTGAGGATGCGTGTTCAAATAACACCAGTAACCTCTACAGCCTGGATGCTCGTAATGTTAATTTAGGATAGAATGGACGGGGTAACGTCAACAGAGAGGTAATGAACCAGGATTTCTGGAATAAGGGTTGCAGGAAACCATGCGGGTTGGTCACCAAGAGGAATTGGAAAGATGGGAAGTTAAGGGAAAAATATGTGATCTCAGTTTAGAAGCAAACGTTAGGCATAATAAAACAGATGTTTTATATAAGAAGACGCTACACATTTCTGGACCATCTTGTTCGTTGAAAATGATGTATTCAGACAAAAAATTGTCATTACTAAGATGTTGAAAGTGATATTCAGCAACCTATTGGAGGTAGCTAAGTTTTTAGCATTATTTTAACAATTCAAAATAATCATTCTTAGCAAATTTTCAAAACCAATGATTTGCATCCAAATCGATACATATCTTCAGAGGCTACAAAAAATTCCAGGTATTAGATGGTTGACTGGTAGTTAAAACTTCGGATATGGTTATATGATTAAGGAATTCTGGATGCTCTATTTTTCGCATTAGTACGGCTGACAAATAGTAAGATTCCGCGGCGCTCTTTAGTAATAAACTTATTTATCTTTTGTAACTATTTTTGTCTTTTTTACCACAAGTGAATATTTTCCGTTTCCCCCTCGCATCAATGTTGCCTTATTTTATTTTATGTTACTAGTTTCAAGAAGCCATATAGTCTTCTATATTTAGGATACATTTTAAATCTTGTACCGATGGAAAAAATTGATCTGAAACGGTATCATGATGAATTTTTACTCATGTGTAATGGCGAGTTCGTACCAGCAACTCTTCACGGAAAAAAGGTTACAGGTTTTTTCATCAGCTATATTTCGTCGTTTTTTTATTTTCATTTCAAGAATTTTAGAGTATAAGTTGGAATTGGAACCTCTTGCCTGTGATAGGCGATCCACCGCCATTTCTTTCCTATGGAGGAAGTACAACTGCTGCAAGCTTGATATGCATAGGATTATTGCTGGCAATAAAAGCAGATGAACAACAAAATGCTTGTATTTTACCTATGCTAAAGTAAAATAGTGCGGATTCCAAGTGCTAACTTTACAGAATTTAGTAAACCAGCTTTGCCATATCGAAATCTCATTTCTACCTATATGGAGGCTAGAGCTTGGACTCTAAGGAAAAGAGAAATAAATAGACTAGAAGCAATTGAAATGTGGGCATACCGAAGAGTCCTTCTTATCAGTTGGGTGTCGAGGACCACAAGTGAAGAAGTCCTAGCAAGAATGGGAAAAAGTAAAGAAGTGCTAAACACTATAAAAGTAAGGAAGTTACAATACTTGGGGCACATTATGAGAGGAGAAAAATATAACCTGTTGCAAATAAATAATTATTTAGGGGAAGATTTTTGGCAGAAGAAAAAGAGGAAGAATACATACATCCTGGCTGGACAACTTAAAATCAGTGTACAGCTGTTCAGCCATAGAGCTGCTGAGATCGGCGCAGTCAAGATCTAGTGTGGCCATGATGACTGCCAACCTTCTGAGAGGAGACGGCACATGAAGAAGAAGAGAAGGCTATGTAGGACCTTGGCAATGAAGACTTACTTCGTAGAGTGATTGTCTTCATATTTTTACAGGGAAGAGGCGCGTCTTCAAAGAAGGAAAATACAGTTAGTGGGATCCCTTGGGTGTAGCAATACTGGCTACACAAGTTTTACCATCACTAAATTGTCATTGTGTTAATGAAACTCAAATGACATGAATACGACCAAAACCATTGCCTATTCTTCGTTTTTATCGATCTGTTCTATTTGACGATGAAGAGGGATAAGTGATGCAAAGTATATTTGAAGATGATTTGCGGATTTGTTGATACTATTATTCGTTGAGGAGGTTCATGTCTGAAGCCAGACGCTTTATACTTTTCTCGATGGAGACTTCTCTTGCAGTTCTATGGGAAAAGTCAACGACGGAATAATGCCGAGTTGCTGATGTCCATTTGGCAATCGCAGTCGTCTGCTCATAATGTACGCATCCGGCGCGTTACGACGATCAGGAGACTTCTATCCTACCACGGTACAGACTGTCGAGGAAATACCATTTAATGCTTGTCCCGCGTATATAATTTAACAAAGTAAGTTTGCTCAACCACATTGTCGATTGCATCGTGACCTCAATCTGAGGAATGATATTTGACAGGATGAAAATATCTTTAATGACTCATTAAGTAACTCATGCTAACCTCATGCGCACAAACAAGCATTATATTACTTTTAAGGCGCTGAAAAAATGACATGGTACGCAGCTACGCGCTCGGTTGCTATTATGAACACCATATGGTAAAATTAGCCATAAAATATTCATTTGACTTGAACTCAGAACTCAGACCCGAACCTAATCGCCCCATATTAATCAAATGCTAGCCAGTACCTTTTACACACCACCTTACACCGAAATACGGTTTAAAATAACGTGCCTCGGCGGTTTAACTGGCTAACTGGCCTGACTGGAATATGGGAGTTCGCAGTTCAAGTATCGGTCAAGTTTTATGCTGATTTTCATCGCAAATTTCTCCTCCTTGGTGACTTTCATAATAAATTCCCATTCCTGGCCTATTTCTGCGCCAATTTCCGTCATTTAAGTTTTTAACTGTGAAATCGGTGTGGCCATAACTTTGACGTACACATTTCTTTTCTTTCTTCCTGAAGATGACAGAAAGTAATTTCAAAACCATTTTTACTCATTAAAGATTTCCAATAATTGCATGTGCAAATTATATGGCACGAAGTCACTCGCACGGGTGCATATACATCAAGGGTTGAAATACACCATGAAAAAATCACTTGACTTGACCGTGATTTGATCCTGGATCTCCCAATTGCTGGTCAGGTGTGTAGACCAGTTATACCACCAAGCCGTCTTCCTTCAAGGCGAATTTCGAGGGGGGTTTATGCAAACTAGATGTTCGCGTCTCATTGTGGCACTTGAGATGATGGTCATGAAGGAATGGAAGATGGTGGTGTGAATGGTTAACACACCTGACCGGCAATTGGGAGATGCAAGTTCGAATCCAGGTCAAGTGACTTTTTCATGCGAATTTCAACCCTTAGTGTTTACCTACTCATTGAGCTATAAGATGAAATGGAGGATGTTATCCTACCTGAATCATGGCCGTACGTAATATGATTTCCAATTCAAAATTATTTTTTGTATCATTCCTGAAAGCGACCCTCGAACAAGCTCGTCGACAAATACGCAAACTTCAAATTACGTCTTGAATTCCAGCCTGATTTCAGTGCCATTAAAATTATGGAATTAGCACATCATACAAAATATGAGTGAAATTGGCAGGATCTCTTTGATGATAATAATTACCTTTCATTCTTGTCATTTGCGTCATTATCAATGATGAGAGGCTTACATTCCTTTGTGCAAATAGACACAACCTAGTCATGCATTCAAGGCGGATTGAATAGGTCGTCTCAAAATATAGAGAAATCATATTTCAAGTCTCACAATGAGCGTAGCTGACCAAATATCGCTGGTCTCTCCTTACTCAGACTACCAATAAACGGACTGGAATGAAAATAATAATATATACAAAGATAACGAATGAAGCAGTAGGGAATAGTGACATCACAATTTATCATTGTTTTCCGCCAACTGATTTCTAATCTTGGGATAAATATATAAATTACGCCATTGTGCGATTTCAAAAGTATTTTTCTCTATAATGAGTACTCAATCCATAAAAATTGAGTGCACTGTAGTGTAAGAACAATCGCGTTACGCTTTTCATGGCAAATTTCACCAGACAAATTCATAAGCCAAAACTATTTTGAAAATGAGGAAGCAGTATGAAGAAATTGCCATGAGAAAAATTCGGCCTGGACCGGGAGTCGAACTACGGACATTTGGTTTGCTTGACCAATGCGCAGACCACTACGCTATTCAGGTATCCTAATTTCCAAGGCAATTTTGGTGAATCCTTTACATTTTTTGAAGGAGGAAAATTTGGTGAATACCTGATATGAATATCCTTCTACTAGCCGTGGGAATTAGGATGCCTGGATAGCGTAGTGGTCTGCGCATTGGTCCGGCAAACCAAAGATCCGTGGTTTGATTCCCGGTTCGGGCCAAATTATTCTCATGGTAATTTCTTCAAATAATTCACCCGCCATCTTTGAATTTCGAGGAAGCAGTAGTTAAGTTTGAACTTTAAATAGCTTGTTTATCAAATGAATTTTATGTGCTTAGATGCCACCAGCATCCAAATGGGTGTAACCTACCCTGTGGGTCAACCAATATGCGAGTATAATGACCTTTTTGGACATAGAAGTGGCGAAGTTCAACTATGACACCAATGTTGCGTATACACTACCTTATTCGTGAAGGAACGCTCTTCATCTAATGTTATTGCTTTTATTAAACCTTATTTTTGATCAAGGCCTTTGGAACCCAGCAAACGTATGAATACATTTCCATTTTAATTCAAACATTTTGATTTATTCACCAAACTACAGCTATTGTGGCGTATTTAAATTTTGTCCAGTAGTGGAAAAATTGCTCAATCATGTGCGTTGTGAATTCGGATGAAAATTCGATATGTTCTATAGAAAAAGAGCTATGATCCCGTGAAGAATGCAAATCTGATTCAAATTCATGGGAAATAAAATTTACATATCGGTCGATTGAAATGACGTTTGCTTTCAAGTGAGACTATCTAGGTTTAACTTTTTCATAATTTCAAACATAAAATTTTTCTTTTTCCCGATAAAATTGAAGTTTTTATATTATTTTTAGAGTGTGCAACTAATTATAATTCGATTAATTATTTTGAATATCCTTCTACTAGGCTGTAATTCATTCAAACAAAGTGGTGTTACACCGCTCGAAGAAAGATTGATTAATAAGTGTTTGGCTTAATTAAACCGACGTGAAACAAGCCGATGAACTCAAGTAAAATTCAGGTTAACATCAGTGTAGTTTTAATTAGAAATATAATAAAACTAACCGCCTTGATCCCCTAATCTTTTTTCCCAAACCATGTTCGTTGCAATTGTATGAATTTTGTGTTTCTGTATTGGCGTTGAGTGACTAGATTTAGGATGATATTCATCGTAAAAACATGTATAGCAAAGAATGTATCTTAATTACCGCATTTGGTAATGCTGTAACGAGAAAATTAGCATCTGCTTTAAGACATCCAAGACTTTTTTTTGGGGTCATGTATGTAATGCAATCCTCTCGTATTTGCAGTTACGTTTCGGGATATTAAACGAAACGGCGATTCATGTGGTAGCTCTAGTTCACTGCGATGTCATTGGAACGGAAGCTGTCGGAAGGTTTCTCTACAGGAAAGGGAATACGAACTGTTTTTAATTACAATTCTTTTTCCTGTGCTGAAAGGAAATATCTTTATCTCCTCACGAATCACTTCATCAAATACGCCGCTTCATATCAAGATGTACAAAAACCTCTTGTTTACACCATTGGCACCTGTCGTCTCACGATTGAAGGAAAATTGAGTTTAAAATTTCTGCCTCGGAGCAATTTTTCTAATTTCTAGGATATTCCAAGTAATTTTATCACTTGACGATAAACATTTACATCTTTGTCGACCGTTAACGGCCTCGAGAAAGATTGAAGACCTATCGGAGCTCTGCCCTCTCCAAATGTATCCTCGGATTTCAAAATCAGAAAATATTTGATCTCTCACTCACCTTCCACCTTTGAAGTCTCTTACCGGGCAGAGCAATCACACAACTGGGTGAAATCCTATCCCTAAGGAGTCAGCAGAAAATAAAAAAACTACGTTGAAAACAAAATTCGTTGAAGTTACTATTGTATATGTACGAGATGAGGCACCTTACGCTGCTTCCAAAACATATTCGACCAAAAAAATACTGAATTAAAGGGTATCGCCAACTACTAAGGATACAGGAGAGAGAGAGAGCGCATTTATACCCACGACAACTGCGGCTGTTGAAGCGATGTAAAGTACTAGCATGATACGAATTTTCAAATGGCAATTTCCTCACGGACCCAGGCCTAAGGGAGAAAAAGCTGTGACACTTTACCAAAATTTATTATTCAGTTTCAGAAAAAGTTTGCTTCGTCTACATCATTAACATCCATCACGCGATATCTCCTCGTAAGTCTTATCTACCTTGTGAGTCCATCACTGTCAATATCACTGGCAAAGTTAGTTGGGCTTAAACAAACGGTTGTCTTATTCGGTAGTTTCTTCCGTCTAAGCCAGAAATGTATGAGATAAAGTTTTAAGAGCAACTTATTCTTCCACAGAGTATCCTCTTCAAGGCATTCTATATTTCGGCAAAAAAACGGGGCAAAACACTCCCAAATTTGCAAAACAAATCGTGCGGGCAACAAATCGTCCGTTGGTAGTCCTTTTAATGGGCGCAAACGCAATGTAACTTGAGATAATTTTCTTATATTGTTACTCTGAACTTCGGATCTTAACCACAGGCTCGATAATACTTTCCTCATACTGTGGATATTGAGAACGTCCTCGAGATATAATAATAAATTTACTACCATGCATAAGGTTGAAGGTTAAAATCGAGTTTCATATTAAAGTTAAATTTTGATATTAATCTGCATAGCTTGTAAGTATAAAACAAGTAATATTGCGAAAATGTGAACTATTATATTATACGTTTTAACAGAGACCACCGACATGGTTTCACAGTGAAGGGGCTGAGCCTAATTTGAGCTTCCTTATGTTGAATCAAATTATTCTCGAGTAAGAATGTTAAATGACGGAAAAATTATTTTAAAAAAGGTTTAACAATATATTATCAACGCATATCCTCATATTATCTAAGGTGAAAATAAGGCCATAATTCAGGTTTTCTATTAAGTATCCGGATATTAAATGTCATATATGCGTATATCACTCACTTTCGTCAGTCTCACTTGGTGGTATTCCATCATTAAAAAATTTAAGATGTCAACTTTTACAAAACCACTCGATTTATTAAAACAACTACCCAGGTTTCAATGTGCATTCACATCATCTTCAGGTCTTTATTTTTTTTCCTCCTATTCTTGTGAATTAATTTGTCTATTAGTGAGAGTGGATAGCCGTTATTCACTGCAATCTGTTTGATTGTTTGGGTTTCTTTTTCAAACTCTGAGTCGTTCAGGGGAATGTTGAAAAGGCGGTTAATAAGGGTGTGGAAAGCAGAAAGTTTTTGCGAGTAAGGGTGTCTGGAATCAGCAGGTATGACATGGTCGGTATAGGCGGGTTTGCGGAAAATTGAAAAGTGGTGCCTCCCTTCTTCAAGGGAGATAGTCAAGTCTAAGAAATTGATTGAACGGTTACACTCCAATTCACGAGTAAAAGCTATGGCTGGATGCAAATTATTAATAAAGCTAAAAAGGATGTCCAGTTGTCTGTCGGTTCCGTTCCATAAAATTAAAACATCGTCCACATACCTAAACCAATAAATGACCTGCGAAGTAAAATTCTTGCCAACATTAAAAAGGTTCGTCTCTAAGTCATCTAAAAACATTTCAGCTAACAATGGGGAAAGGGGTGACCCAATGGCCAGCCCCCCGGTTTGTTCATAAAATTCGTTATTAAATTTTAAATAATTTTGGGACACACACACTTTAAGCAAAACCGAGAATTCTTTCACAATATTTTCCGGGTGCCCCCTCTCCTTCAGTATCTTGAGTGCAATGTCCACGGCCTCACTGGGTGGGACACTAGGGAAGAGATTCTTTACATCAAAAGACACCAGACGGGCCTTCGGAAGAACACTGATATGATGAATTTTCTTGACAAGATCTTGGGAGTTCTTCACCACGCGTTGAGGCTCGAAGGACGAGAATTCGAGCAGGAGGTCATTCAATTTCTTAGCCAGTTTATGAGCTGGGGCTCCCATGCTTGCAATAACAGGTCGGATAGGGGTGTCTGGCTTGTGTATTTTTGGGAGGCCGTAGAGGAGGGGGGAGGGGATGAAGATGATGTGAATGCACATTGAAACCTGGGTAGTTGTTTTAATAAATCGAGTGGTTTTGTAAAAGTTGACATCTTAAATTTTTTAGTCATATATGCGATTCATACGAATGAAGCTTAAAAAAGGAATGCTTCCATTTACTTGCTGAAAAGCTTCTTTTCTCAACTCCGAGTACTAATTAGACTACTATTCAGATTAATTGAACAAACGTATTATATTCAGTCGAAGGCTGAAACAGGAGACTCCGCTTCTCATACGTGCGATGTGGCATGTAGGTAGCGATCAGTGTGGGTACTTTTCCGGTACACAGACCACGTCTAAGAATGGAAGGCGGTTGTCCTTTTCTATTTCCATTGTGAATTTAATAGAGTTGCTTTGTCCATTTAGTTGTTGCAGGAACTTTTTCAGCTCTTCTCTTCCATGAGACCAGATAGCGAAAGTATCATTCACGTATCTTACGAATTGTTTTGGTTTTTTGTCGTTAGATTGCAGCGATTTTTGTTCTAAAACCTCCATATGAATAGGTTAGCTATCACGGTGAACCCATTGCAGCTCCAAATTTCTGTCTGTAGAAGATTATATTCCACAGGAGATATGAGCTGTTTAGGTAAAATTCTACCATTCACCGTCTTCTGGGAGGCCGTTAGTTGTAAGAGACTTGATGATTTCTACCGCTTCATCTGTTGGTATATTGGTAAAAAGGGAAACAACATCAAAGCTTACAATAATATATTCCTTGGTCACCTTAGCTCTTTTGATGATTTCAATGAAATGCGTGGAGTTTTGAACGTAAGTTTCCGTTCTTCCCTAGAATGGAAAGAGTTCATCAGCAATATATTTTGCTAACTTATTAGTAGTGGAACCGATGGCACTTACGATGGGTCGCAGTGGAATGGCGTTTTTGTGTACCTTGGGTAAGCTGTATAACCTTGGAGGTTTAGGTGCAGTTTGAAGAATCCAACGTCTTTTTTCTTCCGGAATGGATGACTGGGTGATGATGCGCTTATTTTCTCGCTGTATATTAGCTGTCGGGTCACCTTGCAGTTCTTCATAGGCTTCATCGTTGAGAATGCTTCAAATTTTATCGTTGTAATCCTCTCTCTTCATCACAACAGTCCCGTTTCCCTTGTCTGCCCGAGTAATTAGTAGATCTGAATTTTCCCGGAGTTCCTTCATCGCCTTTCTCTCTTCTCGAGATATGTTGTTTTTCGGCGGTTTTGCTCTGACTAAGGTGCAGGCAATTTCATCTCGAATTTCGTCTGCCTGTTGTTTAGTGAGATTTTGGACTGCGTCCTCCACACCAGTAACCAGCTCTTCTTTGTGAATAACTGTAGGGGCTATAGCATAATTTAACCTTTTAGAGAGTACGCTAATAGCCGATTCACTTAAGGTAGAAGCGGTCAAGTTAATAACCGTGTTGCACATCTGTGTTGACTGCATCTCTTCTTTCCGATTTTGACGTTCCTGAAGACGCTGATATTTATCGATCTAGTTATCTCTTGCTGATGTAAATGCCTTCGTGGCAGAATTCCAGGATATTCTGTCTAACGTTTCCCAATCAGTAGAATTAAGAGTTGCACTCAGCTCCAGATGTAAAGTATAGAGTTCCTTGGAGCAGTGTTGGATGGCCCATCTGGTGTATTGAACTCTCTCTCTCTCTCTCTCTCTCTCAGAATTGCTGCACTGGCCCGGCGAAGAATTCTCTTTGCTTTCAAGGACTGGATATGATGTTTCACAGCGACAAAATTTGGAGTAATATCCGAGTGTCTACATCTTTCAAGAAAAGCTAAAAACGAAAGAAGCCTCCCGTTCTTTTTTCTGAGTTTCTCGAACCTCTTGCTCTTCCTTGCTATATCCTTCCCGTAGAGTCGAATAAAATTAGCTCGTAGGCTTCCGCGGATGCGGTGTCCACTGTTCCTTTTTTCGGGATTCATTCCGCAATGTATGTTTTAAGAAAACAGCAATTTTCGCTGGTCCTCCTGCCAGCTTCATCAGGTTAAGTGAACTGACTTCTTAGTCTCGCTCGTCTTTATACATATGAGTCTGGAATATGAGGATCATAGAAAATTTGGATACTTCTTCACTTTTTCTGTGCAACCTCCGAATACTCTACTCTCGGGGTCCTCGCTTGACCCAGGAAATATGCCCAATATCAAAATAGCGGGATAAAAAATTTTCTGGCATAACTTGAATAAAACTATGTCCGGCATAATTTAATTCTTGTAATTACATTCAGCTTTATTCTTGACTGGAGGAATTTTGGGGAGAATGATTGAAATATGTTCATTATAACACATTAATTTATGAACTAAATAAATTCTGCAAAATAAAAATATCAATAGCTAATCATATTATTTTTACTAATTAAGTTTTATAAATTTATCATATGACATCGGTTATTGGTGATGAAATTTGATTTGCATATTGAAGAACCGCAAAGTCGAGGAAAACATGCATCATCGAAAAACTGTTGACCCTACTTCGCGCGGTGGTCATGCTTTCCACCTCACTCCATTCACCCTTCGCCATTGGAGCGGACTGCTTCCACGCAGTCCATTTTGCGGTTTCCCAATATCGTCATTACCACCGGCGCCGCTCTCTCTCTTTTCCTATCGCTCTTTCCTCCGCGCCACATCACGCGCGCCGGCAGGCGACACGGGGGAATAAATGAGATTTCACGAAAGGGCCGCTCCTCCAACACCCACACCACCATAGGGGTGAGCACTTATTAACAACGCCCGGGGATCTGATATTGAATGCCATTTGTGGGCGCGCCAGGGAGTCTCCGAGGAGGGTGTCGACCGACGGTGGAGAGGGGTGGGGCATTGGTAACGGGGAAGGGGAGGAGGGGAGGCGGGAGACGCAACGGGCGGACGGAAATGAAGTGAAAGATCGGAGAGAATGAGGGTAAGGACTAGGTACTTGTGGGGAAAAATAGCCAAAAATAAAGCGACGAGAAATAAGAAAAAAATAGGGTAGAGTAGGAAATAAAATTTTTGTGTTAGTGGACTATGGGTTGTAAAACTTTTGGGTAAAAAAATAGGGCGCAGTACAACCTAACATTGTACTGTGCCCCCTGAATTTTTCCCCAGGCTTTTTGAGTACAATGCTGTGTTTTGAAAAGTATCGAAAAATGGTTCGGAAAGTGTTTCGGAAGGAATCTTCGTCTCTTCTGGTGGTGAAAGTGAATTTCGTTCAAGACATTTTTGAGAGTACACCTAGGGGATGAACTCCGCCATGAAAAATCTTTTGACTTGAATGAGATTCAAATCTGGATCTCTCAATTCTTAGTGAGATATGTTTGCCAGTTACACAGCTAATGAGCGGTTGAAAGAAAATTTTGTTATAGAATCAACGGTTATGAGATCCAAAAATTTGTAATCTCATAAATAATCTACCATTTACCTAACTTATTTACCAATAGTAAATAGCTTCGAATATTTGATCAATCTTCTGCCACCGGATAAGATTTAGGAGAGTTTAGCCTATGTATAGTTGCTAATGCAGATAGTGAAAAACTGGTCAATTATCTCAAGACTTTTATCAAGTCGTAAATTCTCCAAGCGGTTCATTGCGCATTTGCCATATTGTCTACTTATGGAACTCATAACTCCATGAATCATGAAACTAATAAGGCTATCAAACTTTTCTGCAACACTTATTGAATGGTACCATGGCTTATGGGTCCCATAACTTTATGGAATATGTATAAATGTGTCGTTCCTGCATCTGGCCATAAGCCATCTTCTACATCTACATCTACATAATACCCCGCGAGCCGCCTCTTGTCACGAACATATATCACAATGGTGATATATGTTCGTGATTTTTCATAAACAATTAGCAGACCTTTTTTCTATATTTAATTCCATCGTCATGACCCAGTTTTTTAAAGCACATAAATATTGATATTTTGGTGCATTTCATTTCAAATTTACAAAACAAATATAAAAAAGGTATCGAGTGTATTTCTATATCCGCGGATATCCGAGTGTCGAAAGGTTGACTGGCGAAAGGTTAATCACGGCGTCATTGCAATGCAAACATTTTCTTCTCGCATATTCAGTAGTTGAAATGAAAACAACCAATGACGGTCACCTGCACCGATTCAAGATTGGACTCTAGTCGCAGTGGTTCATGAAATATGTATCGTTCTTTCATATCGTTTCAATAATGGTGTATGATAGCAAATAATAAAAAAATACCCTAGAACCGTTTTGCGTAAACGTTATGTGACGAATATGAGTTAGGATTCTCTCAAATTCATGAGCAATAGCATGGTCAAAATTTTTTCTTGTGCTTGCTTCGTAATTCGTTGAGAACGCCATTTATCCACTAATGATGTTACCGTAAGCATGTGTGACAACGCTGAAAGAATGATACATATCTCATGCACCACTGTGACTAGAGTCAAATCTTTGAAATCATTGGCGCTGTTGAAAATTTAATCATTAGTTTGGGGTAGAGGGAAATGAAGGAAGGATTGGTGTCGGTGTTACCTTGATCTGACGAATGACGCAAAGGGTAGCACAGTTTCACGTTTCATCAAACGAACTAAGAAGAACTCTTAAAGATACTCCTTCACAAACACGCTTACCTCATCGATTACAAAATAAACTCCTGGTTGAGGGTGCACGATGAATTGTTTCAAATGATTGCAACTGTTGCAATTCCTCGGCAACAATGAGTATTCAATCAGTAAGTGGCAAAGTATTCAATCCTTGATGTTTGTTTATTAGGATTACCCGTGCGGGTCCAATTAATAGGAAATTCAAGTCATCCTGCTGGGAATGAGTTCACAGCTTTCAGTATCACAGCTACTTTAAATCATGAGACTCTAAATACCTGGTCTGGAGCCCAAAAGTTTGATTTGAAGTGAATATCATTCATAGAATATTATCTTTAGCAATAAGGATCGACTAGTGTTGTAGAAACTATATAAGGCAAGATAGATATTATTTCCAGAACTGTAAAATAAATGGCTTGCGATGGCAGTTCAAAATCATTTTTTATTAATTTAATTAAAGCAAATTATTTATTTAGTTGAGGTGGTTTAGTTGCTACATTCATGTTTCTGGTCCTAATTTACGTCCTTATGTCGGGGTTTATCATTAAATTGGCCTTCCCAATATCTCTGTAGGGTGATTGGACGGGAATGAGTAAGGTAAAGTTATGTGGTTGACGGGCAGAACGTCATTAATACGATAATATCGATCATTCCTTGTTAGTGACGTCACGGCTTTATTCATTTTTTCCACTCTATAATGTGGGAATGAAATAAATTTTTTTAAATTTTACGTACATATCGAGGTTGTATTAGATGGCTGAGGGGATTTAAACTCTCTCGCTTTCATGCATAAGAGAATTGATTACATTATTGGAATGATAAACTTTTTAGGCCCATATTATGATTTTTTCAAAAGCTGAAGAAATTTTGTCTTCAAAACCATACCTGAATGCTTAAAATCAAAGAAATTATTTCCAATAATATCGCTCAATAATTAAAGCAACGAATTTAGTAGCTCAAAATACCAATAGATAAATACTTTACTTTTTTAAATTGCATTATACTTATGGAAAGTACAAGTACAAACTGTCTTATGTAGCACCCTACGGAAATAACATAAACTGACGGTAAATGTTGCGAGAAATCTCTATATTGTCCGAATAAATTCGACAAATTACACTGCTATTTGTTCGAGGGACTGATTTGTGCGATAGAAAATTGAATTGCTTCTATTGAGGTTAAGTGTCGATAATTTTTCCTCTTCGACTTTCAGAACTGTCTTGGAGTAGTACATCATGTGTGTTCGTCTGATCCTCGGCGGTGTGAAATGTGAAAACACGTGAAATATGGAAATATATGGAAGCGCAGGTCTCTATGGTGCACGCTTGACCGTGGACGTGTTTTTTCCTCCTCTGAGAATGGAAGAGGGTGGTGTGTGGGTGAGCCTCTATCTCACTGTACGTGCCCACAGAAAACGTGTAAATGGATTTTTTTCTCCCCTATTCCATTGTCGGCGTCCAATCACAGCTCGCCCGACGCGGTCTGCGAGTCTTTTATTTTACCATCGCCTCCCTCCTCCTCTCCCTCTCTCCCTACTCTTACCCCTCTTTTTTTCCCAGAACCTTCAAATATGGCTTCCCTCCCACAAACTTGCTCGCTCCTTCCGCCACGGAAAACAAAAAAGATCTATCTGCACGTAAGCGCACAAAGTAGAAACATCTCCCTAGCCACTACCAGTCTACCAACTTCTCTACGTACTTACCATAACTCACTCACCGACACATTTCTTAGCACCTCAGCTTCTTTCACGAACTTTTTCCATTCTCTTGCATCTAATATTTGCATTTGTCTCATTTCTCGCAGCTTCAATTCATTTCTCCGCCGGTTCAGAGCTCCAACGGGTGTTTGGAGCATTCAGCATAATGATATTCGAACATTCAGCATAATGATAAGTATCGTGTGATACAGACCAAGCATACTGAAAATCCTGCATGATCGCCAACATACTAGCTGGTATCCTTGTTTTCGTAATTGGTGCGATACTAGTTTGATACTTGCTCCTAGTAGGACCTAGTAGCCGCCGATCAATCACCTTTGTTCTCTGCAATGCGGTCGTCAATTTTTGATGTCATCGCCTCCATAGTCCCTCGTGACAATTACAATTTCCTGCGATCAAATAAACAACTGATATCTCTCAGCAAGACACAATGGCTTGGGTATCTGAGTTAATTGAGGTTGAAGAGCTGCAGCGGCTAAAAGCCGTCGTCTTCGTTCGAAATCATCCATTTCGGTCGCCAAACTCCTTGCACGACTGTACTAGTACAAAGATCTACTAAACAGACTTTGTGCGAGTTCAAGTATCGTGTGATAGCTCCTAGTAAGATTTAAAGCATGCTAGGTTTCGTACAGGAAATCCAGTACTCGCTAGCATCCTCGAACTTGTAAAAGGTCAAGTATCGTGTGATCCAGGCTTAGCGAAATTATTCGGACGCTTCATTCATTACTGGTCGGAAGAATTGGTGGCTGCCATGATTAAGTGGA
Organism: Ceriagrion tenellum; assembly: GCA_963169105.1. Lineage (NCBI taxonomy): Eukaryota > Metazoa > Arthropoda > Insecta > Odonata > Coenagrionidae > Ceriagrion > Ceriagrion tenellum. The sequence goes on along the minus strand of OY720633.1, from coordinate 38,945,542 downwards.
GAAAATATGTCTTATTATTCACATTTAGAAATAAAATTATATCATTAGTCATATTTAGAAATAAATTTCTGGTGTAAATTAAAGTTTTCATTTTTTTGGCATGAGAAATATTTTTGACTTATTCAGTGTTGGTGTGGCGGCTGTAAAAGTGGTTTCCCATTCCTTAGGCCTGCGTTCGAATCTCGCGTACGACAGAAAATGTTCAGTGGTATTCCAATCTCTACCTTAGTGGCATGTGGAGAGTTTTTCAAGTGTAGCAGTTGTCCATCAGATGAGGCAGCAAACAGTGGTCTCCTTGACACATTGCATTAACCTTTTGAGCAGTACGAACGCTCATTTATGTCATCGTGCCTCCTGGGCATCCAGAGTGTGTTCATGCATGTACGTCTTTCGAATTTTTGCTGGACAATAAAGGCATACGTTCACGCCTCCAACTGAGATGTGTTTTTACACGTTGTTCCATCTATCCTGGAGACTGGAGAGCCAAATTATCATAATAAATTGTCTCTGAAGGGTCATTCCTCCTAGTCCATTATTCTACTAGCTACGTTCAGCCTTGAGTACGTGCATATCACATGCAGTTGGTTCCATTGACGGAAGTTATTGCATTCGAAGCTGGTCTTAGTCCTATTCTATGTCGATATTTCTATTCTTATACGACAATTATTAGGATCCTATTCAGTAAAATTCTTGCATTTCTTTTGTTTTACTCGTGTTATGTATGATATTCTTGTTTTTATTGATTCTCTATCAAAAATTTGAGTTCAAGGTAATAAACTTATAATCGGAATTAGCTTACTTCTTTTCCAAAATAACTCACTCCCGGGGTCAGGGCAAACGAGAAAATCTCACTACTCAAAGGGTTATGAGCGGGCTAACGGCGTCGCCGGGTTTCTCTCCACCATTCCTGAATTCCACAGATTGTCATTTTACAAAGATACCTACCTACCTGCCGTTGAAGGCTTATAATTAAGGTTTTTTAAGAATTGTCTGAGGGATTAGCAATTCCAAGATTTAAAAAATGAATACTGATGCATTAGGTATTTCATAGATACGCAGTTTATAGCTTCAAATAGCAATGCACAAATTACTGACGATCGTTTGCTTTACTTCAAAGAAATATCTCGCAGGCTATTTTTTACTATGTTCTTCCTGGTCTAAGGGAATTCTCACCCTACCTTTGGTATCGTGAACAGCGGTTTTCATCAATCATGGGGTGTGGCTATATATCCGAAATAAATCTACCTTTAACATATTTACGCTGTCATCTATCTTTTCTTTCACCCAGTGCCCATTTCCTTACTTCTTCTGATTGCTTCTTCATTGTCATGACCCGTAATTTTTCATTACACAGACATTGTTAAGTTCTGCCAATAACTTCAAACTATTCTTGATGATGGTATATTTTAGGCTTTTTGGGATATATCTCCGATCAACCTTTCTTTCTCTATCGGTTTATCTTTCCAAAACCTATCTTCATATAAATAATTAATTAACACCCCCTAATGATAGTTTTCAAGGTTTCATTTACAGTATCATATTAGAATTAGGAAAAAATAGAATACTAGAAACTAGGCGGCTTCCAACTTAAGTGTTTTGGCGGGAAGATTACCAATCAGGTGAGGTAACTAATGACTGGAAAAAGAGAATAATTTCCAGAGAATGCTATTCCATAGGATAATTTGATTTATAATTAAAATTGCGCAAGATAATATCAAGATTTTGAATTTTTTATAAAGAGTTTTTTTTTTCTATTTCGCAGAGGATAATTATTCTCACGTGTCCTCACACCGTGGATATTGGAGATAAACTTACCGTAACGAAAGCTTCATCATCGCTGTTATCAGCGAAAATTACGTTTTAAATTTTCACTAACGTCATCCTCCTCATCTAACACGACAACATGACCGATACTCGCTGAATGCAATTTATGAGGTCAGGACCGCTGCTCTTCTTTTTTTCGTATCCCGATCGAAACGCATATGGATTTATGACACGGGAAACACGAATTAAAAGTAGCCAATTGCGAGACCGTCCGAAATTTTCCACTCAATTTACGTTAAAGGCGTGGCAATAATCACTTGGTTGCCTGCGTTGGTTTGGCACATTAATTGTCCAGGAAAATGGGGAAATCTACATCAAGCCACGAGTGTGAAAACTTACGCAGCGTCAATCAAAATATTCGGAGGTTAATATCACCAAGAGTTCTTTATTTAGATTAATACCTGCATTTTAATGTTTATTATTTAATTAATTAATTAAAAGCGAAAAAAATTTGTTACGATAGGAATATAAAAAATAGGAACACTTATTTTTCAGATAAATTATATCCGAGTCAATAATGCTTTTTTGCAATTCCTATCATCTACATCAACACACTACCCTGCGAACCGTCGCATATACGTTTGGCAGGGGATCTTGATATGTAGAGAGGTGTCATAATAATAATCTCTGTGTCGCTCACACTCCACACACTTAACACACCAGTTCTGAATTTCTCAAGTAAGCTTAGCCTAGCGTGTAGCCTCCGAGTTTCTAGAGGCTCCCACCTTGTCTCTCTAAAAGTTGTGAAACACTATATTTTTATTTTATTTTTGTTGCAGTTTTTAACGAAGCTTGCAGCTTTTCTTTATATTTTATAAATTTTTGGTAACATCTTTATGACCAAATGCACGCAGCGGCAAATCATATGCTTCCTTGGAATCACCAAGGTTTAAGAATTCCATCAAATTTTCAAAACTATCTTATTAAAATCACCCTTTAGTTTTGGAGTAAATATGTTTTTTTTGGTATCGCCAAAGTACTTCTTCGAGCAGTCTATATAAATGGAAGTTTACCTTTCACTCCCTTGCGCCGTTGTCATCTATTTCCAAGCACCCACAACGCAGGTTTGGTCGTGATTGGGAATTATCTGTCACGAAGGCTGTGAACAGGGCCATTTGCATTAGTAACCGTTTCATTTAGGTACACAGAGCACGCCGTTGCTGTCGACCCAAATAGGAAGGCAGAATGCGATGTGCTCGGATAATTCGAAGGTCGTACGCTCGAATTTTTCCCGCATGCATCCTTGCATTGCTAAGCCTCGACGCTATGGGATTTAATTGAATACCGTTCGTGGTGCGAAACGGACTCTGCCACCGGAAAAACAACCACCATTCTCAATTCGTCTCATTTCGTCGATGGACATTCCGATGAGAGACAGTTTTGCAGGGAAAGCTCAGGGCCATTATGCAAGTAGGCTGTAGGCATGAGGGCTGAAATACTAGAAAGCTTGGGATAGGAGGAAAATAAAATAAAATAATTATTTGTGTTATCTTAAAGCGCCTAATCAGAGTATAAATTTTTAATATCGTCATTAACGCTTTTATATAATTACTATTAACATTCATAAAAAAGGGAAATTACCATTGGTAGGATGAAAATTATATGCTGTAGCGGAGTAACTCATGTCAACTGAATATCTTGATTGCAAAAAATTAAACGATAACATGCTTTTGAGACCACCAAATGAGAAAAACAATGCCATTGAAAACTACATTATAGAAGACTAATCACATTTTTTTAAAATCCACGAGTGACAGAGTCTACCATGACAAAGACGTAACGAATAAAATCAAATGTTTTCCAGAGAATATTCATGACAATAGAATGGTTTGAAAGTAAGCTTAAGTAAGAAGATAAATTCAAATAAACTAATATTAATAAATGCCAATATTTTCTCTGATGCATGCATCAGAGTGTGAGCAACAATGCGAATGGGCTCATAAAAATAGAATAATGAAAATGAAATTTCCCCGATAAATAAAAATCTCTGTCTATAAACATTGATTAATGGATACATGTATATATAAATGTATAAAATGTCAGAGTATAATAATAGCGGAGCAATAGCTATGATATTGAAAATCCAAGCATCATTTTCTCCACAGTATTCAGTTCAACGATGCCGTGACGTGATTTATTAAATTATAAAAATTAAGAAAAGATGTTTGTTCTTTTGATAATGGGTTGAGACATAACTATTTTCGCTAGTGCCATCACTCAGTTGCTATCATATTTCACTCATGTTTTCTAATGTGACTGTTAAAACCAGAAGCGCCACGCTGTTTGATAAGCTAAGAATTGAAGATGGCTCTGCAATATGCGGATATTAGAACTATGAATGAAACGATGATTTCATTTAAAAGGAGTATAACTGATGGCAGCAATAGGTATCGTATTTCAATGGAGTAGCAGTAACGAGTAATAGCAATCCTGTCCCTTTCTTTCCCTCCGTGCGTCTTTTCCATCGCCAACGGAAGGAAGTCCATTTTTCCGTTTCGTATGTTTATTGCTTTCCCGAGCAGGGGGCGTGGCTCGACCGTGTTGTCACATCGACGCTAACTCGGGACCGTCTCTGAGGTGGTAAGTTTTTTTTTGGACAGGAGTATACCGTCTGTGGGCGATTCCTTCCAACCCGGATGGAATCCCGAGAAGCCTTTCTACAGTACAGTAATGGGCTTCTGGACGGAGTGGTGATGTCTCAAGGTCCTGATTCATTCTGGCAGTATATATTTGTGAGTAAATATGGACACGGTTCATCAGGTAAATGAATACGATGCCTATAAGGTGTATGTATATGTTAGCACCGCGCATTCCCCAAGTGCGGGTGAGGAACCGCAACCTTAAGCGGCCGTTTTTGCCGCAGGCGAAAGTTAGTGCGCGGTAAATTTCACTACTTCGTATTACCAGTGCGTTAATTTTGGTGCGAAACGTAAGAACCTTATGTGTGTTCACTTGATCCAAAATGATAATATTTTAACGTTGTTTCCGTAGGTGACTCAAAAATAAGTGCTTAAAAGTAATGTAAATTTGATTGGTAAACGTCATTTTTTAAATACCAGTAAATGTCATGCTTAGGATTTATTAAGCCACTAATAGAAAGATCCTCTGGTAAAAAAAAGAGAGGTGCCTCTCTGCTCTGATTAAGCCACACCTTGAATATACAGCGAGCATTATGGACCCGGGGCAGAAATATTTGACCAAAAGAATTAATAAAATACAAAGGAAAGCTGCATGCTTCATTAAAAAACTGCTACGGACGACTAGGCATTGTTACACAGCTTTTAGAGGGATTAGGTTGGAAGGCTATAGAGACTCGGAGGCTATAGGCCAGGCTTAGTTTTATTGAAAAATTGAGAACAGGCATGTTTCAGGGAGACATGGAGGATATCATTTTGACGCCTCACTACATTTCTAGGTCCTAAAGAAGCGGGAAAATAAAAGAGAGAAATTGCCGAACATGGAGATAAAATTTGTTCTTTCCACGCACAGTAAGTGACCATAGCAGAAACTGAGCTCCACTCCAGAGCTCTCATATTATACTTCACCTTTTCACCTCCCAAACCCTTATCCTTAACATCTTTAAATGGCTGGTGTCCTATTACCCCCTGCCACACGTCCATGTGGCGGCACATAGGGTAGTATGTAGATGTAAAATTGCAGGAGACAGCCCCATACTTGCCCAGAAGCTCGAAAAAAGCTACAGCACGCACTTAACGGAAGAAGGAAGTCTGGATCCGAGAGCGCTTCGGGAGGGTCGGAAAATCGAAGTGGAGCGTACCTATATGATGGTGAAGGCAGCTCGACGGCCACTCAACCCAGACAAGTTCACGTAAAACCCAAGACCATGTCGACACATGCCTGTATCCCGTGCCGATAGTCCCATTTTAGAGGGCTAATTTCGTGTTTTCCAGTTGCTTTCCACATCATTACACGAACTGATTTCAAATGATCTGTAAGCAATGGAGACGTCTTGCTTGTAGGGTTTAGAAAACTCGCGTCCCAGATTTTTTCCATTTATGTTCTTCTCAAAAGCATAAAATTATATCGCGTTGCACCACCTCGAACCTGCATCTCACAGATGGAGGGTCGAACGCGCAACCCCTAATGGCATAAGCGTTTAATTTGGCCGCCCCAACAAAGAGTATATTTGCCGATTGTGATATCAATAAGAATCACTTTAAGTCAAAGGATACAATGGAATTTCCGAGCAATCCTCTCAACATTGTACTTTTCTTTCCCGTCGTTAAATCAAGTTTCTTACAATAGAGAGAGCTAATTTTTTTCAAGCGTCACAGTGTGGTACTTTTCTAGGTATCGTTAAAGAGAAGAACAACTGTATTATCCACTATAAAGGCCGTTTTACACGGGACACGAAATTTGTACAACTTAACACTGCATTAATTCCGCAATCTGCCGTGCAATAATTATTGCGGAAACGAATGCGTGACTGCTTTACACGGTGGTCGTAAGCATACATTCATTCGTGAATTCCATTCGTCTGATAAGTACGCTAAGAGCGAGTGTTTTGTTCAAATAGGTGAGATACGATATTCTGTACGCGACGTCGTTGACATTCAGTGAAAAATAAGGTTGTGGTGATTGTGGGATTCTGTGATATTGACATTGAGTCACTCTCTCTCTGAGAAAAATAATGGATCAGGAGGAGGCTGCATTGATTGCTGCAGAGATAGCAGTAGTGGGAATTATGATCGGGGCCGCAGAGCTCATAGAAAGGCGTAACCACAGAAGCAGAGCCAGAAGAGCACTTTGGATACGGGAGTGGATCCGTAAGTGAGAGGAGGGAACGGGCATTCTTAATATGGTCCAACAGGAGCCGGCTGTAGAAGACAGGAATGGCTACCGCAATTTTATGCGGATGACAGAGGAACAATTTAACGAGCTATACAATATCTATCTTAACAAATAACAATATAAGTAACTGCAAATCAATATAAGTAACTGCAAATATTCTCCCACACAAAGATTAACTGTAAACACCCATCGCCCAGGTTATCGAACATTTTCGTCAGTCAACTTCCCGTGAACTTGGATGTCGTTAATTCTGCGACCACTAAATGGAGTGCTATTCGTACAAATTGCAAGAATGCGACCACCGAACTAGAGCAGGGGCTATTCTGACGTCTTGCATTCATGCATTCGTGCATGCGTGCATTGAAATCCACGATTGCACATACATTAGCTTGTGCAATTACATGCCCCTTGTAAAACGGCCTTAGAAGTCTTCATTAACTTTGACGTCCAAAGTTTTGACTTTCAGTCTTTTTCATGGCAGTTGTGAAAATTATCGGGCGAGTTTATAAAGATATAGGAAATGGGAGGATTGCGAGGTTGAGGGAGGGAGGGATGTGGAGTATGTGGATACTTTGGCTAAACAAGCTAGAAATGGAGGTTGGCATTGAAATAAAATGCCCTAATCATTATTGCAGTCATATTTTACTACCTAATTCATGACATCCTGATTTTCACTGATGAGAAGACCATCATGTTTCAATGTCATTCCCCATTTCTAACCTGTTTACCCATAGATACCCCTTTCACCTTTGACTCCTCCTTCCCATCATCCCTCCCCCCCACACCGCTTTTCCTACACCTATATTTACTCGGCCGGTAATTTACTAATTTACGAAGAGTTTATCTTCTTTTACTGTATTTTTTACTATCAGTTGTCTCCTTGCTTTAAGTTTTACTAAGTTATTTTTAGATTTTTAAAGTGGTATATTTCTTACCTATCTTCGGTGGGAGTAGTTTAAACCGTAAATATTAGAGTGCAATTTTCGCCCAAATTACTTTCAATCGGCTGGTGACTAAAGTGCTGATGAAGGAAGTAGTAAGTCCGTAGGATTCATAATGTTTTTAATTGAAGTCAGGGAAGAGTGTCAGCCACAATCACAATAGAATTTTTTAACGTTCTACGACGTTATCCGATGCCCAACCGCCATTGATCTCTATTCATCCACAGGCCATCTGATCACTGCTTTTCTCAGATTACCTTTTTATATGCCTCCTCTCCATATTTTTCTGAGCCATCTTCTTTTTTCTTTGCTGTGGATTCCTAGCTAAAATTTGTTTTAGGAATCTCTCGTTCGTTATACGTGATATGTGACCATACCACACAAGCTGTTTTCTTTATCTCATCGACCATTGCGTGGATGACTCACATCATATTTTTATTTACTCATTTGTGATTCAGTCCCGTATTGATATCCCCTCGGATCGTCATCAGTAATCAATCTCTTTAACATTAAGCATTTGTTTTGTTTCTTTCTTATTCTGTCATATCTCACTCCCATTCGCGATAATGCTTCTTTCAATTTTAATACATATCCTTTTTTTTTGTTTGCTTTGGATATACGTCGATCCCATAAAATGATACTCAACATAGATTTTGCCCTCTTTCCTTGAAAATTTCTTCCTTTAACGGCATCGTCCATGGTACCAATATTAGGTATTTTGACACCCAGTCAGTCACTTTTACGACGCATATGTGAACGTCATTTTGGAGCAAAATGCACACAAGAAGCAAAACTTTTTTCCAAATTCCATGTTTTGCCGCTCCTTCGACCAGGCGCCTGTGACTTTAGCACATTTTGCACGCGTCTTATGCTGGCACTGCCTATCGTAATACCCAACAGTCATAAAGATTTTAGTAATGACAGAAAAAGAAACGTGAGCCCAGTTGTTCGTGGAAAGCAACACAATTGAACTGGTGAATGAACGATGATCAGGAGCAAGGAAATAGAATGATCTCTAGGGAGGAATATTTGAAATTCCTAATGAATTCCCCAAAAAGTATTGAAAAACATTTATCGATTGGAAAATCATAACAAACGGCGACTGTTAATGTCTGAAAGGTGGAGAGGACGGTTTCATTATCTTTTCAACCCTCTACTCATTCTCTGACCGCCAATTTCTTTGCAATATCTCTCCCCTCGCCTCACTTCTGCCACCGCACATATCCCTCCGCTCTTCCCTTTGATCCCAACCCTAATATCAACTTCAGTCTCCCTGAGGACATTTCGCTATTTCTTTTGAGCGATCCTCTCCATCGAGAAATATAAACAGAAAACCAATTTGCGAAATCGAAAAGGTGGACATACCTGCTGTGAGTCGTGTCAAAAAAGGAAGATGTGAGGGACAAGGAAAAGAATAACAGCCAGTGGACCAATATGGCCAGGGAAGGAGACGGGAGCAATTAATTATTTCTCAGGCATGCCTTCTATTGACGCCATTCCCTTCAATTTACCGAAAAAGTTGATCAATCAATCCAAATCAATAAAACCAAAGACTATTAATGCCTGATAAGTAGGAACACGCATTGTGATTAATATTTGCAATATATAAAATGTGAAATTTTCAGCATTAGACAATGGCTATGGCCATTATACGAAGCTTCTATACACATGTACTTACAATTATTATTAAGGTAATGAAAATCACTCGACTATCGCCTAAGGACTTGTGATACCAAGCAATGGCTCAAACTATAAATCCTCCTATACTTTGTAAAAGGTATGCCAGGAGAGCTTATGTTATAAGGATGGCGCTAATACTTAAAGAAAATGTGGTTGCAATGTTATATTCTTGAAAATGCATCTTGGAAATATGAAATTTACAGAAAATGGGAGTTGGATGAGGTAATTAGTCACTCAATTTTATTTTTCATCCACTTTATTAGAATCCATTATGTATTATGTTCTGCTCACCCTCGCGACGACTTCTGTACATCTTCCATATTGAGTTACGCACCACGGTGTGTGATCAAAAAGTGTAAGCGGGTGCTAACGAGCGAGATGAGGTTTTCATAGTCACGCCAACCAGGCTATGGCACCAAAAGTTTTCTCCTCCCATGTGCCGCCGCTGGATCACGTGATAGACGACCTCTCCCGGGGAAACTCTCGGAAGCCATTAAACACGTTCAAAATTCTGGGTAACTGGCGTTGTTTGAGCCTCGGATGAACATCTCCCACGGAAAAGTGCTGCTGGGGAGCGGAGTGAGAACGAGCATTGAGTTATATGCAGAGGTGATGACCTCAAAATCATTAACATAGTTCCATGCAAACCGTCAAAGTGTGCGGCAGGTGGTATGTTTTCATCAGCATGCTCTATATTACATATTGCAAAAGTAAATTAACCACAACTCTTAATACACCTATGAGGAAAAAGTCTACGAATACCTTTCAAAAGATAATATTTCACTGACATGCGATACGCTAAATGCTGCCAAAAGCATGAAACTGAGTAGTTTTGCATGAATTTTGCTGCTGAACCAATGCTTAGATACATATTACCCCAACCTAATATAGTTTAGGAATTCATTGCACAAGCATTAGAGAGCTAATGAAATAATCATCTATACTTTCGAAAAACCTAAAAGTAGGTAATTTTTTACTGGCTGATATAATAGTCTCTTATCGTTCCATGTAACCGCCGTCTGCCAATTTCTTCATCCCTGTTTTCCTTAGCTTACCATGCCGGGAAGTACTGACCTATTATTCGTATATCCGCTTTCGGCTGTAGGTATTAGTGAGTGTAAAATGATCTTATTCTTTATTCCGCCATATTTTATAATTTAATAATGACGGTAAATCATGCTTGGACGGTGCAGCAATAATAAAAGGACCTTCTTCTGCTGAGGAATGAAGCAACTGATTTACATATTTATTAATTTGTCCTGCGCCATTCCATGAGATGAATAAACAAGAAAATCACTACAAAAACAAAAAAATTCACTTTCTTGAAAAACTGAAAATGAAAAAAATTCCTAAAATAGCACTGAATTTGTCTATAAAAAGGTATTGCATGTGAGAGACATGTTTGGTGGATTATTATTTGCAAAAATGACAAATCTCAGTTTCTGGGCATCAAGGCTCCTCTCTCCTTCAATCTATGGTGGATGGAAACACAACACTGCGTTGGTCTACCGCGAACGAAATGTGCCAAAGGGATCATAGATTAAAGTCCCGTGAGACGGTCTGAGCTCTACGCTCATAGTGACCAACACAGATTTTGAAAAGGGATCAGATGCTACCGATAAATCTCCCATACGGCCAGAATCCAAACGAGAAACCTACGGAATCGGAATCCAGTTCTATTGTTACATTACCTACCCGATGACCTACCGTTCTCCTTCCAAACCGTTTTCTCTCTTTAATTATTCCTCATTATTTTTATGATATACAAGGGAATTATGATTTACTAAACACCTTCAGTTCTATGGATGTGAAGGCACGTCCTCCAATAATTTCTGAGAAGGAAGATGGACGTACTATGACGTCCATGGAATATCATAATTGAACGGCAGCTGGCTGTAATGGTATGGCTGCAGTCTTTCTAGTAGCCATAAATATGACAAAAAATGATGATAAAAGCTCATTAACCTAGATTGAAGCGAGCTTGCTTTCACAATATAGGTGTTTATAATACTCACTCGCTTTCTATTTAAAGCCTAGAACGCCAAGTATTAATGCTTCCGATTCTATGTAATCCTCTATAATTATTTGCCTTTTTGTTGTTTCGTCCATATAAATTTATATGGGATGCAGTTTTTCCGGATGTTTCCGATACATTTGCTCCTTTTGTGTGTTGAAATGTGGGAAAAAGTAATCTAATTACTTCCGGGTCATGAACTAATCGTTACACAACTTCTTTCTCAATTTTTCATGTAACGGAAGGACTATTTTTGTGGAATATGAAACTGACTAGTCTAAACTGGAAGCAATTTATAGTGTTCTTTAATTTATTTTAAACGTCAGGACGATACGCTATGCTGTAAAACGTGTTATGTGGTAAAATTATGGAAAATGAAATTTGTGAAATCACAAGCTGAAGTACAAATATTACTTTAAAATGTATCCAACGTTCTATTTTTAAATTACTTGTATGTAAATATACAAGCGTATTTTCATGACTCCCAAGGATTTTATGAAGTGATAAACCGACGGGAATGCACAGATTTTTACTCGCCTGATAGATACTAGTCATTTTTCAATAACTTATCGTTCCTTCAGCGGAGCAAGCTTTCTGGCAATATTCGTTCTTTGTGATAAAAACACATTAGTCACTACATCCGGCTTTGTTACAGAATGAGGTTTAGAGAAAAAGCTGAGATAAAATGCGATTAGAAAAGATCAAACTCTGCTAGATCAACTGCAGGATAATCATAGCGTTTACTCGTCAGAGATTTGAATTTTTGTATAGTTAAAAATTTTTAACTTTCAAAAAAACAAGTAACTTCTTTGAATAACAGAACTTCAGCTATCACAACGATTTCGATATTTCCACGGATTTTCAATTGGTAATTACTCCGTGTTTGACTATGTCCAAAAAATTGAGAAAGGGAATGTGCAGTGAGTTAAACTGTTTGACAAGCGGAAAATTTTCCCGCTACGAAAATGCTCAAGCGATGTGAAATGAAGCTAACATACTGTCTCTAATGGTTATTAAAAATCAAATGAATAAATTATTAATATTTCCATGACTTTACCCAGATAAAGGCGGTTTTGTTAATAATTATGGGTGTCGATACATTAACGTGATCAATAGGTACGCTTGCTGCTGCTCTGCATGAAAATGGGTACGCATTTTTGCTCTGCGTGCAAATGAGGAAAGCAGGTCTAAGTTTTGCCCATCAACATTTGTGATAATAAATGCTTCAAGTCTTGTTTTATATGAATGATTAAGAGAATAAGTATTATAATCTGTTTTTTATTATTATTCTGCCTTTTATGGGGAAAACCTCTGTCTTATTTTATTCCCTTGGTTTTCCTAAATTAAAGGAATAAGTTTATCAGAAATGACAATATTTCTTCGAATTTAAAAACTTTCTCGCAAGACGTGGGAAATGAATCTTAAACTCATGAGATATTATGAGATAACCACCTCAACCTAACCAGCTAAGGCCAGCTTAGCCTTCCGTGGGAGAATAAGTATCTTATTGCACTCAGTAACATAAATGGACATAAAATCGACTCAAACTAAGTTCTGATGTAATGGGTTTTGCCCTCCATTTATCAGGGCGTCTCATGGCTCTAATTTTTTTAACTAGAAGTTTGCTTTTGAACACGTCCTTGTGTGTGCTCATTCCAGCTCCTCATTTAAAATAATGAACCGGGGAACTCATTGTGGCCATGTTCTCCCTTCCCCCCTACGACATTGTAATTGTACCCGCAGTGATACAGAATTTTTTTCGTCCATTTAAATTGAGGATGAGTGTAATCAAACTTGTTTACTCTTCCGTAACAACCTGGCGAACGATAAATTAATCATTCCAATTTCTAATGAACCAGAGTGCTTAAAATTCTGTAACTAATTTTTTAATATTACGACATTATGTAATGATTGAATAACACGTGCACCCCAGCATAAATGCACTACATTCATGACTAGAAGAGACAAGATATGGATAAAATTTCTCCAGAGTGTATACAATAGTTTAACAATGCCAACGATCTCATGTCCATTCTTGACGGAGACAGTAACTTTTTTATTTACTTTGTACTTTGGAGTGTACTCTTACAAAAAAGTTAAGGCAGATATGCAGCAAATTTGCTAGGAATAAGCTTAAGTGTACCCAACCTAAGTCAACTTCATGCAGTACTTTCTGATGCTAGCCTATATTTTCTAATTCTCGGAAACATATGAAACCAAGTTTAATGTAGAAAGGCGGGCAATATTTGAATTGAAGGAAAAAATTGCTGATTCTTAGGAATGCTTCATTTTCAATTTGGCTTACTTAACTTTGAGGGCTAAGGAGTGTTTACCACAATCCGTTGATCTAATTGCGTATTAGACACATTTACTTTGATATTATTAGCCAGGAGATTTTCATGAATTTCCGTGGGTTTGCATCGCACATCTAGTCATTTGAGAACAATAACTGATTTTGAGCACTACTACCTGATAGATTATGCATTATAGGATGTGAATTCGTGTAAATAATTAAGAATAGATGACTTGGATGCAAGAGTTTTATGCCGTCCACATGGTTAAACAGGCTTCGTGCGTTGCATATGCAACGATTAAATAGTGAGCTCAAAGGCCTGAAGTAATTCTGTTATGCGATTACCTATGATAAACATGGCTTCAGGTTTATTATCAATATCAGTTGTAGCAATACATTTATTCCAATGGATTGTTTTTATTTTTTATTCTTGGTATAAAATTGAGTTCTCATTACCTTCGGCATTCCAAAGAGTCCCGTCTGGGTAGAATATTATCTGCCCAGGACATGGGTGTCTGTGTATGTAAACTGGGTTGGGGAAGAGGGGACGGTTCTGTCCCATCCAACTCAGGATAAATATAATAGAAGTAATGAAAAAGTTCCAAAGATTGGTTTGCTACAGCTCTCCTCTATTATCTTGTTTCAGCAAAGAGCAACATTTCTTAATAATTCCTTATTTAAAACATCTCTAATGATTTAACAGATATAATTTACCCTTTATTTTCCACGGTAGTTCCTACTTTTCAATAATAATGATCTATCCAAGTTTTTTTTGAGGATGTCTCAGATTTGGTACAATAGATTTGTTCATTCTACAAAGTGGAGTTTCCTTCTTTTTTCTCATGCCCATCTTTTTTTCTCAGTCTCTTTTCCGGACAACTTCCTTGATTATTGTTTCTTTATATTTGATTTCAATCATTCTTCTTATTTAGCCCTTATTTATTTCCTCTTTTCTGAATCCTTCTACATATCCTGATAGTTTTCTTTGTCATTTTACGTGCCTTCTGGCTCCCGTCTAAACTTGTTGGTTTCCCTTACTGAGCGACTCCTTTTAGTTTCCTTTCCTTAACACTACTGAGAATCACCGTCATACAGGTTATTTCTGAGAAATAGGTTATTTCTGAGAAATAACCTTCCTCTTCGGACTTTTCCTTCAATTTCCCCATTCCTCAGAAACCCATTGTACCTAAGAGTGGATCCAGCTCATCTTGTCCTTCTTTCCTGTACAATTTTTCAAATCATCCTTCCTTCTTCTACTCCTCTTTTTGCTACATTTCTTAATTTAACTATCCAACTGATCTCATTTACAAAGGAAATTTGCTCGTTTCGTTGAAAACTGCTTCGTGCAAACTTTTGGAGACATAACTCAGCTTTTGGAGGGATTAGATCGGGGGCCGCTAGAGGCTCAAAGGCTGCGTGCTGTACGTAGTTTGCTTGAGAAATTCAGAACAGGTGCATTTTAGAGCAATACCATTGGACGTCACACTGCACCTTAAAGTCCAGCAGAAGCGACAAAATAAGAGAATATTGCCAAACAGATAGGTACAAAAATTCGTTCATTGCACGCACAGTAAGCGACTATGATGAAACCGGAGCTCCACTATATACACTTCCATAATACTCGTCACCATTTCACCTCCCAAAACCTCATCCTTTACAATTTTACACGGCTGGTGTCCTAACACCTCCTGCCACATGTTCATGCGTCGGTTCTCAGGGTAATATGTAGACTTCCACCTCAAACACCACGTTTCGGATGGTCCTAATCTTATCTGGTCTACTTTTCCAATGTCCATGTTTCCGATCCTTAGAGCTTTCATCTCCTCACCAATTTTTCTTAGTTATCCTTTCTTCTTAGAACACATTTCTTCCCTTTTACTCTGCACGACTTCTTCGATTGATGTGTAATGAACGGGCCCCGCATGCGAGACGGGCCCAGATCACTATTTGAATTATGTCGGGGATTTTTACCCTTGGGGTCGAGGATCGAATAATCACAGAGAGATTTTGAACGGAAAATGAAAGTTTATTTAAATCAAGTCTTTGATTATTTAATGGAAGAAACCAAAATATGCGTCTCGAATAGCCAAACAAGAATATTACCACGTCTCGGGAAGGAGAGAAGTAAAGGGTACAAGCACGGATGGATGGCACTATAGCGACTTTTGCACGGGCCGGATGGCCCGCGCTTTGACTCCTCCTATCAGCTACATGACTTAGCCGAATTATAACCACGTATCAAAATGACCCACTTGGGCCTAACTGACTGCCTGAGCCTTACTTTCCGTGCGTTTATATAGGATAACCGAAGACGGATGTTTTCGGCTAGGTGACGACTGACGTCAAGGAAAGCAAAAGGTTATACTTCCGAGACCGTTTCTCTTTGGCTATTCTGAGACCTACCAAATAACATACAAAAGAGAAATCTAGTAAATGCATGCTTTAGAAAATAGGAAATCCAACTGTTTCCATCTTGAAGAGAGGGAAACTCGACCATCAATGTCCAGGTCACAACAGATGCTTGTCGTACATCATCCGTTCTGTGAAATGATGCTTCCGAGGTAGGTGTGGATGACGGTGGAACAAAAAATTAATGAAATGAATTAAAAGGTCGCCGGAGTGAGGATCAGAATGTGAATGGAGTATTCATCAAATGCAACGGGAGAGCAAACGAATGGTCAAGAGAGTGTAAATAGGAGCGTCAGATAGGCAAGGGAGTGTCCTTTTCGAGTAAAAGCGAAGCATAAATGAAGCTGCATCTATTCCCCCGTGAATATTCCTTAATAGAAAATATTTAGTGAATTTACGAAAATCCCATTTCTTTGAAAAAGTTCGAATAATGATAAAATCTCTTGGGAACTTTTAATTGGCTGTTCGAAGCCCATAAAAAAAACTGAGAAAGTATTTTTCTTACATTTGTAACTGCAAACTACTGCCGCAGACCCCTCTGTTAATTATTAAATCCTATTCTTTTTCTAAATTATTTATTTAAGTCTGATAATGCCTATTAATTTAACTTTTGGTTACTGTAGGACTGTTAGTCTCATTCACATACAGAGTAGCCCAAACGCAAGATATACGAGGCGTGTCCGGAAAGTAAGTACCGATTTGGAAAAAAAGGCATAAAATATTTGTTTTCACAACAACATTTACTTGAACATGAAAGATCATTCCTTAATCTATTTTTTGACATGGTTTCCACCATTGTTTAGGCATTTGTCACAGCGGGGAATCAACTTTTGTATGCCCTCTTCAAAGAAAGATGCCGCCAGTGAAGACAGCAACTGCTGAACACCGTTTTTTGTGTCGTTATAGCTGTCAAACCGCCTTCCTCCGAAGTGACCCTTCATGTTCAAGAACAAGTGGCAGTCAATAACGCTTTGTGACAATCTCATGCAAAACTGTTCATGAAATGTTTGGCAACACATCACAAAGCATTCTTATTGCGAACCGTCTGTTTGCACGAATTGCCTCATTCACTCGTTCAACCAAACCATCAGTGACAGCAGAAGGCCGCTCACTCCGTGCTTCGTCATGAACATTGAATCGTCCATCATTGAATTGCCTGACCCACTTTCTCACCATTCCACCTGTCCTTACATTTTCACCGTAAATCTCTGCAAGTTGACGATGAATTTCAGCTGGCTTAACATTTCTTGCGTTCAAAAACCGTATTACGGAACGTACATCACAGTCGGCGGGGTCAGAAATTGTCTGAAACATTTCGAACGATCAAAAACAACTATAAACACAACACAATCCGGCTGTAATGGCGTCAGTGGACAGACAATGAACCAGAGAGACAGGTGCGCATGCGTAAAACTGCGACACTAGCGTTGTGGTGGCGGTAGATCGAAATGGTACTTACTTTCCGGACACGCCTAGTATATACAATTATAACTAACGTTAACTCATCAAGATAGTAAATTAACGACGTAACCATATGTTATAAACTCCAGATGGCATGGTATCTAGACATTGAAGCTTTCTATTACCTCTAGAAGGATTCGGAATCCGCTCAGCGAGCGTACCTATAATTAAATTATTGACCTTAAGAGGCGAACGGGTTTTCGGAACGCTTCTACCATCACATTTTATTTATAATTTACCTCCACATTTTCTATTATAATTATTAATCTTGGCTTTTATTGAACTATTTGCAACTGCTGATTAATGTCAAGTTTTTCTTGTTTAAAGATATATGTTCATCATCGTGCACAGACATACGCGGACAACTGGGAAACTTGAATACACCTTTACCGGGTAAACTTATTTGCCGAAGGGTATTTCTAATTTCCCTTGAATTGAATGCATGTTATTATCATAACAGCCTTGCATGGGGCCAGGTGATATTTGTTTATCGATCGCACTGTTTTTAATCTACAGCTGGTGAATGAGTCTCATCGTACACCAAAAAAGTAAACAGACAGAAGATAAATTCAGACCCAGCTCGGCGTCCTATTCGGGGGGCGTTTTTGGCCACGATGAGCATTCGGCTTACTTTCACCCGACGACCATCCGGACGGGGGATTTTTATTTTACGGGCGATACGACTTAAAAAGGCGGCTGCCATTGGAGGAAATGAAAGCAGGAGGAGCGATAATGCATGAACAATAAAAGGGGTTTCCGACGGTGAGGAGTGAAGTATAGGGGCGGGAGGATTGACGGTGGAGGGAGGTATGAGGACGCGTTAGGCTGGTTCCAAGGGTGAGTTCGATTTCCTATACTATGTGGGAGCAACAGGGTCACGGAAATGAGGGAGGGGGGATAACCGGGACAGGGCCGGGATGGAAAGGTGTGGCCCGGTGGGAGATGACTGGTAGGGTCACGTGCACAGTGGGGGAATCGGTCAGGGCCGGCACCGGTAAGCTGAGAATTGAGCACGTAACTTGCCTCTTCCCGGGGAATGGTATCTAAGCTGGGTTAAGTTTTACTGTTTATAAAAGAAGCGGGATTTGAACATTTCTGTTTCAACTAGTGATCGCTTGATTACGGAAAACGGCTTGCCTCGGTAGAAACAGAGGATCCCGACCAGTCGCCGATGTTAAACACCGTTGGGCTTGGCTCAAGTTTGGAGGGATGATCCACTTATTCATCTGAGTGATGTGGCTCCTATCTGTGAGTGGTGGACAGCATGTGCGAAAATACCGTAGCCATCGATGCACGTCAAACGAAAATACTACTACCACTAGAATGCCGACACTCAATTAATCTATGGGACCGAGATTAGGCGGTGGTGATAGTTGTGCCCCCCCCCCGTTCAGAGGGCACACGTGACAAATCGCTTTGTAATCTTGAGAGGGGATTGTCGTTAATTTCATAATGACTTTATCTCTATCAAGCCTTCACCGTTAAGGATGCACTATTAGGTTTCTGTATCATTTGATTTTTCAGAGTTAAATTTTCTAAATTCATTGTTTTCGTTCTTAATCGAAATATAATTGGACATGTAGTAGTTAATTTCATTTTTTGACATTCATTAATTTCACCGATTATTCTTCTTTTCAACTTCTTATGAATTAGGCCAAAAACTTAGGAAAATATTTCTGGATGCATTTTCATTCACCGATTTATTCTTATTACGCCCATTACTTATCTTCTCATGGCTTCATCTCGCCATGGCTTGCATCAAATCGGATTGTAAAAATGAATTCATTTGAGAAGCCATTTATCTTCATTCATCATGAGTGTTCTAAGCATGAGAATGGATTTAACTCTTTCCGCGTTGGCTAATAAAGCTCAAATACATTCGCCGTATGTCCCACTACTTGGAATAAATGTAGAGACAGTTATTGTCCAGTAGTTTTCTTGAAATCTAGCTAGTAATTGTCATTGCTCGATGGCAAAACTGGCTAATAATGATATCTGGCGACTGGTCTCAGTAATATCCAGTTTTTGGATCCCGGTTATACCTAATTTTATATATATTTTTTTCATCTTCACTAACCCAAATACAGCGCATTTAGCCAATTTATGTCGGGTGAACAACAATGACAACGGACGAACACAAACAGCCATGCCCTGAGTGGTGATAATATTTCCACTCAGGCGGGATTCGAACCCGCGAACCATCGGTTAGCAGGCGAGGACTTCTCGTCGCCACTGGGGCCGGCAAGCTTACCGGTTAGCTTATTTTCATATTTAAATTTTTATACCATTACCACTTCCATTTGTGACATTTCTTCTTGGCTTTGACAAGTTGCTTTCGATAGACCTTCAATATTTCGAGCCTCACCTTGCTATTATCTGGGCCTTTTTATATATGCCGTTAAATACTTTTTTCACAGCATTATTTTAAAATCTTAGTGTCATATACTCTTGCTCTTGCCTATTCTTGCTTTAGCTAGATTAGTTATTCCTCTGAAAGCCAGGGATTTCTCTGCACCCCTTCCTTTCTGTGTACATTGCAGCGTCCCCGAGACCGCTTTCTATAGATGACAATCATGATCCCGTATCGCATATTATTTACGGAATTTCTAAAAACCAGGAGCCAGGAAGAGGCCATCCTCCATACAGTGTATACCCTGAAATTATTACATTCAATTTCTTCTTACAGTTCCTTGAATCAAACCAAGTACAACATTGTCTCCTCATTTGGTCCTTTTTGAAATGTCCCTTCGGTTTGATTTGACATTTTTTGTTTTATTAACTTGATGCGCTCTATGATAACGCATTCCTCAAATATTTTTCCGTATCGAGGTCTTTTTCTTACTAAATTCATAACGTTTTTCATGCTCGTCGTTTAGCGCTGACAATGGTATGCTAGGTTTTTATGACGGTTTCTCCTCATGAGCTCTCGATAACTGAAAAAATTTCTACACTTTCTTTTAGTTCTTGTTATCTTTCGAAGCTTGCATTTCCCTGTTGTTGCTTTGTGATATAATCTTATTTACAATTTTATTTATCACTCAACGCCACGCGAGACCCCTTA
This sequence comes from Ceriagrion tenellum, assembly GCA_963169105.1. NCBI lineage: Eukaryota > Metazoa > Arthropoda > Insecta > Odonata > Coenagrionidae > Ceriagrion > Ceriagrion tenellum. The sequence continues at coordinate 38,925,047 of OY720633.1, read as the reverse complement.
CTTTATGTTCTTACGCTATTGTAGATGTGCAGATTGAAGTTGTTCAACATTAGACTCTCGTGGGATTTGTCTCCTCCTTATCCTGCTGAATAGTGAGCTCTCCCCTTCGAGGAAGCTTTTAACTCGAGGATTCGTGGTTGCTTGTAATTTGCATTCTAAGAATCTCCGGACCATTATCCTCACCCTCGTATATTCTTAAGATTTCTGTCCCTGGAACCCGCGTTTTACGTGTCCAGCTCTAAATAACCGTCGCGTCGTTTAGTTAAGCCTCCTCCTTGGAGATATTTCATTTCCAAACTTCGCACCTTGCATTAATGTGAGCTAGAATCATGGAACTGGCTTTACTCTTGCCTTTGTTGCGGAAGAAGGTAGTGCTATAAAAGTCCACTTGCATACACAAACACCATTCAATGAGGGGCTTGATGACTGATTATCGTCCATGCATGACCATACGAATCATATAATGGTACCACTAACTCCAACCGTAATGGACAAATGCTTGATGATGATAAAACCTACTTCAGAATTGATAATGATACTTAGTCTCAAGCAACTTCACTTAGATAATTAAATCCTCAAGCTACTATACTTAGTTTATTTACATAACCCTAATTTAGCTCGGAAGAATTTAAAGAAATATTGCTTTGAAGGAATAGTAGGAAATAAAACAAATCGATACCATATTTCATTTTTTTATTGGTTGCCCTGAGGGTATAATGTAGAATACCAGTGATTGTTTTCCCCTCCATACCTTGAAAATTGAAAATTTACTCTCTAACTCTCGCGATCGAATTTATAATCAATTCACGTCTTCGTCAAATAATAAAGTGAAAGGTACATGAGCCACTACTCCTAAGTCTGCTGGTATGGTGGGTTTCTTTCTATTCAAATTAAATATGGTCTGTTTGGGTTATTTTTACCCCATCTATAGTGGAATGTGTAATTGTATGAATTTAAAGGTACCTAAACTGTGTAATATGATGCAGATTTCTTATTCTATCCGAAGATCAATGTTGGCTGATGTTAATCCTTTGTTTTCAGTGGGTACTTTCCCGAACTCAGTTTTTCGTAGCGGCATTATCACGTCACGAAATAACATAATAATCCTATCTTTTCCCTCGAATGAAGCATCCACATTTCCCTTCCCTGAAAAAGTGATGGACACCCGGGGTCATTTTGCAGCTAGCCTTATGCAATGCCAATGCAAGAATATGTAGAAATTTGATGACCAGCAACGGCCCCATTAGAAATTGATGATAGCTTCATACATCACCAAGTTGTCCTTAAAGTGTGAATGCCTACTAGTCACATTCTTAGCTAAAGTATACTTTATAGTAAATATTTTTTCTGGATAAAATACGTTTTATAAACATATTCGTTCAAGAAAAATATAGAAGTTCCTATACGATATATTTATTTGAATTAACATAAATATTTTCTGAATATTATACGATATATTGGCAAATTTTTATTGCATCTCACTAGATTCAAAGACGAATTGAAGCAAAATTATCTTATCTCCCTTTAAGAAATAATTTTCCTTGCAGCATAAGTAATATATCTTACGAATAGCCAATAGCCAATTTTTATCCACTGCAGGATCGAAGATTCGATTGGTAGAGTTCAACAAAGCTGGGATATAGCCAGATTAAATTATTACAAAAAAGGGTAAGTTAGATAGAAAAAGAGAAAAATTTCACCGAGAATGGAATTTTGTTGAATGAAATTATTTGTAGTCGAGGGAACTATTGATTAATAACATCTAGCTTAATCACGTATTCACTAAATTAACATTATATGGATAACAGTCCTCAGTAAATGTGAAAACAAGGTTTCCATGATGAAAAATAAATTTTGAATTCATCTTACAACTATTCGCTAGGCGATTTTTCCTATTTTACTATTTTCTTCTAACCAGGTCATCTAAGACTTTAATAAAAGGGTGGAGAAAAAGATTTGCTCACTCCAGCTGCACTTTTCCGACGATAAACTTCATTGTTCAAAGCATTAGCTGTGATTTCAGGAGACGGGCAAATGGAACAGGCCACAAAATAGTGGCCTGGCTTCATTTTAGGCAGGTCAATGAAGCACATTCAACTTTGAGTTTTTATGAAAGGTATATCTGGCTCGAAAGGCGCATGTGCAAGATTTAGAACCCTTGAAGAGCCTTCCAACTGACTCCTCTACTTGCTGGAGGCTGCATTATCTTTTCTTCCGACCGGCCTACACTTCAAACGATTCATTCAAATCATTTTTAGCCTTTGAGCGTAATGGGTTTGAAGGTAAAATGGGATAAAACAATAAGCTTTTTTTATTGCATACAAGTTTTTCTCTGCCTGGAATTTTCTGGGTGGAACCGTTTAGAAAATTCTTTCGAAAAAAAACTGCTGCGGAGTTGTGGAAATATAGTCGGCTTCCGCCCATTGAAGAATTGCCACCTTGTGAGTCTCCCGGGAATTTTTACGATCCAATTTCGACTGCAAGAAATATTATCGGTGGTGGAAAAAAATGGAACAAGAATCTTTAAAATTCTTGGTCTCGGTGAGAAATTTACGAGCCAGCAGAGCATGGCTTACTCAGCGCCGAGGATCTTCCATATATGTGGTTTTTTTTACTCACCGTTCGACAGGCAAGTGGTGCTCCGAGCAGTCAGGGCGTCGGCGATATCTTAAGTCCCTGGACTGCACTCCCTTCGCGAGCGTTAGCCGAACAAAGAAGAGCGAGGGAAAGAGACCACACCGCGGACGGCGGCGATGATGTTGTGTGGGGAGTGTTCGCGTCTGTGTGTGGACTTGTGCGGTGCGCCGCCGAGGGAGAACTAGAGCAAACAGAAGAGCATCGAATGGGCGTGTTTGGTGGGGGACGGGAGGAAAGTGTATTGTGGCCGTGGTAAAGCGGCGAGCACCATAAAGCGAGCCCACACAAAAGCACTTAAAGGGTCGATTCACGAAAGGGCTCGTCTTCTTCTCAACGGCATACCGCACACCGCCGGCTGTTCCAGTCCCGGCATTTCAAGTGAATAACTATCAACTGGTCATCCCATCCATTTCTTCCCTGAAATATCACTTCTCCCTGGCACTTTGGTGACCCATTTAACTTGAACTCATGAATGTATGAGCGTTATTACGTGGGCACCCGCATAGTCGCAAGACTTGGTTTCAGTATATTATTTGGAAAATAAATTTCACTCAAGGATATAAAATTGTCCAGGGATACTATTTTTAAAAAATATGTGACCTTTGTTAACATATGTTTTAGTTTTATTGAAAAAATGTCGTTCCTGCATGCAAAGGTGATTTCTTTATAATAGTTGTATAGTACATGAAAACTCCAGCATCTCAAAAACTTGACCCTGGATCTTGGTGACTTTATTAGCTTAAATCGAAAAAGTAGAAGAATAATTATTTTGACGTTTCCTCGGTTTAAAGAATCGGATTCATGAAATTATTTAGTAAATATCTATTGAGGGATAGAATTGGTGTGGACATGCGTAGGTATGTTCTGCCATTTGATAAATAGCTTTCCATCAGTTTGTATTTCATATTTACTTAATCATTTTCCACTCTCCGTTGCGTCCTCAGGAATTTGGAGTCTATGCCAGATAATGTTGCAGTGTAAAGAAGCATTTTTTAAAAATAACATGTAACAATCCTGCTGAGCGCTCTTATTAATCCAAATTTATATTGTCCGAGTGGAATCACACATAGCCCAGACGTAAACAATTAATCATAATGGTGGTATCGAATTACATTATAGGCTTCTAGACAGTTGCACTTAGAGAATATATAAACTTTAACATTATTTATTACGTTAAACTCAAATTAATTCATAAAAATAATACTTCTTACTCCCTACTGTTTCAAATCTTTTGATACTTAAATGATGCAATGTAATTTATCACATAATAATCACTTCCATTCCTTTGCCATATCTTGATGTCCATACTAATTCTCACCTCATCTATGTATATTCGTTGGTTCAATTTACTCTACTAATTAAGAGAACTGAAGACTTTGGACCAATTCTAAGGCTCTCCATCGTATAGTTTTCGCACTTAAGTATTGGCAACGGCACTGACTTGTTAAAAACGCGGTCGGAACCGATGTATTTTATTAGGGGAAATTTTCGGTGTTAACAAATTCTGTATATGGACATAATGATAAGATATTTTGCATTGGCCTCGTTCATATTCACCAAAATACACAAAATAACCAGTGAGTTACTTTCCTAAAGATGAAGTTCAATAGATCAAGAACATTTAGTCGCAGGGCTATTACGATGACTCTCGGTAGTGGTGATGGAGTCCGGTCTTTCACTGAAATTTAACTCGGAAATCATGCATGAAATCGCCCCTAATCCTTCACTCTCTGCGAAGTCTTTAAAGGTTAGCCAAAATACAAATGGGCCTGGTTAAAGTGGTCTCAGTATACAAAATATGTAGAGTAAGAGATGCTTAAAAACACTAGGGGGTAAAAAGTAACCAGCCATGGTCCAAACATAAAAATAATTCCAAGCAACATATCATATTTTTGGCTTTAATGGCCATTCTTACGGAATTATAACAGTTTGGAATGGATTTCGAATAAGTCTCTCTAAAAGGAATTTTTCGCCTCCTCAATCCAATCTTTTTGGCCTTTTCACACCAGTTCCTCCTCTGGCTTTTTTTTGGTGCCACTTTTCCTGCTTCCTACGAATCTCATTCCGTAAGGCGGAAGCGGCTTTCCTTTTCCCTCTCTCTCCACCTGTAATTCCGTTTGCATTCCAAAGATTTCGCGGCGAATGAGATTCCAGAAGAGAAATCCCGGATTGAGCGAAATCTTTTCCGCGCACTTTGAGATCTTTTCGCGCCCCTCTTCTCTTGCCTCCGCACCCAACACACCCAGATTTGACGGATCGGAAGACAGCAGGCGATCGCTTTCTTCTCTGGCAGACACAGCGTCAAAGAAGTGGCTATCGTTTAGAAGGTTTGACAGTAGAGAAAATGGAGTGCATGAGGTTCTTGATTACGTGATTGGATGATGAAAAACGCCTGGCTTGTGGTTAACCTTTGAGGGAGAGAATAATAAAAAAATACTATGAATCAACCTTTTTTAACGAAAGGATCGGATTTTTAGATGATTACTCTTTTTGCGTTTCATCTTGAGGGTTAGGGTTGATTACCAGCGGTTGATTTCCCGTGGTAATTTATTTCAACCACTTTTTTTCGTGGTTAGTAAAAAATAGAAGCGGGTGTATAGTTGGAATATTAATACAAGGTAGTTACAAAACCTGGGGTCTCATTACGCAGATTTCGCTTGAAAACGCAAATTTGTTTTAAAGTGATAAATATTAAATACATGAAAATATCAAAATATATTTTTTTTAACTTAAGCTAAAAGTTTCGTGTAAAACATATATGCACAAATAAGACGTTTATAAGAGCTCAAATTGATATGAATAACGAAAAATGACCAAAAGGTTATTCAGTTTTAATAATCACGAATAAAATGAAAAATAAGATTCGAAAAGTTTTAACTACCATTAATTTCAACTACGCTAACTAATCAGTTTTATTTTATCCTCTTGATATTTTAGCGACAAACTGAATGAGTAAAATTTCAATCAGGTCCTATGATGCAATGAATATGAAGTAGCCCAAGCCCTCGCCATTATTTAAACATATTACTTTATTTGAAAATAAAATCAGGATTATGTAGGAGAGGGTTCATCGCGGCTAAATATTCTTGTATTATAATATATATAGAATTATTCATTTTTAATGAAGAATATCTAAGGGGGTCATGTGATTTGGCATCAACAAAAGAGGAGAGGAGTCACATATGTATTGCAAAAGTTGGTGGTTTTCGGCGATACTTTGTGGAATTTGCTAAACATTTTGAATAACCCCCCCTACCTTCGCACACCCTCGGCTCACCCTCTTGGGAAGCCCCCACCCAACCCTACTCACCCACTCCCCCCTCCCTCCCACCCTTCACCTCCCATCCCCACACTTCTAAAGCCCTTCCCCACTCTCTCTAGTATATAAGTTGTTGCGCCAAATGTATCTTCACCCGATGGTGATGTTAATCGTCGAAACCGTGGTCGTAAGTCATTAAATTCATTGTGGAAAAACAAAGTTTACCCAATTCATTCAATATGTATTGCAAGTTGCGAAAAGATGGATTTATCCTGACTTTAAAAAGGGTATGCAGTGTTTGGTGAAAAAATACCAGTAATCGGTACTAGGTATCAGGTAATATTTTAGTATACTTTGGTACTACCGGGTACGATTAGAAATCGGTACTACCGGATTTATTAGTGCTGCAAGAACCGATTATAGAACTGCTCTGTCGTCTTGTGCACTGGCATTCAGCTGCTAAGGATTGGATTAAGTGAATGATGGTAAATCAGATTACTGGGATATGTTGAAGCTAACAGATATTTAATGGGAATATAATAATAAATGCTCTTGCATATTTATTAATTTACATAAAGCATTAAATGACGTAATTGAGAATTCGTACTCGAAGCCACGAGTACAAGGCCATTGTTCCATAGGAAAAAGTAATGCAAACCTCCAGAAGGTTAATTGATAAAATCAATACTCAATTTCCGAAATCAGATATATTCTGAATTGTACTGTATCGAATGAGTATCAAATAGCTTCTGAGTCGAGTAGAGCCAATATTATGTCGCTTCAGCTAATGAGCTGTATATTTTGATTCCTGGATCTCTGTCACGATGTCCCAAAACTGCAAAGTATGCTACAGTATCCTCTTCGTAAATGTCCGCTGCCTTCAGAAACCAATTCGGAAAAGTAAGAAGCATACACTTGGTATGAAATATTTATACCATTTTGAGCTAAAGTCCAAGGGGGCAAGCACGACCTTTCAGGAAAAACAGCGGCTTCTTTTGCTGTGCATTAAAAGGATTGGAATTGATGTGAATTGGGGACTCCTATCCCGCGATTTTTTTCCTGACATTCTGACTATCCACCCACCATATGACTGAGGGTGAAGAGGAAGGAAAAGGGTGTTATGAATTTCCGGCTTGGAAGAGATAGGAGGAAAGTGTGAGGAGCCTTGCTATGATGAGAGTAGTGACGTGGAAATATACATCTTTAAGTGGGACCGGGGTGTGCGTCTTCAGCGTAAGGTCTGAGGGCAGCTCGTGGGTGGGTCACAATATGAAGATGGGGGAATGTTGAATGATGAACACTCTGAGGTCACTGAGTATGAAATGATGACATAATCTCGGAATGCTAATTTAAAAATGCACATTTCTCCAGTCCTTGCTTCCATGGTTAGTGGGTGCCCTGATTGAGTGTATAGGGATAAAAGCAAAAGCGGTTCCCCAATACCTCGAGCAGGCAAAAATGCAGTTAGTGCATCTGAAATATGGTCAAGCTATAAAAATACTGCCCCTCGAAATGCACCAGGTACACTGTCTCATGGCTCAGCTGTAGTACCACATGAGGTAACGCTATGCCTCAGATAGAATCTTCCAGGGAGGAGCAAAGATTCCATCAAGTTTTGGGAATAAAATAAATTTATACAACCCAATGTATGCAAAATAGCTTTGTTCCATTTGGACATAAGTTGCGCTAGAGGGCACTATATGGGTACTTAATAACATCGTCACGAATGAAAGGACAACATCTACATCTACATATTACCCTACAAGCTACCTCAAGGGTATTCGATGGAGGGTAACTCATCACCATCATGTACTGCAGTGTAGAAATCAGTTTTCACCAACATACACCACACTATAGGTATGCTACAAATGCTACAGAAACTACTAAATAAATCTATAAGGCAACTACGCAAACGAAACACTAGAGTTATGCAAGGAACATGCAAAACATGGTGTCACTCTACGCGGCAGATTTAGGGACATGCATTGGGAAGTACATCAATAAATGAGCTACACTATCTGTCAACTCACCACCTTCAAAGTCCTGACGCAGCTATTATGGTCTCTTATTGGCCGTGGGAAAAACGACATTTTAAACCTGTCTCTTCTACTGTCTATTTCCTTATTTTATTCTCATGGTATTATCTACCGTTGGATGTTGGACTTCGCAAACTATTAATAACTTCATCTAAAAAGTAATTGATTTTAAATGCACATAAAAGATTGAGTATAATTTTCAATCGACGGGCTGAAAACGATTTCCATCCCAGATTTGCAAGTAAGTATGACGAGGCGCGACGCACAATTTTGTTCCGAATCCCGCGCCGGAGTGTACCATACATATCTTTTCCGAGGTGATAACTTATTTTCAGATTACCCCAAGTCTTACTTTTACAGAAATGGAAAATTAATGAAATATTTTGACCTAAACTTAACGTTTATATAATAATATATGCATTTACAGATAAATTTAACTAAAAATAGTCTCCTACGGCAAGCTAGGAGATCGGCTCAGGCTTAGATCTTAGGTCATAGTTTCGTAAAAAATTTCGAATTATTCCATTGTGTCGTTACTGATTTACAGCTAGGTACTATATTGCTCGTAATTAGTCATCAATAAAATCAAGCATTAAAAAATTCCTCAGTAGGACAACAAGAGCAAATAAATATATACTTATCTTTAACTTTGTTTAGCGCGATTGAGTGCATCGACCTCAGAGATGCTAGGGGAGGTGTTGCCGATTGACCATAATATAATAGCGTGTAGCACCACCCAGAATGGATAATCATGTAATTTCATAAGGAAAGAATTAGAACTTCTCCATACAGCTTTATCCAACCTATCTTAAATGTATATTTACCGCGATAAAAAGATTATGATGCAAAGTTGAAAGAAAATAAATCGCGGCGATTCAGAGATAAAATCCCACTGAATGCAAATCAAAGATAAATGGTGGTGAATTTTGCGCAGTTATCGGCTGTATTCGATTTTATTTATACTATCTATCAGAAATACCGGACAAATGAATTCAGATTTACATTAATTTTCAATTAATCAATAAAAATAAGTACAAGTAGTGCTATAAAATACTAGTCAGGATAAAATCGATCCTTTTTTAGGAAGTGACCATTCCAAGTATGCACCCCTGTTGATAAAACCGAATACAATTTCATTTTTACGGATATTGTGTTTGGAGTCAACCTCAAGCCACAACCTCAGTATGGAAACATCTCTTTTCTCCGGCCTTTTTTGAGAGACACACTGTTTTTGAGGCTAACAAAGTAGACATACACCAAATTAATGGATTTCGCCATGGCAAAAAACGATTAAATCGACTGAAAAATGAATCCTAATTTCTCAGTCGCCAGTTAGGTGTGTATCAGCCACTTATGCGACGGAGAAACTTCAATTCAAGGCAGATTTTGGGATGTGGATGGTTTGTGGGAACTATATCTTTTCGTCATCATTCTACACTGTGTCGCAGAAAGCGTTGACGAGTTTACTTTCCCGCATGAACCCTCCCAAAATTCGCCTTGAACTAAGCTCATTGGTTTAACCATATAACACAATTTACCGATGACTGTGAGGCCTGAATTTTTAATATAGCTGAAAGTAGTTGTATTTTTCACGGCGAATTTCATCACGTTGGTGCATTTTATTGATCTAGTTTGCGAAAATGTATAGCAATACATTTTCGCAAGTGGGAGATTCTATCGAAAAATGGCTTAAGTGTCATTTTAGTCATTTTCTCGTTATTAATAGAAAAACAAGTCCTTTGTTAACGATCTGAGCGCTGGAATTTTAATTGAAGGTCCTCTCAGAAAAACTGAGGCTTTTACACATTTACCTCTATTGTGAAAGAAGGCCATCTTAAATATAGGTTCATCATTATCAAGTTCTAAAGGCAGTGCCTTGTCGTAATAGCCACCTGTCCCTGTTCTTCGCTGTTTCTTTCAGCTGGGCGTTTGATGTCATTCCCATCTCTCGTGCAAAGCCCTTTAAGTATGCTGTCCTGGGTCGACCTCTTGTTTCCTTCCCCACCACTTTGCCTTCGAATATGTTTGTCAGGAACTGATTATTCCTTATTACATGTCCAATCAGTTTTGCTCTCCTTTGTCCAATTGTTTTTAAAAGGCATCTGTTTTTATTTACTTCTTCTAGCACCTGTTGATTGCTTTTTCTATCTTCCCTCCTTGTTTTTATTAATTTTCTCCAGGCCCACATTTCCATTGATTCAAGCCTGATTCTTTCCATTTTCCTGATTGTCCACGTTTCGCATCCATATAACAAAACGCTCCAAACAAATATTTCTATGAACTCATTTCGAGTCTCAAAATGATGTGGGTATCAAGTAATAAGTTCTTCTTGCTTTGGAACGCTTGTTTAGCCAAGGCTATTCTTCTCCTAATCTCAGTATCACATGTATTATCATTGTTTATAATACTCCCTAGGTAGCAGAAGGTGTCAACCTGTTCCAGAATTTCATTTCCTAATTTAATATTCGTTATGGCATTTGCTTTCCTCTTCCTTATTATCATTATTATCATTATTTTGGTCTTCTTCTTGTTTATATTTAACTTATACTCTTCTAAGATTTTGGAGAGTGTATGGATCATTTAATTCATGTCCTTTTCGGAGTCGGCAATTACTGCTATATCATCCGCAAAGCGGATACTGTGGATGCTTCTCCCGTTCACTTTAATTCCCTTGGTCTTTTCTTTCATTCTTTCAATTGCTTCTTCTATAAATATGTTAAATAAATAGGGTGATTGAGGGCATCCTTGTCTTACTCCTTTTCTTATTTGGCCTCTTTTCTGCATCCATTTATGTCTATTTCTGTTTTCTGCGACTTGTACAGATTTAAAATTACTCTTATATCTTTCCAATCTAGATCGATTCTCGTCAGTTTATAAAAGAGAAGTCCCCAGTCCACGTTACCAAAGGCCTTTTCGAGGTCTATAAAGGCCACATATGTCTTTCTATTTATTTCTATCCTTCTCTCTAATCTTTTTTGTAATGTTAAAATTGCTTCTCCGGTTCCTTTTCCTGCCCTGAATCCAAACTGGTCCTCTCCCAAATTTTGTTCAATTTTCCCTTTTAGTATGTTTTTAATTATATTCAGAAGAATTTTTGGTGTGTCAGAAAGAACGGAAATGGTTCTATAGTTGGAGCATTCGTTTTCATCCCCTGTCTTAGGGATTGTTTTGTTTTGCTCTTCGTAAAATCCCCATGTATATTTCCTGTTTCATAACATTCGCCAATCACCTTGAACAGCCATTCCTTAGCCTTCTCTCCCAATTGCTTCAATACCTCTCCAGGTGTATTATCTAGGCCTGCTGCTTTATTGTCTTTCAAGTTTTTCAGAGCAAAATTAAATTCTTCGAGGGATATTGAAGGGCCTAATCTGTCTATGTCTGTGTCTTCCTCTTCTCTAATATATTCATTGCTATTCTGTATATTTATTCCATTGTACAACTCCTCTAGGTATTCTTTCCATCTTTCACCAACATTTTCATTTGCAAAGAGTATATTTCCCTTTTTGTCTATAGTAAAAATCGATTTAGTTCTTTGTTTGGGTTGCAGGGTCTTGATTTTTGTATATGCCTTGTCCAATCTCCCCCTCATCAAATCCTCTTTAATGTCTTCACTTCTTTCTTTCATCCATTTTTCTTTTTCCTCCCGACATTTTTGTGTAATTAGGTTCTTTAACTTTTGGTACAAAGGAATAGGTTAATGAACTTTTATTAACTATCAACACTTATTTTGGCACTTTTTGGTTTTATGTATGTCTACCAGAAATACTTCAGCCATTTCATTACGTCCAGCTGCCGTTCAATAATGATATTCCATGGACGTCCGAGTACGTCCATCGTCCTTCTCAAATAATATAGGATAACGTACCATTATGTCCATAGTACTCAAAATGTTAAGTATGATAATCAAATCCTGACTTTTATTGTTATATTATTATGGAAATTGATAATTAATTGCATGGAGTCAAATGCTAGAACGTGGAAAAATGGGACAAAAGAATTGAATATGATAAGATACATATTTCATCTGGGGAGCACCCTTGGGCATGAATAATAAAGGTACAGACAACTGCTCTGTTATAGATCAAATCAATAAGCAGTTTGTTCATAAGTATGAGGAAAACAAATATTACAAGACGTAATTTACATGATATACCACAAGAATTGAATGAAAAATAAATATAAAATGTAATCAAACAACAAGTGAAACAAAATTACTTGATGAAAAAAAAATTAAGTGAGTAAAAAAAGATTAAAAGACGTTATATACTTAATGTACTGCAAGAATTGAATATAAAATTAATATAAAATATACAATATAAACATACAAGAACTGAAAGAAAAATTACATGAAAAATAAGTTTTTAATCAGGAATATGCCATAGCTGAACAATCAACAATGAAATATCACCAATTAATGTGGACACTAAATACGAAATATGATGTAAAGTATTACTCAAATTGAACATTTAAGAGGTGTTTGAAACATTTAATTTTGAACGATATTAAGCTTTTGGTGATTTTTACATCTTGTGGTAAAGAATTCCATAGATTGAAGCCGGATATAAGAAAAGAATTTGAAAAGACTTTAGTTTGTGAAGGAGGAGGAATTAGGGCATCACCAGTGGAGCTAGAAGGTCGGGTAGTAGTGCGCGAGGGTCTAAAATTAAAGAGGCCTTGTAAATACTGAGGGGTTTTATGTGTTATTATAGAATAAAGGAGAACTCCCAGAAAATATCTTCTTCATTGCGTTGAATTGAACCAGCGGAGTTCCCGAGATTAGGAGGAGACATGATCAAATTTTCGAATTACAAAACTAAAACGTACACATGAATTGAAGAGTCGTTGCAATTTCAGGGATAAATCCTGTGTAAGGTTGTGGTAGACTGGCGTAGTAGAATTATGGATGTATAGAAGAGATAAATTAAAATATAAGCGATATATAATTGAAAATAAATATAAAAATTACCATATCCTTTTAGAACCGATTAATATAAGATAATCTACAATGGCTATCGTTTGATGCTCAGTTTTAGGCATATGTTCATGTTTTGTTTTGGGTTCTTAGGAAATTCGACAAAAATGTTAGTCAAACTTGTACAATTGATAGGATGGAGCTTCATTCCGACTCTACGGTCAGGTAGTGTTAGAAATTATATAAACCGACCATATATTCCACTCGTTTTGTGCCTACATATTTTTCTAATAGCTCAGGCATGTCGTCAGTGAAACCAGATTTTTAAAATAATGACAGAAAGGAGGAACCATAATTTTTTTACCCGCAAAGTTGCGATGGACCACTTTAAGGTGTAAAAGATTATATGGTGGTCTCGCAACCCATAAAATATCCCCTTCAAAAATCCTCCGCTGTTCTTTAACCCTCTTCTCTCCTCTCTTTTTGAGTTCACTCCGCGTGGAATTCGCCGCCCGTCCACATTCAAGTCTCCCCTTTAAAGGCACGCGCACTCGCCGATCGATTGGCATCTGAGTCGTGCGGCGGGAGATCGGCATAAGGAGGGCACCAGGGACACCTCCGCGCCGTAATGCCCTTTCACCCCTTGGCTCCGTCCACCGTAAATTTGGTGCCCAATGGGTGTCATTTTTTTCGAACTTATGGGAAAACCATTTTGCTCTATCTCCTTCTCCGAGGATTTGTACCCACTCACTGAACTTCGGCCTGTATCCGTTGAGTCTTAACATCGGGAGACTTCATCGTCCGAAGTATACTTAGTGAGCCATTCATAGCACAAGTAGCGTTGGCTAGTTTTTCATATATTTTGTGAACGCAAAATCATTCCTCTACGTCTGTCTTGATTTTTGCATGATTATTATGAGCCTAGCTTCATTGCTTTGACAGTATGTGTATAGCATGTAGTGTTAAATGTTTTATTTAATTAACTATTAGCTTTCTTTGCCATAAGGTGGCAATTTAATGTACGCCATTTTTAATCTCAGAGAGACAGTTTTTGTCCTCAAAATGCACAAACCGGAATAGACCGGAATGCTTATCGTATAATATGGGTCTGGAAGAATGAGAATGGTAAATTGAATTTACTTAAGTATTTCAGGTTGAGATAGACGAATATCAGTATTAGATATTGCTATCTAGCATTAAAAACAAAAAAATGAAACATTCTAAAAGTCTTATACCACAGCTACACTAACAGTCACTGCTGGATGGAGCTTGTCCATGATTTCTGGGGCCTGGCTTCAAGAGCAATATTGAGAGAACCAAGGAATGAATAACTATTGAAAATGATAACAGTGATAGTTATAAAAGAGAATCCTACAGGGCGATCTTGAATTTTTGGAATGAATAAACTCCGCAGAGTGATGTTTGGCATCAACAAATATATTTTGGTAAATATTCAGGACAATATGAGAATTTTTGATCAGCAACGCAACCTTTTGTACATAGTGAATGGCATTCCTTGCATATTTCATTGATGGCTTCCATTGAATATTGCATTTTTGGTAGTTTTTTTATCTTTCATAAATCGAATTCCTCGCGCGGAAACGGTCATATTTGCTGGATCATAAGGTTTGTTCGTTAGATAGGGATTCCACTCACTCGACACATTTTTTTTCTGACCACCATGTGGAAATGAGCAGAGGGCTAGGGCTATGAATAGTGTAGAGGGGAAACTGGGGAAATGTCTTCACGTCTGAGGTAAAATGGAAAAGGAACCTGCAGTGGCAAAGTTAGAATTGAATAGGCATATTGCTGTGAGAGGGGAGTGGGAAAAGAAGGAAATTTAGAAGATATTGAGAAACTTATGACATGAGAAAGTAACGCACTGTTACTGAAAAGTACAGTATGCCATTGGATAAGCTGTACGTTACTGAAAACAACTCCTCAGAGCATGGGCGTATTTACGAAACAGGGGGTTTACAAACGGGACCGGACCACTTCCAGATGTGGAAAAGTACTAACATTTTTATAGAAAAAATTTACAATCAAAATCCCTTTAGATACTTCAAAAAGGACTAGAAAATTCAGTTTTGCCGTTATTATTTAAAATCATTTCCTGGGATTCCAATAAGCTTTTTTCAGACCCTATCAAAATATTCTGGACCCCAACGGAGCCGAATTCTAGATTCACCTCTTCATCAGAATAACTCTGTGAATAACCTGGTTTAGAGTCATATGATAACGATTTATAAAGACTTTGGTGGAATATTTAATTTTTAATTCTAAAGGGAATGTTAGGGATGGTAGTAGAGAAAAGGGAGTTGATAAGACAAATTAAGACGGTTTACAATACTTTGGTGAGACCATGTGGAGGCAGTTGCTTTGGTGCGGCCGTCTTGATGCTAGGCACCTTGGTGCAGCCCCTCTTAGCTGCGGTGCTTTCTGACGCGAGCCAATTCGAAGTAGGGCAGAGGTCGCAGACCTCGGTGCGAGATACCTGACACTTAAGTCGACTCTCCGATGATGCTTCCTTGAAATAAACAGTTAATTCTGGCTAAAGCTATGCTATCATATACTATTGGAAAACCAATTAATATAATTCTCATTTGTAAATAAATACGTCATTACAGACTAACTGATGAACCGGTTATCTCGAAGTTTTTCATCTATGCCGATGGGCTTTCAGGAGATTTTATAATATTGCTAAACTGGGATTCCGCAGAATGTTGAAGATATCTATGACTGAAACCTTTCTAACTTTCTTGTTACTTCAACACAGGCAAGCAGACGAGCCATATCTCTTGTTCCGAGCCTAGTATTTGAAAAACAGGTTATTAAATGAGGGTTGGTCCCCAATTACCCTTACCCTTGGTGTTTTACTCCTAATATCAAATATGTATAGTTTATTAATTAAGCAATTAAAAAAACTTCCGAAAGTTAGGATACCGATTTTATGAGATAAAGCGACTTTTATGCCACTATTTAGCTAATAAAAACAAAAGTGCAACTATAGGTAAATAACCAAGCGTATAAGTAGATACGAAAACACTGCGAAGCTTTCTGAGCAAAGTTTTAGAACTTAGAAGAAGTTTTATAAATAATAACGAAATATCTTGTTTTGCCCAAACACTAAAAAGTTTTAATCATTTTATTAATTTTGACTTGAATGTTGTACATATCAATGACAAATTCAAGGGAAAATTATAACTAAAGTTTAAGTTTTTATTACATTTTCTGATTTTAATTATTGCAGTACATCGAGTAATTTGTCTATCATGCTTATATTTACATGAAGGGGCTACTTCAAATGCTCATTTTAGACAGGAATACTTATCCAATTTTACTTTGATGGAATGAAGTATGAGCCTCGCTACTTTTTACTACCCATGTGATTGTAATCATCTTCCTCGAAGTGAAGATTTAACCCAGTTTCATGCCTCTCTTGATGTTTTATCATCACTGTTGCGTATTCCCTCGCTGTCCCTCGGTCTGTAGTCGCATATTGACGTTGGTATCCTGTTTTCTTACACTCTCCCATTTTCACTCTTACAAATATGTCCCTTAATCATGCCGACAGATTTATTTTCAATAGGCTAGAAATAACTGCACATCTACTCAGCCACTTGAACCTGTCCCTCTGATGTCCATTTTTTTACCGTTCGCTTAACAAATTTTGCATTCATTACGCAAGAACCCCACGTTGACTCAAATCATCTCCACTGAAAATTATCTTATATCTATCACTTGTATAGTCTGTGCCACCCATATGTCTTACCCCGTACATCCTCAATGATTCTCTCGTTATACTGCATTTTCTTAATAATATTTTTCATCTCCCCTGATCTCACCAGCATCGCTAAACTCCTAGCTCCTATTTTTACCGTTGCTTTCTTCTTCTCCCTCCTTTCATTCTCTTTTGTCGTTATCCTTGTTTCATCTGTTGTTGCTGCTTTGTCAGTATACCATGTTATAAAGATCGCGGAGGCATTTCCTTCAACGCTGTCGGGCACGACACCCTTCATATTAGACGGCGTCTCGTAATTGCCAAAATTAAATACTTTGTAACTCACTTTGGGGATCAGGGGAAAAGATTATTGAGTGATTCTTCCTATTGCCATACCCAGTGATATTTTAAATGGGAGAAAATCATGTATCCTAACATTTATCTAGCTCCTACCCCTCGACCTATCTGTCAAGGCTGGCCCTACTGGGAGTAATTATTATAACTCCCACCAATCCAGCTCTTGAGGAATTTGGAACGCACAATTCATTTTACTGCGTCAAAGTTGCAGTCCAAGGGTTGGAAGACATTGTGTAGGGGGTAAAAATATTTATGTTAGACAAATTTACTTAAGCCTGTCGTTAATGACCCCCAACAAATACATTTTATTTTCACGACATGTGTGATATTGCTCTGCGCAGGTGAAATTATATTAGAAAAAAGTGTTTTCTCTCCGCGATAAAAATACAAATCTCATTAGAGGGCCTTCCACTGACCGCCAATGCTCCTTAAAACCTGTCCAGATATCAAAAGAGTTGGCTGCCGGATCCAAATAGATATTTCTTGATTCTGTGTCTGAATTTAAAACAGTGATTCTGCGACGTGAAAGACAATGTGTCGAGGCTACTGATGCTCTCCCAAATTTTTTGCTTCTCTTCTTTCTCCTTTCTCGGACCTCGATAAACTGCTTCTACTTCTTCCGACCTTCCATCGTGTTCTTTTTCCTCACCACTGTTATCCCCACTATATTCCCATAGTCTTCCATTGTTTGCATCTACGTCTATTCCGGTCGACCGCTAATAAACCATCTGGTTATGCTTAACATATTCCCAGTATATTCGTTCCATAGTTTGAGGCTCAACTATGTGGAAGTTGAATTTCACAAATGAAAAAGTGACTTTGTTTTCTTGATTTGTTTGACTTCTTTACCTGATGATGACACCGCTGTGTCGAAACATGTTATACCAAGAAAATAAATCTGTGGAAGAAAACAATGTTACCTTTTCATTTGTCCCAGTATATTCCTTATCGCGCTTCTTCTCTGGAGATTTCGATGCCGTTTAATTTTATTCATCTGTAGTTTTGTCGTAATGGGCTCCTGCTGGATTTTTCTCTGTTTTGTTTCTTTCCAGTTCTCTTATGGTGTTATTTCCTACTCTTTGCTTAAAATGATTTCCTGCTGGAATTTTCTCCTTTCCCTCAGGTGATATGGTCCAGATTTCAGAGTCATACGTTGGAATTCTTATATGAGCATTTTATTTATGTATATTTATGCCATTGGGCCCATTCATCATCGTCATCAATCAATATCTACAGTAAGGCCGTTTGACATGTTCCTCTTCAGGTCCAAAGTTGATCCCTCCATCTCTTCTTTGGTTGTCCTCAATCTCGTTTTCCAGTTGAACTGAGATTTAGATGAATCTAAGGTAAACTGTCCCTCGGTATCCTTAATCAATACTTATTCTATTCGTTACGGTATTTTTATAATATTATCCGTGTGGGCTGGAATGTAGAGCACTGAGTGTCTTTATTTATAGTCATGGAGTGTGTATCCATCCCAGGGTTTTAATAAGTTCATTTCAGCTTTTCTATTCTTCTTACATGGTTTTATGATTGTCCTCATATTTCAGAGCTATACAGAAGATTTAGAATGGCCAATTGTTTGTAAAATTTAAAAATTTTCTGTAGATGTACTGTTGTAAGAAGTGTATTCCATATTGCTCCTATCAGCAGTTGAAATCTATTTTGATGCCTAAGTCTCTGGGATTGACTCAGAAGATGTAGTTTCCATGAGTGATGACATTATCAACTTGTTATAATCCTCAATTTTTAATGACAGGTTTAGGCTTATATGGGGTTTTGACTTCAAAAGCCTTTGATTATTATCTATTATTGATATTTTCAATTTATTGTCATCTCATATGGGAAACTTATCCACATCTCATTGTATGCCGTCCACGGAATCTGCCATTTATACTCACCCGCGTATAATAACGTACTATGAGTGTTTAGTCGTGAAGTTCGTAGTTTCCTGACATTGCATTATTAATATGGTAGTGTAAACCGTTTCTTATTCCACAAAAATTGGATGTCTTATCCGACAGGTTTTCAGTGTAAACACATGTTTAGTTGAGGTTTCAAAATATCCGCGTGCAGTAAACGATTTTTCCCTATCAAAAGTCGAGAGAGGGGGGAAGGGGCTGAGGTCTGCGGTGAACATAAAGCGAGAAGGAGAGAAGCCGACCGCTCAGTGCTTTTCCCTATCGCTGTGTGCGGATGACAACCAATCGTCCCCTCTTGATCGCCAACCGCCCTATACTATATCCCCCCCTCCTCCTCCTCTCCACGTCAACAAGAGAGCCATTCGCCTTCCTCCGCCTCCACACCTGTCCCTCACCCATCCACCCCTATCCCTCTCCATCCATACCTCTCCCTCTCTTCTCCTTCCGCACTGCCATTCACCCTTCAGTGTCCGCCACATTCCTTCCATTCCCTTCGCCGCTCTCTTCCTTTCCGACTCTCTCCCTTTGCCGCGGCGATTCAACGCGCGCCTGTGACGGATGACAGCGAGGAAATCGGATCGGACGCACATCTACGCGAGAGACTCGAGGTCAATTACGCGATCCCGAAAGTAGAAACACGGAGTGACTTCGCAAAGAGCTGACAAGTAGCGATCCTTTTGTTCTCTCATTTATTTTGTGAAGTTGGTTCGAACGAGATACGAGGGCAGTTTTTTTTCAACCTCCGATTGCTTTGCAGATGGTGTGCGCAGTAGCCGACTGCACATCTCCCGCACCACACGCTCTGTCACTTCCGAGTTCTAGTCGTCAGCCTGTGGTGAGCAGCAGTCACGTAAACATGGCCGCCTCAATTGATTCTCCCGCCAAATGCGAATCGGGAAGCGTTATTAGTTTCCTGCAAGCAGGCGGGAATAGTGCAGCAGACATTTAGTGAAGAATGAGCCAAGAGTTTAGGGAAAAATTTATGGGTGATGCTGTTGTGCGTAAATGGTGTCGAAAATTTAATGATGGCCGAACTGATATGCATGATGAAGGAGGTCAAGGATGCAAGTCTGTTGCAAAGGACGGCCGAGTTCAACGAGATGACGAAGTGGTTAGAGAAAACCGTGAGCTCACCATAAGTGCTTTGTCTATGGAATGTCCGGAAGTTTCAAGGTCTTCTCTGTACTCTATTGTTACAGAATATTTAGGCTTCAAAAACTTTGTGCTCGCTGAGTCCAAAAAATGTTGAATGAAAACGGCCTGATCCATGACAACGCCCGTCCTCAGAGTGCTGGTGCAACCCAACGGCTCCTTGAGCAATTCCAATGGGACATTTTCGATTACGCGCCATGCGGTCCCGACCTAGCGGCAAGTGACTTCCATCTTTTCCCTGAACTGAAGAAATGGCTGGGAGGGCAGCACTTTCGAACTAACGAGGAACTTCAAGACGACGTAAAGACTCGTTAAAATTCACTGGCGGCAACATTTTATGAAGAGGGTATTGTAAACTTTGTCCGTAGGTACGAAAAATTTCTCAATCGTCATGGTGATTATGTTGAAAAGCAACCATAATTGTACCTAACTTTTAGTAATAAAATAATTTTTTAATCTTCCCTTGTCTTTTATGTATGGCCTATCGGATGCTGAAAAAAACTGCTCTCGTAATTACATTACCTATATATATTTCATTATATAGATAAATATATAATGTAATATTTGAAAATTTACGGCCAAAAAAGAAAATGACTCAAAATTCTAGGAACTAATTAAATATACCTACGATAATCTTTAATTTCAGAGAGTTTAATGATAACATTTACAATACCACAGACTTAAAACACAAGATCCGGGCTTTGACGCTTAAGCGTCATCTTTAGGTCTGTGGTGTTGTAAATGTTATCATTAAATTCTCTGAAATATGGAGTACCACAAAGTTACTAAGGAATTTGTATTATTTATTCGTGAAGCTAGTACAGCTACCAAGTTAAACTTTACCGAAAACTATCTATCATGACCTGAAGATGACGCTTAAGCGTTGAAACCCGGGTCGTTTGGTTTTAAGTCTGAGCTACTGTAAATGTTATCATTAAATTCTCTGAAATATTGAATACCACAAAGTTGCTAAGGAACTTGTATTATTTATTTAGTCTTTATTTTGACTAATTTTTTGTTCCGTACGGGCAAATATCCTTCACATCGGTAGGTTTTTTTGCGATTTTGTAAAAATCTCTGTTAAAGAAGAAATAACTCAAAATTTGAATGTAAAATAAAGGGAACTAACTCAAAGAGATATGCACATAGGAAGAGATACCAGGAGGAAAAGGAACTAGCATTAGATAGGGAAGGGTGGAGGGCTGTAGTCAATCAATCTTAGGATTGAACGACTGAAGAAGTAGATGACTCAAAATTCCGGTAATTAATTAAATATACCAGTGTGTCTTTAAGGGGGCTCACTACTTCTCAGATTCTCCTCGACTGGCTTCTCCCCTCCGAGACCTGATTGGAATGGGAAAGTCCTAATCTTCTTGTCGAGGGGGTGAGTAGTTAGAGGAGGGGGTGACGGCAGAGGAGGTGGGGGCAGTCGGCCATATGCCGTGACTAGATCGCGAAAAAACACGAAACATGCGTTAGCATTTTAAAGTCTGAGGCCTTATAGTGACAAGCATAATAAAGTAGATGACATCAAATTAAATACCAAAGACCATAATGTGATCTTACTACGTGATATGTTTCTTTTAGTGAATAAAAAGGGCAATGAAGAGGTCTGAAAAATGACTGAAAAAGGTCACTGAAAACACTAATTATCATTAATATGTCTAGTGAAGTGAACAATGTATCTCAATGAAAGCTCAGATACATTCTTTCCTAACAAAAATGTGAAAACTTAAACTTCCTACACAAAAAAAACAATAGGGTGACAATTAAAATATAAGTGGTCTGCAGAGGCGATTTTAGCTGAGGTAGTGAGCCCCCTTAAGTTGGCTAATTTTTTCCTCCTTACAGGCAAACAACCTACACATCGGAAGGTTTTTTTTCGATTTCGTAAGCATTTATAAGGTATGTGATTGATTTATTTTTTAAAATAGTTGAGAAAACTTTCAAGGTACCCACTATCAAGTACCTGACGAAATACAGATGTTAGAAATGCCTCATATTTTAAACTAAAGTGGATGCCACTACCATTTCCCTTGCAGAATGGCTGGTATGGGTTGGCTTGTATTTCGATAATTAGTGCGGTAAGTGTCAAAAATTTTGGTATGATCGGGAATGTGAAATATTTTTCTTTGAAATGAGAACTAAGTCATACAATCTGGGTGAAATTATATCTCACTCATATTACCTTAGAAAGGCTGTTTTCATGCACGCACGATGTCATAAATACCACCGAAAACGCCATTTTCTCAGTTTTAGATCGTCAACGGCGCTCATTCTTGTTCAAGGATGGGTTCTTTACTTGCTTACTACTGAAACACCAACATTTACTATAGCAACGCAATGAGTGATCGGACTGATGATTAATGCAGGTATGATCACGAGGCAAACAACGGCAGGTTTAAGCTGGCATTGTTCATGTTTATTATTGACGCCTTAGTGAAAAGTTGAAAAGATTTAAACTTCCCTATACTTTTAATATGCTTCCATTATTTATGAGAATCTTTTGGTGTGAGCGATTGTTCTGTAAATGACATTTTACTGAATACCATATCATGCATTATAATTCATTCTTCTAATTTATAGCGTGCCTTGACCGGTGGGTGAAGTAAGTATGAAGCACTTTTGCTTACGAGTGTGGACGGAAAATAATTTATTTTTCCTTAGGGCAATCTTATCACAAGTAGTTTTTAATGTCGCCAGTTTTTCCTGATCCTGCAATATAGTGGAGAACCGACGAAAAACTGAGATCTATTGACTCATTATATTCACTTGCTGAAGTTATGCTCAAGGAAAGTATTTGAGCTTCCATCCAGTGGTTTAAATTAGAACTACCTTTAAACATGCATACCCCCTAACGTGAGTGGTGGACATCATTAACCGTCGTGAAATTCGTCGCAGCTAAGCGGAACCTAACGAATGGTGTAACCAGGGTCGGATCCTCTACAGCATTTTTTCCTGTTAAGTAGTTCGGAATTAAAATATTGTAGTAGAATTTGCATGGAATAGAAGGCATGAGGGAACAGTTAGGTCATAATTAGGAAAAGGCCGGGTTACACAATCTTGTGGATTTTGACGAGAATAAGTCTGCAAAAGCGGGTGATATCTTTTAGGTGCCGAGGTCTTTGTGTCATGTTTTTAGATGCTTTGATGTTACCCACGCTGTCAAGCCCGTTCGGTCAAGGATACAATTGCCGTATGGATCAAAGGCGGGCCAGACGTCCGCATTGACGAGGTGCATCCTCTCGAGCTGCCCACAGGAATATTGCTACAGGAAATCATATAAAATTTTACTCGAAATTTCATCACCTGTTATTGATTTTGCGCCAACATACATCGTAAGAAGTCAGGTGAATAGGTTAGACTCGAGTCTTCTTTTAGGCCGGCCTAAAACGAATATTCTGTTGGGAACCAAAATCAGCGCGTCATCATCGCGATTTTCCAGGCGCGAAAACTTTTTCTCACGCCCATAAAACCCGCCATTCTCAGATTATGTTTGTATTATGGCCATGTAATCGAATGATTAAAAGCAAATATATTTTAATCGCATTTACGCACGAAGTTTTTGTGCCTATATGAATTACTCGGAAAGCGTTAAACCCGTCCTGGTATCCGATTTGCCGTTTGATTTCGAAGACGAATTCACATAAAAAATTAAGGAAAAGGATAAATCAATATGAATATATACTTTGCAGCTTCTATAATTTTATTTACTACTTTAGATTGGTTAGGATTAAGAGCATTATCTTCAGGCCTCCGCTTGCGTCTACTTTACATCGAGATCGGTCGCACGCAATGGACTTAATTGTGGAATAAACCGCTGCACATATGAAATGAAATTTTTATCTAACCTGAGACTCATTTTATTTACACCTCCTGTCAATGCTTTCCTCTGTACTTCATGGCCGAATGCATTTGCCCTTCTAACACGTCCCCAAGCTGACGCGTGTGTTGTCGAGGAGAGAATGGAGAATCTCGCCTCACGTTCAGCTCCACTCGCAAAATGCCCTGTCATTCCTTCCCTCGCTCTCTAATCTTTTCCTTGTCCCTCACTCTTTGTTCATCTCTCATCCTTTTTGGCTCCTAGTCTTCCCTCAGCATCCGCTCCCCTCCGCCGTCCCTCCCATTGCTGGACCACCGTCGCTCGTTAGGCGCCAATTTCCACACTTTTCCCACCCCCTTCCCCACTGTCCCTCCGTCGCCCACCACCGCCGCGTCGTCAAGCAGATAGAGCCCGCACCATCATCATCATCATCATTTCCACGTAGAGCGCGCGCCGGGACGTGTATTGGGGGACCATTCCATCGCGAGAAGGACGTCCCATCCGGGTCGCGCGTTGTTGCGATGCATCGTTAGCGTTATGCCGGAGATATCGCATTGCGATGTTGAGCGTCTAGGCTGTATAATGTATCGTGCCGCAATGTAAAGCAACGTCATCCATTATACGATGTGATACCAAAAACACTTGACGTTATTCAATGTAAAACGACCTGCAAAGAGATGAAATAAAATAGGGTGCGATAACTTGCAATGCGTTGCTTCATATAATTCGGTGGAATACGGCGTTACGCGACATTAGCCCTCTATGGACAGATTTAAGAAACACCAGCATGAAAGCAACATCATCATGAGACTGTATAAGATTTTTAAAAGTGCAAAATTAAGCATTTGAAAAAATTGCGATTGATTTGATAAAAATATTTATTTTGAAATGTGACGTTTTTGTATTGTATGTGTCTAATTTAAAACAATACTTTTCATAATAATATTTACACAAGGTAAACTTCAACATTACCGTCATTACGTACCTTTTTTTAAACTTGCCCAATGTTTTCTTCACATGAGAGCTGATACTATTTATTTCAGAGCTCCACCAGGCCTCAAGCCTCTTAGAAAGCAGATTTTCAAATGATTTTTTACCTTAAGAAATTTAACTTGCTAGTTTATAGAGGGTTAAACAATATTTGATGTAGTGGTGATAAAATATGGCGTAGCACAATGAATTACGGAATGCGGTTATATTATAAAATATCCGGTGGAACTTGATGCAGTGCGACGTATGATATAATTCAATGAATCAAGTTCAACATGACACAATGCTCTGTATGTAATGCGATAAAATGCGATGGAAGTGAGTGTATTTTCATGTTGCATGATGGAATCAGTCACGCGACATATTGTAGTGCATTTTATTACGAGATGTTACTCGAACCTTCCTGATATGCGTAACAATGCAATGTAATGTGGTGCAATATGATATGCGATATAATTTTATGTATTGCAGTCCAATACGGTATTCAGATTAATGTGATGTAAATGAGATGCAAGGAAGTGCGCTGTGCCATGTCTTGCAATACATGCCATGAAGTATTATGATTTGATTCTTCTCCGATGTCAAATTTATGTCACCATGGGTTGTTGCAATTCGAGTATCGGCGCTCCGAGCCTTACTGAGTCCCAGCAATTTCCCAAACGACCGTTCCGCTCCATCCATCTCTCCACCCCGCCAATTCTCACACTCCTCCGCATTCTCCCCTCTTTCCTTCGACGGCTCCCTTTCGCCATTTCCACACCTCCCCTCCCCTCCCCTCTTCATATCATACGCTCACCGCCTTTTCACATCTCCCACACCATAACGCACCCTCTCACGGTAGGCGGGGGAGGGAGGTGCGGCCAGGCACCATGGGACCGCGCTTGGAGAGACTCTTGTACGACCTTCACAACACAGAACATCTCTGGCGCGAGTCCCTCCCCCAATACCCCCGTCTCTCCATAGCAGTCCACCGTACTCATATGTTCTCTCATCGACCCACATGTGTGAAAGCATATCAACGCTCTCTTTCGCCGAGAAGATCGAGGGTGTACTCCTCCGTTTCCGCTTCGGGTGATCCATCCGCTCGAGTGCCGAGAAAGTCTGTACTTCAATGATTAGGTGAGAACCGGGTTTGAAATACTTTCTGTTCTCTTGAAAGTACTAAAGCATCATTTAACTCTCTACCCTTCGCGATAATAGTGCTAATTCATCGAAATTACAGCTGAAATAATTGGTAGAATGTGTAAAACATGGACTATTTTTTAATAGTATTCTACCGGTTAAGGTAGGTTTTGTTGACTGTCAGAGAATCTCCTCTCGGTTTTCTACACATTCAGGGGCCTATCTCGCTCTAGCATAATCTTTTACGTATCAGTATACGATATGCCCTCCATCCTATCCATGAAACCTTCTTCCTTCCTCTTCCCAGCTTGCCCAACATCCTTCCCTCCATCACACTCTTCAGCAACCCATCACCCATTTTTACATCCTTCAGCCATCTACCCTGTCAATCCCGGATTTCATTTAGAAGCTTCCTTTCCTCGCCCACCATCTCTAGCACTTCCTCGTTAGTCTTCCTCTCCATCCACCTCAACTTCTCCATCCTTCTCCTTACCCACATTTCAAATGCCTGCAGCCTATTCTCGTCCTCCTTTCATAGGGTCCACGTTTCTACCCCATACAACGCTACGCTCCATATCAAGCTCTTCACCAGTCTCTTCTTCACATCCTTTCCCAAAGTCCTCGTCATCAGCTCTCATGGACGTTATCGATGCAAAATTCTAAAAGTTCCAAATAGGGTTGAAACAAACTATAATAATAACTGATTATGTCAGAAGCTGACCCAAAAAACTATTCATCAGGTATCTACGGCTTAGAGAAGAAAAGTATTTGGAATCATTCTCACCCTTTATTTTAGGCTTGGAATCGTTTTTTAACTAAGTTAATGCTTTAAAACAGGAATGATCATCACGGGCATCACGATATGATTAATGTACTTGAGAATGGATATTGTGTGAGTAGTACTCATTTTTTTATATTAAAAAAACGCGAATAGTTGAATTTCTATTTTATATAGTCTAGCAATTGATTCTTAGTGTTCGTGGAAATAACTTAGTGGAAAATTATCGCTGAATCTATGCGAATACTATTGCTCTATTTGTACGCAATACTGTCTAGGTCATGTTCAGCATCGAGCGAACGTTCATATGTGTATATATGAACGTTCGACTGTAATGCTCCCCGAGAGCCATCTATTGGTCGCTCCTGTGGAACAAGCCTTTGGGAAGAGTGGGGTGTTTGTTCATGTAAACCTCCCGCCGATTTTAATAGTTTCCCATTAGACTGGGTAGCTTGGTAGTCTGAGCATCTGACGCGACGTTAAAAGATGCGTGGTTCGATTCCCGATCCTTTCGAAATTTTCCACATGGAATCCACCTTCACACCACCTCGTCAATTTTATGTGTTCCCATCCACTTACTTTCTGCCTATCTGTCTGAATATTTCAAATGTATTTACCGCAGAGGGGTCTGAGGGAATGAATGTATGATTGTATAGCTTGAATGGCCCATATCCTACCTGGGCTCCGCGTGCCCCGAAACGCCTGATCTATATCTTTAGCACTGTCTGTGCGCTTGTGTTATTCTGTCACATCGCCTTCTGTGCTTGTCATTCTCTCCTGGCCGGTGGGTGAACTGCTTCCCGAGAGCCATCTATTGGCCGCTCTTGTGGAACAAGTCTTGGGAGTTCATACAACCCTACCGCCGATGCTAGAGGTTTCTCAGTAGACCGAGTAGCTTGGTGGTCTGAGAATCTGATGCGACATCAGAAGGTCCGAGGTTCCATACCCGGTCCAGTCGAATATTTTCCACTTGGAATCGGCCATCTTTCCACCTCCACCTTTACCTTTAGTGATAGTATTGTGAATTAATTTGAAGCGCATGTAAATATACGTATTTAGTCAACGTCTCAACAGTGTGATGAGTGTGTGGGTTGCTCTGTAGCGCCTCTCCTACATTTGCAATAGGCATAAGTTCATATGTTTACGTTTGCACACGCAGGCATAGCGCGAGCAAGCACACGTAAACTCTATTCCTAAATCGCTCTCTCCGTCCGGCATGCAAGTGTCGCGTAACGATTGGCTTTCGCGAGATTTCTCAATTCAGCTTTCGTTAAAATTGATTTTATTCAACCGTTGGCCGAAATTCAGGCTTTTTTCCCATAAACGTTGACCCAATTCTGGCGCGTCTATTTACATAGAGTCTCAGCAGAGACCTTGCAGCGCATGTGCATTCGCCTACGTACGCATCAAGCAGTTGTTTTAACTCACAAAACCTCATTTAAATTTTTTTCAAATGCTTTTTATGCGCTCCGAAAACGATTGCTCCGACCGTCCCCCCGCCTGCCAGTGTCCTGCTCTCCTCCCTGTTTTCTCCGCGAGGTCGTTAGAGGGGTGGATCTCTTCATCTGACCCGCACGGTCATTCGGGTCTCGCGATTGAGGCGCACGCTTGCTTCACTGAGGGTTTAAAAAGGGTGGCTCACGGCACAAGGTCCTCCATTTCCTCCGTGAATGGCAATCTCTGCGTTCCACTTCACGTGGAGGTAAATCTAGAGTCACCGCATTATCCCCCTTACGATGACCTTAGGGAGGGACGAGAGTGACCCAACGTTTCGGTCGGCCGGTGCAGAAATTTTATTTATCGAGCGAGTTTTAAGCGCAACCAACATATATGAGATACGCGACACTCCTTCACGACTAATGAAATGAAAAATTTGGCTTTAGCTGAAGTGTCTTGAAGGCCGTATTATTCATACCATTCTGTTTTTTATCATGGTCCAGAAACGTAGAACCTCTTATTCTTCTGTTGGAATTCGTGACGCACGAATTATTTTATGATGAAAAAAGTACGCCAAGATATTTCACTTGGCTGCGGTACTCATCACTCCGTTCTCGTGATGTATTGAGCAAACCTCTCTTTTCAGATATTTTGAAGCTAGTACATGCATCATAGTTTATCAAATTTAACGCTTGTACTAGAAGTTAATTCACTAGTTACTTGATACGAACCAATAATATGGCTGAAAAAACGATTTGGTACGACTCGTTTCTCATGAAAAATTCACCAACAATAGTGTACCGTACCAATCCAACCATAATCCCTAGGGACGTTTATATAGCGATCTGTGGGCACATTTTTGTGGGTCCCTATATTATTACAACGGTGAGTGGATGCTGAGTGCCGGCGTAACTAGATGTACAATCAGTCAAAAAACCATATAAATGACGAATAAGGCTGATACACCAAATGCAATAATCTGTTGCGGATAAGTTAAATTTCATTGACTAGTCCCGTAACTACAGACACCCTTTTTTCTTACGTTAACACAGGCATGTGGTCCCTTAGACTGCTTGTATTTACTCCCAATAATTAGTTTAGTAAATAAATTTTGTTAATTTACTTGACATGATTGTTTGAATTTAGCTCTATTTATCCATATCGACAAATTCGTATGAAATATGATATAAAATAGCGGTGCTACGGTTTTTCCGAATTGTGTTGTAAAGCTTACCGAACCGCCTTGAAAGAAAGAAATATTATGATTACAGATGATATGAAGTTGATATCTTACAATTAAAGCCATATACAGTGGTCCAATCAGATGGATATGAACGGAAATATTTCATAAAATTTTTATATCTTTATGGAATGGGTAAAAATGCATACGTAATCGAAAACATGCGGACTGAAAGACCGCGGAAAAAAACTTAAATACTAATTTACTCGAAGATCAATTGCAAGAAACATAATTTTCTGTGATCTATTCCTTAAATAAAACCCAATTTGAAGGAAAAGAATTTTGATAAAATTACAAGCATGATAGAGACGGAATAAAGCTGAGTTAAAAATCAAAGCGGTCTGTATGACTACGTGTCTGTTGTTATAAATGATGTGAACATACAATTTACAGGTGTAACCTAAGTGGGTTAGATAGTTTCCTTGTGATACTACCAATGTTCAGGGTATGGCAAACCAATAAATTCCGAGTTAAATATGTCTATCGGTTTTTGGAACAGTAGGCCTTCAACATGAATATTAATGAGAAAAAATAACTTTTACACTTTACTGGTCATTTCACAGTTCAATTTATTGCACAATCTGGATTTGGATACCTGCCATCATCATCAGGTGCTCACTGCATGATAATGATGCCAGGCATCCAAATCCAGATTGTGCAATAAATTTATCTGTGAACTGACCAGTGGAGTGTAAAAGTTTTTTTTCTGTTTAATATGGAACTCCAAAGAGTTAAACCGAGAGTTATTTTATTTACTTCAACATGAAGTTTTTAAGTTGACCACTTCGGAGCTGTGACCTTAGATTTTGCGTTTTATTAGCAAGTAGTTTTTCCTAAGATTTAATTTTAACTTAGCGTTAATTACTATATTGCATTAATCTCTCCATGATTCCCCGTTTCATGCGTGGGGTTCAAATTGGACATGTGTATAGCTTTACCAAAGGTGTAAATGTATATTCGGATTAAATGTCAATGAAGATATTTCATATGCTCAAAAACATTACATTACTTTACATCGCAGTTATACTTCGAATTGGACAAGTATTTTTATCTCACTGCCTATGAATACGAGAGAGGTACGTTTCAATACCACAGGGAAATTGGAGGTCTTCAATAAAACTCATCCACCTGAAAGCCCGGGCTATACAGAGAATAAAAATTCTGAGTTTGTTATTTGGATGAGATTTTGGCTCAAGTATACTCGAGGAAATACTGAATATACTTTTTGCTGTCACAAAAAATAGAAGACAGCAGAAAAAATATGCATACCTTTGACTAAGCAATATTAAGGCGTATCTGAAATTAAAGCAACTCAGCTAGCAGAGGAAGAGCCAAGAAGATCAAATGACCGAGTGGATTGACTGGGCGGAAATCATTTTAAAAGAATCAGATTGATGGAACCTGAGGTGATAGAGTTTGGAAAATGGAATGAGATGAAGTCATCGTGCATATACTTGGGATCATTGGATTGTGAAAGACCTTTATGAAAGTGAATGAGAATTATGGCATTGAGGGACACTGTGGACTGCTCTTTGCAACGCCAATTTTTGAACCAAATTCATAGCTATTCCTTTCCACTTGTACTACTTCCTGCCCATGCCCACCACATCTTGAAGTCCATCGCCATCTACCTTCTTTAAGTCCACCTTAAACATCTATTCTTTTCTCACCTCTACCCCTCCTTGCCCAACATTTCCTCCTCTATCGCTCAATTCAGCTTTCAGCTATTTCAGTTACATCCCTTACGTTCATGTGGCGGCTCGCAGGGTATTATGTAGATATAGATGTAGATATCCCCTTCCTCAGCAGCCCTCCCCTCTCAGAGACCCACCCCACCTCTTTGCGATTCTTTTCTGCAATTTTTAGTAGAAAAACGTACCACATGCAATTTCACATACCACATTCGAACCACGGGCAATATTCTGCTGTATCTCAAAAAATCTAATTTTTCGAGCCTAGTGCCCATTTAAAATTTGATCAGCATGCTGATATCTACCTTTGTGCAAAATTTCAGCCAATTTAGCCGTGGGCTATTTTCCATAAGGAACGTGCGGGGTCCTTTTGCTCCTGATTTCCAAAACTTTCAACTCCTCCCCCTTCTTATTCTCAGCATTTAATGAATTCCTGGCGACGTTGGCGCTTTTATTATCCACTTCAGTTCATTATTCTCTAGCGTTTATTACTTCTTCTCTGTCATGAAATTGTAATGTGACATGCACTCTTCTATTATAAATCTTTATCCTAAGATTATTGGCTTCTTACCTTTTTTCAAGCAGGCTCAAAATGCCGATGCAAGAAATGTCGTTATTACATATTTGTTTGGAATTCCATCTATAGTTGAATTCATTCGAGGTATAGCGTTACGATTCACTTTATATTACCAAAGTATAAATCAGCGCTGAGATGATCAGCATTTTAAAATCGGTCTTTTTCACATTTTAGATGATTTTGCATTAATTGGCGAATGTGTTATTAAATTTATTCCTCATGTTTTTCCACTTTTTATTTTCCACGATCAAAATTGAAATTTCATTTGCGTCAATTGGAAACACTCTCTTTTAAAGCTTTTGTTGCTTTACAATCAAATACTATTTGAAAAATAAATGACTTTTAAAGAGGCTGTTGTCGTAGGAAAATTAACATCGATAAATTTTTCCTTTTTGATACACATCAACAATATTTTGGAATCCATTTAGCAACATAAAAGAATGATGGATTGAAGGATGGGAGGTATATTTGATTTTGAACAAAATTTGACTATTAATGGAAGTAAAAGTTAATAATTTATAAAATAAATCCGATTATTTTCTCTTTTAAATGATTTTTTTTCTAGGAAGCTGATTTTTAAAGCCACAATATTGTATATGTGGAGTAAACATTAAATTATTGACAAATGAGTCTTACAAATGCTTAAAGGTTTGACATATTACATAAAATAATTTTTCACACAATTTCAGGGATATGATTGATGTTCATGGTTATGATATGAATACATATATATATGCACATGGTGCATATCTATGTATTTATTGCCATTATAAATTGAAACGTTTGATTAATGATTCTATGTAGAAATAATATTAATATTTGAAATTAAATTAAAGAGTCAATACCAGGCATATTTTCTTCTTACTTTCAAACTACAAAAATCATTAAAAATGACACTTCTTCAATTGAGTAAATACAATGAAGAGATTGATTGACACTATTAATAGCTTTGATGATCCAATTTTGAATGTTAACTAGCCACCCCAGAGAGAATAGGTAAGACGATCCAAAGTAAAATTATCAATATGTCTCTTCTATAATAAATCAGGAACATCAAATGCATATACACAGTATTGATTATGCCCGAGAAAAATAATCAGTTAGGGACCAAAGTCCCTTGTGAACGTTATCTGATTTGAAGACCAGAGCTGATTATTCAACTGACAAATTTTTTTTTAAATATCCCCAGATATATCAATAAGAACTTTATTGTGTCGTTGGAATTCATAGGCTAAAGAAAACTTGTTTTGAAATTCTCATGTCGTAAATTTACTATAGAAGTAGGATTTATCTATCGATTAAGAATTTAACTATTGTTATACGAACGAAATATTTTGTTTCAAGCAAATAGCCTCTTATATTCATTATCATTTTGTGAGAGGCGGTCGATATATCTTCCAAACTTCCTGCAATCCCAGCCCGTATTGCGAATCAATCCATCTAATGAAGTCGGAAACTGCTTTCTTTATTCTAACTTAGGCTAAAGAGTTCACCAAAAGAACATTTATTATACATTATTATGGGTAAAATATTTTATTCTAATTTTTTACAACTATTTATCAGCCTGCTTTTCTCTTGACTACAGACTTTGGGACTGAAGATTAGTTATCATTCAATTTTCAGTTTTGTTGAGAGAAATGAAGTGATAGAAGCAATTTAAGATATTAAAGAATAATAGGGTAAACGTCAATATAATTCTCAGAACTTCGACATGACGACGCCTTCTGAAATAGAGGAGAAGCTGTTGTTGATCAAAAACCATAAAAAATGCCGAAGCAAAAATCGGATCCAATTCTCAGAAACTTGACATTGGTACGTATTGGCCGGTCACACGATGAAGTGGAAATAGAATGGAAGTGATGATACCCAAAATATTATTAGAATTAATCAAAATATATTTTGGAAAGATGAAAAAGATGCTCTTGTTTGACAAGTAGGATTCCTGGTAATGTATATCAACATACACATGGGTGTGTTTTAAGTGGTTAGGACACCAGCCATGTAAAGATGTAATAGATAAGGTTTTGGGTGTATGAATGGTGACGTGTATTATGGAAATGTATTTAGTGGATGTCAGTCATTATAGTGGTCGCTTATTGTTCGCGGAATGAACGAGTTTTAGTACCCTCTCATTTTATTGCTTCTGTCGGACCTGGAGATGTAGTGAGACGTCATGATAATACTCTATTTGTCGCTCTGTGATACATCAGTTTTAAATTTCTCAAGCTAACTAAGCCTAATATGAAGCCTCCAAGTCCGGAGGGGCACCCACCTTTATTCCTCCAAAAAACGTGAAACGCTATGTCCCTGCTTGTAGCAGTTTTTAAAGTAGTACGTAGATGTTCTTTGTATTTTATTACTTAATTTTTGGTAAATCTTTATGTCCAGGGTCCCATATGCTTGCGGTGTATTCGAGGTGTGGCCGAACCAGAGTAAAATGTAATATGTAAATAACAGATACAAAAGGTATACATGAGAGAAGTTGTACTAATCACAAATAAATATTTCTAAAGTACCTCATATTAAACCTTCAAAGTGTTATGGAATGAATTGTGTGAGAGGTAGGGGTAGACCGAGAAAGTTGTGGTTGAGGAAATTCTTAGGAGGAGGAATATTAGGAGTCTTAAAAACAGGAGGGCGTGTATGAAACAGTGTATGGGGTGAATGAAGCAAAAGAGGTTTGCAAGGATAGGTCAG
This sequence comes from Ceriagrion tenellum, assembly GCA_963169105.1. NCBI lineage: Eukaryota > Metazoa > Arthropoda > Insecta > Odonata > Coenagrionidae > Ceriagrion > Ceriagrion tenellum. The sequence continues at coordinate 38,890,696 of OY720633.1, read as the reverse complement.
TATGGAGGAAATTATTGAAGCAGAGTTAGGGGTACAATTATGTATTAATGAGTGAAACATTTTGACTGTGCCTCCCCCGAAAGGGAACGGCGTGATGGGTATATATGTATGTATGTATGTAAGTGTTATAAAAATAGTTTTGTACATGAGAGAGCCACAGTATTGTTGTTTCATTGTTTCCTCTTTCCTCAAGAAAATGACAAGAAACTCCTCCGTAAAAGTACCTTGAAAAATCATGTCTCACTGGATTATGTGACTTACGGTGGTCATTTCAAGAAAGCTGCAGGCACAGATATATATTTCCATCATATGTGGCGTGCTCATTGAAAATTTGGTCCAACTGCGGAAAAATTATGCTCTTCTAAAATACCAAAAGGTGAATAACTGTTGGATGGCCAATAACGTTTTACCCAACTTTACCCAATGTACGATTTACCCAACTATCTATTCACCTTAATAAATCGCGTTGTTATCGCGTTCTTAAAATCAGTTACATAGTTTAGATACAGAATTTTTTACAGTTTAACTAATTTGTACAAATGAGTTTAATCCGAAAACCACACGTAAAATCATCGATGTTAATAAAAATTACCGATGTTAAAACATAATTAGGAATGTATAAACTTGGTCATCTAAAAAATATAGTGTGGTCATTTAAGGTAGATTTGCGGAAAATTCGTAAAGAAAATTCAAATTTGTAATTTAATTAGCTCCATGATTTAATTGAAAACATAACTTTTATAATTTTGATCAAATACAACGTCAAAGGAAATTTTTCAATTGAAACATTATGTTGAACAAAAATTAGCGAATTTCCAAACATTGCACGTAACAAATGATGTGGTGCGAAGTCACTCGCACGGGTGCATATACACCAGGGTTGAAATTCGCTATGAAAAAATCATTTGACTTGACCGGGATTCGAACCCGGATCTCCCAGTTACCGGCAAGTGTGTTAGCCAGTTACACAACCAAGCCATCTTCCGTCAGTAACTGGCTAACACACCTGACCGACAATTGGGAGATCCGGGTTTGAATCCCGGTCAAGTCAAATGATTTTTTCATAGCGAAATTCAACCCTGGTGTAAAAATTAACGAACTAAAATAAAAAAGGATGTGTGCAAATGCTGCGAGAATGGGTGCCACTAACAAAGTATACAAGGCATTTTAATTTTAGTAGGCGAGAATTATAAAAATATACTCAACCCACTTTGAAACCACACGTTAGCAAGGACGCCCAAATGAATCTATCGCATAAATTTAATTGCAGCTGCAACGAAACATTTTGATCGACATATCCGGGAGAAAACCACCCAATGCACGAGGAAATTAAAATATTTTACACATCACTCAAAATCCCAAAATTTTGTTTCTTGTGGAATTTAAAACGCTCTGACTGATGGAGTTTGACGTATTAACGACGAGCTTTAAAATAAATTTACTTTTTTACCCTTAATAACCTGACGGCCCAACTAGGTCATCCAAACAACAGAAAAGCATTAAAATGAATTGGATTTTCGTTTTACATGGCTCTATTTGTTGATGTGATAGATTAATACTAAAATCAAGCAAATACATTTAATTGGATTCAAAGTTTAAAAATTTTCTCTCAGCATGTCAAGCAAAATATAGTGGGAGGAAAATTAATTGAAGCTACATATCATAAATTTTAATTGATTGAGCGCCATTTTTTCCACTTGCCTGTAGTTATCTTTTTAATTTTTTTCACAATTGATATACATCACATAAAGGTTTACACACTGTTTCCAGGTTTAAATGCAATACTTTTACCAGTAAAATTGTCGGGAACCCGGCCAGGAATCGAAAATAATACTAATTCATGTATGAAAGGAAGCACTTGGAAATTACGAGGTCGTGGCAATTGGAATTATTCCTCCATGATAAGAGAAACAAATAATCCTTAAAAATGGATTACCTACAATACTTTTGTTCCTCTTGAGTTACGGATGAAAGTTTCTTAAATCTACTCCTAATTAATCGTTTACGGAATCTGTGAAACGGCGAAGGTAAATTCAGGCTCGTTGTCAAAAACGAGCTATAAAACTACCTTTCCGCTCTGGATGAGAAATAGTCGAGCTATACGGAGAAATATTGATTATTTCCTGCTAATGTGAGGGATACCAAAGCGCCCACTCACACTTTTTGCGCGTCCCCACTTGCCGACCCGATATCATTAATCATTTCGTATGGTTTGGTCCTGCAGGAAACCAGGTCACGGTTCCACTGACCGGATCGCATTAAGCACAGCGATCTGAATGCATTTTATTTCAACGGGATCAAATAATGAACGAAAACGGTATTGCTAGAGGAGATATAAGACGAAAAGTCATGCAGCCCTTTCGAAGAATAATTCTCAGCACTCGAAATGAGGTAAATGCCAGAGAAAGACCACTGATGGCCGATCAAGATGGTTGTAATTTGCTGAAGGCAGAATTCAGAGGGATTTTAATTCGGTTTAATGCCTACCATCTTGATTTTTAAACTTTATCCCCGATGAAGTGGTAAGTAAAGATAAGTTAAGGAAAGGCCATGAAGTGCCAAGTATTTTATTCTGAAGTTTAATGAAATTTGCGATAATGAGCCTACTTTGGCTCTGTACGGTGAAATCTCATAAAAATAGCTGTAAAACAGAAGTAAAATCTCATAAAAATAGCTGTAAAACAGAAGTAAAATCTCATAAAAATAGCTGTAAAACAGAAGTAAAATCTCATAAAAATAGCTTTAGAACAGAAGTTTTACGTACCTTTAGATAAACGGTAATCGCACTAGCTTCATAGGTAATTAAGCAGAATTTAGAAACAAGATTAGTAAATAAACTGAAGAAAAGGAGAAAGACTTGACGGATTTAGAAATACATCTGCAAGGTCTCGTTTTGCAATATATCGTCACGTAAACTTGTAATTAAAACATATGGCAACTAAAAATATTGCTATCGTGCCTTACAGTGTATTGTGACAACTGGATTGATAAGCTTTGTATTGGTGTTTTCAATTCTTTAGCAGCGTTTCTTTGCTCAATTGATAATACTTAAATTAAATACGCTTTCACCACCGATTAATTTTTATTCGTTCTGCACATAGGGTGTGTGATTAAGAAACGGAGGGATATGCGGTGTGAAACAGACACCAGAAATTTGTAATGTGTGGAGCATTAGAGGAGATCTTGAATCGATACTTGGCCATGAAATTTCATTGGAGGAAACTGACTTTTCAGAGAAAATTCAAAGAAAGGATACAAAGAAATCCTAGGCTAAACTTTTTACGGCCATTGCCGTGTTTTATCCTTTGTTTGCTACTTTAGAGGGAATGAGGTTAGTCTATTCTATTATGAAACTTCAAACAGTTTCTTTTAGAATTTTAAATGGCATTTTAGAAGTTCAACATCGCCAGAAAAAGACTAAATAATGCATTTAATGCACAAATGTGCACGCCTAGAGGCAAATAAATGACATAATCGGCTCTCCCCTCAAAAAGTACAGTGTCAAATGCAAAAGGGGAATTGGATTTGGAGGAAGTACAGGCATCACATTTTGAGTACACGAGTCCAAATACCGCGAGTGGCGGAGTTACCGGAATGTCATCCTTACTTGTGCAATGAGATAACTTCTAGCACATCTCCGTTTACTGTTCACATGATTGTTTCAGACGTTAGTTTGGGATTTATTCTCTTAAACAACCTGGCGTATTCATATGAATTCATTTTTAACGAGACGGGTATGATTTGGATACCTCTCGATGTGATGTAATACCATTAAATTCTGACCTGGGTTCTCCGGATAAAAAGGCAGTCATTATGCCACCTCAGCATCTTAATTCTCAGGAGAAGAGGATATATGAACTCTAGGCTTAGACTTCAGATCGATTGAGTCCCGTTACGGCACGGATTTCATTGAATATAAGATAGATACTCGCCAAACTGTTAGATTACTCCATTACTAGTTCTCCTAATCCTCCATTATTACAAAAAGAACTCTTTAAGGCACTGAAATTCGTTTGCATTACGGCTGAGAAGCACGCAATTCAATATTAGTTCGACCCAAATGGATTTTGCGTAGGGTTTCATTGCTTATTTTCACGGTTTAATCCTTAGAGTGATTCCGATACGATTTAAAGCTTTATTTGATGATGGAGGTTATATTTCTAACATTCCGTTTACTGAAAGTATGAACACACTTTAGATAAATCAAATAAGAACAACAAACCAAGAACCAGCACAGCAATTAATAAAATCCAAGAAATACCAGTAACACTCAGCTTATTCATAGTATATTTGATTTTTTTAACTGATTACTTTCATCCTGGGTGGATTATTGCGGATCATACAAATTAAAGTAACTCTGTTTCACTTACAGTTTACTTTGGTCCTCTCCCTCTTCCAAATTATTTGTCCTAGTCCCTTAAATTCCATGGCTGGTGTCCTAACGCTCCCAGCCTACGGCGCTTTGTCGGGCAATATATAGATATAGAAGTGAAAGGATACAGAGAGCGAGAAGTTATTGGAGCTCGGGATAGAGAGGCGAGGGAAGAAGGGGACGTTGTCCGAGGATGTTCCCTTCGGCGGTAAGGTGGAGTATGGATCGTGAGAAGCGAAGCAAGAGGCATTGGAGGTCGAAAATGAGGAAGAGGAAGAAAAGGATACGATACTCGTAGATCCGCTATGAGCAGGACTTGGATTCCTTTCCCTACACCCTCCAACCCGCTAGAGGGATAATGGGAGTGTACTCACTCCCGCGTGAGTTATTAGATAGCAACCAGGTTTAAACCGGCGCACGTATGGATGGGGTCGATGAAAAAAAGCCTCCGTTTGAAGTGAAAAACGCTCGTGGAACGACGTTTCCCCGTTGCCGTGAAAAGGAGACGCGAAAAAAATAAGAGCTACATCCCAGATTGCTCCAGTCAAAGGTGCAATAAAGCTCTCGTTTCATCAACCATTGAACATCTTTTGAGAAGGGGACCAAAAGGAATTAATTTTGGTGGCTACCTCCATCAGATTTCCGCGCAATTTACTTTCCAAAGGCTTTCGAATGTTCTGATAGTCCAGCAACATGCGATGATGCGGTATGAAATCCTTCCCATCAAAGTTTTCAATCACGGCGATAGGGTGGACGTAAAGGGAGCACCGTTCATATTGCTACGACCTAGTTCCAGCCATGGTGCCCCTATAACAATCATAGTTCATTACAGCAGCACCTACCTTGCCTCATCGCTCATCATATATCAGCCCATTTACCCTGGATATCGATTATTGCCTACCTCACCCTCGTTTACGAGATTTATCCGATTCTTTCTATGCTTTAACGGGATGTACAGGATGGTTATGAAAATACAAAGTATGATAACGACTCAAGTTATAATACACTTACACCAAAACGTGTTTTCAGTGAAATTCTCGGCCCCGGTGGCGTCGGGGTGAAGTCTTTGCCAGCTAACTCGAAGGTCGTGGGTTCGAATCTCGCCGGAGTGGAATTATCCGCAATCAGGGTATGGTTGTTTGTCTTCATCTGTTGTTACTGTTGTTATTAACCTCAACCAAATTGGCCAAATGCGCTGTATTTCGTGTCGTGGAGATAAAATAAGAATAAAATAAAAATAAAAATAAAATACTGGCGATATATACGACTAATATGTAAAAAAGTGAGTTTACATAATTTTTTATACAAGTATCGCAGGTTTTTTCCAAATTACGACATGAATAGGCCTTGAGAAAAATTAGTATTAGGCTAAAAGTTTAGACCGTATATCTAGTCTTTAATGGAAGGGACATAAATAGCTCTAAGATTTACCGATTTCAACCAAATATAATGCTAGAAAGGTATTTTAAGGGAGTTTTAAAAATTTGTGTTTTGTATTAAACTTTATGCCGTGATCGCAAGCCTTTAAATTTATTTTGGGGCAGGAGTCATGTGCAATAAATTGCGTATTTCATATTGCCATACGACTATGGTGCTTAAAGTGCAAAATTCCTCAAACAAAAAGGATTCGCCTTCTCAAGGACTCGAGTCCAGACTCTGATGTCGTGTCGTATACTTTTAACATTGAAGTTACCAATGTTTTTTTAATTCCTGGAGCCTTTGAGGGATCCGGGCTCGAGTCCCGGTCCAGGTGAATGAGTTTACCCCCTTGGAATTTTGTAAATACGTGCAATTTCGGGTGACTCCGTAATTGTAATATGACGGCTAGTCCCGGCATCCTAGAAACGACGATTTACTTTTATAATTTGTTTCTTCATATTCATCCCAGCTATGAGATTATATTTAGTTAGCTTATCGATTATAAATATGGTTTGCTTTTAGTATTTATATGCATGGTTTAACTGTTACAATTTAAGTGAGCAGGTATTCACCCATATTTGAAGGGTGGAGACATAGCATTTGCTCTATTTGAGTCTATTTTAACACCCCTCGGGTCAACTGTGACATCCATGGGTTTCCTTTATGGAAACTTACAGGTTCGAATTGAGAAGAATTCATTTAAAAGTAGTATCATATTCAATGGAAAAAACGTTTTATTTACGCAGGTATTTGTAACCTACAAGGAATAAAGATTAATAAAAAGATTAATGCGGTTTTGAGTTAACTTTTCCCACAAGACTAAAATAAAACAGTCAAAATTTCATTTTCCAAAAGTATTCCATTTTCCAAAAATTCAGCTTGACAGAGAGATTTTTGAAATAATAAAAGTCATAGCATCAAAATTAACAAGCATTCCGGAGAAGAGAGACAAACGATTCATCGACATATCGTGATTTTTATTAGTCTTCTTCGCAAAACAAACACTCATGTAAAAGTTCAACTCCAGCAATTTGTAAACATTTTACCGACTCTGTTGTACTTTCTTTCTGCTAAATCCTAAAGAAAGAAGTGTACTTTATGCAGTACTTTTAGTGATACTTTCAGCTTAAGAGAGACTCAATCGCTGCTCCGGTGAAGAAGTACATTATGCCTAGTAGCCTCCCGATTTGTATTTCTCGTGAGTCTTCGCCTTCCTGAGAATTAAAAGTGTGGCAAAAAATTCACTACATTACGTTTATATGTTTAAAATCAATCAAGATTATGTTTTAGAGATGAAACATTGAAAAAAAACAGCGCTACTACAATTGGGGTCATTTGCCTCCCTGATGAAAACTTTCATTGAAGGATAAATTATCAAAATAATCATGATTAGATCAATTAATCTCTTGGTATATTAAAAGTGCAAATAGTATTTTAGGCTTTGAAGAAAAGACATGTAATATTTACTTAACTCAGAGAAAAAATAAATAAATTCCAAATGGCAAGATATTTGCCTCCAGATATTGCCTTACTTCAATAACAAATATTACTAATTGGCATCAAACATCACTAGTAACTGTTGATGATGCAATCGAGGTCTACAAAATCAAATACCCTAACTTATTTTGGTACTAAATTAGGCATTTGGTATATCCTCCTGCTATGCTGTGGCGGGCAGATTAGCAACGTCAGAGTGACATTGAGTGCCAATTTCATCATTTTGCAATTGACTCGTGTCCCTACCGAAAAGTTAAATTTTTACTAGATTTTTCAAGTTTCGCATGGCTAAAATCCACTTATCCTTCAAATAGCTTTTATCACATTCAGTAAAATCCGCACCCAAGTCCATATCGTTAGCGAGATAATTAAAATTTTAAAAAAGTTTAATAATGGAAAACTGGATTTTTATTTTGATTGGATTAAACTAAGATTAATAAAAAAAATGGATAATATACTGCCAATTTTTTTTTCATTTCCAGAATGTGTGCATGAAGGTCTTTACTTTCCTTTCTCTATCATATTTTAATGTTGTGATAAACCCCAAACCATAATAATGCTGTCTTTTTTTAAAATCAGTTTAAATTAGCTCTTATATAATGCACAATTTCATGAATTGAGTACTGGGACCGCATATTGAATATGAATATATTATGAGCATCGTGTATCTCATCCGGAGTTCCAAAAAATTACATAAAACTCCAAAGCTTCAAGCATATTTCGACGGGATAACTTCTCATGATAGATTCAATGAGCTCTCACCAGGTAGAAATTGAAGCAATCAGAAATTATTTACGGATTTATGCGTCATAAGAGTGAAAACTAAGGAAAAAGAAGCGAGTGTCATTTTCAGCCGTCGATGGAATCACTCGCTTGCGAATGAAATACAACCCGGTGCAAAATGTCGCCAGAGAAAAGAGAAAGGAGGAACACTTTCGTTACTAACTCACTGATCGCCGCAGTTTCAGGGCCTTATTTATCCTTACGCCAGCGACGAAGGTGGTCCCACCCCTTAACTGTTGGAGATCCTTTCCCAGGGTATAATTTTTTTCTTTGCATTTCGCCGCAAAATCACGAGCTCTTCTCAAATCCCCTCCAGAATGTTTTTATAACTTTGTTTTCCCAAGCCCTTTCTCCTCCCTTCGCCATATCGCTTTATCCCTCCCCTGCCACGCCGATGTGCTTCCTCGGCGATGCTCGGGGAATCTATAGAGTAATCATGTGCCGCTCCACCTTAAAATCTCATCTGTACCTCTTATAAGCACGCCGCCTCACCCTTAAAACCCTCCTTGTGTACGCATCCACGGCTCAAGGCTCTTCAGCCAGTCTCTTCTTTCCCAATTGAACCTCTCTCCTCTCATCTCCGACCACCGTGACTGGGATTCTTTCGGCTACTCTTCCGACCGAAGCTCCACGGGAATTTTCCCCATTCTCTCCTTCACTCTCTCTCTCTCTCATCTCAGATTCCTCTCTTCTTCCTCGGCCCTCGAGTATAAAATATATCCACTAGAGGAGAAAAAGAAAATAACAACATAGTCAATCCCAATATCTACTCGCTCGCTTTGTGGAGGCTGAGGCACTTCTTACTGCCCACGGGCAGTCCTCCCACGGAAGAAACTCCCCTTTTTTCGGTCGCCTCAGCATACGTATGTTCTGTTTGCACGGACCATTGCCCCAGATCTTATAGCTTACCTCAGTTTCATATTTATTCCACACACTAGACCAAATATCCGTATCGTTTTCTCGGATCTCCTCGGATTCATATTTCGTGCCTCCTGGTCTGCACGAAGGCTAACGATGTAGATCGTTACCTCTCTGAGAGAATGTTTTTGAAATGTATTCGGCTTTGTAATATATTTTCCCAAGCTTATCAAATGCCTAATTTTCACTATCGTTGATAAAGTAATGATTACAATTAGCGCAATCTAACATTTAAGGTAATTTTTATTAAATAACAATGAAGAGACACGTGCTGCGATTGATTATTTGTCACAGTGACGATTAAATATAGTCCGCAGACCGCAATTCTGGGAGGAAAATAGATTCCTCGATATTTTTGTGAAGTGATATACACACATTTTGTAGTAGTTGTAGAAATTGATTGTGTACATCGAACAAGGACGGTCTCTGGCGAAGTGATATAAGGATTAGAGAAAATATACGAACCCTGCATGCCAACTTACATGAGTTCTTCTCGTCGGGGTGTGAGCATTGCTGAAAAATAAATTCCCATCTTTTTCCACCCTTAACTCGCTTAATGCGTCTCCAAACCATATTACTCCTCCCTCTCCTTCTCCTTTAGAGGTTGCATGGATTATGCGCGAGTTCCTCCTCCCCTGGACCTGCGTCAGGGTCACCAACAAATTCTATTTTAAAAATCTCTGCTTCCACTTATTCAGCCATTCAACGTCGAAGTAAGAGCAAAAAGTATGCTGATTATTCGACGAGAGTAATTCTAAAAAACACTTCTTTCCAATCATTGGAACTGACAGCAATGCCACATATAGTTAATTACCCCTCTGAGACTTCAATTTTGTGCAATTTTCTGATAATATAATAAGGTAAGGTGCCTTAATTTTATTCTAACTAAATTTTCAAAGAGTTTTGGCTCCTTATAAAAAGTTTTTTGTTGCAAAAATATCATCAATTTTTGAAGGAGAAACATGTACCTATTTTCTACATGTTTCACCAATTATCACGCAAAACCATTCAATTCCAACATCAGTTTATGAAACAAAATGACGGAAAAAGCTGTGATTTTTCTGTCCATATCAATTAGAGGGCACGTTATTCCAGAGGCAGTTAGATTATTAACAATAAATGTCGTTAGGAAAGTTATTTTATTTTTTCCGCGACGGATAACTACAACGAAGTCAAGCCTAAAACCGTTTCTTCGTTATTAAATGCTTATTATCGTTATGGATGAAATCACTTATATAAAATTCATTAATTATCTTCCTCTATCATCACTAACTGCAAAGAGACACTTTTTCTCGTGTTTTTAGCTATCAGCACTACAGAATAAGCAAATATACCTCAAATTTCGTCGTTTCAGTAACTTTGGCATAATAATCAATAAGTTAAACTGAACAACCCTTCACCTCCTTTCTTTGTTTGCTTTTTATCACAGTACCTCATTATTATTTCTCTTGGTGATAAATTTGCTTTGACCTCAGAAGTGATAATAAACCAAAGCTAGTTAAAAGTTTAATGTGTATGTAGGTGTATGCAAAAGTAATTTAAACCTTGCCGAAGCCCATAATATGTTCATTTATAAATGGACAGCACATGATATTTGCGGTTTTATTTGATAATGTTACAAGTACTTATTACATAATCAAATTTACAAGCACGATAAATAGCTTATGAAGTACCTTAGACAATCTAAACGGGATAGTTTGGTTATTCGCTAACGGTCAATTTAGGCTGGTGCCACTATGTGATTGGTTTAAAAGAGTTCTCTCTATTACGTATTGTTGCATTTCTATCATTTTATTGATCTCATTGTATTGATTAATATTGTGTAAACATAGTGCTTTAATTTTTAGTAATATCAGAAAACACCTAAAGAGGATGTGTTATTTAACCATTTATTTGTGCATTATAAAAGTGTTAAAATTATATCCGTGTTTGAATGAATACATAGTTAACGCATTATCCCATTTATATCGCATTAGGAATAGCTCTTGGTGGAGCTAGTTCAATGACTATTAAATTGTAGAATTCATACTGATCACTTAAAGAGAATGCTCACCCAACTACGGTTAAACTAAATGACTTATCGTCTCCTAGGATCCAATACTGATGAAACTGACTCCTTGAGAGTACAACTCTTTAGTAGTTGGCAACCCTGCCTCTCCCTCATCCCATCCAACACGTTTTGCCATCCTTTAATCCCGCCACGTGAGACTCGATTGGCTCCGCATCTCCCCATCCGCTTCTCTTATTTTTTCCTCCTTTCCTGCTAAGCTTTAACTCTTTTATAAGGCCACCGCCCTTCCTTGCCTTCCTCCCTCCCGTCCTTCCCTTTACCTTAGCAAACTCCCGCAACGTGCTTCTCCTCCGTCCGGACTCCATTTTCCGATCTCCCAATCCTCGCTCCTCTCAACCTTCGGCTGGAAAACCTATGAGATTGGAGAAAGAGATCTTGGGTTTCCCACCGAGTAGTGGGGTAGTCCACCACCGTTCCCAGCCTGTCATCGTCTTCAGCGTGAACGCTAAAGCATATATTGCCGGGGTTTGTATATTTGTTTAGGACCAAGTTCAAGTAGACTCTGATCAGTTGGCTAGGGAATCGGTGCTTGTTCCAGTTCAATTCCTTGAGAATTTGTTTTTGGTAGCCATTGAATTGGAGGTTCAAAGCTGGGAGAATTGAATGGGAGCTTAAGAACAGCGTTAGACGCGTGCAGAGAAGATCAACAAGATACGTGAAAGGGCCGTTTTGATAGTCTCGTTAGTGTTACTATCCTCTTGCAACAACTTGGGTGAGAATCGCTTTCTGACTGTCGATTGGTTTATACGTACAAGGTAAGATAGTTGTAATTTTAAATAAGTCTCTTGTGTTCTATTGCTATAATGATATAATAGATGTTGGTTCAAATGAGTTAATATATAATAATCGCAATACGTCTAGTTAAGTAATGTAGACCTAAAATTAGGAATGAGTCTAAGAATATAAAGTTTACAGATTCAGTCTCGGTAACTAGCCATAATTCAAGTTCGTTTAGATTCACTTAATGTTCAAATTGGTTTGCGTATTTGGGTAGGCGACCGACGGCTAAGGTCATTTGCGCCATAGGGGACAGGTAAGGGAGGAGGTGTAGATAGAAACCTGGCGTCGCCATTACCCTGCTGTTAACGAAAGGCACCTGGGGGACCACGGTTTGACGTCTCATCCGACAGATGGAGTACTACACTTAAGCGCCCTCCGCAAGTCACTGAAGAAGGGATCGGGTTTCCTCTGAAAAACATCCGCCTCTGCAGGGATTTGAACCTTGGCCGTCCGTATGGTTAGCCAGTACTCTAGACACCACACCAACCCGATTCCCCTTAATGTTCAGATGCATAAATATTACATGCGATATGCACTTAATTGTGATTTTAATGAATTATGCCTATGATAATCAATAGGTCTTCAATACTCGTGTCTGACTTATGTGAAGCCTCGTGTAATAATGAAATTGTCATCAGCAAAGAGCAATAATTGGTGACTTTTACCACGGAAAAGCGTGACTTACTATTGCGAATTGAAGTCACGCAATGCAATGAAGGTAATTTGTTTCTATTCTCTCCTCATCCGAACCTTAAATCTTACTATTCTTATTTTTTAAATTAATCAACAACTCACGATTCAGTTTCATTTAGCAGGCTGTGCACTTTCCTAGAAACTAGACGTGAAATTTTTGATGCATTGGTGTGAATCGCTTAACCATATTTAGGACATCGAGAGTGACCGAAAGTGGAAATTAAAAATAACAATGTTAGCACAAATTCAGTGGCCAGTATTTACGGTATTTACGGTATTGATTGGTCACTCAATTACGCAGACTAGCAACAGAATGTGAAGCACGACGATGGCGATTGTTTATTTCAATAGGGTTCTACACGACTTTTTTGTATTTTTCATTTTTTGCGCCTTCAAATGTTTGGGCTACAAAATAAATATTGGCGGTGTCACTTCAATTTTTTACAGCCAGTTTATTGCCTGAAAAGCTCTCTTAAAGTGGCAAAATTTTACGTTGCGCTGAAACAATCTGCCGCCATATTGGTTGAGTAGTGACGTCACAAGGAAGTGCCATATTATGAGGGAATCAGCAATGAAGTATTATTTTTGATATCGGAAAAAAGTTTCAATACCCTGAAAGATATTAAAAGGCGTCCTGTAAATGGTGCATTGTTCCTAAACATTGACTCGATCGCTAAAATAAGATTTCTTTTTTACCCAAAGTCAATAAGGTTCAAGGGAAATGGTTTCAGGTGGTGGTCCAATTAAGAGTCCTAAGAATGCCTATTTAAGAGTCCTATGAAAACTTAATTATAAGCAAGAAAAATCACATCTCTTTGCCGTTCAAGTAATATATAAGTGTACCTTGTCAGCGTAAAAAATAGATATTAGCTTGTAGGCTTCCGCGGATGCAGTGTTGACTGTTCCTTTTTTCGGGATTCATTCCGCGATGTATGTTTTAAGAATACAAAAATATTTCGCTGGTCCTCCTGCCAGCTTCATCAGGTTAACTGAACTGACTTCTTAGTTTCGCTCGTCTTTATATATATGAGTCTGGACTCCCATTGTTGCCGGAATTTAAATTTGAAAAAAATCGTTTTAGACTGCTACTCAACTTGTAACCGTCTTCTCGGTTGACGTTCTCCGGTCTCTTCGCAATTTCTATAGCCTCCCTGATTAATCTTGTCTCCTCAAAGTTGAAATTATGAGTGGGGCCGCTGAGATGGTGTTTGGCTATTGTAGAAATGCGGTAATTATTATTTTTAATTGCCCGTTGATGCTCTTGGAGGCGTATTTTTAGGGCTCTGCATGTCTGGCCTACATATGGTTGTTTTCTTAAAACATACATCGCGGAATACATTCCAAAAAAGGAACAGTTTCAAAATATATAGTTTTCCCATAATAAGTGGTAAACTACGGGAGAAAAATGGTGGTCATTATGGTGCATCACCGGCGATGGAATTCCTGTTTAACGGAAAAGACAGAACCCATGTTTTGGTCTTAAATAAAAAATTCTAATTTTGTTATGTGATGGTACATTTCTATTATCGATGAATAAAAAAGGCCACATGTGTGAAATGGCAGGAAAATTTGTTAAGAAACGATAAATTTCTCCTTCAATGTACCGAAAAATAATATCGTTTAAAAAGGCTTTTTTACCTATAGTTTTATTTAATTTAGGTTAGCTCATTCATAGTAAGCATTCCATGTCTCAAAAAATGTTTAATAGCTTTTAAGGTATCACACCATATAGAGGATGACATTAGGAGGATTATAAAAAGAGTCGATTGACTGCTTCTCCTTAGTACTGCTCACAGAAACTAGCGGTGCCCGAAGGTTAGTCTTCCAATTTCGGCAAATCGTCAGGTGAACATAACTGTTACCATATCACCGACAGCGCTTTCTTCATTGCTAAAAGATAATCTCCATTTATACTGTTCGCCTTGGCATAAAATGTTGTTAATTTTTCGTTCAGAGCATCTGTCAGCCGCCCCTCCCACCGAGCCTCTTTATTTTCTTATTACTAAGTTCCATACCGAGAGCTGGTATTTCCTGTAAAATATCTCGGAAAGTAATGTGGTAAGGGGTTAAATATTTGGTGTCAATGGAAGGGTGATATATTTTTCTTTAAAATATATCTTTCTTGAGACAAGATTCATTGATTTCTAGCTAAAATGATATTTCTCTCAAACTACCTTAAATTCATCACTCTATTTGGACGCTCCGCAGACGATTCTCCAAAGACTGACCAGTCAAAAATTCTACTTCTCCATTATTATTGAGCGAATTTTAATGATTAATGCAAATATGAACCAATGCAAACTTTTTATTAAGTTATTTCTAAATTTTTTAAGTTCCTTTCTCCATTGCAAAATCCGCTAAAAACTTTAAAAACCAATTAATTCGCGGAGAGTGCAGCGCACCTCTAACCACAAAACATGATTGCCAGCTGTAGACGACAACTCACAGATATTGATCTTATATTACCTTGAATTTGGTGAATATATTACTAATATTTTATGCTGTATGCTGGAAAAGATAACTCTGGTAATCATGCAATAATATTCAAAGTATCCACGAATTTCAAATTGGTTTTGATGGAGTCATTACGTTATAACCCCCACATTTATGTGGTATTAAAAAAAATATCGCATTATGAGAAATAAATGCACTCATATGATCTAAGGATGTTTTCCTTGATTATGCTTAGGAACTTACTAAACGTTGAAATGAATATGCCAGTAAACGAGCGGTTTTATAATGCGTAGAAATGGGAAACGCCTGTTACTAACAAAGTCCAAGATGCCGTACAGCCTTGTGGCATCAGTGTGAGTTTCCAACATGGCCGCACGTTTCAGTGACACTGCTGGTTTCTTCATAATTTAGAGGAATTTTTCAGGCCTGGAAAATAATTTTCGCGTTTTAAATTATGTTTTTCGATGTATTCAAACTCAAAACTTTGGTTTAAGACATTTGTTTCGGGCATTTTAAGTAGTGGTGCGCAACCCTATTTAATATTATATTTCTACCTGCATTGGGCTTTGAAGGACTTCTTTTACTGCTAACATTGATAAAATTCCTAACATCTTATAAGTTCTCTTTAAAAAAGGTGGAATTCAAAGCAAATACGTAGATAAAAACTTTCTTCTCTCACCTACATTTTCGAATGGACTAAATTTGTAATTTTATGGCAAAGATTGATAGATAAGTGAATGACTATATTATTTTGAGCAATAATGAGACAATGGTATCTCTTCTACATATCCTCTTATGAAGATTAAATCAATACCATAACCAAAAATCACATTCTAAAGTACAGGTATAAAATGCTAACGCAAAAAATATAATTATCAAGTTTACAGAAAAATTAATTCAGCATCAACCTAGTAAGCTGACACTTAAAATCAGGAAAGGTATGGATTTGCGTAACATTTATTTTACACGAAATAGTTTACACAATACAATTTAACATTACAGTATTAATATAAATTAAACATATTGTGATTAATAAAATATTAATCACACCATGTTAGATAGAAATTTGTGGCTGACTATCATCTAGAATGAGAAAGAAGCCCTGTATAGGAAAACAGGAGTTTTGGGGTTGATAAAAGCACACATGTACTAAATGTGGAAAGTACATAGGAAGAGATACCAGGAGGTAATGGAAACTAGCATTAGATAGGGAAGGGTGGAGGGCAGCAGACAACCAATCTTAGAATTGAACGACCAATGAATGAATACTTTGTGTTTATATATCAGTTTATTTAAGATGTTACTCACCCAATCAATACTGCGGCTAATTTTTCGAGTTTTTCTGAGTCCATTTCCTAACGGCTCTCCCGCTTTAGCCTTGGTAAAATCGATTCATTAAACCTTAAGGAAGAAAATTACCCGTTGCCCTACTTTAGCTACTCGTTTCGTCTCACCTCCTTTCCTTGTACTGAACACTATCCCCCTTTTCTCACATCGTTTGACTTCCTCCTCATTCGATACGGAGAATTACTCAACGAATCCACTACTGCATGAAATCATAATGACCCAGACTTTCTCTGCTTTTCGACCCCTTTCACCAAATTCCTTGAACGCTCCTGAACGTTCCCACGGTTCCTTCGTAGTCTTTCCTCCACCTTTTTTAACGCCCGAGCTGTTGCTACATTATTCATTCCCTTTGTTTTCTCTTGTGCCATTCGGCTGTAGGTGCGTTCCTCTAAAAAAGGTGTATTTCGGTTGAATTGAAAAATTCAGCCAAAAATACCATCATTAGATTAATGGCAGTTAGCTCTGAATTATACAAGTGATTTGTCAGCCTCGATTGTAGTAGGCTCGAAAGTGGAAGAGAGAAATGCGGCGGTAAGGTTAACAGTTAACATTAATGGGTGACTTAATTAAAGTGATGTAATGATACCGCTGGGGGGACTAAAGAATATAGATGGACGTGTGGAGTACTGTTAGTTTGTACAACTAAAAGATTCCTGACCTACTTGAGGGCACTGGATTGAATCTCAGCTGTAGTGGAGATTATTCATTGAAATTTCTATAAATGCTTTGGCACATTATGATAAATGTAACTCTGACGCCAGGTTTTTGACGACCTTTTCTCCATCCATATCCCAATTAATCAATGCCTAAAAAACATATCCCAGGAGGTTTAACAGATTTGAATGCAATTTAATAGATGTCTGTTACAATAAAAACAAAAATTACACTTTTCCATAAGTTTTAATAACAATAAGATGCGTTTAAACTCTCAGTGTCATCATCAGGTACTGGACCACGGTGTCTACCCGAGTCATCTAGTACCTGATGATGACTTTGTGAGTCTCTGAATGAGTGAGTGATAGAACGCGTCGTATTGTTGTCAAAACTTGTGAAAAAAGTGCGATAGTTGTTTTCATTACATCTGAGCCTATGTTGGAACCTTCTTGGAGGACAAATCCCCGCCTTTACCAGGACTCGCCCCTGCATCTCCGAATATCGCGGCGAATGCTTTATTCTGGATGGAGTGGTGGCATCTGACAAGGTTAAAAATTTTTCTTATGTGAATTACCGCTATATCGCGGGTGACGACGTTAGGAAAATATCAGGGATGGATAAATTCGGCCTCAAAATCTATCTAAGGTTTCCTCAAGTATGCATCGCTTCTCCTAATATCTGCTACTACGACGAGTATATCCCATTTAATATGTTAAGGAACCATGGAAAACGAACGTGGTGGCTTGCCAAGAGCAGGAGCTTATGAATTGCATAAGCTATGTTTAACTACTTCTATTACTTTCAGCTGACATTGTTGTATTTACGGCTTGAGGATAACCGGTGAAGATAACATTTCAATGCTTAAGTATGGCCATTGAATGAGCGGATAACTCACCGGGTACTAAACATTAGTATTCTTTGTCAGCATGAATATAGTCTCTCAAAACAAGGAATATAGAATGGGAATTAATATACATTGGCAGTTCCATTAGCGCTCAACTACACGGCCTGGAATTTTAGGAGGAGTTGTCAAGAGTTTTAGCTAAACAGTTTTGTGAAATAGGTGGCATTCATAAAAAATGTGGTTCTTTTTATTTGGAATTTCGACCATTATTTTGTACCCAAAATTGCAGCAGTCAATGTTCTTGGACAATCTTTTACCTGGAAAAAAATCTCTATCATGGTGAGGTGTAAGTGTTTACTTTCTGTTTGTATATTCCCTTAAGAAACAGGCTAAAACATCTCTTAATACCATTACTAGGAAAAGCTATTAATGGCTTTATATATTCATTTCTCTTGTGGTATATTTAGGTCCTTCCTGAAATTCTGTGATTCCTGAAAACCAGTGCGGTGAAATTTTATCACACCCGTCTCCAGCATCCGCTGTATACGGTGGTTAAATGGTTTCATTTGTACTTTAGCGAAATATGGTGAGTGCATTTTCGTGTGTGGAGCTTGGCGTAGTGCAGTGAATTTTGATGCCATAACAAAAAGTAAACAAATATAATCTACCATTTTTATGAAAGCTTTCGCGGTATTCTTGTGTACTGGAGTTTTTTGGGTTCTCCCCGCGTTGTTTGATTTTTGTGGACGATCGTATCACCGACATTCCAGCTGGCTTCATCTGGCCCTGACCGCATTCCAATCGGCATCGTCAGGTCCTGACCTGTATATCTGTTTAAGTTTTGGTATTAACTCTGGTATGTTTCGTATGGAGATGACTATTTTTTTAGCCGATTCCAGTCGACATCATCAGGTCGGAACCAACTGAAATACCGGAGAAACGGTCATCCACAAAATTGCTACAACGCGGGGAGAAACCGAAAAACTCTACTTCACTTAATCGCCCATTACTATAGGTGAAAACCTAAAGAATTACGTTCCCCAGTGAAGTGGATTTAATTCGGATAGCCATAGGTTAGGCATCTCAAAGGATTTTGGAAATCTTCATGAGTTAACTTATGTGGTAATGAGTGCTTGAGATTCTATGGAGTATTCTTATATCTACAGGTTTAATAATCTGCTCCGTTTTCGAGGTTACTGATCGTGCTTCGGTTGTATATCTGATGATCAATCTCATGATAGCTTTCAGGCAGGCTATTCAGGCTTAATACTTCAGGAAGTCGGGAACCTTGGTTGTTTGACTTCCTTTCGAACAACATTTTCGATATCCCCATGACAAGGCACATGAATTCCAAAATATTTGAACGTCGTCTTATTCAGTAATAATACCGTTACATCCAGTTGGCATCTGAAATGATATTTATTTTGATATTTATCTTATCATACTTTTTTTGACGGCCGTATTGGTAAGATACTGTTGTCAATGACAATAAAATTTCTATTCCCCTTTTTCGTTCAACTTCGAATTAAACGTAATAAATGATTGGGAATAGATAGTGCTGAATACGATTTTTCGAGATTACGCCAAGAGCTCAGCCTTGTTATATCATCCAAGCAGTCGCTGCACGGGAGAGCTACATTGGCTCACCCACTCCAGTTCCACTCACGACCGAAGTCCGTTCCTTTTCTCTGCTCGCCAACTTTCCTTATCTCCTTATCCGATTACCACAGTCCTTTGATAAGTCTCTTTTTTCTTTTCCTAGTGCTCTCCTTGCCACGGCCCACGCCACCGTCCATTCTCCCCGTCCGACAGCTCGCAACTGCTGTCCTCCCTCGTGGTCATTTTTCAGAGCCTTCCTTTTTTTCCTCCTTTACCCCGCTTCCCTGTCCCTCCCGGCCACAGTCCCAAAAACTTCCTCCCCGCCCCCGCACTCAACCACGGCCCCCCTATCTCTTGCCGCCGCCGCCCGTTACACCGCTCTCGGGTCCCTAGGATTGCGACACCTCGCTGTTCCGTTTGGATTGTCGCTGTTGGAAAGACTCAACGGTCGCAATTCAAGGCGACCGTCCGCCTCCTGCGATAACGGTTTCCCTGGAATTCTACTGCCGGAGTTTCCTGCCGCAGAAGCACTGTCGTATCACCAACTGTGATTCGATTTTATTTAATTTTATTTTTTCAAAACATTTTTTCAAGCGGTTGTCCCACGTGGTGAGGCCATTGTGTTCGGGGAACCGCAGCGCGTTGGTGGTTGTCCCCGTATCAAAATCCAACTCTGATGTCAAGGAGAGGAATTTTGACTCAGGCAACGCCACCGCAAATATTCCGTCGCTCTCAGGGTTATTCTCGAAAATTTAACAAATAACGCCACCCCAAAAATATCTTGCTTCTGCCGTCATAGTTAATTAAGCGGAATGCCTCTGTCTAAAGCGGTATTTCTCAATTAAATTTTGCCCCTCTGCTAACAGGCAAAATTCTCTGCCAAGATTCAGTTGCTTCCATGGCTATAAGGAAAAATTTGTGTCCCAAATTTTGGCTGTTATTTTGCTTCGCTGTTTTAATAACTCATATTTTGCAATTATATTATAATTCGTTCTTCCAATTTAGATTATTTTTAGTACTCGTTAGTACAAATGTAAAATTGTTAATAATTACGTTGACCAATATATAGTATTGGTGAACTCCCTAACACTTCAAAATGCTTCTCTTTTTCACCCTGAAATATATCTTTATTTGCTTGTTTCTTATTGTATTTTTTCGGCCTATACAATTTTTGATATGACAGATTTATGGCACTATTTTAATCGGTGCTAAAATAGAGTCGTATCCCTGCGTCTTCGTATGGGATATGGACGACAAATTGAGTAACCTTGCAAGTCGAGTGGCTGCCTCACAGGTAAACTGGGGTTTGAGTTAGGTGGTGATTGGAATGGAGTCCAAAAAAGGAGTCAAACGACGTTCTGATTTCAACCGACAGACTTTAATGCGGGAAGAGACACTGTTCACAACAAACACAACCCTTACACTTGGCGCTACCACGAGAGGGGCCCAGCCGAAATGTGTCACCCTCGACTGAATTTCCATGGTGACTACGGTCATGTTCGTAATTAACGTCATGATGCGTGATAATAGCGTCGGTGACCCTGCCACTATTCCATGGTCCTTAGCGGCCACTCGGTTGCCCAAATATACATTGTCATTAGTTCATAGCTAACAGCGATCACTCAGTTGCTCAAACACATCAGTTATCATTAGTCTATGGTCAACAGTGGTCACACAGTCGCCGAAACACAATAACAGATTGAACGATTTTTATTGTAGATATTTAATTTTGGCGCTATCTTATACTTCACCTCTCTTCGTGGAAACCACTTGTGCGCCATTGTTACATCCATTAAAGAGGGCACACCACGCATGCTTACATCTGTTTAGGTATAGGTCATTAACTCTGGTATGTTTTGTATGGAGATTATTATTTTTCAGATTGAGTGTTAACCAGCCTAATAGCTGGTTAACTACCATGCCAACTACTCCTATCTCCTTTCCTGGGAATATTTATTGCCAGGTATTGGATACTCGGCTTCCGCCACTCGTTGATTATCATTATTTAGTAAACTTCAGCCACTCAAAGGCAACGCCATCGCGGTATAATTCTCACACATTTTAATTAAAAGCATTTCAATACTATTTTACGAGCAAAATGAACTTCGTTTAGTCAGAATTTCTTTCTGTCTACTCGTCACGTGATACCTCTGAAAACCGTACAGATCACTCTGTGGGGATAGAAGTCTGCTCCTGTTATAAAAATTTAATTTTTTTCATGGAGCAAATGAAAATGGACGAATTTAACGGTAGAGATACGAAAGTATTGCTTTATCATTCTTATAATCTTAATATTATACTACTGATTCAAAATGAAGTCTCACAAAAAGTCTATGGTACATGGTTTTTGTTTGTTTTTGTCACGAAGTAATATTTCATCAATATATATTGTACATTGTGATGGCTGCAACTAGATTAGTGTAAAACAATCGTTTTCAATATTACAAGGTTTCATTAAGTTTATTAGAGTAATTTTTTATGGACCATATTACTCCTTTTATTAATAAAGTTGCCGTTGAATTCGGTGCGATCTTTTAAAGTTAAAGTAAGAGCAATATAACAATGTGATTTGACCCTTCAACTAATTCCTTAAAAATTCCCTGGTAAAGTTTAATAGTTTCAGCCTCAACTTTGTAAAACTTTTTCATAATGTTCTATAATTAACAACAACTTCTTAAGTTTTACGTATAATATCTATTGGACGACCGGTTTGGTCGAATAAATATTCTACGTAAAACTTACAAAGTTTTTGTTAACTCCCATGTAAAGAATCATATTTTTAAAGTCATAACTCAAAAAGTACAAATGGGAACTTAAAAAATTCTTTCTAATAGAAATTCCCTAATTTGCCACAGTGAGAAACTATCCTTAATAAGCACATTACTGTAAAAATATTAGGCTTGGTGTAGATCAAAGGTGATGTTGGAGTATCAGCTAAAGATATGATTGATTTGTCGTAAATAATGTGATAAATGGAAATGGGAACAAACGCGGGTCATTTTGGCAGTGCAATGGGTGTCTAATTAATAGTAAAAGATATAAATTTATTGGTCACTTTGAAGTATTTTCAGTCATAATATTGTCTTGTTATAAAACTCAAAGATAGGTTTGACGATCATGCCTTAATGATGATACAGTCGTGGCATAAGTGCCTTAAATATGGAAGAAAATTGGAAGAAACGTAAGAAAAAATATTAAATGAACCAGTTAATATATGAAAAAATAACATAGACCAATACAAATACATTTAAAGTAATAAATAGCTAAGAAGTCAATGATAACCCAAAATGGGAACAATTTTAAAGTAAAAATTAAATTGTAAAGTAAACATTTAAAGAAAATATTACTTTGAGAACATTTCAGTTTCTTCTCTTTATACATGTTACTGGAAGAACAAAGTTTCCTTCCCCCTAGATGCTTCATCGTGTTTGTCACAATCACTAAAACGCTTCCTCTCTCGCACGGTCAATTTTCCCTGGGATCCGGGAGTGTGCGCGTCGGGGGAAAAGTGGCCGGAAGGGCAAATACGGGAGCCGACTGCTCCCAGGGGAGGGAGACCATACGGAGTGGCACTGAATGATTATTACGGGAGAGCGGCCGGCAGAGAATAAAAAAAAACAAATGAATGAAATAAACTCGAGTGGATGGGAAGGGGAAGAAAAAAATAACACGCCATGATTTATATCTGGTGTTGCCAAAATAAGAAAAAAAACTGCTCGGGAAAAGTTTCTGGAACTTTGTAATTTAGATGTGGGTACGTGAGAGATGGTGTAGGGCAATGGGTGGCAGCAGGATATAGGGAAGGAGGAAACCACTGATGAAAAAGAACATTTTGCTTCTCTTGGAAGTTTCATGGAATAAAAAATGTTTTTTATCACAAAAAAATGTATTAATATACAAAATAACCCTATACATTTAGCCCTTCTGCATCTTTATTCTATATGGAAAGGTAATATTTCCTAATTCCTTCAAAAATCTGACTTTAAGCACAAATGGCGAAACTCAGCATTATTGATTGATTACTGACAAGGTTCCAATGCCATATGAGATCTACCAAGGTGGTTGGTTGGTCATCTGCAGGAGGTGACCGGCAATTGAGGTCATTTAGGTGAGCAGGTTCGCAAGTACTGGACCATCTGGAGGGTGTAGGAAGTGGGAGGGAAACCAGGCGCCGCATCTGCATTCATCTCTTCATAATTAAAAGAAGACAAGTGACCACTTTTGACGACCTAATAGACAGACGAAGTATTATGTGAAGTGATCTCTAAATGGGGTTCACATTCCAACGCAAAATGTCCTCCATTGTGGGGATACAATCCGGCACCATTTGCATTGGAAACAAGGACTCCCAATCCGGTTTCATCATACATTACGAAACGGCACATCAAAAGGATGTGATTGTTGGAAATAGGTATACTCTGCCAAAGTTCAATCATGATAGTCGGGGGAAATATTTAATGGTGTTGATCAAATCACTTAAAATATTAGTTTTATTGCCATGGTCGTTATTGTGGAACGAAAAAAAGGGACTGAAACTTATGGTATTTTTAATAATATCAGAAGATACTATCTATTCCATTAGGAGAAAATTTACGAACGAAGAAACGAACGGAGAGTGTAACACTGCTAATGAAAGGACGAAGCTGGAAGCCGCTAGAGACTCGGATGTAATTTTCTATGATAAGATTAATTAAAAAATTCATACTTCATTGATGCAAAGTGATATGAAGGATGCCTTGGCCCCGTTTAATAATCTTCAGTTAATTATTCTTCAAATCATTGCGTATACAAATGATATGGTACAAAGTCACTCGCACGGTTTATACACCAAGGAATTAAATTTGACACGAAAAAAATCATTTAACTTACTATATCATTTGTGCATGTAATGAATGGATAATCGTCATTCCGGTCGTAATGATAAACGACAACGTTGGGATTATTCACCGCGGCAGTGCCTTTGTGAGCACGACCATCGTCTTCTGTGCCACAGTGAGTACATGAGACGCTAAAAAATAGTTTGTTTAAACCCCGTACAAATACGTCGAAATTCAAATTGAAGGGAGATGAAGGGAGAGTGGTGTAACTGGCTGACGAACCTGACCGACACATACCGCACCTGGATATCCCGGTCAAGTCAAGAAATTTTTTATGGCAATTTCCTTGTTGTTTTAGTTAAATATTTTTTCATTGTGAAAATCAATGCTGAATACTAAAAGACTAAAAAAAATGATGACAACCCATAGATAACGTTCACATTAACTAACTAACCGTCCGATGTTATGTGTGTAACCCGAATCCGAGATTAATATTGATATAACGTAAACACTACGTCTTGCAGTTCTAATGCTTAATGTCATAAATCTGGTGCATGTTGCTCAGAGTTACAAGTCCATAAGGTACAAATCAGATCTCACAAATGTTTTTCATGCAATAACGGAGGGTTTGTAAATCCTTGACAGGTGTACAAGGGACAATGGCGGACGTCATCCAGTCCATATTTACCTTTTATTTTAATTCACAATATATTTACGTAGTATATTTAGCCAGCTTCCTTATCCAAGAGTTAGTGACACGCTGTTGGGTGTATGAGTGCATGAATATATTATAAACAGTTCTTTAAGTTCATATTACACTTAAAGGATCCAAGACTATGACGAGTCATCGGCGAAACTTGAAAACCACAGGAAAAATTCGTTCATTCCGCCGTATATAGTGAAGGGAGATCTCGAAATGGACGTCATTCATAGATCTTGCATGTCAAAATTTCATTTTGAGTAGTTGTAATCTTTCATGAAGCAGTACACACGACGTAAACGTACTATTTCAGCGCCACTTCAGGGTAAAATATTGTATAGTGTCAGTTAGAATTATTAACTTAGCTTATTTTGTGAACCTTTCACCATTCAACGCATAAAATACTTACCAGACTTGTAATGATAAGTACATTGTTTATTGTAAACAAGACAACCAGTGCTAAATGTTTGCATCTTTAATCCTTTCTCTAGCTTATTGTACTGTCGTGATCAACATCGCAAGTCATCTTTCATTTGGGAAAACAAATGAAAAGCGCCTTGCGACGTTAGGTGGGCTTGGTGTAGTCACAGGACGCGCCTGACGCGAAAAAAGGGAAGCCCTAGTATTGCGTATATAGCTGTGTCCTGAATGCGAAAACATTGTTGTCTTTGCTTTATCCTATTGCATTCCAGGGCTGTTATTTTAACCGAATCCGGGACCAAGGAGATCTATATCGTATGAACTTGGCATAAGAATTACGAGAAACTTTGAGCGTTACAATGATATCCTTGGCTATCCCTCAATCCATTGCAATTCTATGTAATAATGAAAAAAAAACATGCCCAATATATCGTATCCTTGATAAAAATTGAAACCTACACACTTACAAGGTCTATGACAATGGTGAACTACATTCTCGAGTTGTTATAGAACTAAGTGTAATACAATATTTGTTTTAATCCATTGTATGCCTCAGTTTTTCCCATATCGGCGCAATAATGATTATCATAAATTCCTGAAATAACTTCTACTGATATACCTATTGTGATGAAAGACTGAACAAGGAGGTTTAGAACACATAAGAAATGCAGTTTAACATCACATTTGAGCTTACTTCATTAAAAGCATTTTTTCTGACCCATAGACATCTGAAACAATAATGAAAAACATGAGCTGCCTAATATCACTGTTAATAGAACTCAATTCAGAGAGAAACAGTTTTCAGCTTTTCATCCCTTATATATATTGCAACAATCATAATTCACTACAGATAATGCATAAGCATTATTTTTAACGTCCGCATAGATGCACACAGGAATATACTTATGCACTTAAGCCCTCATTTATATCGTCACTATGTACGCCACTGCACATTGTGACAAAAAAATCGTATGCAACACCCTTATATGGTGATTGAGGAGGAACCAGAAAATTTGGAATGACAACTATAAATCAGGATCGCATTCTTATACATGATAGGATTGCACAGCGACACTTGAGTGACTTATAGAGCCTACCAGAGAGAAGTCATTACTTGAGGTACTCGTTTCAAAGAAACAACATATTTTTATAAAAACATTTTATTAAGTAGAAAAAGAACACACATTTAGATCATATGCATTCATTTGCTGATTCGGCATTAAACCGGCCAGATTAATTATGAACCACAAGTAAGAATAGGTTTTCATTCATTGTTTTCCCTCAAAATATCGACTTCCTATGAGTCTCATCATGTGGCAGGGTGTGCTAGGACACCAGCCTCGTGAAGATGTAAGGAATAAGGTTTTGGGAGGTGAATGGGGACGTGTGAGTGTATTTAGTGGTGCTCAGTTTTTATTGTGGTCGCTTATTGTGCGCGGAAAGAACAAGTTTTTATACTGATCTCTTCGGAAACGTGTCTATCTTATTATACCGCTTCTGTCTGACGTAGACACATAGTGAGGCTTCATGATAATATTCTTTATGTCACCCTCAAAAACACCACAGTTTTCAATTTCTCAAGAAAACTAAGCCTAGTGTGTAGCCTGCGACTCTCTTAATCCCTCGAACAGTTGTGAAACACTATATGTTTGCTATATTCGCTCGTAGCAGTTTTGAACGAATCGTGCAGCTTTTCTTTATATTTTATTTTGGATTAAATCTTTATGACCAGGGTTCCAAATGCTCATGGCGTATTTGAGGTGTGGCCTAACTTGAGCGAAGTAGCATCTCTCTTTCACTTTTTCATCCGAGGACCTTCGTATTATTCTCTTAACAAAACCTAGTTTCTTCTTTTCATAATGCAAGGGCATGAATTGAGAGAGAAAGAACACTTAAAAATTTATAAAATACAATATACACTTAGAAATTTATCAATGAAGACTGCCTTTGTTCATCAAGGACGATTAGAAAAACATTCGAAAAAATATCTCCCCTTTGTAACATGCCACCTTACAGACCATTTTCCCGTAAAGCAACGAGAGATTAATGCTCATCACATGCAAACTCTGTGTAATGTAACTGTTCAAATCCAATTAGGTACCTAATTCTTTCTCACTTCAGCATAATCACTGATTGAATCTAGGGCAAATAGTCAACTGCATTTGTCCCATTGTGGTCACCCTTCACTCGAAATTACTTCAAATACCATCGTGCTCCTTTGGCCTGAAAGATAATATAAATGGTGCAGCGGTTTGGAAATCCAATTCTCCCAAAATGCATTGCCACTCACATTCAAGCGTTCATTTCCACGTATGTTAACTCATGCAAATCTCCAAAATCTTTTCAGATTCTTAAACTTAGACTATCCGAATTAAACCCACTAATCTTAAAAAAATAAATCTTAAGGTTTCCTCATCTAGTAATGGCCGTTTAAACTTATTTGCTTCGTTTGTTTTTGTTATGCAAATGCACAGCGCTACGCCTTGCTGAACATAAGGTAATTCAATCACGCGATAGAACTAATGAAACCTTATAGCATCCGTATGAAGCGGATGTTGGAGACTGGTGTGATTACCTTTTATCAGCCCTGAGCATCGATAGCCTCGGTAAAGCCACGAGCTAGACACAGCCAAGCCACGGACATCACGACTTATCCATACTAAAGCATAGGAATACCTTATGTTTTCTTACTCAGAACATAGCTAAATGGGCGAAATAGACCGCCATCAAGGCTTCATTTCTCGCCGACGGCGGACACTTTAAGGCAGCCCCTTTGCGTGTGGTGGATTATGGGCCAAAATAACGAGACTATGATATGCGAGATTAAAGATTGAATAAAAAAATGTTTCGCTTTGGTTTACCTATCATTTATTATGAATTTAGACTATGCTTACCACGTCATGTCTAGTTGATATTTTATACATAGGAGGATGTAAAATGCGAAGAAAAGCTTCCTTATTAATTCGACATGTCACTATCCAATACTTAACCCTCAAGTTCCACTAAAATTACGTTTTTATGTCGTATATACTGCTTTGTGAAAGATAAAAATTACTCAGCATTATATCTTGACACGCAAGATTTATTAATATTGTCCAATTCAGATTCTTACTTCACTAGATGCGGCGGAATCAACGATTTTTCCCTATAATGCTCAAGTTTTGCCGGTGACTCGTCCTCCTTTGGGATCATGTAAGATATGTTGTGAACTTAAAGCATGGCTTATTATATAGTCATACATTCATATACACCCTGCAACATGGTACTGACTCTTGGATCAGGAATTCGGCAGAAGAAACTCCAAAACTATATTGTCAGATGCAAAAGAGGTAAGTATGGACTGGATGACGTCCGCAATTCTTACTTTAAAATCCGATTTACTCACCGTAGAGGACTATTGACTTTACCTTACAAGTTACAAAAAAGCCCATTTGAGAAACAGAATGTGTCGTGACTATGAAAAGACTTGTGAAATGCATTCATAACTTGTGGATTTTAAATTTGTAGACTTGTCGCTCTGAGAAACTCTGAAACCCTGGTGTCGAGCGAAATGGCAAAAATTCCATTTATCAACGAAATATTAATGATTTCATTTGAAGCTGAACGAGACATTCACTACATTTACCAATCGAACTCAGATCGATTTGGCCGGTTTAGCTCGGTATAGTAAGCGCAACGGGCTAGCGATATCGATATGTGAATCGGGCTAACTCGGCCCGCTTTCTCTGCCAGTCTGAGATTTCAAATCGCTATGCACAGATTCAAATTGATATTTCAATGGATTTCGCATTCGTAAACCAGGCGACCCGAGTCGGCTGTCTTACAATGCTCGGATCGGTCCGAGATCACATCGATCTGAGTTCGATTGGGATGTATCGATAAGGTATTTCGTTGACATATACTTTAATTTGGTCCGACTTCCCTTCCAATGTCTAGTATCAATTCTTTCTCGTCTTGACTACAGTCCGAGCAGCTTCAGCCTCTAGGATTTTTGGTGGCTCGCAGAATTTTAAGTCGGTGAGGTTGAAATAATCTCTGTCGTTTCTCAAGTTGATCGTATTTACCTCACATGGCTTTCATTTAAAATTAAATCAATACACATTCAATGCATTCGAAAAATTGGGAGGAACTAGATATTTTCCATCTTAGGCGCTTGGTATCATCGAGGCAAACCCGGGAAAAATCATTGTGCGTTTCCACATTCAAATGTTCTGCGTCGTTTTAGGTTTTTCTGAGTCCCCGTTTCCTAGTCATGCTGAGTCCGTGATTGATTGTACTGATTGTGAATACGAACAAGGTCCAACAAATTAACGAATTTCTGATCGTTTTGGATGCCATCATACTCCAATCCATCACTATACTACGGAGCTTGTTTATGTATTCACTTTGGGGATGTATGGTGAATTCAATCCGTTCATTTATTGAAATCTTTATAATAATAACCACTAGAAGGAACTTTTGACTCTATGCCAACTCATTCCAACTATTTAATAAATGATATACTCTATTGGTTTAGTTGCTGAGTGCGGACAATGGTTGGTGGAATTCCGTTTTTTTAGGCAAAGGAAACTGTTTCCGTAATTGAAACTTTGCATGCCACAGTTTAAGATACATATATTTAAATTAAAAAAAAGGTAATTTAGTAATATATGTTCAAAATTGCCATATCTTGTCGACGCTACAGTTAAGCAATGCAAGTCGAATCAAATCCATCCGAAATTGTATTTGTAAGCTTAAATTGACACATTCTTAGATTGACATAACTTTCTTATCACTTATTTCATGTATTTCTCTGACGAGGGGTCAGATGGAAGAAAGGACTGCTTCTGTCTCAATCACGCCCCAAAAAAGACAAATTATTATTATTATTTTTCGAAGATAGCGTAATTGGTTGATTATTTAAGGATGTGACATCAAATCAGTGTGTGTAGTGATATCCGAGCAAGATTTCCGATAGGGATAGGGCGATAGATGGGGCTGAGGGAGAGTGCGACTGAGTGATGCTCCGGTGGAACGTGGTCGTGAGGGGATCTTTGGGCTGGGAATGAGAGGGGGAAGTGGCTCCTTACAGTTAGGGGATTATCGTAAGGACTCCCACATCCCCCACTTTCCCTGCCTCCGTTTTCCCCATACAAATGAGTTCATCGAGTGAGGGGCAACTTTCCCATTCCGGCTCACAGCTCTTGAGGTCGACGAGAGGGTCGGGGCCGACGCAAATCGCTTCTGCCGTCGGGCGGAGACGGATGCGAGGAAGAGGAAGAATTACGGGAGGTGACGCCACCGGAATCGGGGTCAGTAGAGGGGACCGGACAAAACTCGGTCAGAAGAGTGGCGAATGCACTAATTCGGAGAGGATATTGAGTCAATCTTTATGGTGTGATAGGTCCATCATTCGATATTGTTCTCTCTCTGAACTTGATCTACTTGAGTGATAGCTTATCGGGAACCGATTATCCAATTTTTACAAGGCGGTCGTTTAGTTCACTAAGAGTTTGAGAAACACTCATTGCGAATTCAACTCGTGCCAACTTATGGTAACTGTTCTGAGTTGTGAGTCATGAGTTTTTGCTTATATATTGTAACTATAAATACCTTCCATAAACTTCAGAAGAGGTACCTCAGTAAAGTGTTATAGAAGCCAAATGACGAAGTATAAATACAGTATGTAGCTGCATTCTGGATTGGATTTTGGAGAGGCGACCGACGGCTAAGGTCATTTGCGCCATAGAGGATAGGTAAGGGAGGAAGGGTGGATAGAAACCCGGCGTCGGCATTAACCTGCTCTTAATGAAAGGCTCCAAAGGGATCACGGTTAAACGTCTCATCCGACAGACGGAGTACTGTACTTGGAGTGCACTCTATAAGATACTCAAGTAGGGATCGGGTTTCCTCTAAAAAACATCCTCCTCAGCCGGGATTTGAACCCTGGCGGTCCGTGTGGTAGGCGAGTGCCCTAGCCACCACTTCAACCCGATCCCCGTAGCTTCATTCTCTTCTGTTTTTCTTTCATACATTATCACTCTGTGATTTGAATCACAGTCAGAAATTTTACGCTCGGAATCAATGATAGAATGGAGGAAACGTAGATGTTATTTTTGCAAAAGGGATGAGTAATTGACTGTAATATTTCGCTCCAAGGATGCAGCAATTTTTCACAATATTAAGCATAGGCATGGCTAAGGTAGTTTGACTCACAATTACAGTCTAGCTCACCCTTCTACCAGTAAATCCAAATGAGTCGCCGTAATTCCCCTTCGAAAGACATCATCCGAGGCAATTTTGGCTCGGAAATCTCCATCCCCTTCTTCTGGCTCCTCCACTCTCATCTGAGCGAAAACGACATTAACGGAAGACGCAACGTTAAGGAGAAGGAACAATAACGCTATCTAGAAGTAAACAGCATGAATGCTGCGCCCCAGAGAAATATGAGGCGCCTCTGAGAGCAAGGATGAAGGCGGTCTCTGCCTCCCATTAAATCCGCTTCTGGGCCATATACTCGATGACATGTCACCTCTAAACTTCGTGGCTCTCTTTAATACCGTGTTGACTCGAGCGGAGCGCTGCGGGTAATGTTATGGCTTAGACGGAAGAAAGATAACGGCTCAACTCGCCCGAGTTGATGCTTCCTCTTGCGCCGCGTACACCTGTTACTTCATTTTCCCGGGAGAAGCAAATCACCAAGTGGTTCTACCTACAGCAATTCTTGATTTTAGTCGAAGAATGAATTTGGTAGTACAATTTCTGAATTTACTTCTTTTGCCTATGCTTCAATTCTAATACGTCTTATACATATATATGGTTTATGCTCTTTTTTTCCCAGAATTTCTCCATAATAACGGCTTCAATTAGGTATTTAAAGACGCCCAGTGATTCGATTAGATGCATGTATATTCTTTTATAACGATTCACTTTATCAGTGCATATCAGGTAGCAATTTAAACTCGTTCGTAAAACTTTAAATCAAGCATCATATTGGAGGGATTTTTTTATCATTTCAGCGTCTAGTATTATTTATTATTTTTATGCTGAGGTAGAATTGGTTTGATGGTCATCCGATATTCCAAAGGCCACTTGTTCGACCTCTATAGGGTAGCGGAGATATTTTTCAATTGATTTCCGGTCCATTTTGTGTATCATGTGGATTTTTCCCCAGGTGCAGAACTTGGTCTGTTGGATGATACGTAAAACTGTGGACTCCCTGGCACCTTTTGTGAGAGCAAGTAAATTCCAATCTCTGTCTTCTTTTCATGCGTCCTCCATGCTCCATGTAAACCTTCCCTCACCAACCCGTATTCCAATCCAAAATGGTGCGTTTGATCTGGGTTGCCGTCGGCTTCCTAGTTATCAACCAACAGACACTTTTATACTTGAATAAAGGAATCTAAGAGCACCGTTATACGAGAAAGTAACAAAAAAATCACTTTTTCAACTAGCTGGATATTGTAGCGGATGTCCCTCATTCCGTGTCTGGGATGTATCACTCCTAGAATTCCATCGCAATCCCGACTGTGCATTGCATTATCGACTGGGTCGAATTCTCATTTGCTCGCCGACGTGTGCAGACGAAATTACGATCTCCATTACCTCAATGCGAATGTTATGATGGCCCCCTAAACGATCAGGAACCCGTTGATTCGGCAGTCATTATCCAATACACAGTCGGACGCTGGTTGACACGAAAGACATAGTGGAAGGCTCAATCGGGGTTGACCTTTTGCGTTGAGTGTGGCCACGATAAACAATTGTGTGTATGTGTGGGATGGTTGGAGATAAACGCCAGTCACTCCGACGACAGATATTACCGCCTGGATGTTTTTTTGTAATGCTTATGGATTTAATCTCGCTCGGATGGAATGCGCGGAGAGTCGGAGGACATCAGCTGACGTAACACTCGATATGAGAAGGGGAACGGGTGATTCAATAGGGAAATGTTATTGTGGGGTCGTTTATGATGCCACTACCAATAAAACCATAAAAGCCTAGTGAAGCCATATGGCATCACTATATCTCCATCCCAAATAATTGCAAAAAAGTTAATCCTTTCATTCCTAATAATTATATGTATTTGTAATATTATATGGAAGGATTTCCAAAAACTGTGGACATAAAACTTTCAGGGATAAAGGACCCCACGGAAACCTTATGGAAAAAAATGTTACGGTGATGTTGCCTGAAACTTCGGGATATTACAGTTCTTGAGGAGTAGATCAGAAGTCTCAATGAGCGTAAAGGCGTAAAAATTTTTATTTTCAAGTTAGAGGTCTTCGAATTTGTGAATTTCATAGCATTTATCAAGGTATTTGCCAAACGTTACCATTGTGTAATTATTCTTAGTTTTCATTTCTACAATAAAAAAGGGGATTTTAGCTTTAATAGTTCAAATTGACCTTAAAAATACCTTGATGGTCACGCTCAAGGTCAATGAGTTGGTCATTCTCAGGTATTCCGCTTCAAATCGTACATCTTTGGTATGTAAAATTGTTCTGTATCCCGCGTAACTAGGGAAATATTTAGGCGAGTCCATTGAAATGCCCCCTCCCATGCATATTATGAAAATCAGAACTTCGATGACCTCTAGCTTAAAAATAGAATTTTTACGGCTTAACTCCCACTGAGACTTTTGACCTACTCCTCTAGTACTATCATATCCCGAAGTTTCATCCAATTTCACCCCAACATTTTTTCTATAAGGTTTCTGCGGGTTCCTTTAGGGGGGAAAAGGATTAGTCATGAGCAACTTACGGTGTAAGTAACCCGCCATTGGATTCACTACGCAAGTATGTCACTAACTCACACAATACCTAAAAGGTACTCACTCACTCTGGTGAGTGAGTACCGTTTAGGTATTGTGTACCGTTTAGGTATTATTTAGTACCGGCTAGTGTTTTTCTGACGTGGACCTAACCTAGTTAAAGAGAAACAGTAGTCGGTCATACCAAAGGCACACACACCACACTAAGTTACTCACGGGCCTGTTACATATACCCGCTTGCTAACTCAATGAAGGACACACGCACTCTCAGAAAAATAAAATAAAAATAAATAGTTTATCCCAAGTAAAATAAACATTTAGATTGCTCATGACTAACCCTTTTCCCTCCTATTTCTTATCCCTGAAAGGTTATTGTTTACGGCTTTTGGACATAATTCCTCATTGTATTATTCGTGCCGTCGCTCTTTATTAGCCAAATATAATGGAAGAATTGGCATCGCTGTCTTTATGGATCCGAATATCTGGCATTATGGAATAGATCTTTGCGAAACAGGTATAGGAAATCATTCACACTTTTTTTCCGTGCTGCTTTAACCATCGAAGGTATTGCGCAGGGCAGAATGAAAGTTGCAATTGCAAGATTACAGATTAAGCTCACTACTTTGTTAATTAATATTAGCTTCAGAATTTTAAACAATGCCGACAGTCTTGTTGCATTGACGATACACTGCATTAAAGATAGATATTCCTAGATCAATTCAGTAAGCTCTCAACGACATTGCGGCTCCCTCCAAAGGTGTGGGCTGCTGGAGAAACATAATCGGATGTCCGTCTCATTTCTGTTTCTTTCCATTTTTTTCCCAATTCACTTTTTTCAATCCCACTTGATTTTCCATGATAGCATATTAAACAGCTTAAATGAATGAGTAATGGTAGCGGGTGTGACTTCGTGGAAATCCTTCATAGTAGGAGCGTCTGAAGAAATTACAACTTGGCTGTTTCCACATGAGGTTTTATTGTTACCGACCATGGTTTCGTTACAGAGTAACATTATCAAGGTAAAACATTTTTAAAAAATGAGCCGTATATATAGGAAAGTCAAGTGGTGGGGGAGGTGTTGGGAGGGTGTTGAGGACTGGGAGAGTCCCCAACACTCTCCCAGTCTCAACAACTCTCCCAGTCCTCAACACCCTCCCACCACATTGGATAATGGTTGGAAAAAAATCGTACATTTCTCATTGAAACCCCATCTAGTTTGATTCAGTGAGCGAAATTCCCTTTTCCCCGTCAAGTTCCAGACCATGAATATATATTATGGATTCGGATGTTTGGCATTGTTGTCTAGGCTACGTTTTGCCGAAATTTCAACTTTTAGTTCACCCAGTCCTTCGATTAGAGTCTTTTCTGTTGTTATTGTAAATAGATGTAGTTAATTGTTACTAACGTGAGACTGTGGTGAATATTCGATTACGATCGAGAAGGTATGAATTAATTGATGATTAGAATATACCTTGTTATTTTTGTTATCTAAAATTTACTTTTTAAATGCTAGAGAGGAAATATCTATTATAGGAAATCAGTGAGAGGTTAATGAAACGTTCATCGCGTTTCGACTACGTTGTTTGCCAGAATCCGATTAAAATTGGTGTATTAAGCCCGTTCGGCTTAATTAAAGAATTTAGAATGCCTTGTTTAAATAGAACTTGCTTCGTACCAGGCTGCAAAACAGGGTATACGTCTATGAGGACCCAAAATAGGAGACTTGGATTGAAAATAAGAATCTGTTCAAAGCGGCGGTAAGTGCATTCCTTTTTACCTACACTGCAATGATGGCCATTGGGAATACTCATGAAGTCACCTCGCATTGTTATTAAATTTCCGTATGGCGATATTCACGGAGTGCTAAGAACTTAATTGTGCATTTGTGTGATTAAATTCGGAGAGGAATTAAATATATCTGTACTGTGATTAGGAATTAAATATATCTGTGTATAATTAAGTATATCTGTATCCGGACGATATTAAAAAGTGTATAAATGCGTCCCGCGTATATTACTACATTTTTTATCCACTACAATATGATTGCTTGTAAGTAAAAACCAATGTATATTCATGGAAAAACCGGTAAGATGAATTTATTTACAATCTGTCGACTGTATTTACATTTGAACTTCCGTCTTTCATCTCTAGGGGGAACCACTTTCCAAAAAGTTAATTGTTTACGGAATCCTAGACAACAGTTTTCGGCATCGAGATCCCAATCCATAATATACATTCATTTTCAAGACTAAGGAAAACCCGTTACGTTTTCCGGGGAATGGCGGGAAGAGATTCCCGGCCGTGAAACTCTCCGATCGGGACCACGGCACGCCCAGCCTCGCGCAATCAATATATACGGAGGAGAGAGAGAGAGAGGCAGGACACACGGCCCACGCTCCTCTCATGGATGAATTAGCCGGAGTGGAATGAGAAGCCTTGATCGCGCGGAAGGGACATGGATAAAGGGAATGCAAGAGAGAGGGGGGGAAAGGGTCAGAAGGGTTGGCGTAAATGGATACGGATAAAAGGGTAAG
Organism: Ceriagrion tenellum; assembly: GCA_963169105.1. Lineage (NCBI taxonomy): Eukaryota > Metazoa > Arthropoda > Insecta > Odonata > Coenagrionidae > Ceriagrion > Ceriagrion tenellum. The sequence goes on along the minus strand of OY720633.1, from coordinate 38,854,042 downwards.
AGATGAAAAGGGTTTCAGAGCTTAACCTCTTGAAAATGGAAGCAAAACCAACCAATCACGTATCGTCGAGGATCTCTATATTTTCCATCTTTTATTTCAGAAGGGAAAGATATGAGGGAGAATATTGGGAGGTGCAAAAGATGCATGAAGCGCTTTACCGCAAAGGATGTATTTTTGTGCACCATTGGTGCTTGATGAGCCGAAGATGATGAGAGGCAACTACACCTTAAATTCCTTTACGCGAACGCGCATGTGAGAATGTATATTTGCTCTTTAGAGATAATCTTGGCGACTCTTCTCCCTGTAAAGACCTAAAATTTTATGCAACTAATGTGAATAAATTTTACTCATAGGTTTACTGTTGTAAAAATAAGAAATATTAGGGTATGCGGCATTTTATTCCGGTAGAGTTTTTGTTTTAAACAATAATTTTTACTGTCTTTCATATTGTAATAGTAATTGATATAAAATAATTGTTCTTTTTACAATTTATGCTAATAACAATAAAAATTGTGTTAGAGTGCAAGTATTACATTTTAAATAAAATTAATATGTTAAAAAATCCAGCCAAGTATAGCCTACATCAGTTGAGTCATTTAAATAATCGTTTGCCACTCGGTTACTTTTGATGTTAAAAAGTGGATTCTCTTCGGCTGTTTTTATACGTAAAACAAGCATTCTCTTTTTGCCTCTGAATTCTATAATATTGGTGACAAGTGACTTTATTTCTCATTTTTCATGTCCACACTCGTACAAAAACAGCAATTCGGAATTCATTACATTAAAGTTACAGTATAGACTTTGGTGTTAGTGTCATTTCGACAAAATATTCAAGGAAAATATGTATGTCTCTGCTTAAACCATGCTAATTAAGAATAGCATTGAAAATATAATACAAATTGGCAACATTAAACGGTGAAGCATTTTTTTTGTGCATTTATTATTTATATTGTTTTAGCTTTGATATAACATTAAAATCACGAATGTTTTCACAAACTTTTATTTTTAGCAGAGTTATATTTTGCGTCACAAAAACAAGACAGTGAGAAGAAATTTCAATAGGATTTTAAATACATGCTTGTAGCCATATCACGGATAAAGTTGATTAATTCTAAATTCTGTACGTTGGGGTCCCACCAAACGTCAAAATCAACTCGTCAGTAGGTTTAAAGTCATTACTCACCAAAAAATACGATATTTTCCACAATAGGTATGAGTCTTTCGCATAAACCACTCTTCAATAATGAAAAGTTGTACATGCGGAGATAGTATGATACTTTGGGTGGTCGACTATCCTATAAGTTTGTCAATGTAAAAGCTTGTAAATGTATTTGGCTCAATTATCTAGGCGATAGCGTAAAGATTTGATCTAATTCATCCGGAAATGTAGGATATTTAATAAATGCTCTATAAATGTACAGGCGATGTATCTATTTATGTTCCATAATGGGATACAAATATTTTTAAGAGAAAGTAGGCTTTAATATGGAAGACTTGAGGTGTGATAGGTGGGTCCTTTCCCGGCGGATAAAAAACGTTCTATAGGATATTGTACCGCTGAAAGCCTATGCCCCTTTTCAATAATTTTGTCTTTAACACGACCGCAAATATCACACAAGACTTAGGAATCAACTATCAAAGAAAAATTTTATGCATATAAGTGTGCATAACATATATTGTTGTCTAGGCGTTTAGATATTAGGATCTGATGAGAGGCGTGAGGTGGAATGCGTTGCTTTAATTGGCGAACGGGTAAGCTGCTGCCATCTAGGCTCAGGGTCCATTCGCTTTTATTACCGCAGGCGTTCCCTTCGCCTTGTTTTTATTTCGAAGACTAACTCTATCAGCATCTCTCTCCCCCGGGCCTTCCTCTTCCCCCCCCACCTCACATCCCCCCTCACTGTTCCCCTTCCCACCTACTCGCTCCTGCAACGCAGGCCTCACCTTTAACTTTTGCTCTTCTCACCGCCGAAATAATGAGAAAGAAGTATGCCGTACTTTAAATCCCTTTGAGGGTTTTCCATTTATTTCATTCCTACCTGCAACTCCTATTTCTAGTCCCTCATAATATCCCATAATCGGGAATTCTTCCTATTTCTTTCCTAAGGCCCTTCTTCGAGACTTAACCTTTAGTTTACAAGAAATCTGGGTGGCGGGGTGGTTAGAAGACAAGATTCCTATCCCCGAGGCCAAGGATCGAATCTATACTTTGCTGTGCAATGTGAAGAACTCTGAAATTGTGGTAAGCTGTGGAAGGGGAATATAGCTTCCAAAAATGTACAAATATGAACGAATTGATGACGAAAATATGCCAAGTAAGTTCGGTAAAAGTATTTAGTAACGTAGTTTGATTACCTATTATTCCTTTGGTGTCCTGAATAGAATTATATTGTTAAAGTGGCGAGCATATAAAAATGATGTTTAAATTTTTATCAGAAATATTTGAGAATTTATTTTTACCCCTAGCCTTTACTACCACCCTTCTTAGAAAGACGAGATCTCATTATGAGAACATTCTATGTAAGATAAACAGGTACCTTAGATATATTGAGCAGGGTTATATAAAAGTATTTATCCATAGTACGCTATTTTATGTAACATAACATCGATTTATACGCAGGATAATTATCACAAAGGATGATAATGGTGAAAGTAATTGAACAAATTGAGCTTGAAAGTTCGGAGAGGATCGAGGAAGACTTGGGAAATCGAGATTATTTGCATATTTTGCTGTTAACGTATGTGGCTAGCACATAAGTGAATACAAAGAAGTTTAAATATGATTTTATTGTGTGCACTAATAAAAATATTCCCTTTCTTTTTTAAAGTTTATAATGGTTGTGTAATGATGTAAGACCACTTTTGAATAAGAAGAAAAATGGATGGAATTTTAATGCATTTAAAAGCATTGAAGGAAAGATATGAGAGCAATGAATACACTGGAGATGGAGTATTGTTCATTTTAGCTGAATCAAATGAATGAATGGATGCGGAGTGTGACTTCAGGCACAATATCCTCAGTGCTGTTCCGTTTTATTACTCGTTGGAGATTTGAGGTCAATGGTGTGAAAAAAATGCGCCCTAAATATTCCTATTGCGTGGAAAAAGGTTTATTTTGACACCTTTGATTAGAAGAAGATATATCAGAGTAATATATTGATTTAATAAACATTAATGTAAGCTTTGAGCAAAATTGGGATGAAAGGCTTGTTAATGAATGCTTTTTGAGCGCTAAGTTTTAAATGCTTGGTTCATTCCAGAGCTAATGTGATTGAAATCACTACAGAGTCCAGATTCAAACGAGCGAATAAATATAAAATAAATATCTTTAATGTCCCAGGGGATGTATATTGTTTTCATCAATAATTGAGAGAGAAATAAGCAAAGATAAGGCACGTTTCATGGACAGAGATAAAATAGAGCGCACTCTCCATCAAGTTGATTATTTGTCATGGCTGTCTAATAGCATCCAGGATTTACCAGGAATTCTAATCAAAGAGTTGGGGAACCAACTGAAAAATGAGGTCATTTGCGCCGTTTGGTAGATATGCGTGGGAAGCTCAAGGGTAGGGAAAGGATTGAATCTATGCATATGAGGTGTGGAAACTCGGCGTCGGTATTGTTCCATTCTCAACGGACGTTATCTTCAGATCAGCTTTTAAACGTCCCATTCAACAGACGGTGTGGTATCGTTGAAATGCTCACTGCGTACCACCTAGGTTGAGATTGGGGCTCCACTGAAAAATATCCGCAACAGCGTGGAGTAGATTGAGGACCCGCGAGGTGGTAAGTCACAAATATGTGTATGCACCAGTTCAAAACCAATATTCCGTCACTTAAAAAACTTCTGTGGGTTAAAAAGAGAATTATCATGAGGGAGAAAAAAAATGAAAACCCGAAATGATTTTGATAGTGATTGAGTCGAGTAACTGTCTAGTGAGGCTTTAACAGGGGCACTATTAAGAAAGAGTAGTTGAAACATCTTTTTTTTGTCAGAGCCAGCCAATGAATTGAAGGCAAAGTGCGTCAAATCTTAAGAATGAACATGTTGGTTCGTTGTTTGAAAACTTGGAAGAATGAAAAAATTGATCAGATAGTGCGATAATTCTATAAAAAATATTAGTCTTCGAGAGAGAAAGTTAATTAAAAAATTAACATTTTGGGAAGAAACTTCTACATGCATATACGAATCAGAATCTGCATGCATATACGAATATCAGTCCTATTTTTTCTGTAATAATGCATTAACTAGTGTTTTCCAAGATCAGTTCTTATGAGAATAGGTTTGGTGGGAATTTTCTGCTTTGAGAGTTACTAGTGTTATTTTAATGAGTGTTTTATGACTGCAAATAATCAAACTTATGCATATTATGCCTCTGGAATGCACCAAAGCCAGTGAAATAGGTATCCTTGGTGTCGGAGTCATAAAATACGCACCGCAAAGCAATAAATTGTGTTATGTGGAAGGCGTATGCATGATAAGATAATATGACACGGCAATGTAAAATTTAGGAAGGAGAAGATCTTGACTGAATGTGGTTATAGAGACCTTGGGCGAAAATTATTAAGGAGAGGATCAAGGGGAAGAGACACACGAAACCATTCATGAACGTACAGGGAGAGGAATATGCATAGATAAGCAAGTGTGGCAAAAAAACATAGAAGGAAATTCTATTTCCTCGATCCTGAACCTATAATTATGGCTTTTGGCGGTGCTCGCTTCGAAAAGGAGCAGCGTATAGAATATTTGCATGTGCATATTGATGTCACCATGATCGTATGTACGGCGCTTATTTCGTTTGAAATTCCGCTCTCGAACCACGGAGGCAATAATTCAGGAATGCCTACCAAATTCATGCATGTATGTACGTATGATATCAGTTTTCGTTCCTCTCTTGTCTCAAGGACAGATGTAGGACGATCGTACACTTGAAACGCTCTGCGGTGGGGTATTTTATACCGTCTGAATGTATTATCAAAAAAGTAGCAAAGAGAATAAAATGAGAACATTATTCTGTGTAGAATAAGAACAATAGAGACAATAATAAATATGCATGTGGCAATTGAAAGAAGAAAAAATATTGTTTACGAAACTTTATCTAAGTATAGTGATCTTATTTTTCTAGATATTTCAAGTACATCATTTCTGAGTACCATCATTGTTTAAATCTTTTACAATGCCATTATATCATATAACGTAGTAATCAATGTTGACTTTTTCGACCATTAATATATAAAGCAGCAACATTCTTGAGCTGTGTTCAATTGATATATTTCTCTATGTGACCGTTTCGAGGAATTGTTTTGCAACTTCATGGAGGTTGAAATCAGTAAAATGATCCGTCAAACAGAGTTAATGTCAGCTCTAAGCAGCATATAAATGAAAAAGATAAAGAAATTATTTTTTTTGCTACTTAAAGTTGACATTTACTTTGTTTTTTCGATCAACTTTAATAATTACATTCCTTCAAGATGCCAAAAATTTGGCGAAACGTTGGCATTGAGAAATATGTTCATTGACCAAAACTCAAGAATTTTGCTGTTACGTGGGCATTATATGTATAATTTATACTCGTTTTTTTGAATTGACATTCTTTAGTTTTTCTGTTATGTCCCTTTCAAGGGGATCGTTCACATAACAGCATGGAAGTAAACGTTATATTTTTATGACCGGTGGGTAACTTACCCTGGTAGATTACTTGTTCGCTTAAGTAAAGAGTAGGTTTCCTCATTTCCATACTTCATCTTCTCGAGGGAAAAATGTGCATAAGGTGCATTATTGAAGAGCACATATGGAGAATAAAATTTAGATCGCTACGTATTAAAATTTTACTAGTGTTTAAAATACAAAATCCATTTATTGAGAGACACTTGTCATGTTATTTTTTTAATTAGGGTATTGAGTGGAAACGTAGTTAGGTGTCAGATGTTTCTGATATGAAAATAGTATGGTCGGTACAAAATGGAGTCTAAAACGATGAATTAGTGAAATTATTTTAATTTATCGTCAGGCAGTATGCATGCTGTAACGAGTAGGAGAATATAAAAGACCCGTAGATAAAAAGTAGGATAAAAAGGTACGACCGAAATTTTTTTCGTCAGACAGGAATGGATGACAGATTGGTGGAATACTTATCTTACACGCTATAGCACACCTGAAATGGTGATGATGGTGGTGTCCTTAGATCATCCAACGCATGAACGCGAGCACCCTGAGAATTCTGCGTCGCATTTTGTTTCTTCCGGAATGCTAACCCATTAGCAATATAAATAAATATTTTAAATTGCCATTTCTGGTAGATTAAGCCGGTTATAAAAAGAGAGCGAAAGAGAAAAAAACGGGCGGTTTTAGCCGGACGAGCATTACGGTGCGGGAGAGTGAATGCTGGAGGCCACCGTGAGAGAGAGAGAGATATTCGCAATAATAAATGGAATGAAAAAGGAGGGACCAGGTAGGAAGAAGTGGGGTGCGAGATTAGCGGTAGCGGTATGGGAGGGTAAGGAGTGGGTGGGGAGTAGCTCGGGGGAGGAGGAGCAGGGGAGGAAGGGAAATGGGATGAAGATAAAAATGTGTGGGCTCTTGTGTGTGTGTCTGTGTGTATGCATGCCGAGACGAGAAGAGAGAAGGACAGTGAGAGAGGAACAGAATGTGAAAGAGTAGGAGGGATGGAAAACACAGCGTGGGTGGGTCTGAGGGAAAAATGGGGAGAGGGTGGAAAATTGGATGGGTGGAGAGGAGATAAATGAAAGGGAAGGGGAAGCATGTTGAGATTTATGGGGTCGTGCGATGCTCCAATCTCGATATTCCAAGCAAATGTATCGAAGGAGTGGCTCTCTATCTCATTTTATTGCAAGTATTGCATTGCACTGCTCATATGGATCTTTCCCGATTTACTTTACTGTGTTCGCCTTATGAAAGGCGTTGCAACCTGTGTACCTATTGTTGCAAAATTCTGCACAAAAAGCAGTAAGGCGCCTATCGGCAGCTAGTTTTTGCATTACTTGTTAGATAATAATATAGGCTACGATCACAATAAATTTCGTCGCGGAACTCTGCGGAACTTATAACTTTTTCGACTTTTGAAAAAAAGAAATGATCGAAAAATAGTAAAATTTTCAACATTGATACTTTAGGAATTGCTAATTTTTTATATGTTTATAATAGTTTTTGTAAATCATATAAATATTTTACATACCATCATGGTGTGAGCCCATTTCAAAGAACGAAAATCGATCAACACTACACAATTTAGCACGTGTTTAAAGGAAACGTAATGTTTGTTGAATTGTTCGCCTCCTAAGTTACACGTGCGAGTGCCACTTTTGGAATGTTGCAGAAAGATAAGCATAAGCAAAATCCCTTATCCAACTGTGGAATTTGATACGTTGACATTATACTACCCAACTGCAAGCTCGAAATTACATACATTGTAACTTTATTTTAAGACTTTTGGCCAGCTTTTCGGGATTTTGCCCCACTGTGTGTTGTAGCCAAACTTGGATTTAATTCGTATGTACACTACAAATATTGTCAGGAAAAAATTTCTAACTCTAAGCTAAGTTAAATTAGACATCTTCAGGAGATGACATTTGAACATTGGAAAAATCATCAATTTGCTATTAGTACACATCATAGAACCATATCAACATTCCTTCTGCTACTGGCAACATCGCATTTCCGTCCTTTTGGAGATTTGGGGACATCAAAATTGAATATCCACATTAATATATACTGTCGACGTAAATCGGAAAACTATCCGTTGTTGGATAAGTTTCATCGTCTTCGCACAATGCACATGCATAGAATTTTATCGACAATCACATTTCATGAGATATCGAACTTATTGCGTTGAATTTCATTGCATCCATATATGATATATGACATTTACAAAATGGTCAATAAGGTGACGCAATATGATGTAGAGTGAAATTATACATATAGAATAGAATCGGGCAAAACCACAAATATATCAAACTGTTCTGCATGGAGGTGGCTTTGCAAATGGAAGTTACCTCTACTACAATGCCTTTCAATTTGCTTGCAAGACTACTGTCATAGAGTGTGAGTTACGATTCAACGTGTTAGCTCGGACTTACATGACGATAGGGGACGACAGGGGTAGCCTCGGTACTCTATCGAAATAAAAAACGCCTAGCACCAGATAAAATACTGGTCACATGTTTGCGAGCATGTGGGATTGCTAATATGAATCAATCAATTTTCCAAATTAGGACTGATTATTAAAAATTACTAAAATATTCATTTTTGGCCGGGAATGTTGTTTATACTCTATGTTGCTAGTAAGAAAGATTATGATAGCACTTGCGTTTAGTAATACGGAATGAGATCATCTTAGGACTCCCTGTAAGCTACATCATATTTGTTCCCATTTCAATTACAAATGTTGACTAACTTCCTCGTCAGCCCATGAAACTCGAGGAGGGTCGGATCCAAGCGTCCTGACTGCTAAAATGCAGCAGTTATTCCATATCTCCCTTGCCATAATTTATTCTCACCGTTATAATTTTATGAAATGCCCGAAGTTATGATAAATAGAAAGATGCCCTACTACTACAGCGATATACAAGGAGACTCTGATACAGTACCACACTCACCTTTAGAAATATCCTTACATTAGCGGGTATGGACTGCGAGACTTGTAACTGTTTAAAATTGTCTGGAGAGAAACATAAGGACTCTCATATTTAATACGCTTAAGTGATAAACTTGTATGTAATTTATATAATTCTCAAATACAAGAGCAGAGTGAGGGGAAGTGTGCGACGTCCAATAGCAGGTGTTGATTCCAAAAAAGGCAATGTTTAGAATTTCCTGGAAACATCCTTTGTCTCCCTCTAAGTTTTTTTTCGTGGATGAGCAAACAGTAAATTGTAAAGCATTCCGATGCCCATAAGATAGCGATATACTCCGAGATGTTCTATTCGAGAATACTACGGTGGCCAAATTTCACATGGCAATCTGCCTTTACATCAAAAAGCGAGATGCATTCCGGACGATAAATATCGATGTGCGATATCTCCGGCACATCAAAAATAGCAGTCCGGGCATCGCAAAATGGCAACGCCGCGGGCGGAGGATGAGGGCCGAGATGCAAAACGATGGAGACGGGGGTAAGGCAGAGCGTGAGGTGGGAATGGCACGGGAGATGAAAGCGAGGAAGCGCAAGAGAGGAAAAGTTGAGAGCTGGGAATGCGAACAAGAAGGCGAGGGACGGGATGAAGAGAGAGAGAGAAAAGCGGGGAGTGTATGCGCCGAAGTTGGAAAAAAGTTTAACGAGTGAAGCGAAGGGAATGCCGAGAGAGAAAGAGAGAGTAAAATCAGAACTAATTGTTTGGAAGCGAACGAAACGAGAGGATTGCGAGACATATTTTTTGCACTCACCCTCAGGCTTCCGAAAAATGAACAAAACAACGCTGCGCCATCGGTGATGCAAGGACTAAAGTACATTTTTAGCCAATGGGGAGTAGGCAGGGCGACGTCGGGTTACCTCACAAATACCTCCTTATTTCGAACTACCACGTCCCCATTTTCAGCGCTTTCAATAATTACGGAGTGAAATCATTAAAACAAAGCATGAGAATACGTAAAATAAGAATATTTTACTCACATTTTGGACATTTCGTACATGGTTTCATTTTTGAGATAATAATGGATATATATATTTTTTTTTGAGATAATATTTGAACAAACGGATACTCCTAGCTTATAAAAAACAGCATTAGCACATATAAATGGAGAGAGAGAAAGAAAAATGTAGTCTAAGAGGAAGTAATTGTTGAAAGAGAAACGTTGGTGAGGATGAACTCTGCCAGCAGACCCTAAAAGACCCGGAGGTAACTCGCTAGGATAAAATTATTGAAAAAAAATCACATCACGCAAGTTCTAGAATTAAAAGAAAGTTCTTCTTTAACTCCCACCCTACATCCATAGAAATGACTATGTAATACAACAATCAATAAAAGTAATTTTTGAGTGACTTCTAAAGAAATTTGAGACTTAAAATTAGGCAAAACATAAAAGACTTAACTTAAAATTATTTATGTACATCAAGTTATCTTAAAATAATTGTTGTATATTAATGAGAGAATCGTTGCGGCGAATACGAAATACCAAGGACATATTTTTCATATTTCTCACCCAATAGCATTGTTAATCTGCTCCAAAATTTCTGTTACAGACTCTACTATTGTTTTTAATTTTTACTATTCACCCTAAAGACGATGGCTTACTATGCCATCAAAACGCCGGTGCTGATTAACTCCAATACCTGACAGGAAACTTGAGACCTTCGCACCTCATGGGCGTGTTTCTTCGCCAATATGGAGCCTAAAATATTCACATCGTCTCATGGAATTCTTTTTCTTGCCATTTTGTAAATAATCTGGCAAATGGCATTTATGTTTGACGTATAATGGTTTTAAAATTACTAATTAAATTATAGCATCATTTGCAGAAAATTCATACTGCATTCATTAATTAGAATTTTAAATATATGTGAATCGGTAAATACTTATGCTATAACTCCCACCCCATATCCATAGAAGTGACGATATTATACATTAATTTGTAACATTTGTTTTCAAAATGATGTCTTAAGAAAATATTTTAAAATATTTTTTTATTAGTTTTGCTTCATTGCATTCATTTAATTTAAAAAGGCATTGTGGAACTTTAATAATGCTCGAATAGATTTCTAAAACTATGAAAGTGAAAGTACATCTATGTTGTTATCAATGTAAACAGTAAATAAGAAAGGTGTTTGCGATGATTTAAAACTGAAGTTAATCTAAAAGATTTAAGTTACTCCTTGTAAATAGTATTAATAAACTCTTCTCGGGCTCTGCACCAGGTGATTGGCTTCATGTTTGCCGACGTTTCGGAAAACGACTTGTTTTCCATTTTCAAGGCGTGTTACTCTGTCCGGGTTTGATTGTAAACTGAATTTCCCATCGCAAACACCTTTCTTATATACTCTTTACATTGATAACACTATAGATGTACTTTCACTTTCATAGTTTTAGAAATCTATTCGAGCATTATTAAAGTGTAAAAATGCCTTTTTAAATTAAAATTTTTAATCTATTTTGTAGCAATGAAGCAAAAATAATAAAAAATATTTTAAAACTGATGTTAATCTCATTACTAGTATTATTAATGATAACGAACAGAGGTATTCACCTAGCTGAGTCAAAAGTTTCTGAGAAGAAATAAGTTACATCAGCCATAATATGAGACTGTTGAAAAAGTAAAGTTTGGTAATTCAAAGAGTTCACGAGACACGCCAGAAGAAGAAATCACGCCAGAAACAGGGAGAAAATGAGCCATTTTTGAAAAGTTTCAGAAAGTATAAAATAAAGAAAACGAACAAAAGTTTAAGTAAAAGTATTGCTATAAATAAGAGGATAAGATAACGAAGCCTTGGGTTTAAGAGGAATAAGAGGCTAGCAAATTTCTCGAGCATAAGTTGGACTATAAACTTCTCTATAGTTCTACTCCTTTGAGTGCGATAGAGCATACTGTAATACTGGCAAATATAAGTATGAAATTCTTGCCTAATGACTGGATTCCGTGAAACCAAAAATTGATCATTTATTTGAGAGCACTTTCAAATATTGATCCTCTTAAACTTACAGATTAAATTAGGTGTCAGATTTACTCTAAATATCATCAGCCACGCTTAATGAAACTCTGATGGCATTTTTATTTTTCAGAGTCGTGAAAAGTTTATATTTGAAATTGCTTCTTAAATGAAAGAGAGTTATGAAATAAGAATCTTTAGTGCGAGCGCACCGCTATGCCTCTTACTTGTATTGGTCTGATAATTAATTAAATCTTGTTTTTACAGTCAAATTTACAAAAAATACGAAGAAGTCATTGAATGCGGCTGAAACCATATGATGGGAAAACAGTCGCTTGAAAATTTTGATTAATTGATATATGTACTCTTTCTCATAATTGCGATAACTATCCCAGAAGATTGTGATAATTCATAATCCGTTAGCTAAATGATCTGAATATGGCCAGTATCCTCATCAATTGTTCATTCACTTTGACCTAAATACATATTTTGCATGGTCACTTCACTGCATGATAAGTTGTTTTCTCTTAAAAGTGAAAGGCAATGTTATTCGATAGAAGAAAAATTAAAGAAGGAAAAAACTCGGGAATATGATATACTTATCAAAATGGAATTTATGTTCATACCAGAGAGTTAGAGTACGTTTAAATAAAAAAATCAATATTTTCTATAAAAAAACCTTGCCCTAGGTAATGACGGTGGGTCTGTGTTTAGAAGAGAAGGCGTAGAAGGCAATTTAGACGTGGCAAAAAGCGTATATAAGAGATACGATGGAATTCTTTTAAAGGCGGTTTGAAACTTCAAAGTAGAGGCCAAAATGTCCCCAGAATTCTCAGGTTATTTCCGACCAATTTTATTATTTCATGATGACACAAGGGTAGCGGTAAATGGATGAAATACAGAATATGGTGCCTAGGCCGATTAGGAAAAGATGTGGATCCTTCAGGGATCATCTGCTTATAGATTTGTTCCATCAAGTATCACATTCTAGCTACAAAAATCATCTCCGTCCATAGAACATTTGAGCCAGCCGAAAAAACTTTAAACAAGTATTGCTGAAGATATATGAGTTAAATTTCAGCTGCAGTATTTAGGTTGAAACAAGTTGATCAGAGTTCATACTGCAATCAACAAATTTAGTGATTTTATGCTTGTGAATTGATGAAAATACCATTGAAACAAACACCAGTGATTTTGGCATCTATTCTTGCAAAACGTAAAGTTGCTAAAAGGCATCGGTACAGGGAAATCTGGCCAAAAATATGAGAATTAGCAAAATTATTCTGTTGATTCCATATTTGCTGGTTACAAAAATGCAATAATAAATAGCATTATTATGATTAGCATCGATCATTGATATACAGTTTTAACTAAAAGGCGAGCATACAAAAAGAAGGCATAGAGAAATGCAAAGATAGCAAAAATATTTCGAATAAAAATTAGATAAATTTTTATTCGAATTTGAATAAAAAATCTAATTCAAAATATTCTAATAAAAATGAGATACATTTTTATTCGAATTCGAATAAAACTTCTAATTCGAAATATTCTAATAAAAATTAGATAAATATTTATTCGAATTCGAATAAAATTTCTAATTTGAAATATTCTAATAAAAATTAGATAAATTTTTATTCGAATTCGAATAAAATTTCTAATTCGAAATATTCTAATAAAAATTAGATAAATTTTTATTCCAACTCGAATACAATTAATAATTCAAAATATTCGAATAAAAATGAGATAAATTTTTATTTGACTTAGGTTTCAATGTATTCCATCATCCCAATTCCCAACTCAAAACATGATTTTAACTCTACCCTGAAAATTTCACTCACCTAGCTCGTTTAGAAATGCCCTAGGAGTTTTGATGAGTCAGTCAGTAATTCAGTCAGTTCCATAGCTTTATATATATTAATTAATTAATAATTAATAATAATTAATAAAATATATTGATGATATAAAGTTAATATTGTACATTAATAATTTAAAAAAGACAACTTGAAGATGGAATAATTAATGGCCCAGGGCATCAGGGAAGTAAAGGTATGAAAATGGAGTGGAGGAGAAAAATGGAATATTTGCTGTGAGAGCAGAGAGGGATGTGGGTCACGCCCGTGTTGTGGAAGGGGGACCAAAAAACGAGCGGGAGTCAGAGGGAGTTGAAGTGAGGAGACCCTCCGCTCGCCCCCCGCTCGCCCGCCGGGTTGGAGAGCGGTTCGCGGGCGGAGGGCGAAGAGGGAAGGCGGAAGAAGCGAAGTAAACATGTAAACATTGGAGTTAAGGGATGAAAGGACGGAGGGTTTGGACGAGGAGATCGGGGAAAAGGGGATGGGAAGATAAATGACAAAGAATAATTCGGGAGAGGGAATTTTCTTTATCGAAGGAACGGGAGCGAGGAAGTTAGGAGATGTAAAAGGCATCAAAGAAATGATGAAAAGCTGCGGGACACGACGTGAGACTAATATTAATCGCATGGCGCCAGAATGAGCGAGTGAACTGAGAAAATGGGAAAAACTCAAAATCAAAGTTTGTGCGAATATCACAACGCTGACCTTTGCACGTGGGAGCAAGTTAGTTATACCCCATTTCCCCAATGGGTTTTAATTAGAGATGGGACGTTCAAATAGTCGAATTCTCGAATACCCCGAATAATGAGCTTTTTGCACTATTCGATACTCGAGAACACAAATTAAATATTTCACCCTCTCGAATATATTACACGTATCGACTGTAATTTTTTTTTAATTCGCGGTCATCGGTTGGGTGTTACATGTCACAAAGCGTTGGGTCCACCAGATTCGGCCAGTACAAATTAATTATCTAATATTTCAAACTAAATTTCACCTTTCAAGTTAAGCGAATATAAATATGTATAATCTATAATAACTTCAGGGGAATTGCATGAAAAAGCATATGAATGAATTTTCAAACGCTCACGAAGTTGGTTGGTCCTTTTTTTGATGCCTCGTAGCATGATGACACATTGTACAATTTCAATTTCAAAAAAAATTGTGATTTATTAATTTAATTTAAGGTTTGTGATTAACGTAGTAAAATATAAATAATAATTAAATCTTTAAAACTTCCACATTCTTATAATCACCTTTAAAAAACGCCCATGTAATATTCGATATTCGAGAGAGATATTCGAAAAAATATTACATATTCGAACTCGATATACGAATTCGAGAAAAATGCTATTCGACCCATCTCTACTAGAAACCATGAGGACGGGGAATGATAAGGCTATATTTATATAAGTTCTGAGAAGGGTTGTAAACTTGAAGAAAGTACCGTTTAATGAAACAAAATCAATTTCAACTAAAGAAAAACACCGGGTAACAATAATGAGGTTGATTAGTTGTAAGCAAAGTGGTTGAAATGAGGGCAAGAAATGGAATATGGACATGACTGATTTCGACGGTTTGAGTTCGTCCAAGTGCTGAATTTGTGGTGGAGGCAGATTAATCTCTAACATCACAAACCAGCATTAAAGTCATTACAAATAAAACTAATGCTTTTATAGGACATTTGCGACGATGAGAGTAATCTAAAACGGTGAAGCAGGAAGAGAAACGCAAACAACATTTTAAGACTGGTCAACATAGCGAACGACCTCAAATATACAGACACGTGAGAAATAAAATTTCCCAATTTAGTATGAGGCTTAACCAAAGTGGATTAATCAAGAAATGCATGCATAACAGAAGAGTCTGATGGACCTGTTGTTGCTGATAAAATGAGAGAATACATTACAAAATGGATCGAACATGTATTCCGGATGCCTAGTGAGAGAATTTCAAGGTACACTATGCGAGGAATACGAGCCATTTGGTGCAAAGTGTTAAATGTCCCGAAAGTAAATGTTTAAACAGGCTTAGAGCCAAACCCTGGGGAGTTGTGTTTAAACCACTCAAGATTCTGTAGATCACGTAACTTTGCAGTCACGTGGTGTAATCACGAAGAATTCGAGATTTATATGTATTCATAACCCTGGCTATATAAGTCTCAAACAGCTTTCCCGATCCAGCATTTTTTCGCGGGGTTACTATTGAAGAGGATGAATATCGCGATTTTAGACACAATTGAAATGCATCAGACAATTAAGTTGTCCATCCGCATGGGTAGAGCTCAAGGTGGATTAAAGGTATTAGTGGTCCCAGCTGGTTGCTAGCGTTGCTAGATTTGCGCGTAACGTCACTATATTCCAGACTCCCTGTAGCGCACGAGTAGAACGCAGGAAGAAGCGAAGTTCCTTCTTCAGTGAATGGCTTATCCTGACACAACTCACTGCAGTTTTCTGTCATAGATATGAAGAATATTAATATAAATATTTTCATTACATTTCAGGATTCAAATCAATGGCTAATTACAGCAAGAAACGGCTTCTTCCAAAAATATTACGGAACTATATAAATGGAAGACAGCATCAGATATGCAAGGAAATCTCCATACTGTTGACTGCTAAGCGTATATTGGAAGAAAAAATGCTAGACTTCGAGCTACATTGCCGGTAATCATTAATAGTTGGATGGAGCTAGCTACTGAATTTTGTAACAAAATTTCGAAAGAATCGCTGCATACTTGATAATTTAAAGAAAAGTTAATTTTCTTTGCACAGATGGGGCAGTTGCCTGTGAAGAATTCGTGAAAAAGAAAGACGCTATCTCCATTATTGCAAAAGAGGCCCAGTACTAAATGCCATTGAAAAAGCGCCATTGATCAAAAACTTGATGCATATTAAAGCTATTCCAGCGAAAATTTTCACAGCACAAGATCTATAGCTAGCTTTGTGAGAAAATTGCAAATTCACAACATAAGATCGATACGATGAGCTTTCAAAGAGTTGTTTCAAGTGCTACTTCACAGTTGAGTACATTTTTACATTTAATTTTAAACATGTACTTTTAAATTTAAAATCGTTTGACAATTCAAGAGTTAAAATTTTGGTAACTCAATAACGCGAAACTTAAAAACAGAAATAAAATCAAAAAGATAGTCTACAGTTAACATGCTGCTGCTTCAATCTTATATTTACACGGTATAAGTATCAAAAGTAATGCTGCATATGCTGCTGTTTAACACATGCAGGAACTTGAATAGCAAAGTATATGCTGTCAGTTTCGCCCCTGACCTCACTTATCCTATGTTTTATATAAAAGTTATATCTAAAATATTTTGTTGGTCATACCTTTAAAAAGAAATGGTTATGAAGGTTGGATACATTTCAAGCACCGAACACATATAAATTGATTTAGACAAAGTTGGCCCGCGGACTGAGCATCTGCATTATTTGTGAGAGCCTTAAGAAAAGTCACACATGATCAAGGATAAAATAATTGTATTTTTTTCTAGCCAACTGAAACTACAAGGGCTCGTGAAGTACTTTATAATGCAACAAGGATAATCAATGTGAGGTGAAACGCATTGACAGCAAAAGTAGTAGTTTTTAAAGAAAGATTGATTAAATGATTGCCTGATAAGGGTCAATGACGGAATTATTGAATATGTTGACAATTTGGCGTATATTGGACAAATTTTTGACAAATATTGAAGGGTAGATGAGGAGATTAAAAGATGTACAAGTGCCGGTAGGAAAGTCGTATTGGTGGGCCCATTCCCTCCACATCCTGAGCCCGATATACGCCAATGAGCTGTACTGTAGAGGTTCCACTTAATGGTGTTAAAGAGTTAAAGGAGAGATATATGACTGAATATATAATGGTAAAAGAGTAAGATATATCATATACATACTCTACTTTGAAGACTTAATAGTAATTCACAGATGTTTCTCGAAAAAGTTTAGATCTACAAGCTGTCAACAATATGGAAATGTGGGGAATTGAGTCCGATGTAGTCAGCGGTTAAGACAATAATGGTACGCTTCTAAATAAATCTAAATGAATCTCAAACTATTTAACATTTTAGAATGGTTAATCATCCTCTTCAAGGCAGGAAAGTATTTTCAGGTTCTCTTCCGCGTGTTTCCATTATTTTAGACGATAGTTTCGACAGCATTGCAGCTGTCATCTTCAGGTCAAAAGTGAAGATGCAGAGAGTGTGTTCTGCTGTGTTAGCAGCTTTTTAACCAGTGGGTGTCCCATTTTGGGGGACTAATGCTCTGTATCGTCGTCTAGGGTCAATGCAACCGGTTAAAAGTTTAGAGCGTTATCCGTTCTGACATATCTGTCCCAAGTACTATTCTTATTTGTCGCCAGGTCATTTAGTGTTTGTCACTGATTTTTAGGTTTTTAAAATAATCTGTCGCCTGTTTCTTTATAACATTTCTTATATTTTCTATTTTTTTTAAATTTGTGCAAGTCTTTATTTGTTGTCCATTAAATTTTAAAGATTGACCTCAGACAGTTTCTTTCCATTTTTTCCATTATATCTAAATCCCCTTTGCTTAGAAATCCTTCCCACGCCGGCGTTGCGTATAGTGTGTTTGGTCTTATATATGTCTCTTAAATTTATGTCTTTACTTTGTGAGATATGTAGTTATTTTTTTACATGGGCGATAGACCTGCTCTTATTATAATGGTCTTTTTAGTAGTTAAGTCCGTGCGTTTTGAGAAAGTCAGTATTTGGTGTATAGTGACTACAAGGTATTTATTATGGTCAGTCCAATCTATTTGCTTGTATTTAAGCGTTAGACAGCAGAACCTAGGTGTTTGTAGGTTTGACCTTGTAAAGATAATTGATTGGGTTTAGTCTGGGTTGATTTTATTTCTCCATTTATCATACCATTTTAAGGCTTTGCCCAATGCATTCTGCGCTAGTTTTGCCCCCAGTTTAGCGTTTCAATTCTTTGTCAGGATAGCTGCTTCGTCCGCATATAATTCTATTTTTTTGCGCCAGCTACTTTTGTCTTTCGGGAAGTCAGAAGTGAATATGTTAAATAAAAGTGGCCCGTATATTGACCCTTAGGGTACCCCAGCTGTCATTTATTTTAATTCCACTAACTTCATGCTCCTATTTACCTCTGAAGTCCTTGTATCTTAAATTAGGCGATGTCCATTTTAAGACCCAGTGTGGAAATTCAAGTTGTTTCATTTTATATGGGGGTCCGTCATGCTAGACATTGTCAAATGCTTTTGATATATCTACATCTACATCTACGTGATACCCTGCGAGCCACCACCAGGGTGTGTGGCAGGGGGTGAAGATCACCAAACATGCACCATTGACATGCAAGTAGGATATTTAAGGGAGATATGCTAGATAATAGGGTCATATGGAGCTAGATGGTTAGTATCTACATAATCAGGAAGGGATTATTGGTTGTTATTACATGCATCATGCACTACAGACTACTCTAACTATATTTCACCTACCTATCCCTTTGCTACGCTGCCTATTCATCTACATCTACGTAATACCCTGCGAGCCACCACGAGGGTGTGTGGCAGGGGGTGAAGATCACCAAACATGCACTATTGCCATGTAAGTAGGATATATAATGTAGACATGCTAGAAAATAGGGTCATAGTTTATTAATTACTACAGTAGATTATTAGTTATTGCAAGTAATTGCAGTAGTTATTACAATAGAATATTAGTTACTACGGTATAGTACAGGTTAAAATCTACATAATAAGGAAGGAATTATTGGTAGTTATTACATGCATCATGCACTACAGACTATTCTAACTATGTTTCACCTACCTATCCCTTTTGCTACGTTGCCTATTGTTCTCTCTTATGGTACGCGGGAAAAATGACATTTTATATCTATCGTTACGACAATCTATCTCTCTAATTTTGTTAATATGGTCAAACCTAGCATAATACGCAGGGGTTCTTACTATATATCTAACGTCATCTGTGAACAAATCGGTTTCGAATTTACTTAAAAGGTTTAACCTAAATTTTAACCTGCGTTCTGATAACTAGAAAAATTCCTATTACAGTTTGCTTTATTAAAGCCGTCATTTATAAAGTCAATCACCCAGTGGATCTGTTGGGTCGTCGAGTGATTCTGACGGAAACCAAACAGTTCGTCAGGGATGATGCCTTTTTCTTCTACGAAGGCCTGAATTATAGGAACTATCGCTCGCTCTAATAGTTTCGCCAAGTTGAAGAGTAGTGATAGCGGCCTGAGTTCCTTAGGTTTTAAGTTCTTAACTCCTTTTTTGGGGATGCATTTTTTTATTTCCCTCTTCCATTTTGTAGGGAAGTGGCCGGTGTTGATGTTTTCGTTGGCGAGTTTTGTAAAGAATTGAATCCCTTCTGGTGGTAATATTGTGATAATCTCGTTAGTCATATTATCTTCCCATGGCGCTTTTCTATTTGGTAGATTTTTTTATTATTCTTTGGATATCAGTTGGCGTTATTGTTGGGAAGCCGTGCTGTTCGACATTGTGTTCCCAAGCTACTGGACGGAGCTCTATGTCTTCTGACCTGGTACTTGGTGAGTTTGAACTAAATGTTCTTACTAGTTCACCAGCCATGTAGTTGGCCTTTGAAGGTACACAGGATACCATTTTTAACCTCTATCCTTGGGTCAGCCTATGGAGTCTTTCTAAGTTGCCTAGCTATCTTCCAAAGGGACCCATCTGTGGTGCCCATTGAGGCGAATTGCTCCGTCCATCTTTTGGTCCTTTGCTCTATTTTTTTAATCAACTTATTCAGGTTTTTTATTTTTATTTTAAGATATTCTGTTCCAATTCTGTAGTATTACCTCCTGAGCTGCTTTCTTTTTCTGATGGTGCTCTTAATTCTCTCATCTATTTTTTATGATCTGGGGTTTTTTGACTTTCCGAGGCACGGCTTTTTCAATGGCTTCTGATATAGAGTTTCCAAGTGCTTCTGCCATGTGATCTATATCTTTGTTTGTAATGAATTCTGTATTGATAATCGGAAGGGAGTCCGTATCTCTATTAGCTATTCCGTAGCACAACCGTTTTTCCCTATCCTAGGTTATCACCGGCATGGTTTCTATGTTCACCAAGGCATGGTAATGGTGGCTTGTCAGCGCACTTAAAGTTGTGGCCTTCATGTTTCTACGGAAATTCTTCTGGAGTGCCAGGTCAATGACATCGTTGCCGTTGGTTCTAGGGTCTGCTGGGGAAACTATTTTTACATTATTGTCAGAAATCCAGCTTAGTAGAGTTTTTCCGTTTTTATTTCCCCCGGGTAGTTCCAAATCGGGTATTTGCAGTTCAAGACTCCTCCCAGGATTGTTGGGTCACTTTCATGTAAAATGGAGGAAAATTCCTCTCCGTCCAAGTTCTTCCTTGGGGTCAAGCAGCAAGAGTAGATATTTATTTCTCCTAGGTCGGTCTCACTGTTACTCCGACGGCCTCCAGGTTAGTCATTTCTGTTTCTGGGAGTTCATTATAATTTATTTATTGTCTTATTAAAACGGTTACCCCGCCAATGGCTCTCTGGCCCGTGCGGCGTTTTTTTGTCTTTTCTTTCTATTATATAATCTGCGACTTCCCATGTCATTTCCGCTTTAAAATGCATTTCTGAAATGCGGCACACGTCAATGCCATGTGTATTTAGGAACATGTAGAGTTCTGGCGTAAAAAAAGTAAAGCAAAGCATCCAACTACCGAGAACGCGTCGAACATACAGCTCAACATGTCCAGAACCAGAATAAGAGTACGTTACAATCTATGATAACACACAGAAGTGAGTTGTTGCATAATAAACCATTCATCGAAGACAGAAATTCGATTCTTCCCGCGATCTACTCGTGCGCCACAGGGAGTCGCCAGCACGGTGACGTCACGCGCCAAGTCTTAGCAACCTTCTCTTTACTCAAGTCGGGTTTAATTCACCAACATCCAAAGTCGTTCGATGTTGTCCCACGTGATTCCTTAGTTACGTGATTGGGATAGTCCCGAACGATTCACACACAACACCCCTGGAGAGAATAAAAAATATCCAGTTCAATTATTGCGGTAAGAAATTCAAGGGAAATACTTCCATGTGATTCTCATTCAGTGTCACGACGAGCTTTGTGAATCTAATGAAATAATATTACACTGTGGATAAATCTATTTTCAAAATTAGACGACGAAACAAAGTCCGTAATAACAGTCATTGTAATTCGGATTTCGTTTCCTCTATTACTCAAATAATCCTATTTTTTTGCCTACTAACCTGTCCTCAAAAGCCCCCAAGTCCTCAGCTCTCATTCGCATTTCTGAATAACTAATTTAAAGAGGAAAGACGTATGAATAGGCAAAGAAATTATTTGGAGCCCATTGTATCTTTCGATTCACGTAGGCTTTTTTTTAAATGTCCACTCCACTAGACCCGAAGAGATCCCTGTGACTTTGGACGACAATAAATTCCATGGTGAACTGGATTAAAAAATTTAATAGATATGGCTGAATACATCACGCTAGGACCCTTGGCAGCAAAACGATATTAATTAAGATGGTGGATGCAATGGCACGAAGTGAAGCTGGGCGGTAAAGTGGCGGGGGATTTAGGGACTCGGAAGATACGACTGGATCCGAGCGAAATTATGAACATCGGTTCCCGTCATTAAATTAGGTCCCCCAGAACGCTTCCACCTGTCTCTTGGGATCCTGCCCATCTGCTTCCTTCAACCCTCGTTTCCATCCGTTTCACTTATCTCCACCTCTCCCTTGTCCATATAAGCTTCGGGTTCGGGTTGGTGTGGTGCCCTGGCTTCTCACCCAGACCGCCCGGGTTCGAATAGTTACTCGGAAACTCGGTTCTTCCTCGAGAGCCTTGTAAAGAGCACAAGGTCTTGCTCCATCCACCATGACCAAGTCAAATACTTACTCTACCTTTATCTACTTTTCTTAGAAACATGCCTCAGAGAAGAAAATGACCAACCAGCAGATTTTTAATATCGTTCATGTTCCTTTACCCCTACAATTGGTAATTTTTTTTGTATCTGATAGGATAAATATTTATTACTTTACACGATTAATGGAAAAACAATTTCGGAAAGTCTGTATTAAAAATTAGCTTGGTTTGGTCTAATGAGGGTAAACATGAATCAATTGTGTTCCTAAAAGCGAATTTAACTAAACAAATAAAAAATACAAATCGGCCGTGTGATATATGTGACATGTATTTATGTAGGATTGGTTCATAACGCCATTTGACGTCTTCCAGTTTCTAGTCTCCAAGTCTCTTTGTCCTTCCATAGATCTTCTTCCAATTCTCTTGCTCTAATTTCTTTATCCACTCCCTCTTTCCAGCTCTTCTTAGGCCTTCCTCTACCTCTTTTCCCCTAGATTGTCAACTCTAAGATCTTTCTTGGTAGTTTATCCTCGTTCATTCTCTTTACATGCCCGTACCAGATAAGCTGCTTGGACATGATGTCCTCAGTTATATTGAGCTCGACTTTCATTATCTGTCGTATTCTTTCATCTATAAATCTTTGTACCCTTGATCGTCCCGCAGCCCGTCTCCAAAAATCCATTTCAGTAGCTTTCAATGTTTGTTTAGTACGTTCCTTTAAAGGCCATATGTGATTTAATATGCAAAATTGGTTAATGGTAATATGTTACGTACTGCGATGAAATATCCTCCTTTTCCGAATAATTCTTTCGTTTTAAATCTATTCCATCATCCATCTTTAATGGCGATAGTGAAACCAGTTGTGTAAACCTACCAAAACAGTTACTCTCGAAAGAAAAGGGTAGAAACATACGCATTACGGAATATAGAGCAGCTGGGCATCTTTCCTTTCTTTTATCTATGTAAGTCCGTGGGCATAAATTTCTCTCCTCTCAAATCCTCAGGGGCTTCTCTTGAATCCGGATAGGTAAAGGGGAATTTTTGAATCTTTTGCTTAAAGAGTGAATCTTTCTTATTCGATCACCCCTGTCCATTTTAGAGGCGTAGAGTATGATGATAGAGGTTCTACCGTGACCGTGAGAGGAAATGAAATACAGAATATAATCTTTTGATTAGCATTACTCTCTAAATATTGCTTTCAACGTTGAGAAACTTTATCTATTAGAAGATGAAATTAAGATACGATATATATTTTTGATACACATATATTTTTAACGAGCACTTTTCCCAGCCTATCGCAACGCTATTTCCATTAACCCTCAGCCTACCATGCATTAGACACTTTTTCACTGCCAAGTGGGGTAACTTGGTTACCCCATTAATTATACAACATAAACATTATATTGAACAGTATTATCCTTAATATCTCCATTAATGATTCAGAATATTTTTCTGTAATAAAGAATATTTCAATTTATATATATATATATATATATATATATATATATATATATATATATATATATATATATATATATTCCCTTACAAAGAATCGATACAATAACTCCCAGAAAAAACATTTTATTTACTCAAAACATTAAAAAGTTCATTAATTCTCTTTCTGGAATCATTAAATATAACACAATAATATAAATTGCACAAAACGCATGTTATGACTTATTTCAATGGATTTACTTACGAAACCTCTTCGATAATTTTATTACCAACCTAGAAATTAAATGGATGTCCGTCTGAATTGTTCGATTTTGACCGTCAGAATTAAATGAAATGGATTTTTGGAGACGGGCTGCAGGGATATTTGGTTACCCCAATGGAATTTTCTCCGAACAAATTTTTGAAAATTAAAAATATTTATTAGTTATCAGGATAAAAATCATCCAAGGCTAATAACTAGGAAGCATTACATTACCGAAAATTTTAAGGTTCTGCAATTGAAAATGTTACCTAGGGTTATCTCCGTACTACCCTCGGTAATCTGAGGGTTAAACTAAGGTCTACTGAAACTAGCCCCTGAACCTAGTTATTTGCAAATTATAAAGCAAGTTGAATTGGTACTTTGATTTGATTTGTACTGGATTCTCTGAATAAATGCGCTACCCTTCAAACTCTATTTATGAAAATAACACTTTAATAAGACAGAAAAATTAAAGCTCTACCCATATCTTACCTATTCATGCAATCAGAGCCATGTTATTCAAAATTCACATCGCAAAATGCAGCGTAGGAAGATAAACTTGTTTTCAGAGCCAATATAGGCCGCGTTCACTTATAACTAGCTAGAGTATGAATTCATGGATATTTTCGCCATTTCTCGGTGGAATTTTCATAAGATATTACCTCCGGTATCTTACTGGAGCTTGTCCTATCTGAAAATTTTCAACTAATATTCTCCTAGTCCTTACGATCAGGAATGAGACGGATGACGACATAACAAGTTCATTTAACGTCTTGGATGCGTTGTCCCGAGGTGAGGTAGGGCGGCGCAAAAGGCGGCGGAATTAAAGGGTCGAGAGAAATGAGTGGATCCGAGCGAAATTGCGACCATCGGGTCCCATCATTAAATTAGGTCCTCTTGTGCCCTTCTCTCTCTCCCTTAAGGGACCCTTTCGTCCCGGCCTCCTTCCTTCTAACCCGCACGTCCTTTTCTTTTCCCTTAACTCTGCCCTTATCCTCTCCCTTCGCCCACCCACATAAGGCTGCCGTGGTGATCAGAGGATAGTAGGGAGTGACCTCTTAACCTCACCTCAGGTGAGCTCGCTCCTCCCCTCCCCTCGACACACACTCCTCAACTGCGGAGATCCCCTAAAAGGAAAGAACTGCTATCCCCAATTCCACCCCATACCCTCAAATCCCACTTCTTCGCCGCTCTCATAGAGACCGGTTGAAAATAGGGCGTTGCCTCTCCAAATTTATTGTGTCCCTTTCCTATTTTAATTTCTTTTTCACAAAAAAGGGACCGTAATCGCAATCATAACCCTGAGTTGCATACCGTAGTGTATCTTGCGCAGGATGATACATTATATAGTTCACCAAGAAGATGAAATAAACTTGACAGCCTCTCCCGTCACTTAGTGGAACTGCATTCTCAATGAAAGTTAATATACAGATTCAGTAGTGAAGTGGTAGAACCGTTCGATAATGACAGAAGCAAGACACTCACAGTTCTCCCTTGGAGTCTATTTGCAGACGCAAAATACTTGCTGATCTTTCGCTGAAATAAGATATAGCATCTAGAAACATCAAAGCTAGTGAAATTAAATCTAGATGGACGAAACATTGCAAGTTTTTGCTCGTAAAAATTAAAAGACTTCGTATTGCCCATTGGTTAAAAATGAGTGAATTTCCGACCCGGATTTCGATTGCATTGCAGTCATTATCTAGGTACAGATAAGAGGTCAAGAGTAAATGGATAGAAAGGTAGAATGGAGAGTAAACCAAGGTGAGTGGAGAAGGAGAAAGGATAGAGTGGCCTAGTTAGGTTTCTGTTACCTCAGAACAGAAATCCAACGAATGTCACAAGGCTTTGTTCAGGGGAGGGTGGGCGAGTTGAGGGATGGATAACAGAATATAAAGTAGGAAAAAGCAATTGTTGAGCTTGAGTTCGAGGTTCACCGGGAGGAGGAGAGGTTTTCATAATATATGATAATATTGGGGAGTAGATTAGGAAAACATTCACTTTAAAGGCCCACATTTTCGGCAACGGCAGTTTTTGCAATCTCAAATTCTTCAAGGAAGTCATATTTTGCTCCTTTTCTCTCAGTGTACATGATTTCGAGAATAAAATCACTGAAACGATCGTGGTCAGTTAAATATTTATCGAAACTCAATGTTAAGCCCGCTTTCGACCAGCGCTTCTTGTGCACGATTGTTAATTACGCGGCCTCTTTTTCCATGGATCTGGGATACACAATATAGGTTGTTGCACTTTTATGTGTCATTATTCTTCCGATGATTGATTTTGTTTTTCTGATTATTATGATTATTTCACCTAACTTTTAATGATTATGAGACAAATATAATCAAAGCATACTTAGAGAGAGTGTTAATGCCTTGTAAAATCGGCTACCAGCAAGTGGAATTTCACATCAGCGTTTGGATGGTTTAGTATGGTAAAAAATCGTAAAGAAGTATTTGGCTTTATAGTAATTTTCATCTTGACACGGTGTAAAAAGCATCACTTGAATTAACTCAATACCATTGTTATTTGCGATATTTGAAACAATAAATAAATAAGTGAAAGCCAGACTTTGGGAATGGGTGGAGAGGAGTCAGAATCATAGAATTTAATGGACAGAACCTATAAGAGCGGTGATGGCAGGGATCGCGGGGATTACCGAATCTGTACAAGTAACTTTTCTAAATATCGAAAATTGCATGGCTGCCGTTTTCAATGTCAGTAATTAAATCAAAATAATTTATCGTAATATAATACAGTTTAAATGATTACAGCCACAGATTAAATGTCCTTAAATGGGAAATGAATTAATTTAGCTGACGATGGATGTCAGTACCGTACTTGTAAAAAACACTAGATAAAAGAGGAAATAAAGGATTAAACTCATAAAGGTTATCTATTAGATTATTCATAAAAATATTTGCGAAAATTGGAGATAAAAATTTTCAAGGCCATGAATTTGCCTTTTAAAGGTGACGACGAATAAAAATTAATTGCGTATTACACCGTTTTTTCCTGTAAATTACAATTTGCCTTTTAAAGGTGACGACGAATAAAAATTAATTGCGTATTACACCGTTTTTTCCTGTAAATTACAAATATTTTTAATTTTCTTATGATTTAATTTCCTGTTCTGTATTGTAACTTCCAAACTTATTACCGTTCAAAGTCTTTTTATGTCTGCTGATATTATTTTTTTATCGTCTCTTTTTGAGAGAACTCACGTCTCTTAACTGTATAATAAGTTATTTTTATATTAATATGTTATTATAATAATATTAATAACAAATATACTGTGAAACCTCAGGTTTTACAATATCGCAATGGGATATCACTGCGTCATCGCGTACATCGCCACATTGCACAAATCTATCTGGAATCACTGAGCCCCCTTTTTCTCAGTAACCAGGTCGATTTTTCTGTCCTGTTCTGCTCACCCCCATCTCCGCCTCACCCACGCCCTCTGCCCCCCCCCCCCTGCTTTCATTCAGGGGGGTCAGCGAGCCGAGGTGAGGTTGAGTAGGGGACGGGGGTTGGGGGAGGCTTCCGGACGGGACTAAGCCCCCCCCCTCCCCCACAATTCCCCGTTCATAATTTTTGAGGTGTCCTTTTAACTCCCCTTTTTTTCCAAGGGAATATGATTCGAGTGCGTTTCACGTCCTATTCCGTGCAGAATATAAGAGGCATGACCACGTTAATTTTATCAAAGCGAATGAAAAAAGTGACCCGCCCGAATTCATCGCATCTTTCATTCGGTTTGATTAAATGCTGGGTCCATTTTCGAGATATTATCGGGCTTCCAACTGCGTCTACTTCACTTCAATATTTTTTACGGTGACTAGCTTGTCATCTCTCGGATATAGATGGGGCCGCTTCAATTTCAGCAAAGTTTTTTGGCCATCGCGGCCTGTTTGATGGATTATCCATCCTTTCCGTTCCTTGGTGTAAGAGTAGGCATAACGGCATTGAAGGCAATAGATGTTATTTAATAGCCACAAATAATAATTGAAGAAGCCGTATATGTTTTCAAAGAAACAACGTTAAAATTTTGATTAAAAATGAAAACTGCTAGTGAATTCATCGGTTTTCTACGAGATCTTCGAAGTAATTTTAGTCGCTCAGTATACCAGTAAAACATTATTGAAATCCATACCTACATTTATGGCTTATCATTATCCTCATATCGATTTGAAAAAATGGTGATCACTTTGCTGTCGTCGCAGTTCATTAATTTCTGACGCATGCACAAATGGAGTATACCATTTAATAATAAGCAATTAGTTGCATTATCCTATCAAATAAATGCAGAAGAATTGTTTTTAGTCCTGTTTTTAATTGTACTATTGCATCCAAAGAAATAAGAGACAACTAATTTGCTACACGACGTCTTATAACTATGATGGTAAGAATAAAATAGCAATTGTAATTTCCACAGTGTTTTTAAGGAAAATCCACTATGGTTTCAACACTTACTGTCATTATCACAATGAATTATAATGATAGATGATATATCATTAATATAATATAATAAATTATGATATATTGCAGATAATTGTATGCTAACGACATAAAGTGTCTAAAACATGGTTGGCTTCCATTGAAAACAGTGTGGAAATTACTATTGTTTTATTTATACTTACCATCATGGATAAAGATCATTTCCACAAAGTTTTTTTTTCACATTTTAGGCCTGAAACTCATTCAAACCACTAATAATTTTCATCCTAAGGAAAAATCAATGGAAACGATGATGAGGTGATACAAAATTTAATTACTTGTTTGATAGCATATTTTGCTGTCTCCACGAGTATTTAACCCTAAAAAATGCTTAACAGATGTTTTTATTGACCTTACAATTAGCAATATCAGTCAACTGGTAGAGCAGCGAGTCTCGGGTTTTTTAAATTTAAAACACAACCGTTCACACTCAAAATCGAATGAGAATCTCCTGTTTAATCTGCGTCCAATTAAATCAAAGCTTTCTTGAAAAAAGTTAAAACTCTTGGCAGCAGCCCAAATTAGGGAACTTTTGACAGGGAAAGGGAAAGTGACTTCTCATCCGAAATTTTCAAATTTCCTCGGGGATTCATTTTCATATTTTCTTCCTAGCTGACATATGACGTGGATAGACGCACTGAAGGTCTGTACTTAAATGAATTTCAAATTTGAAAACTCAAAGATATCAGTAAATGCCTAATTTTTGGAGAAAATTTTCACTTTTTAAAATCTGAAATTGATGCTAACTGAATAAGTAATGCTAAATTCGGTTTGATGAAAAATTCAGTGTTGCCCTGGTGAGTGTTGTAAATTTTGATTAAAGTGTGTCTCTAGTAATTGATTTACTCAGGATGAATGCTTTTTTGAGCTTTGCTCCGCCGTTGGTATCACGATAAATCATTTCGTTGGCAGCATCAACGTTCAACAAGGAGATCCTAGAATGTGGGGCACAGCTGGCGTGGACATTCCTGTCAAGCTCCGCGTATTTTTAACGTCTTCCATATAGGTTAGGCTGCGGCCAGGGTGCAAAAGGCAACTTCAAATGATGGTTCAATTATAGGAAATTTACCGATCCGAGGGAGCTTTAGGATGAACTGAGAGCATATTACCCATCACTGTTATATCGTGTAGCTCTATGGCAGCTCCATATTTCAGGTACAGTTTTTCGATGGCACAAAATATACTATGGTTCACCATATATCGTGATTCGGTAGAAAAGTGTTTTGAATCACATTTTTATTTGTCTCCATTAACCTATTCTTCACACAATCATATCTTTTCAGAATTTGAATTCTGAAAACATCCATCTCATAATTTGTATCCCAAATTATAGCATTGGCAGTAACTTGGTGGAATTTCTTCATAATGAAATGAATGGAACCTCATGATGTCGCGCAGCGATGAATTCCGGGTCGTAAGAAAGTAATAAATCTTTTGTGGAAAACAAAGTAATTCATCACTTCATTGTATTCGAAAGCATAAAATATGGTAAAGTTTTGAAAGATGAAACCCTCTAGTTTTAATATACATATTTGGTTTTGCTAAGAGCTCATGGCACACAGGAAATTCTAACTATCGCCGAATGCGTCGCTGTCATAGGATATTTATATCCTATCAAAAAAATCATTTTCCCAATTTCTGTTAAACCCTTTTTTTTACAGTCAGTTTAGTCTAAAATTAAGTTTATTCAAAACTTTGATCTTTCGTGCTCAACGACGCTCTTCTATTTATGTAAGGTCTATGCACTTTCTTATCATTTGCACCGCGATGTTCGACTTCTGCCTACTCTCGACTATGCCCCTCACCAGATCCAGTAACTTAATTACATCTCCAAACAAATCTCTGTCTGTACACGAATCGAATGGATCTTAAATAAATGAAAGAGGAAACAAATGTTTGCCTGTATTTGTTTATTAGTATATTATAGATGTTTCTATCAGTATATCTGAATTCGTATTTGAATTTCTTTGTTAACTTTTTTTCAATGGAAAACGTTTCTCTCTCAACCTCCACCATACCAAAATTTTCTCTTGTTTTCCATTCATTTTATGATCTCCGGCACCAAATATTTTCTCGTCGTTCTTCTGAGAGTTAATTTTTGGATAGCTTATTTGAGTATTATCTTCTCTTCAGCATTTGTTGACTTTGCCGTACAAGAGTTCAGATTAATGACTCGCACACACCATGCCTTGCGCATATTTGGACACTGGGAGACCAAATGCCATAGTCTCACAATAAACGTTTTTGCTCACTTTCCACAGAATTTTATTAACCAAGTAAGGTTTCGACTTGATCTATTTCAATTTCTAGGTGTCAAGGTGACATGACCTATGTTTAACTGCAGCATTTCTGGATCGAACCCTCTAAAATTGCATTCGATTTATTTAAACGTTATATTAATCTTCACTTCATTTTCACTTCATTTACGGAAACAGGTGGCAAGGTCTCCAATGGCACTACAGCCCTAGTTGAGCCTTAGCCTCGTCAATTTTCCGTCTCCATCCATCTCCGTCTCTTGACTGTTCTCTCCAATTCCTGATCCTTAGTAGGTTTCTTGCATCCTTGCTTATAATATCTTATTCCAAGTTCCAAAAATCATATCCATCCGTTTGCTTGGTCTATATCTGTTAAATCGTTCCAGTTTCCGAGGCTTCAATTGACGTTTCGAAACAATGATTTTTTCCGGGGTTTGGTTTTCAGCCTTACGCCAAACCCCCTTTTCGGAGGACCAATTCTCCCTTCCTCGTCAGCCCTGGCTCTGCCTCCCACTGGGGTTGGTTACCCAATCTTAGTCAGGGTTACTCAGGTTACCGGGGTCCGCCACGTGGAGGTGAGGATAGGGATAGGGTAGGAGAGGCTAAGCGACGCTATCTGAAATCAGCATCGTGTGGTTCGCGTGCACTACCCCGTGTGGACCCCGGAATCTGTACTCCATTTTCAAAAAAATATCGCCTAATACGCTATTTATCAAGGCCGCCTTGATAATGGCACTAGGTGCTGAAACCATGGTCGGCAAAGATTAAAAATGCTGTGTGGAAAGTTACAATTGTTTTTCATTTTGAAATGGATCTTTTATTTATCTATATTATATTATATTAGTGCCATTATCAAGGCGGCCTTAATAATGGCACTGGTGCTGAAAGCATGGTAGAAATGGAGCGGGAATTTATTAGGTACACGCCGTTTACATACTTCTATGTACACTCTCGTCCCATATTTCTTAATTTTTCTGCTACCCCTTTCTTTCCCTCTTCAAGGCTGGTGTTCTAAAACTCCCTAATACACCGCCGCCGAAACCGCTGGCATTACGCCTCGCGGTGTACTATGTAAATACATATGTAAATGTACCAAAATTTTGTACAGTGCTTCATTATTATTACGATTTTCATTTCGATTACAATCAGCTTAACTCTTTGCTGTCGATGTTACAAAGCCATTGCTGAAATTGCAGTCGGAATTTAAAATTCAGGACAGGGAAATACGGTGCTCGAATTATTCCGATTATACGTCCTCGACCTCCCTTGAGCGTACTATTTTTGTCCTCGCTCGTTCCTGTTCTCGCCTCGAGAGTCCGTCGTCCGTGGGTGTTGACATTCCGATATTTGCGCTCTTATCTCGTTCGCTTGGTCATCCAGGCTCCCTCTCTTGCCTTCAGTCATTACGACGTGAAAATATTCAGCGACGGGGTTGAAAAGTTTTTTGGGCACAAAAGGAAAGCGAAGGCCTCAGGGTTGACAGTAAAAGGAGGAGTGGAGGGAACGAGTGGGGGGGAAAGAGATGAATACGGGTGTCACGATATTGCGATTTCAGAATCATGTCTCGATATTGATATCGTATATTATTATTGCAATAGTTTATAGTATATAGTTTATTAATTTTATTATTAGGATAGTTTATTATTAGTTTTTAGTATAGTATAGTTTATTATTACGATAGTTTATAGTATATTATTGGTATCGTATATTATTATTATTATAGCAAGAGACACGATATATCGATTATTATCCGGTATCGATTCTAGCATGATATTGCTCACTACATCGAAATAGCGTCTGTTTAAATATCATGATTCATACGTGGCATGTATTGGAGAATAACATGGTAAATGACTTTCTTCGTCAACGTTTATGATGGAAAATACATTTGTTTATTGTTTACTGTGCCCAATTGCCTGAATTAATTCACCAAATGAATTGGAATCCAAAACATGGGGCGCAACAGGCATTGAAGTGCAACTTTAGACTTCCAATGTTGGTTG
The DNA here is from genome assembly GCA_963169105.1 of Ceriagrion tenellum. Classification (NCBI taxonomy): domain Eukaryota; kingdom Metazoa; phylum Arthropoda; class Insecta; order Odonata; family Coenagrionidae; genus Ceriagrion; species Ceriagrion tenellum. The sequence continues at coordinate 38,821,257 of OY720633.1, read as the reverse complement.
CATGTTTTTCGCGTTCATATAAGGAATATAAGTATTTCATAAAAATATCGCGTCTACTGCATTATTTTTCATGTCATCATCACGTCTAATGATTGACACAGATGATACTGCATTTACCTTGTCCGACTCGATAAATTTTTCAATAATATAATTTGTAACTGTAACATTTCTTGATCGACTCATCGAAAATTAGCTCAGGCATTTTGAATTCAATTCGTTTGAATATTATATTAAAATATTTTTTGCATCACTTCATTTAACGTATGCAGGTTGGATTTCCCACAATAATTAGATATGATATCACAGAAAGAAACAGCACAGTCCGTTATTGCAGAGTGAGATATCATAAATATTAAGCTTTTCAGTCGTTATCAATAAAAATTATGAAGAAGTATCGCACCCAAATTATTTTTGTATTGTATTCAAAATTATTTCACATCCCTTTTCACATCGTGTCCACGACGAGTATGGTATTTCATAAAGATTGTATTTTTCGGTCGTATAATGAGAAAATGGAAAATACCTATTCCATTTTAGTTATTTTAGCATTGCATCTAAACGTCGCTTACATAACGATAGGCTTTGTTTCAACGAAAAATTTGAGTCACCGTACATGTGGTATTTTTCAGTTGTTAATATAAAATGGCGAAGACCTGTCGCGTTCAAGTTTATTCATCTTATTCAAACTTCTCTCGTATCTCTTGCCATATCGTGTCCATGGCAGATATCGGTAACATATCGCATCGCATAGCCAGTTGAGTCGATGAAATACTAGTAAATCTCATAAATATCGAAGTCCTCGTTGAATGCATCAAAATATCTCGCGGGCCTAGCTGGTAGTGTAGTGGGGAATGTGGAGAGGCAGGAGAGGGTTGAAGAGGAGAGGTTGGGTTTGGTCACTCCGGGCACGGTGATGAACGACCGGGATTTCCCGGGAAATGATGGGTCGGGAGGATAGGCACCCAACACATCTCCCCTGCTCCCTTCCCCCCAACATCCCCACGGTCGGCGGTCGTAGCTTGGAGAGCGAGGGAGGAGAGAGGTTTATGCACAAGGCGGGTGAAGAGTGGGGAGCCCGTGCGCTGCCGACAGAGCCCGTGGCGACCCCTCGTGGGGAAAAGTTTTAACCGTAGGATGAGAGGGAAATATTACCGCACATTAATTAGACGAATGAATCCGTTGAAAAATGCGTCTCTCCTTTGTTGGCGCACTCGGCTAACGGAAGGGACCTCGTTTCTCACCGCGATCATGCCTTAATTTCGGATCAAGTTACGATTCGCCGGTGTTCCGGGAGTGCTCGCATCCCCACCGGATTCAGGCTCGAGGACCCACGGCTAGGACCGCCATTTATGCTAATCAACGGATAAATGCCTCGCTTTCGTGCCGGATGCCCATGTTTTTACGCAAGTTATTAAAAAACTTCCCTAAAATATTCTCCTACAAGGCCTTCGAGAATGGCAATAAAAAAACATAAAAGTCAAAAACTCACGAAATCTAGAATAAATTTCCGCTATGTACTTTGCACTTTACACAATCTTCTGTTCTAGCCGACCATGGCTCATGTATATATTTTATTTCATTATCATGATTGCCCTACATAATACTATCTCTTTGGTGGTGACATTATAGACGTTGGAACCATGGTCAGCTAGAATATAAAAGTGTAGGATGTACAATACTTTTTTACCACGGTACACACCATTCACACTATAGTTATCCGGATATTCATTGCCGGCGTTATATAGAAACACCCAACACAAGCTAAGCCTATTGTTTTCATAGATAAATCGATTTTGATGTAGATGTCCGTGCATCATCCGGTAGAGATTATCGGTAGCAAATATTAGAGTTTACCTCCGCCTATCTTTGCATTCTTGAAACGATTTCGATGAGTGAAAAATTCCACAGAGGAAATTGAACGAGAGTCAAACCCGAATCCCTCGATATCACACGAACTCCCTCATACAGTCAAGCAGTAGAGGCTTTCTTTTCTCTCTATTTAATATTTGCAGGCTTTAGAGGAGCAACTTTTACTGGATTTCTGAAAATATGGTTTAACAGAAACAGCCCAAAACGTGCGCTTTACGACGTAGTCCGCAAGGTTTAATCTAAACATGACAAAGACGAATGACTTTTCCTCTCTAGAATTCCGCTCTTAGGTGTACGGGTAGCTTTGTAAACACAATATCGTGTCTACTCCCGGTATTCTTATTATTCGCCGAAAGAGCGAACACCTCATCCCACAATTATATTACCAAAAGACAGCCTTTACTGCAGAGTGTTGCCGAAAAAAATATTTTGAATAAAGCCATCCAATTTTATTTTAGGAGGTAAGATCATATGCCAGCATTTGTCATTGTAATTTTTCTATTTTTCTATTATTGTCACCATATTTAAAACTCTACAGCACGATCCAAATTTCTAATATCTGTTTATGGCAGAAGTATAAGAATCTATTGCTTGATTAATTCGTGTATAGTAACTCAACACATGTTTGAGATTCAATGAAAACAACAACCAGATTCATATGTTTGAAATTTAAAAGGACAGGTTTTCAAAAAAAGCATTGGATTTATTTTTTCCGTCGTCTCAGATTTTATGTCGTTGTTTACTTGTCTTGGATGAACGGCGCGTGGCTGCTAGGCCCACATCTGTGAAACATTATTTGAGCATGGCATCTGGAGGTCACATGAACTTAGGCCAAGTTTAAAAATTCTGCTTGGATAAACGTAATACATCCTATTTGCACCAAAAACGCCAGCAGTGATGGAACCCTTCAAACATATTTTTTTCGCGAGCATTTTCCTTCCTTCCATGTTTTGGATAGTTTTTTAGATTTCTACTTTCACCTCCTTAACCCCATTTCAAATTTAATTCTGCTTTCCTCTGATGCGAAAAAATAGGCACTACGTCAAGCCATGGCAACGGGGAATATTTTGGTAAGCGACGAAGTGGTTTCAGAATGAGGAAATGTAAGTTTATAATCCTGAAGTTGTGAAAGGGCACTCGCAGGAGATGGTCCATTGACGTCGCTCCTCCGTGATTGACCCAGTTTCCACACTCCATACCTGCCTCTCAGATCTAATGCTTCGGCTGAGTTGATAATCACTTTACCCAGCGAGAGCTGATGACACCATTCATCCTTCCCACTCGTCTTTCGAGGATCTATTTACTTGAAATCCAATGTTTCTTCAGACACCTGCGCCCCCCCCCCTGCTTGTGAAAGGCTTTCTTTAATTGAAATGTGAAAATTGAAGGGAAATAATTTTTTTCATTTGTCTCAGTCAGAATTTAGCAATTACAAACGACCATTGTCACTACACTGTCACATAATTCTACAATTAGCCGTTCTACCGAAGGCAAAATCTCACCAGTTCTAAATTTAATTTTTGCCACTACAATGCAACTTTTAACATTTAATCTTAAACAATTGATACTTAACACTTTTGTCTTACCATTCAGGTTAGTTAGTATATTTTTCGGAAAATCATGTGTTATTCTCTGACGTCTCTTTCACACTTTCCAGCCATGCGGATATTGAACTTAGAATGAGAAAACATTGAGGGTAACAGATACTTTTTAATAAATTTAAAGAGATGAGTCATAGATGCCAAATTCATGAGTAGTGACAAGGTCTTAGCCTATCCCATAACGTTGTACATAGCTCGATAGCTCAAATAGCTCATAACTCAAAATTATCTTATGATTGACTGAAAATCTGTGCTTCTAAATCTATCTCTAAATCTAAAGTCTTCTAAATCTATCTCTAAATTTAGGTATTGATCTAGAAAAAATAACATATGCGCAGCTCTTGGGTTACACTCCGGGTGAGGCCCTCGCAGATTCTAGAACCACTCGACGTTTCGATGTATGACGAAGCGACTAATCCGGAAGCTAGGGACGACCTTACAAGGTATAAAATCCTAAAGCTGATAATCCATTCTATTTACCGGAAAACCTGCAGTCATACTTAGGTAATATAATGATTTTTGAATTACCAATTGGAAACTACACTTGTAAATTTAATTATTCAGTAAGCGCTTTGAAGCAATAGTTCAATTAAATTACCAATGAGAATAATAAGGGAGAGGACAAATTATGTTGTCATACTTTTAAAAATTCATTCACCATCAAATTAATTCTGGATTGGATTGGATATTGGGGAGGTGACCGACGGCTAAGGTCATTTGCGCCATAGGGGATAGTCAAGGGAGGAAGGGTGGATAGAAACCCGGCGTCGGCATTAGCCTGCTCTTAACGAAAGGTGCCAAGGGGACCACGGTTTAACGTCTCATCCGACAGACGGAGTACTCTACTTGAAGTGCCCTCCACAATGAAGTTTTAATGGGGTAAGAGGCTTTTTTTAGCACTTATTTCAATTCACTTCCGGTCCCTGGTACAGATTTTGTGCTACATATAAACATATTTGTCGACCAGTACTCTGCTTAGCATGTTATTCTGGAGCAGAGAGTGACTGATAATTAATGGAAGAGGCATGGGACAAAATGTTTGCGGTAATATTTGGGATTAAAAGAAATTTTAAAAGTTAAAGATGTATTTTCACCATGTGTCTTGGAAAACCCGCACCGTTTTGAAGCAATAAACAGCGATCAACCTTAGGGGAATAGGAATGAGAATCGGTTTTTTATTTTATGTAATTTCGTGGGATATGTCATGTAATAGTATCATTTATGACTACTTCATTTAAATCTACATGGAGTCGTAGGAATTTAAAACCTCGAAGGTGAAACCAAAGAGTAACCCGTTGTTCCGCGAAAGAAAATGGGTCTTTCCAAATAATTTATATCCCTGTTATTCTTTTGTAATTCACGAACAATAAATTAAATCGTCCCACTCGCGCCTCTAAAATGAAAGGGCGAAATTACTGCCGCAGGGCTGGAATATTAGGTGCAAAGAGTGGTTCTCGGCCCATTTTGAATCAATTCGGCATAAAAACCCTCACGAATTTGTGAGGACAGGGAGTTAGCAGTTTTGTGTAATAAGGGAAGAGGTGGTTCGAATGAACGGCGAGTGTTTGTAGTGATTGAGTGCGTATTTGTGAAGGGGAAGGAAGGAATGGGAATGGAAACGTGAGGGGAGATGGGAATCGAATGAGCGTGAATTTGAAATCCGACCGTTTCATGAAGGATCGTAGCGTGGGCGACAGTCGCCTCTGGGTGTGATGGGTGCCGGCGTGGGTGGTTGAATGATGGCGCGGCAGAGAGGAAAGGAATAAGGAAAGAGTTGAACTGAGCCATGTTACGACGCGTCGATTGAAATCAGCTATATGCTATATATATAACCTAGTTCGTTGCTCATCTGTATATTTCCCTGCGAATCGCTTCAAAATTATGTGGCGGGTGGTGTTAGGACAAAGACTATGGAAAGGGGAGAAGGGAAAAAGGAAGGGGGAGAGGATAGGGGCGATTTGTGTGATAATCTTTGAGTGTGGGTTAAAATTTGTGAGGGGGTCTTATGTTAGTGCTCCGCTGATTTTGTTACAATGACTAAAGGTGCATGTAAATAAGGAATTTTTGCACCATTCAGATAGACAGTTTATCTCTCTTATTTTGTCACTCCTATCAATTTTAGAGATGAGAAGTGGTGGGGAGAGAATTTAAGGTGGGAGCCCCAAGACACTCAGACTAGAGAAATTAAGAACTGGTGTTTTTCAGAGCAACACTGAGAGTATTATCATGACGCCTCACCTTATCTCTAGGTCTGAAAGAAGCGATAAATAAGAGAGGTAGGTACACTGCCGAACAAATAGGTAAAAAACTCGTTCTTTCCGCGCACAATAAGCGACCGCAATAAACTCTGAGCTCCACTAAATACATTCCCATTACATAAATCAACATTTCTCTTCCCTTAATCTCATCCCTTACATCTTTACACGGCTGGCGACCTAACACACCTTGCCATACGTCCATGCGATGGCTCACAGGATATTATGTAGATGAGGATATAGAGATATAGCGCGGGGTCTAAAATTATCCTACGCATCACACTGGAGCTCGTCTAATCGGTGTTTTTCAAGTAATCTAAGCTTAGCTTGTAGCCTTCGGGTTCCGAACTTTTTCCTTCCATCAGTTTTGCGAAGCTTTCAGTTGGCTTGTAACAGTTATTTACCAAACGTGCTGCTTTCCTTAGTATTTATTTTCTATTTGGATTACATATTTCTGTTTCAAGTTCCAATTGCTCACGGCATTTTCTAGAAGAGGCCTTACCTGAGCAAAGAAGAATATCTCCTTCAACTTTCTATGTAACAATTTTCCTACATTGTTATCCTTGATTCTTTAATGAAAATCGGCGAGTATTTTGAACGCGTTTCCATCGCTTTGTCTGATTTTGATCATTCGGGTTGTCACCTTTATCTCATTTCGATGCCATTCAATGCATATTCCTTCGTTCACAGTAATAGAATGCAGTATAACTTGAATAGGTTGGATGCAAGTGTCTAGGGCACCGGTATACAGTTTTCCGGACTTGGGTTTGAATCCCGATATTGACAAACAATTATCTACGGAATCCCAGGAATTGGATGGAACGCAAAGTTGTTTTCCCCTTGACGTCTTTCGTAAAGGGTTTGCTAATCTTAAAGATTTGAGAAATAGACTGCAAAACAGACGTATTTAGAATTTCATTTTTTCCACGAATGTATTGTGACTTGAAAGTCTTTGAAACTTTTAACCGAGTTTGTGCATAAATAATGTAGCTCGTTAGTTGATTTTCACTACAGTGCATGCTTTGTAAACTTCTACGAAAGAATACCAGAACATACAGCATGTTTTATGTAAAACTCTTGTATCCCTAAGGATTTATGCATTTACAAAACACGTTAATAGGTATAGTTTCCACGCCATTAATATCATACTTCTAGAATTGTGTATGAGGTAAAATTTCCTGCCATGTATTTTCATCTATTGACAACTGTATTTATTTTCAATGTATCATTTCCTTTAGTAAAGTATATTGAGGAACATGTTGAAGACAGTTCGCCACCTACAAAAACCTCATGAGATATCTTTCAGGGTATTATAAGATGAAGACGTCGACACCGAGTATTCTTCCATTCTTCCTTTATTCGCCCAACAATCATTTCCCTATCAAATTCCATATTTTCACGAATGTTGCAAATGATTTCAGTTGTGTATTGCGTCTTTTGAAAAACAAACGATAAATACTGTGCAGCGTGTATTTTATAGTATTATACCAATACACAGTCTAATGTCAGTTGAGCTAACCACGAATCTCACTGCTAAATTCACAAATGACTTGCAACGGATGTGGATATGTACTGAAAAGAGATGCAACTCACCCTGAAAAACATCATTTGACTTTCCCGGGACTCGAAACTTGATTTCCAAATTGCATTTTGTAATGAAATTGGCTGTAATAGTTAGTCGTTTGATACGACAACGTAGGATTAATTCATTGCAAGAATAATTAATTAAGCACGACAACGTCTCCTGTGCAACACTGTGGACCACAAACGTAAACAACTAGTTCGGATTAACCCACGCTGAACGTTGTCTTGTACCCGAACAGTACTCGATCGGTAACTGGAAGATCCAGGTCACATTTCCGGTTAATGAAAACGATATCTTATTGGGGAATAACCTCCCTTGGGTATACTTCAAGAAGTTTAAATAGAAATGAAGAAACCATGGCCATACACGCTTATGTGGAAAGGTAAAACCAGATAAGGGGTTCCTAGCAAGATTTTAGGATGCTTTTTTCCGGGTAAACGTGGATTCTTTAATATCATAGAGACAAATTGCATTGCGCAAAAGCGTAGTCCTTCAGCACAAATCCGATCGTTTCTTGTGGATTTCAACGGACGTTTTTCGAAAATCAAACGCGGACACTGGGAAAATAGGTCAGAATACGCCAAAAAAACATAGATCGTGCCGACTGCAGTGGCGGCATTGTCTTTGAGAATCAGGTGGAATGTCGTCTCCACCTTTTTCTAACCTCTTTGGCTTACACAAGCAAACATGGCTGCGGAATATGCCATGGAATGCAATACTATGCGACTGAGTGTGAAACACACGGGGCAATCCGTTGTGAGACGTGATGCGATTCGGAGTTCATAACGTAAGTGGAATCCTTTAGAGATGCACTTGTATTTCCTGGACTCGATGATCATCATCATTGGTCGTTCAATCTCAAGATTGGTTGTCTGAAACCTTCCATTCTTCTCTATATAATGCTACATCTACATATTACCCTGCATAAAGCCACGTTAAGAGTGTGCTATTTCCTGATGGTTCTTCTCATGTTCTCTTCTCTTTATGTGGCAAACGTATTCCACCCTGTGCCTTCCTCTTGCGAGTTTTCCCTCAAGAACTGTAACTCTGGACTCAATATTGAAATACAAACATCGCGCATCCTTCAGGGGGTTGGATGGATGGAATTTGAGTCGGGTTGAATCTCCAGTGCTTGGGGAACTCTGGGCGTGGAGACGAGTGGGTGTGGAGGGAGTGGAGGAATGGGAGAAGGGGGATGGGTCCCTCGTCATCGCGAGCACACGCTCACTCTCCCCAAACACATTCGCCGGCCTCGTTTATGAGTTTCTTCCAATTAGCGCCCGATCGATTCCCCCCCCACCTCTTCCCCCCGATTCCCCCCTTTCACGCCCAAGCAGTGAGCTCGCGAGGAGAGAGAGAGAGAGAGAGAGAGAGAGGGATAGTTGCAAATGAATCCGGACGACGCCGAGGGACCCTGGAGGGTGGGCGTGGGCGTTTGGTCCATTGACAAAGGGAATGGGATGCTGGAGCGGCGAAGGAGGGAAGCCAAGAGGAAGGAGTAACTGAGAGAGATGGGAGGGATAAACGGATGGGAACACTGAATGCCGTCGAGTTTGCTGATGATTGTATAATGCGGATCCAACGGGACTGAAAATTAATATTCCCCCTGCCCGCTTATCAATTTAATCGACGAACTTGGGTAGAGTGCCGTGAAGAAGCATCATCAAAGCTTAGTGACAGAACACACAAACTGATTTGTCGATGGTGCGAAGACAATGAGCAAACCTCGGAATCCTATCCTTGCTATGCGGTAACCTAGCAATTGCTAAGACTCGAAAACCCTACCCACTCAACCATCTTACAACTACAGGATAAGAGCGATTTAATAAATGGACACATTCTGGCATTTTACACGGCCGAATATCTCTTTGGGGTGAATATTTCGTCCTAGGGCAGAACGAACCAGTATTTTCGAGTGACATGGAACCATGACCAGAAAAATCCACTTACACTTTCCTTCAGGTCATATGTAAGTGGAATGTTGTTAACAAATGTACTATTAAAGTATCATATTCCTGACCTTATTCCTTTCTTTAATTGCCTGATACTGTGTTTAAAATGGGAGCAAAGTATCTACAGGCACCGAGGATTGAAAGGGATTGCCAATAAATGGACCGGTTTCCTGAATCCGTGAAGTTCCAGATTATCATGCCTAATTTAAACGTGAGCTCCAAACTGATATTACCTACTGCTCTTTACTTCCATAAGAAATGCATATGATAATAAATTAGTTTCTCACATAAGTAACTGTAACGTGAACGAATATATCTTAACAATATTGAGTATATTAAATTGACGAGTGGCATTTTGTATACCTTTCCTCAGTAATACTAGAGCTCAAAATATTACAGTATTATCTATTTTCTTCTCAAGATATGTAATTCCCTTTATTCTTAAATGGCATAAATAGATTCAATGGTAGAGGAAGAGAGAAATAGTGAGATACAAAAGAGAGAGTGAGACATATAGTGGGAGAGATATTAAAGATAACGATTAGGTGCGGGTTATTATGATTAACCACCAGGAAACTGAAAATAAATATTTTATTCCTTTTTGATCTGAAAATGAATGGATATAAACTAAGGAATCAGAGCTTTTTAATTTGAAATTGTCTTGTACCTAAAGCTAATACCGCTCGTTTCTGCACTTTTTTCAGACTTCACTTCTATTAATACGCGATAGGGCGTTTTATTAATACCAAGCTCATTCATATGAGATTTGCAGCCTAAATTATTTGACGCTGCTACGCTGAGAGATTTAATGAAAAAAAGGTTGACTATTTAACATTCAGTTTACTTCGGCTACGTGTTGCTAGCTTGTATTAACAGTGAATATAAATTACTCTTGCTTGCAAACCAATTCAACGTGAGCTACCTAATTCGAGAACGGCATGAAAAATTCTGGATAATTCATGATGAGTGGTTTGCAATGGATAGCTATGCCTGCTAAGAATTAGGACGTTTTCATTGTTAGAGCAAGATTAAGTTTAATATGCAAGAATCTTTGTTTAGGTCTTCATAAAAACGTTTAAACAATGTCTTGGTTATTCCTGTGGATCTATTGATATTTCCTCGAGGCAGCACGTAGACATAAATGTTTTCACAAAATTGTCGTAGTTGAGTAGGTATATTTAAAGTGTATTTTTGGAGATATTTGAAATTCAGCCTTTAACCTACGCATTGAATAACCTCCAAAAATATCATCCATGGGCTGGATTAATGTCAAGGATAAAGCCAGTACACAGATATATAAGGACTTTGTGACAATGGAAAATACTTCAGTTCAATCAACATATTCGGAATTCGAGAGTAATCAATCAAGGATAATTCGTCGTATCTCACTGATTAATTTTTGACGTTAAACTGTCAAAGGAAGGATGAGTGCTAATATTTATTGGATTGAAGTGCATTTTACTCGACTCTTAGTTCTTTCTGTTATTTTTCGTCCTTTCTTGTTCCTAGAAAACGACGGATGTCATAAGAACATCCCGAGGTATAAAAGATGTACAAAAAGTAATTTACAGCGCCTATTAACATATGAAGCGATTTAACAATATGTATCATCTTTTCATATGAAATTATAATCATTTTTATTGAACCCCCATGAAATACGCCAGCAAGATTATTGATGGCAATGTCTCAAAATTTACTTGAATATACTTATTCTTGACATTATATTTAAAGTGAATGCTCCGAAAAAGTCTAAATACTCAATCAGCGAACTAGTTTTATTGTTATAAATATATTCTATCGCCCAGTATTCGGAATTAAAGAACTTGTGATTAGCTTAATCGGTGATGAAGTATTTTTTAAGGTAGGCACGTTTGGCATAGGCTTGATTCTTGTGGCTCAGAAATAGATTAATCGTAGCATTTCAAGCTACCTTAATCTTTACCCCTACTTTAGTTTTCTGTCAGTAGCCGGACTCTACTGTAAAGGTATCCCAGTGAGTCTACATTGTATTTTTGTGACATTTGATCTCCTATTACTCACTTAAGTTATGCATCATTTCTCCTTAATGAGCTATATAATTTTCACTTGAAAAGAATTTAACCATTATTTCTGCTTGCTTCACAACCCATTAATTATCACAGGCGTGACCCGTTTGCCCCATAGTATTCTACGTTTTATGGGAAGAGAGTAATACATTTTAGGTTATTGGGGTCTTTAAGATTAAGAAGCTATGTGCAATTCCTACCACGTCTGTTGATTCTCTTAAGTTATAGCAAAATCTTTACCGTGTAGGGAAAAAGAATTTCTGACAATTTTTCACTAATCAGCTCATTATCATAAAAGTACGCCTAACGTGGCTGAAACATGACTAATACATTTTTTAAGCAGAATTTTATAATATCGGCAAAAGATTTAAAATTTAAGTCAATCCATTTATAACGACCAAATTTTTCATTTTATTGCTTGTTTTAAAGTATGTCGGGAAAACATACCTCATTTAGATGAAATGGAGCTTCATCTAAACGTTTTAACTTTTTTAACAGTGCCAGTTTTCAAGTACCAGTTAGTCACCCGGGCTTACGCTATCAGTCAGCACTCGTGGGCATAAAATCATTATATTTTATGCACAGGTAGGAAGCTAAGTTGACAAATGGAATTGATATAAAATGAATGAAATTAATAGAATCCATTTATGCAATAGAGCCTAATTGCCGTCAAACTCATCTCATTCTCACATACCTGCGCATTAATTCATTGTTAGCCACTCAACATGGGTAACGGTTGACTTAATAGGGTTAATACCCATATTCTCAATAGACATTTCATCACCAGAATACCTGTTGCCCACGGCTATGGGTTACTAATAGAATTCACCTGTTCGTGCAGTCGTCCACCACCGCAATGACCGTAATATGAGAAAAATCAAGAGCAATGGGAATGAATGGGCGGCAGATTACAACGTTTTTATAACTGCTCACCCTCCCGCATGGATGATGCTGGAGTAAAGTTTGACACTTTGAGGGATAAGTGTAAACTGACGAGCTTTGTTCAAGTATAAAACTTAGAGAACCGTTCCACCCAAGGGGATCGGCTATGAGAACTGAGTCGGACCGACGGAAATTCATTTCGTCGACATTCTAGAGGGGGTTTAGGGATTAAATTTGGGATTAAGATGGATTGTAAAGGGACACATAAGTTGATACGGGAAGCTCTATCAATGGAGGGTTTGAGGGAAATGGAAGGTAGACCATGGATGAGATTGTGTATATAATTGCCTTAATAAAGTGTCCCTTCCCCTCCACCCAATAATGGGGACTGAGTACAAAACGGTCATGATTTTTCAAAATATTATCCTTAGCTGGGAATTGGAAGCCCAGATTATATACTCGCTAATGGATGCTTTCAGACTAATTCGGCTTTTGGGAGTCGAGACAAAATGAATGTAGGAGGATTTATGCCGTAACCATTATTGGCACATGTTGCAATTACGGTTAAATGACGTATACACTCCATTGTATTTGACTTCTCACCCTTGAAATAATGCGCACTGATTCTCAGTAGCTTTAAAAATCTGTCTTTTAGATCCCAAGATAAAGATTTTATCACTATCAGCTTATCAATGGGAGTAAAAGTATAATTTTTTTCCGAAATTGATAATCTAAAACTTTGATTTTATCTAGACATTGAATTTACATTTAGGTGTTACGAGCTCAAGGATTACTCAAGAAAATATTCAGCCATAATTTCTCAAAAGTTTTAATTCCGAAAGGGTAAGTCAGAATTAAGCTTTACAGATGGCACTATTCATGCCATTGAAATTGACGTCTCCCCGAGACCTGCAGCTTTGAGTACATGTGGATTTTTGATAGTGAGAATTCTGTCATCTATTCCTCTTCTGCGATATTTTAGTTGATAGAGAGCGTTTCATTTTGTACTTACTAAATAATCCAATATTCTAATTTTTTCATGGTACATCGTTACGTGATTGTTTCAATTTACTCAACTGAACACGAGTCAATATTTTTTCCCTATTCATTCAGCTTTTATACACCTACTTGTAAACACCCCACTACTGTTACCCTAATGCACTTGTCAGGGTAAAACTCAAGGATCAATAGTATTTTATTTCTTGCTTTCATGTGTAATCAAATGAAAAAATATTCCCTTAGTTCTTCAATTTTACTCTAAACAAAAATGTAAAATATTAAAATCAACGCCTTTCACGAGAATTAACTTTCTACTATACATGTTCTACATTTCATTTAATAGAAGGGTTTAACTAATTTAATTTAGAAGGATTTAATATGTTGCTCTAAAATCTTGTAGGTCATTGTATTTCCGAAATATTGGTGTTTATTGGTCGAAAAATGTCTTAAAATTTTGCCCGCATTTATAATTACAATACAATATCTCTTCAAAATTATTCTAATTCTTCATAGGCTTCATGCACATTATTTCTGTTCAAACGGGAAAAAAGTTACCTTTATTATTTACGGTCAATTTTCAGCCGAATTTGTAGGATCTTTTTTATTGTTTTGAAGTTAACTTGTGTATTCCTTTTTAAGTGTAAATCATGAATTTGAAATAAATTGAGAAAGAAATCAAAACATAAGGCAGTATGTAATAATTTGAACGCCCTGAAAAAACGTGCGTAGTGAAATTAATTATAATAAAGACAATGCATATTTTCGGGTTCTGAAACTTGGATACAAATACCACCTTATAGAAATACAAAATACAATAAGTTTGCTGGCCAATCAGGAAAATATGTCATAAGATATAATTTTTCTTTTCTATTCTCGAATGTATGAATAATATTTGATATTGTCAAGTGAATTTTATGGTGGCATTAGTTGGATTGGTTGACAATTAATATTTTGAGACTTATATTTCACGCATCATGAAATTATTTAGTATATTTAAAGTCTAGACGCGCAGATGATTGATGGATGTGAATAGAGGGAAAATTTAAAAATATCGATTGATCTAATTCGTGGCATAGTCGCTGTTCATTAGAGTAGATGGAAAACAGCTGAGGCGAAGCTGTATTGGATCACTTTGGAGTATTGAGGAAGATTGGAAAGAAAACCAACGTCGGCATTTGGCTACTCATGACGAATGGAGACAGGAATTAGAGTTTTACGCCCAACGTGACGGATATCCAAGTGTCACCCAGGTGGGGACTAGATTTCCACTGAAATATACCGGCCAGAATAGGCGCTCTGCATGAAAAGCCTTGCGTACGGCAGTTACTCGATCCCCTGTCTTTGTTTCCATTTTTATTTTAATCCAGTAAAACATTAGACTGATTTACCTGGAGGATCTTTTTTGCGTGATCCGCTCTGCCCAAAAGTTTCAGAATAACTAGGCACATCGGAAAAAGGATAACCTTCGTAAGATATTAGCCTTAAAACTTCCACCAAGGGGAAGACTAACTTGTCAAAGTAGTCAGAAAAAGTTCGTCGTTTCAACCTTTTCGAGTTTGGGAAGGTAGCATTACCTCCTTGATGTATTTTGTTAAGGAAGTATGGGGGGACGCTGAGAGGAAATGGGGGTCAATCTCATTTCTTGCAGGATATATGATGCTTTTCATCCTTGTGAAGGATCTGCAAAGCAATAAACTCTAAGGAATAATGACAGGGTATTACTTGGAAAGGAATTTCTTCCATAAAAAATGCAGTACATTTAGTCACTTGATTGTTTGTAGTTGAAAAAACATTAATACAGACGATATCTCGAAATTGTTAGCATATCTTTAGTGTTGTACATATTAGTGAAATGACGCCCCCTGAGAATTATTCGGGAGCGTTTTCTCAGAGTCAGCAGTCATAATTATGCTAAAGTATACCTTCGCCTTATAAGCGAACTTTTTTTCGAATAAATTCAACAGTCGATGTATGGTGGAATATCATCTTGTAGTGAAAAAAGACTGATATTGCGTGGTCGACTTTTTTGGCATCACCTCTTCAATAAAATAGACATTGCAATGTCAGTTTTCATTCATTAGTACTCACGTTAATTTGAATAGCATTTGGGACCCTGGTTAACAATATTTAACTATCAAAATTAATGGATTATAACGAAAAGCTTCGCGTTTCGTTAAAAACTGCTACTAGCGAACAAATAATAGGAGGGATTAATGTGGGAGCCCCTAGAGACTCGATGGCTACACGCTAGGCTAAGTTCGATTGAGAAATTCAAATCTGGTGTGTTTCAGAGCGACATAGAGTATAATCATATACGCCTCACTGCATCACTTGGTCTGGCAGACGCGATTACATAAGAGAGATACATTTCCGAACAGACAGGTACAAAAACTCGTTCTTTCCGCGCGCAATAAGCAACCACAATAAAAACTGAGCTCCACTCCTGAGATACACTCTCATAATACACGTCACCATTTCACCTCCCAAAACCTTATCCCTTACATCTTCACAAGGCTAGTGTCCTAACACCCTCTGCCACACACCCACACGACGGCTCGCAGGGTAGTATGTAGATGCAGATGAAGAAATGGGTATATTGCAATGCATGATGGCGATGATTTACCAATATTCATAACCTACCCCAGTGGGGGAAAGTTCATGCAAAAGATATGCAAAGAATATCCTTTAGTGCAGAGAATATTCTTCATGAACATCCAAAGTAGTATCAAAAAGCGCACTCTCCGAGAGCAAATAACATGCTCCTGCAGTAGTGCATAGGATGTTCATTGGATGTGCATCGTACGCTATTTTTGACCACATTCTGCAGGATGAAGGTGCGAAGATGCTTCATAGTCTGTGCATGGTGGTTTACCTTTATCCGACGTAATATTTCGGAAGTTCACGGAATGCGCACAATACCCTACCCAGTGGGGATTCACCGTAGAGAGTTGCCACACAACTAGGGCATTACCTTGGTTTCTCATTTTTAGGCAAAGCGAATATATAATGCAGGCAGATGATTACGTATCCTCAGATTACAAGCCCAAGTTTGCCATTTCAACTACTCAACTTTCACATTGTGTTTACTAACTTATGCTCCACTCTTGTACCCCTTTACACATTAAAATACATTGCTTCTGTATTAAAAAATTTAAAGACGGATAACTGTCATATATGTCGTCTCGTTTTCTACCTTAAATGTATGTTTGCTTCTTATTTTTAGACATTGGCATGGTCACTTATACCAAAGTCCTGCTGGAGATTTGGATCGTTCAAAGGATGTTCATTTTACATGCATTTTGGTCCACCTCCATCCGAGGCCGTGCATACTGCATAGGCATAGGCATGTAAAACGTTTAATTAATAAATCAGCCGTCGACTATAGTTTTTCGGCCAACATTTAATATTACTTCACATTCAGAACTTTTGAAAAAAAGAAACAGAGGCAATAGTACTCAGGCGTGCGTCACTTGCAATACGTAGACGTTTCGGAGGAAAACATGGAATAATCTTTGACCTCCACATCCATTTGGAGGCGTGCCCGTGCATTTCAGCACGTACGTCCAACATACACCAATCAAAGAATGTGCTAATACAATCGTCTTTGTCGTAGTCCCCTTAGTTAAGTCAGTGAATATGCCAACACTGTTCACGCTGTACATGCGTAAAGTTGGCGCAGCGAGGAACAACCTTTACAGGTCTTATGCACGTCTATTCTACATTAAGACAGCACTGCACAGACTTTGAATTACTTCAAACTTAATCCTGCATAAACTTTCCCCACTGGGACCACACTTTTAGAGGGCTTTATTGGTGACTTGAGGGGTATTATGTAGATGTAGATGAAATGAGCTGGTACCTCTGATAAAAGATTGGAGAACAAAAGTGCGAATTAATGAAATTCTAACCAATTAAGATATCTCCACTTATGAGATTTTCATCGGAGATACCTTCATTTCAATATTTTACCGTGAGTCCATTTTATTTACAATCATCTTCGGCATAAAGAATTTACTGTGGCTTTTATTGCGTCCAGTTTCATCTTGATAAATCACCACGTGGATTTTTGATGCCATGTCCAACTTTAAAAGACCGCTTAGTGAAATAATCGGTGAAAAGCACCAAAGCCTTGCTTAATTAAGGGATATCCGGCTCTATCTCATGGTCACATCTAAAAACATCAAATTTACAGTTTTGTAGCTGCCTTGAGATATATGGGGACATATTTTTAATGAAACCGTTAAGAACAACTTTTGTTTTTCTGTTCTATTGGAAAGAATAGTTAAGTTCTAAATTTATTGAAAACGGATATTAAGTGTGATTAAAAAATAGACTATATGTTTAAAAAAAATCGCTGGATTTCATTTCTGAGAAATGAAAATAGTGATAATTATTTTAAATTACACAGTTTTTTATTGAAGAACAAAAGTAGTCACCCCAGCCGCATTGCTGGCTGCTTAGATTGGAATCCAGCACAAGTATTTGATAAAAGTTGTATTTACACCAGAATTTTTCCGCTTTGAAACAACATTTCCATTAATTAATGAGGAAGGTACTGAGAGGTGATAGTGGAATAAGGACAATTCGTGGGCGAAGTGGTCTGCGAGACGAACCCCTTTCCAGTTCACAGATTAACTCCACTTGACAGCGCATTTTCTTGAATGATATAAATAGTAGAGTGTAATTTTATTACGTTAAGCGTGCATTCTACTACCTATTAAATTTTTAGTTTAGGTCGTATAAAAATGCATTAAGTATTTTCAAGAGCATTGTCTTGCAATCAATGGGTCCTACTCATAATTTTTCAACAATTAATGAATTGAATTCGATGCGTTAAAATATTCTCAGATCATTTTCGACACTTTTCAAAATTAACTTTTGTGTAATTATGTCCAAGACTCATTGATCATATAACTCTGCCTCTATGCCGTGTCTTTAACTGAAATTTCAATAAATTATCAAGATTCTAACTAAAACTTATTGATGCATTAAACGAAAATTTTAAATGATTTTTCCCAAAATTTATTACCTAATAGAAAACCTTAGACCATCCAGAAGAGTAGTTTAAGTATTTGGAATCGGACCACAAAGTCTGGGAAAAAATATGCAAACAGTAAAGGGTTAACACACTTGAACACAATGCGTTCGGCGGTGCAAATTATAGCAAGTACCTACAAATAAACACTGAGGACTCCCGCTGTTATTTCAAACGCGACGTCTCTCACACTCGGCCCTACAAGACGACCGCTTCGAGTTTAAACGCTCCTGACGCTCGGTCACGGGTCGAAACGACAGACGGAGGATCGCATTTCTACTACCGAGGGTGAGCGTCCAATTCTCCATCTTTCTCACCCTCTCACAGAATAGCGCTCGGAATCTGAACTGGCGGCACATGCGTCGTTGAAGCTCTCTCTCCCTATCTCCTTCTCTCTCCTAGACAAGAGGAGGTGACACACGGAGAACGACGCGACGGAGGAAGAAAAATTTCCGGCGTCGTATTGCAGCACTCGGGATTCGCAGGACCGACGTCCGTTTCAGGCGATGTTCTCTAAGAGTAGAAAAAGAGACAAGGTATATGTGCAATAAGGACAAAGAAAAGATGGTGCTGGAAAAAAAATATTAGGAAATGTAGTTTCAGCGAACCTTGCAATATGACATGGAAAAAATGGAAGTATTATGTTAGATTTTGCAGTAGAGTCTTAAAGCAATTGAAATGGTCCATATATGAAGGATTTATTTTTCACTTTACACGCGAATTGTTAAAAGAGGAATAACTATGGTGTTATTAGGATTAACCTAAAAGTCTAAATGAAAATAATTCACATAAACCACTAAATTATTTCAATCATTTATGGAAAAAATTGATCACGGTACCTACGTTAGATTGGATCTTTTTTGCTACAGATGAAAATATTTTTCTATTGTTAAGCGTGAAAACGGTCTTTCTTTTATTCTACCCATTTTTTAACCTCATTAAGGTGGATGATTCTCCGTAAAGTGCTTAAATGTAAAACACCGGAATAAAACCGACCCTGGGGCAAGAATTACTTGGGTATGTTGTAATCCGCAAGGCATAGGGAAAAGTAGATGGCAGTTTTCAACCAATCACTGGACTGATTGGCGTATAGTGTTGGGATGATATATACAATCGGTATTTCATAAATCCTGTTCTGATCAGTGGTGCAAAAATCGCCAAAGATATGAACTTCGGTTGATGGAATTGTTGCATTACCGGACTTAGTACATATGTAGATAAATACAAATTAAAATTAGAATTTTTAATTAAGGTTTTGGACAAATTTCCAGCGACTAGTATCAGAATAAATAAATCTTTGAAGGAAGGAAATGGTACGATATTAGATATTAAGCTGGCTTAGTGAGCGAGAAATCAAAGAAAGATTTTATGGACGAAGACGGATGAAAAACCGAACGAGTGCGTGAGAAAAATCTATTAGTCCAGTCCATGCTGGAAAAAAAACAGCAATAAATTCATCACACTACCTTTATGTATACCGACCATGGAATCTGCAAATAATGCCATTATAAATATATTAATGTATCCCAATTGAACTTTTTGTGCCATTACTTTGAAGCCTGTTTGAATCTTTTGAAGCGGCAGAAGGCTTAAATTTGTAATAATAATAATAATAATATGTAACTGTTCCTCTTATTATATTTGGTTGAATACATTAATACGCAGTGACACCAAAAATCTTCACCTATTCCCGTATTTGGAATAATTTAGCAATGATAAATTAATGCTTAGCCGTTACCATTCAGAGAAAGCTCGCACTTAAGGCATCTCGTATCAACCAAATCTCGTACAAATCCGTCATTTTTTTAAAGCACTCATAGAAAAGTGTGGCCTCCATGATTGTGGGGAGTGAAGAGGTATCCTTATTGTTTAGGATGACGAAAGAGGTGGGTTGTGTCATGAATTTCCTCCGGCTGGTGCATCATGGGAGAGGAGGCGTGACTATGGATGGAATACGGAATATCGGGAATATGGGAGCTGTGAGAGGTTCGCTCAAAGGACGTCGTTTGCAGACGACGTGTGTCGTCACCTCAGATACGCCCTTTTCGTCCCCTTCCCGTATTACCTTTGTGTTGCTGATGCCTGCGAGAAATTGAAGAAGAGGAAGAGAGGAGAAGGACAGGGTGAAGGAGAAAGCGATTCAGGTTGAGGATATAGCGGGATTGTCTGCTTCTCGGGGGCGAGGTGATAGGAATCAGGAATCGAGCTGAACTCTAGCACGGATTTCAGGGACGCATACTCGATGGCCTAGATGTATACAGGATTCCGGGCTCCTCCTCCCCCGAAGCGTATGGTGATGTGGAGAATTTGGGAGATAAATGTGCGATCAGGGGTCAGGTACCCTCTATACGTATTTCCTTTGGAAAAATTTCCTCTCCGTTCCAGAAAACGGGTCAGGTTGGCATCGATTGGCACTGAAGCTTCTGTGAATTAGCCGATCACGGATTACTTGTAGTAATTGGAGGAGCTGTCATTCAGTCGTGAACATCAGCGGTATGTAATACGAGGAAAATTATTGGTCACTCCAAAATTACCTTTATTATTCCGAAATTTATCTTCTGTTAAAAGAAATCCATTTTTAGGCTTGTTGAATATGACTTAACATATGATCTGTCCAATAGTCCTCGATCGATATCGATTGATATCGATCGAGGACTGATATTCGATCGATATCGATATGATAATGAAATCGATAAAATTAATGCAATTGCTCCAATTATAATTAGTAAGGAAAACGAAATTGTCAAGATTTTATTGGAGTTTTTTAATGCCTCTTTAAACCCCTCTAATCACTTTAAATCGCATGGAAAATTAATGAAAAAATAACTTTCAAATCATTTTATTTTTCGATCATTATGCTGTTAAACATACAGAGCTTCGGGTTGCCATAGTGGCTAGGCTTCCATTTCAATGGCGCAAATGTTAAGCCTAGAAGTGGCAAAAAATATTCAGAGGAATCCCGATCACCATTCAAGTGCCTGCTGGAGAGCATTTCAATTATAGTAATATGTTTTTTAAACGGGGAATTTGACTGTGGTTCCCTGAGATTCTATTAAAAATTCGATGAAGCCAACCATTTTAACTCCTCCTTGACATTTCCCATTTATGCTTCCTTTGGCACCTACGCACCTGTCCTTAATAGCGCAAATCAACTTATTGTTAGCTATCGGTTGCTTTTTCAGATAATAAGCAATTATTTATAACACCAAGATGAGGGCAGTATATATGCTGCTGAATGGTCTCTTAATAAAGAATTATTTACAAAGAAGTCTGACGAAACCTGAGATTGAAAAGCATTATTATAAACTCTGATTGAAAATATGGGGAAAATAATTTTGCAATTTTTGCGGATCTTTTCTTCCCTAAGCAATGATAAAATGATAGAGGAAGGGCTAGAATTACAGAGTAGCAAAGATTATATTCATCGTACAACTTTGGAAGAACTTAGAAATGAAAATTTATAAATGAATGAAGCTGTGGCAACCCCGTCCACCGGTGCGCTTCCACACCGCCAGCTCTCGCTTCGTGCCTGGACGGTGGCTCAGGGCTAGTGCGCTCACCTGTCAAGCGGGCGGCCCGGGTACGAATCCCGTTCCCGGAGTTTGCTATTTGTTAACGCTTTTTTCTAGCACTTTTATGACTTCCTAGAACATTGCTCTGGCATTTTTCTGAAATTGTACAGCATATTCTAGAATGGTCGCTCTTAGTATAAATTCTGAAGCCCTTGGCCCTACGAGCCAGGCTTGTATCGACATCGGAACAATAAACTACAGTGAAACTTAACACAGGTCTCTTCAATCGCTAGCTGGCCGAACCAACCATCAGCTACAAAGCAAATTGTTGATCAGAGGATAGAGTACAATACTGCAGCAAACTAATCATTTGACTGAAGACAGCAGGTGATGTCCTGGAACAGTAGGCTTTCGAACTTCGACTGACCCACATCATATCTTGCCAATTCTTGCATCTCTGCTATTTTGCTAGAAGAAAGAATTACCTTCATTCTTTTAGAGAGGCACTTTTGTTACAACTACTTCAGCATGTTATCCTCCGTTTTTTTATCCTCCGAACAGTGCTTCTTAAGACCACTATACTCATGACAATGATTTAGCATTGAAAAACCGCCTATTTGATTTCTATTAAGCACTAAGTCTACAAGATTAGTCATTTTGGGATGTCACTCGTTAAATCTTATGGTTTTCTGCTAAAATAAAATGCCGGCCCAACATGGGAGTTTTTATCACGTTCGCTATTTTTTGGAATTCCGAATTTCGAGCTGTGAAATTTAGCATTAACTCCTCAAATTAGGGTCCCATTCGAATACTAGGGTTTGCACTCAGTCGCAGGAAACATTTTCTCGGCGGTTTTTGAACCTACTTTGGCTAGCCGTGCTCGTGACTATTGTGTGTGGGCGCACGGAATCCTTTTAACCTCGCCCCATGGACGCCCAGGCAACTTTTCATATCTGCAGACCTCCGCAGCGTTATTCATTTTCCCCGGAACACCGCAGCCATAGGAGGAACCTAAATGAAGTATGCAGTACATACATACGAACACGTGCATCTCATCCCAAGAGCATGTTTCCTTTCTCCTCATTCTCACACCAAACCGTACCAGAATATGATATGAATTTAATACCGAGTGAATGTATGATCTCATTATCGCACGCCACACAATCCTAAGATTCAGTACTCTCCTCCCAGTCCCTTGCTGATTCCGTTATACAATGATTAGTGGTCTAATGCTCGATTTAATCTGACAAACGTGTTCCACCTTTGTGTTCTTCTCTTTAACGGATTAATTGATGTTACTTTGGCGCGTGAAAATGAGGCAGGTATCTTTTACGAGGAAAGTTCACTTCCTATTTTTCCTTTAGCTTTTTCAATTATGCAGTTTGCACACGCATTATTGCTGTTATTCAGTTTTATTTTGGAAGTCACATGTACTTAATTTTTCAGGTAAATGATTAAAAAACCACGAAAATTCAGCTCCTATTAATATTTTTTTTGGTGTGCTCAGTGCAAAAAACATCCATTTTAGCCGGCCGTTTGTACATTTTAACGGCATCAGTATTTTCCTCTACTTTCTCACCGTAAAGTTCCATCTTGTCCCTCTGCCCCTTTAATATATTAGTTACATTTTACTTCTTACAAGTTTGTTGAGCCTAAGAGTGTAGAAAATCGATCTTGATTTTTTCTTCTTTTTTGTCCTACGCTTTTCTTGTCTTCCGTTATTTTTAGTAATTTCTTGTTTCTTTTCTTGCTAGTGATTTCGATCTTCAGCATCCATCCCCATCTAACTCCATGTTTCTAAGTCATCCCTGGTGATCTATGTATCTAACAACGTTTTCCAGTAGCAGTTACCTACACCGTATATACATATTTAATACATGGATGGCAACATATCTCATCTCAAGAGCATGTTGCCTGAGAACGTACGCATTTCTCCTCCCATCATAATCCCATCCGCCCTGGCACCCAAACTTGACTTTGACCTCACAATCCCTCTGACCTTCCTGCCTACTTCCCGTCACGTGCATATGAGGTCAGGATGTGGACGAAATTCCTGCCCTAGACCCATTTCCTCGCCCATATCCCTCTCCGCGCCCGCCCCCTCGTTCCCTTGCCCAGGGTCTTTCCCTTACACAAACTCGCTACCCCGTGGCATATTTCCCCGATATGTTTCTCCACCCACTACTCCGGGAGGAATTCCGGGCATGCCATGCTCTTCCGGCGTGGGTTTATAATAATTCCCGGAGTTCTCTCCAGAGGAATGGCACCTGGCGCCCTCAGTAGACCGCCGCAAAAATGTCTCCACGCGACATCCATCGGTCCCCGTCGTGTCCCCTCGCTGGCCCATTCTCGCCTCCTTTAAATCCTCGCATTTTAACCCCGTATCTCTCACCGCCGCACGGGTTGTTCTGTCAGCAATATGTCTGCCGTTTTCATCCATCTGGCAGACTGAAATCTGCTTGCCGCAAGGGATGGACGAGAGCTTGTAAGAAGCTGCGACTCTTTTGTAAGAAAGAAACCTTAATGCGTCAAATCGATAGTTTTTTTCTTTTCCATTTGTTTTATTAGGAGGGAAGAATTTATTTTTTTTATACTAGTAGAAGCTATAGCACCACGAGATTCTTACGGAGATGCGAAAGAATGTTGCTTCTAAGGTTTCCACGGTATTTATCTGATGACTTGTTGTGGTTTCGGCTTCTTCCAGTGGTGACTTATACTTGTAGATACAATTTATTCTTCATTCATGCCCTTGTGAACTTATTTAAGATGGTGTTAGGAGAGAGGAATTGCTTTGCAGTGTATTTATTAAGGTATTAAAATAATTGGGATGAAATAAATGGCTTAATATTCAATCATAAGTTTCAATATTAAATACGTATTACAGTTTGATGATGATAACTGTATTTTATGTTGGTTTTGAAACATAAACCAGTTTACTCTTACTCAGGTGCATCCCACATTATTTTATCACCTGAAAAATCCATATTATTTTTGCACGCGCTTAGGAGCGTTTTTATGCACCTAAGTTGAGTTTTGGAAAAAGTTTAATGTATCCTGAAGAAAGATTGATGGTAATTGATGGTGCTTCGAGTATTGAATCTTTTATTTGCTCGCTGTTCCGCTCGATTTCCTGTTTGATTGAGAGTGAACTCACGAGCAAAATCGTAGGAGAGAGAAACTGCTTTCTCAGTGTAATTCTTTTGCTAACGTACCGCTCAATTCCCTTTTTAAGGTTTACAAGTCTAGAGCAATTTGGGGGGTTACAAGCCGTGTTATGAATTGTAATATGTGTCCAAAACATTGCATGGTCCAGAGAGATATTATACATAACGTGAATGTGGTCGATGTAACCTCATGAGGATCGACTGCAAGATTGGTGAATATTACGAAAAACGTATATAGAGATATTGATGGATAATCGCTTAAAGATTTTTCGGATCACAAATGTCTTTCACCTGCGATAAAACATTATTAGCGTATGAGAACGTGCTCATTTTCTAGCCTTAGGAACAGAATTAAAGAGATCTGGTATTCAGAAATTTATCAACCTAAATTTACCTCGCAATATTGATATCCTCACATAGTTCGAAAGCTGTTTTTAAAAAAATGATGAAAAAGTGACGAAAATTGGGTCGCGTCAGTAAAATCATGCAAGTGGAGTTCACAAAGCTATTTTAATTCTTTCGTGATGGATAACTTCTTCCAAGTGAAGCCTACAACCGCTATCTTTATGAAATCAATCGATCTATCCATTACTCCGTTCACTCAACGTTAAAATAATATATTTCCTTGCGAATTTTTCAGCGAAGAAACGGCAGTTATAACCTGTAATTGGACATTGTTCGTTCGCTAAGTTATCGCTTCGTGAAATAGTATTTTCTCGGCATCTTTAAGGCTCCATTTCAACTTCAGCGCCGGGTGGCTTTGACGTACGCTTGTATCGGAAAATGACAGTCTGTTGAGAAACTTGGAGCAACTGACTGTTGGTCTAGCAGCTAACGGATATACGATTTTATTGCGTACGTGTTTGTCAACATGGTTCGGCCGCCACTTTCTTTCTCAGAAGGTGGTCGAAAAGATTAGGAGAAAAGGCAGCTGCTTTAGAGGGGGTCTTCACTCATCACAACTCGCAATGATATCGACTCAATCCCAATTTCTACAGACGACTCTGCATCATTCCGTGTCGAGAGCTTAACTTTTTGAAAAGTGCCACACTCGACCGTATTGGACAAAAAATGTTTTATCCATAGAATTTTCACATGTCACAAACAAAAAATGTGTTCATTTTTGTATTCACCTGTAGAATACTTTAAGAAATATGACCGTTTCTGTGACCCCATGACACAACTACGTGCATGATGAAGGTGATTTATTTGACAAATTGATGTCTCCGCAGCTTTAATTTCAAAATAAACGGTACTTTGCTATCCTGTACAATGTTTTGTGCTCTACTTATTGAAATCGATTTATATAAAATACATTATGGTGTTGAATCGCTGTAAAACTACTGGCTAATATCACTCGCTTCAGTTACTACAGTCGTTCCTGAATTTAATAGTGTTTCTGGGATCAATTTGATGCTTTTAGTGAATTTTTTTACTTGTTTGTCCACGTTTGATACCAAAAAGCTATCCATAAACGCTACCTTCTGTATCTCAATTGTTCTTCAGTAACTGAAAGTTTTATTTTCCGACCTTATAATTGAGAGGCTTTACCCTGTTCCCCGACGTCGCGTGATCTCCGTACCGGCGCTTTCGTGGACCCTTGCCGCTTAGAATCTTGCACCCGTACCCGTTAAGGTGAGTAGTTATTTTATTAATTTAGCTACTATCTGGTTATGAGAACCTTACCCTACCTAGACCTCCCCATATGATCCTCCTTTTCGTGTGTATTGTCAAAATGATAGGAGAATCAAAAATTTCAACCTTTGATTCTATTGCTAACGAATTTTCCCTTTTTGATGCTGTTGCCTTCACAGAAACATGGTTATCTCTCTCTGTCAGTGATAGTGAGTTATCTTTCTTTGACATTCATAAAATTTACCACAGGGATAGATCCTCTAGAGGTGGTGGTGTACTTCTCGCTATAAATTCAAAAATTTATTCTAAGCGTCGTAAGGACAGAGAGGCAATGCAAAATTGTGGAGTGTGAAGTCTTCCTTTATTATCTCAAGCATAGAAAATCAAGTAAAACGCTTATCGGATGTTTTTACCCCCCCCCTGCAAGTGGCATAAAATATTTTGAAAAATGTTTGGACTCAGTACCAAGTGCCCTAAACTTGGCAATATCATCCTAGCTGGAGGTTTTAACCTGTCAATTCGTTGGGACCCCCCAATTTGTGGTCATCCGTAAAACATGTATGCCAATTTTTTCTTTATTATTTTATCGACGCTCTTCAACTATCCCTACACTATCTCCAGCACACTCGCAATCTGGCAACTCTGATTTTTCTTCTCACGTCCTTTCCTCCGGAAAAAGTCACCCCGGGGCTTAACATCTTTACCTCGGACTATGAATCCAAAGATGCCAATAACCGTTTCTACCATTCCTGCGCAACTAGATGACTATAAAATTTTCAAGTAAATTCAAAAATCCTCCGACTGCCATGAACTTCAGAATGCCGTACATCAGATCTCAAATCGGTGCAATATTTGGAAGCTTAAATTAAACCCGGATAAATGCAGTGTGATGTCTATTTCCCTGAAGAAGTCCCCGCTTGAATTTAATTGTATTTTTTCTTATCACTCTCTAAAACTTGTCTAAACATCTAAGGACATAGATATTCTCACGGACAGTAAATTTAATTTTTCTCCACACATGCAAATCATTGAGTCTCAAGCAATGCCCCTCAGGACCTCCTATATCGTTTTAGCGAAATTAATGACCCCCGAGGACTTCGACCTTTCTTTTCTTCCATCACTCTTCCAACTTTTGCCTATTCCTGTCCCATCTGACCTATCTCTCCTTAAACTAATCTCTCATCTCTGGATTGTGTCCGCAATTTCTTTGCTAAAATAGTTACTTATAGATTACCACAGTTTTGTAACATGTGCACCAATGCTTTTCTCTCCTCCCTCTCCATCTTTAATATCCCAACCCATAGACTCACAGCTGACTTAAAATTTATTTATCATATTCTAAATTCCACCAACTGACTTGAATTTCTCTTCTTTTTCATTTACAAATTTCAATTGCGCCCCACCCATTCTCAACCGTTACTTAACATGCCCATTCCCAGACTTTCGACTTCTAAACGTTCTCTTTTCTTCCGGCTATTGAACTCCCTCTCTCCTTATATTAATCCTTTTGCACTTTCATCTAAATCATTTATAAGACTTTCTCTTTCGTGTCTCTACCCTGACTAGGTTTACCCACATTTTTGTTTTTTTATCGTATAATTGCTTCTTGTTAATTTTGCTTATTTATGTCCTTAAATTTATGTATTGTTATCTGACCTCTATAAAATGGCACCTTTTCTGTATGTGGTTTTCATTCTTTAAAATAAATGAATATCAAATAATAAGAAAAAGCAGTAAAAAAATAAGGCCAAAATTTTACAATTATCTTGTACATTGCTATGCCATATATCATATCAAGCTCTTAAGGACCCCTGAAATAGTTTTATATTTGCCCAACCTCTCTGATTGATTTTCAAACACTCTCCAATTTTAGTCCATCTTCTCATCCGGGTATTAGAGAGAGTTTATACCAATGTATTCATTCATACTTTTCCACTTTTGTGGAGCCAAATCCTTTGCTATTACGCTTGAATCTTTATGCTACCTTTTATCATACAATACCTCGAGGAGAGAGGTAAGGCAGTGAATTTACAACCAAAATATTCACGAGTCCGTATACTACCTGGGTTTTAGGGAAAATGATTGATAGTTGAATATGCAAATAAAGGAACCCATAGATAAATAGTATCAGTAGGTTAAGCTATCTTGAAAAACAATTTTGGGAACGCCTGTCATCCATAAAACCGCAATAAGAGTTAGCTCTAGTTAGCGTATAATTAAGACTTACTTTTATTGAAAATTAACAAACAAGCTCTGCTACCAAGATATCAGCCTAATCAACTCTAATACTTCGAGAACAGTATGATGTTTTTTACATTTTCATTGCAAAAACAAAAAGTCTTTATTTCTATCTTTATGATCTAATTATTTCCTGACGAGAAGTTATCAAGGTAACCAAATTATATTAAATACGCAGGAGTAAACGGAGAAATCTTATTTTAAGTACAATTATTCATTGCAGGCGTGCGAGAATGGGTGATTCATCTGCTAAATTAAAGTCACTTGAAAAGAAGTGACAACGAATCTTCCAGCATCCTCCAGAAGGATCTGTTTACCTGTCTGGCAGGGAATGATAGCCAGTACATTGACTTGTAAGCTGGTCATTATTGAAGCTATCCTTAATTAACTAGGCATTGTAATCGGTGAGAGATCTTCTGTTTTTTTTCATTTAGTAGATTTTTTTAACTTAGCTCCCTACGGAGTTCGATTTTAGGGTTGACTTAAGATGTATAGAGAAAAACAGACCATTATCAATGAATGAATATTTGTAAACAAACTGAGTACAAAGGAGCATCAGTTACAAATATCGAAAGATGATCTTCTGCCGTCAGCTGGAGAGAAATGTGGAGAGAAATGAAAATGAATCATGATAATCAATGGGTGTGCCCATTCGTATGTACTCATGATGTATTTTTCGTACATTAGATCGTTTAGTAATAATTCCAATTGAAGGACTCGAAAAACTACGAGATTAAAAACATGCCATTGCTTTATCAAAAGCGAAGAATAATTCCTTTGACTATTAAGTTAAAAACAACTACTAGAGTTAAAATAATTGATGTTGTTCTCAACACTTTGGGTACAAAACTTTTTAGATCAGCTGAAAACATTATTACTTTATAAAATCATGAACCAGTAAAACATACTTCCTTCCTAATATTCCGTATTGAGAGAACATCAGCTATTCAGGAATAACGGTTTTAGTTACTAATTGTGTAATATATTTCCAAACCCTCTGCTGATTTGGTCGTCATTTCAATAACCCTCGTTTACCTTTATATACGGAAATAAGTGAGTCTGAAATATTTCTTATTTCCATGCATAAAAATAAGCATTCATTTATGTGCTGACAAATGTTGAAATATTTTTTTCGATAGCTTAAAATTTTATCCTTAATGACTTCATGTATTTTTCGAGGAAACCTAATAAATTTTGGGACAGATTAACCATAAATATTTACTCAGGTGAAAATAAGAACACTCTTTTCTTGTGTTGTGTGCGATAAATATGCTTATGCCACTATTTCCATGAATTAATTTATACTAAAAATAAACACTAATATGGAGGAGAAGTTTATGAAACTATGCATACTATAATAGAAGTGAATATAGAATATATACATAGGGCATATAGAATAATATAGTAGAAGTAATACATAAAGAAGTATGCGAGCATTGATGGAGGCGCACATCTCACTGGATAGCGGGTTGATTAAGTTGCAATAAATTTTAACGAATGTTTTTCGCAATTAACGCCGAGTCACTAAACCTTTTTACCCAACTTCCATTCTGCTCTTCTTTTACTTACATGAACCCTTCTCGATATCCTTCTTCCACCCACATTCCTTCATTGTGCGACCATTTCCTGCTCCATCTTTCTCTCCCTCTCCTTCCCTCCATGTATCCCTCACTTTAATTTCATCCCCGAAAGAACCCCATCAATTTATCATTCTTTTTTTGTCCACCCTCGTTCCTTCAAGTTCCCCTCCTCCCACACCCTGCCTTCAATTTATCATCCAGTTTCCCTCATCTTAACCCTCTCTCCCGTTCTCTTCGATTCTCTCATCCCCTCTTCTCAAAAAGTCTCCATCTCAACCCTCTTCGGCCTCCTTCTCTTTCATCTTCATCGCGCCGACACCGATCGTCGTCTCTTCCCCTTCATCTTGCCTCACTCGTTCCTCTCTCCCTCTCTTCTTCCTCTCGACAATTACTCGGCGCCAAAATTCGCTAGGTCTTCTTTTGACAGTCCTCGCCCTCAAGCTGTAAGTAAAGAATTTAAGTGGAATTAAAGGGGATTGAGAAATTCCGTCATCTTTTGAGCGTCATATACCACATATCATTACTATATTGGTGTCTTGCTCAGTTTTTGTTACAGTCATGATTGTCGTTCCGCATTAAGAGGTAATTAATTGACTCACTTGAAACGACCTTAGGTCAATGATTTCCTCCAAGTTTTCGTCTTTTAAAAATATCTCCCGGCTGGGATATCAATATGTGATAAATGAAATAAAAACACAGAGGCCCATATACCAGCACACATCAGAAATAGTCCTATTGCCTCAGGTTTTTTGAGAAATGTTATAAAATAACTGTCAAAGGTGCTGTTTCAGCTCTTCAGCATGACTATTACTTGAAATTTTATTCTTCATAATCGGTTCTTTAAACGCTAGGTTCTTGGTTTTCAACGTTTTAAATTCCACAATCCTCATTTTCAACATCGGTCGTGTTATTTTGTTTTACTACTGAACGCCTACTTGTTGAAATTATTGACACTTTAATTCAAGTTTCTTGGATAAATTTTGCAAGATTTATTCTGAATTAGTTTTAACGTGGTTCCACATTGAACTCTGTAAATTAATGAGACATGCGCACGGGATGATTTACGTCTCTCATAGAAAGTGCTACATCTGGAACGCTATACTTTACTCGTATGGAGTGAGCTCAATTTTCAGGCCAAGTACATAAGAGCAGACACTTTCCTCGAGCGTTTTTATGGACAAGTCGGTGAGCCGTGATGCAAGAGTGGTCCTTAATCCGCCTCCCGGGTCGTTTGCCGAGGCAATTCTCCTCCGCGCGGAAGGTGAAGGGTTCCCAGGAATCGTTCAACCTCGCGTATCGCTCACAAGTCCCACCCTTTTCGATTGCCCGCCGATAATGTTTATCGACTCCCCATTCCCTCTCTCCTCCAATCAACTTCACCCCCTCCATATGCACTGTCCCTCGCCTACCCTCAACCCTCCCCCTACTAATGCCCCCCCTTCACCACTCATCGAGAGAATCATCCCACTTCAACCCCCCCTACTCCACTTCTTCCGTTAGTGTTCCTCCACATGAGGGGAGGAGAAACTAAAATAATCGATCGATGGGTGATGTTGTGACCAATTGTGCGTACCGACCGGAGGTTTGACACGAAAAGCAAAGGTATTTGCTGTTTTGGTTATTGCGGCGAAATGGGACTGTCACTAAGGCTTTCAGCGTCCACCCGCGTTTGTTCTTCTTGAAAAACAGCATTTTCTCCTGTGATTCATTCGAGGTCCCTAAGTCTGAAGCACTGAACCCACTGCATTTCACGCTTTCCAGAAATATGTTGAGGTCATACTTGAACAAAAACCCGGTAACAATCCACCCTTCCAGGAATTCTCAAGTCTGCTTCCTTTCCTCTGTAACCTATCCAAAATCCTTCCACACCCGATCCTTGACAGCCTCAAATTCTACTCAATCCTCTGTAACGTAGTCCTCCCCGATAAGCTTGGATTACAGTGGTACATTTATACAGTACATCAAAGTCTGCTGCTAGTTGAACAGCTGTTTCTTGAGCAGAGGTATCGACGTGGTCTTCCACAATTTCTTGCGAGCGTACGATGGGGTTTTGGTATTGCAATATTTTATTTTCGTAAAAAACGATAGAGGCCGTATTATGTCCTCTGTCAGAGGTATTTGAGTATAGTTCACCTGATATTGTCTGTATCCGGTTTACATTCTCCATTCGGTCGGCTTCTCTAACTCCTTCGAATAAAGGGGATCTCGTTCTCGTGAGCTGTAAGGAAGGACGAGTGAGGTAGGGAAATGATATTTTGGACGAAAGGACTTTTGCCACCATCGCCTATGTCCAGCACCGTATTTTCATTTTCTACCTCGCCCATATACATTTCCTCACCTCTGACATCTCTATGGCCAGAGGTATCTCCGGGGGTGCTGGTTCCGAGTATAGAAGGGTGCGTCTTACGTGTGTGCGCCCGGAGGAAGCAAGCGTTTTCCCGAGATCCATCAGCAGCCTCGTATTACTCGTATTCAAGCTATAGGTACTTAAACAATATGTTGCCTGGAATTTCCACCAGCGTACAAATGAATGTCGATGATACTGACATCGCTGTTACATCAGAAACAGTAGGCACATACATCAATAAACAGAGCTGACATATTCAGCTTCAACTCTCTTGAATGCAAACATGGAAAATAAACTTGGATCCAACAAAAAGAGTACACGAGCCTTTCCCATTTTATTTCAAATCACAGATAATGAGAACCAGTACATTTTAACAGGATTAGAGAGCACAGAGTTCCACCTCACAAACTTCCCGTCGTATTTGATTGCAAACCTATCCGGACCATTCTGACATCTCTCATCATTCTGACTCATCCGGACAATGACCTATCTGGACCATTTATGGAAAGGAAAATTCGTGGTAACCAAAGAAAGGAATGCCAACCCTATCGTATCCTTAATCCTCCCTGTCCTCCCCTCCGTCTATGCGTTACTATCATTGGTTTGACCCCGCTGTGAAGGTATGATTACTTTGCGAATTCGATTGCAATTCTTGAAAACTTCAAACCATATTATAATTCTCGAAAACTCCAAATAATATTCCTCTCTTCGGATTTACCTGAGGATTGGGAAGCAGATAAATTTACATGTATTTCGTTTGACCCGCAAACTATCTTCAACAAATGACATTATTTGAGAAGTAATACTCATCTTCGAGTCCAGGCTAGTGAACTCGGGTAGTAAACATCTTCAAAATTTTTAGGCAAGTGAACCCAAAGTCCCAGCCACATTAAAACGTCATCTACAAATTACTCGCTTGTGTTTTTACCTATTTGGAAGTTCTTCTAGGTTTAAATTCAATCTAATTTATCCTATTTTGTAAATACTTTATAAAATCAACAAAAACGGGAAAGGACGAAGAAATAATGATAAAAAGAACAAAATGAGAAAAAAGCTACAAATCAAAAGAAAAAGGAGAAAATAGAAATTAAAAGATAAGTATATAAATATATATTCATTACAGGATAACAATAATAATCATTGCGTAAGCGTCTATTTTATTTGATCAAACAGTGCATTTCATTAAATTGTATAAATGTAATTTAATTACTTGCTCTACTTTTTCACAAACAATACTACACACTACACCGAAGCTCTCGTTCTCACCGGAATAGATAATCCTTTCCTTGCTAGACTCCTATAAATGTTCTAAAAATATATTTTGCCCAGAGAAGCTCGTGTTTCGGAAAAAAAATCCTTTCCTCCCTTCCCCCAACATTACGATCTGTCTCAATCATCTACCTTAGTAACCACTCCTTGTAGGTTGCAAAGTACGGCTCCATCACTTCCAGCCTCCAAATGGAGTTACGCATTACCCAGGGTAACGTCATTAGTCCTTCGCTGTTCGGCACATATGCGTTAATTATCCGCCCTTCGCGAAAAATAACGCAATTACATATGCATACGGACGGCACAGGTATTGCTGCCACTTCTGCCACAGGAGGCGTTAATGTCCCCTTAGTAAACGTACACCTGCTTCACTTATATAGATGAACGATAAAATAGAAAATACAATCCAATGCAAACAAAAGCACACGTACAATGCCATCGCAAACATAAACACTGGCGAGCATACGCCCACATATCAACAAATAGCATATCCCGTGAACCTCAAGGCACTGCAACCTCGGCGTCCTCCTGAAATCCCGCCTAACCTTTTGCGACCTCCTCGACGACTGCCGTTGTAAAAAACCTCATTTCCCACCAGGCCATTGGCTGCTTATGGTAGTCGAACGCCTAGCTTTCCCATAGGTTGATAGCGTGGCTTTGCGTCTCTATAGTACGGCGCATCCTCCTCTTTGGCTAAATATTTACGCTTGGTTAAACAATAGTTCACCATATATACCTGTTTTGGAGCAACAACCTACAACTACTGCTCAAAAGTTAGCTGGCTAGTAAATTCGAACCAAGTTTGATTATCTCTCAGCATAACAAAGCCAAAGAGAACGAAAGTAAATAACAAGGTAACGGAGTTTCTTTGTGTTCCGCCCTGAATTTGTTGCAATTTGGGCGCGTATAAAGATGGAGTTGTATATAATCCAATATATATTATACAATACCGAGTTTATAATACTTGGGATTTTAAAACCTATGCACTTGGCTGTGAAGCTTTTCATTTGGTACTTTCATCAGCTTAAAAGGTTATATGCGGGGACACAATATTACTCTCCGTGTTAAACTAATCTCAGCTGAGTCGAACTTTTCAAGTAATCTAAGTCTATAATGCTACTTCCGGTTCTTGACCTCGTCCCAGTAGCTGTGTTACACGTCCTAGTCACTCGCATCATCGTTTTACGAAATGAGTGGCATTTATTTATTTGCCGGAGAAATATTATTTAGCTGTTATCCTTACTACTTCAATCAGTTGATTAGTTATTTGGGGGGGCGACCGACAATTGAGGTCATTTGCAACATTCAGTGTCGACTGAGGTCAGGTGGTTAGGTAGGTGAGGGAAAGATCTTTTTGGAGAAGATGAATGGGGAGGGAAACTCGGCGTCGGCATATAAAGCCTGCCTGCTCTTAGCCTGCTCTTAACGAAAAGCGCCAATGAGACCACGACTTAACCTCTTATAACATGGTGTACTAGACTTGAAGTTCCCTCCACCAGACACCCAAATAGGGATCGGGTTATGTTAATAGGTTTTGACTTTGCGCATTACTATCAATGGTAGTATCACACGTGGTAATATTTGTGCTGAACGTGAACACTTTGATAATGGTGTGAAATATCGAATCCGATCAGGCATTAAAAATAGCATTGTATGGAAAACTTCCATGTATTCTTTTTCCTCGTCATGAGCAAAATCAGCAAACCACGAAACCTACAATTGGTCCTATGCTTTCTCAGGCTCTTTCGTGCTTGCTTCTGAGTGGATTTTGGTATCTGATCTGAACTATGTTCTCAATATTTTCCCAAAAATAGTAACAAAACTGTCGTCTCATCACCGGACTGACTCTTCATGTAGCGACCTACTAAGACTACTGAGGTGATTTGCGCCATAAAGAACAAGAGGGTTTTGATCCATCAGAGGGGATTATTTAGGATTTAATAGAGGTTGATAGAAACGCGGAGTTAACTTTGGGGTGCTCTTAACGACAGGTGACTGGTGTTTTACGGCTAAAAGCTCCTTATTAAGACTGGAGCAGAGCAGTTGAAGTGCCTAATAGGGATGCGGAATACACTGGAAATATCCGCAACTGCTGTGAGTTTAACCGTGGTCTCCGAGAATGGAAGCCAGTACTATAGTCAACTCATCAACTAGATCCACGGAGTATTATTTTATTTAAAGGAATCTGCCGCTACATAAATACTTTATGACATCAATGTAGCACCTTAGATGAAAGAATTTTTAAATACTTAGAATATAGAATGCTTAATGAGAGAGACTTTACTTTTCCCTCTGATTGAACATGCCCAAGCCTTCAGATTCGTAAACTGCTAAGAGTTTGTAATTTTGGACTTACTAAAACGAACGGGGCAAAGGAAAAGCGTGCGAAGGGAGGGGCTAGAAGGGTGGTGGAAGTTCTCACAAAGGAAAATACAGGCGTAGGCGAGCGGGGGAACCACTCGACGGGAATACCACCCGACTAGAATTCCGGGTGGTTTAAGCGGATTAAAATTTCACGCGTCCCTCCAGGGGGCGGGACTTGGCAAATACGCTCTCATGTAAAATAAGTAACGAAAGATGTGAAAGGGCAAACAAAAACTGGGGGGATGAATGCAGGGCAATGATTGGGGTCCATGTTTATTAACTCAACGTGCATGGCTGGGGTCTCTGATCCCTGAATAATTTGCAGGTTGACGAATAAAAAAAGATGTTCATCGGCTGGAGACTGCGAGAGCTCAATTTCGAGAACGACTTTCGTGTGAGCAAATGGTTGAGATCAATGATGCATATACCTCCGCTTGAAAGTCGTTAATTTTTATTAATATTTAATTTTATTTTTTATGAAAATTCTCTGAAGAAGCATTATTATCCAAGCTAAAGAAATAAAAAAGAGCGAGGCTGTATGAAGGATTTCGAAGTTCGCTACGGAAAATGTATAATTTGATTCTAATAACGACCAGAATTATATCCTATTCGTGCATATTTTAAAGCTAATAATTTAAAATTTAAAATTAAAGGGCTTATTATGCTTAGTAATCTTTATCAATTTTTTCTTTCTACGCACAATAAATGACTATAATAAAATCTGAGCTCCTCCCGAAACACACCCCTAATACAATTCATTAATTCATCCCCGAAAATCTTATTCTTTGCATCTTATCACGGCTGGTGCTTTTACACCACCTGCCACATGCCCATGCGGTGGCTCGCAGGGTAGTATGTAGATGAAGATGAATATTAGGTCTCTAAAAAGTGGTCAATCTCATTGTACATCCTTAGAAAATTGATGCTTCCATCCTAGGGCCTTTAGTATAATCATCATCATCATCGGCCCTACAGCCCATGTAGGGCCCTGGCCTTCTTCAAAACTTCCTTCCATTCCTCTTTGTCCTCCGCTACTTTTCTCCACCTGCGGACCCCCAGCTTCCTCAAATCCTCTTACACATGTTTCAGCACCATCTTCACCTGGGTCTTCCTCTACATCTTCTTCCTTCTGGTTTTCCTTCTAAAACTTTATTCACAACTCTTTCCGTGCCGATTCTTTGTACGTGCCCTGCCCATCTAATTCTCGATTTCCTAATCTCTGTTAATGTTCCATCTTCCCCATACAGCTGCTGCAATTCCTCATCCCTTCTAATCCTCCATTGTCCTTCTTCATTGACTGGTCCATATATCTTCCGTAGAATTTTCTTTCCCACCTCTGTAACGAATTCTCTTCTCTCACCGTCAACGTCCATGCCTCCAAACTATAGGTGACTATTGGCCTCATGGCAGTTTCATAGATTCCTTTCTTTGTATTTCTGCTAACAGTTTTTGCTTTGAATACATTTTGCAATGAATAGTATGCTCAATTTCCTGTTGTAATTCTCGCTTCAATCTCTTTTTCAATAGAGTTATTATTTGTGACTATTGTCCCCAGATATTTAAAGTGCTCTACTAACTCTGTTTGGTTGAATATTTTATGTCTTCTCCTCTTTCCACTTGTTTTATGGACAACACAATACATTTGGTTTTTTCCTCGTTAATATTCAAACCCATTGTTTCAGCTGCTTCAACAAGATGCACTAATGTCTTCTCGTTTTCTGGACTATTTCTTGATAGTATCAGGTCATCCAGGTCATCAGCATATGCAATAAATTGATTCATCATATTAAAAATCGTTCACCTGGATTATTGGTCACAGTCTTTCTAATAACCTTTTCTAATGCCAAATTAAAAAGGATTGTGGAAAGGACATCACTCTGCCTTAAGCCTTTTTTTATGCCAAATTCCTCCGAATAGTCCCCGTCAATCTTCACAACACTTTTCGAGTTTTTAAGTGCCATTCTCAACTGCCTTCTTATTTTGTTTGGGATGTCAAAATCCTTCATGGCTTCCATAAGCTTTCCTCAAAATACTGAGTCATACGCTTGCTTAAAATCTATGTACATCTGTAATAAAACCACATTAAACTCTTAAGACTTTTCTAGAATTTGTCTTAGGGTAAAAATTTGATCTGTAGTTGATCTTCCCTGATGGAATCCTCATTGATATTCTCCCAGTAGATTTTCCACTGCTTGCTACAATCTTTTTGCCAGGACCTTGGCCAACACTTTATACCCTACACTCAGCAGTGTGATTCCTCTATAATTTCCAGACACAGCTTTATCTTTCTTTTTATGTATGGGACATATGACCCCTAGTGTCCATTCCTCTGGCATCACTTCTGATTTCCATGCCTCCACAATTAGCTCATGTATTTTGGAAGTCAGTAACTCGCCTCTATTTATAGGTAATTCAGCGTTTACTCCATCCTTTTCTGGGGCCTTGTTGTTACGCAATTCCTTAATGGCATTTCTGACCTCTGCAAGCGTTGGTTCTTCTAAATTTTCTTCCTCTTCTTCATTCCTGCTGGTTGTTTCTTCATCCTCAGTCCCCTCTACCCCAACTGAATCCTGATTTAGCAATTCCTGAAAGTAATCTTTCCACCTCCATAGAATACCTATCCCGTCTCCAATTAAATTTCCCTCTTTATCTTTGCAATATGTAACTCTAGGTTGGAAACCTTTCCTTTCATATTTCATCTTCTGGTAAAATTCTCTGACCTCACCACCACCTCTTGCATTTTCCATTTCTTCTAGCATTTTTCTCTGGTATTCCCTTTTCTTTTTCCTGTACACTCTGTCTGCCACTCCTGTTTTGTCCCGGTATTTTTCAGCGGCTCTCCGTGTATTCTTCTGCAGCATTTTGTTCCTTGCTCCATTTCTTCCAGATATGGCTTGCTCACATTCTCCATCAAACCATTCCTCTCGTTTCCTTCTTTTACTCACTCCAACTACCTCCGTGGCAGCTGTTGTCAGCGCTTGCCTCGACACCCTCCACTTTTCTTCCACACCCTTTCCTGTCGCTAACCGTTCCTTCATTTGTAAGTGCTCATTTATTTTGCCTTTGATATAAAGTCTTAAATAAACTGAACCGTACTTCCTCTAGATTCAATATTAAATATCATAATTAATGTTCAAATCAAAGTAAGACCTCACAGATAATGTCTCACTTAGGTTCCTTTGAGAAATAATTCCCGTGTTTTAACTGTGTCCAAGTTGCAAAAAAATTATTTTCATAGAAGTTAATTGCAAATGTACAAGATAATGTAATCATCATGCCTTAAAATTTTAAATTTCAGTGAAACTAATGTTCATCGTGATGTAAACAAGAAACGAACAAAGGAGATAGTGTTACTGCACTTTTTTTATGAAAAGAAGCTTACCATTATAAGCGTAAATTCTCAGCCACAACACTTCTAGTTAATAAAATTAGCAGGTTTATTTAATGATCAGCTGATAACCGTTGTAGCATAATTACTGCATATGCATGTCTCATGCTGAAATCATTCGTGAGCCTAAACTGAATATTGATGCGTAGGTTTTCGCAGTGCTAGTGCGAAGGCCTCATTATTCTTTCAAGCTATCATCCACTTTTACAGGTACAAAGATTCTACCAGTTGACTAGATCAGACAAGTCAGCAAAAGCAGAAGGTACAAAACAGGAACATAAATAATGGAATTATTGCTGATATCTTCAGATCACTCATGTTGGCAATTTGACAGTTTTACTGCTGTCTCGGGTAGAAATTTTTAACTTTTTCCTTAGTTTTTCTCGTCGAAAGTCTCCAGGGGTACGCATCAGTTTCCATACTTGTACGGTTACCTCGGAATTCTAGATCCTCTCATAAACATATATGCGGCTCATACGCTCGTCCCTTTTAAGTTTCTGCGACTTTGGCTGAGTATCAAGGCAGGTATCACCAAGTTTTCGGTAGACTGAGATGCAGACTCTCCGCACGACCTAACACTAGATAGGGAAGAGTGGAGGGCTGCAATCAACCAATCCTAGGATTGAACGACTAATGGTGGGATACCCAAGCATGGCAGCAAAACTTGTCGTAATTACTCATTGACTACAGATTTCAAATATTTACCCGTTGTTAAATGACTCTAGACTATTGATTGGTACTATTGGGTTGCTGAAGCAGAGGCAATTTTACTATTTTATCTCTGAAAATAAAATATTTTTGATTATGCCTATCCCGAAAGGGATCAGCGTGATGGGAAAGTAACATGTATAAATTGAACTCGAATTATCGGTGGGAAAAAAAGAGAGGAAAATTTGTCCTATGCTAAATTGCTGCAAAAACTTTTCTCTCTCACTATCTATTGCTTAAGGTATTTCAAATCATGTAAAGTATTTCCTCAATTACTTTGGAGCTGAATGTCAACATGAACTCGTGAACCATTGCCTCCTTGCACAAATGAGCTTCGTCATTTGGTGTTTTAATGATATTAAAGAGCCATCCTCCGTAAACACTTTGAGCTTAAGAGGAATGTGAATAAACAAAATGGATGAAAATGTTTCCTTAATGAAAAGTGACGGAAATCGATAAAATTTAATGGGGACTACTAAAGATTGTGATATTCACATGAATTCACACTCACTAATTTGCCGCTTCAAAAGGAAATAATTTTGATTTTCAAGCATACAGGAGTATCGTACATTTTAAAGATACTTGCAACATTCTTGTAAGTCACTGCTGTGAAGGTTTCTTGCAGCAAATCGTGTGTGAGCAGCGAAATAGTCAGCACCCGAAGAAAGTAGTTCTGGCGAAGTTTTAATGGCTATAATGAATGACCCCCGATCCGAGCTTCGAAACTGTGGCCGTTGATTGCACGTAGCCACCTCATAGCTATTCTTATGAGAATGACGACTGGAAGCGACGGGCCCGAGCCAGGGTATCTGGCTATTAACCACATTGTATGGGCTAAAATACGTGTGTGTTTTTGCGGCGCTCAGACGTGTGTGTTTCATGTGACTGAAATCGCTTACTCCATTCGCCTTCGCAACTTGTCTGCAGAGAAGGTCGCGAGTGCAGACCGAAAAAAAAGATAATGTGGAAAGTTTTTACGGAGGTCGTAACTGCGTGACAACGGGAATGGGTTGAGAAGAACCCCAGGGTCGCGTCTTTGGGTCACGTCTTCCAAGGGTAAGAGACAAAGCACGCAGCGGAGAGAATCTTGGGTGGATGCAAGAAACGGGATTAAGGGGCGTCGTCTGTCGAACATGTACCACATATCTTACAATCCAGCACAAGTATGTGTGGTAGCAGGTTATTTTCTACGAAACATACCCTATCTTACAAGTGAAAGAACTTTGAAGGAACAACGGGTGTTCTTGGAGTACGGTAACACACCAGTAAGGCCAAAAACTTCGACGAGATATATTATGAAAAAGTTTTGCATATTTGCTCTAAGAACATCTATCAACTAGGATCTAATTTTGGAACATTATATAAGCATCCTTTTTATAGAGCACAGACTTCTAAAATACGAGACACAATAGGAGAGATATTAGAAGAAATGATTAAGGCTGATTGTTTAATAATTCAAGTGAAATCACATCAATGGCAAACATGCTAAGTCGACGAGCACATACAACTACATATTTTTTTCCGGTAGAGGGATACAATCAGGTTTCATGCTTATACACTGTGATCATAATCGCAAAATAGAATTCCATGACCTTCTTCTACGGTCCATATCATTTGACGCATGGTAAAAATATGAAATAGCACTTAATTTAGATTTAATGTACGACAAAGAAACTAATATGAAGATAAGTCTTGTAAGTATGAAATATGAACACATTGTAACTTCCACATTGAGATTTTACTAAGCGATATGAAGGCTCCTAAGTTGTAAGAAAGATTGTCCCGTGTTGGGTTTGTTTGTTATAGAATGGTAAGAAAAAGGATGTATGTTAGGAGACATCAAATTAATTTTTCAAGCGTTTGTGGAATGAAACTTTCAGAGTGTTTGATGTTCAAGTGTTCACCAAGTTGTCCCTGAAGTATTTGCTAACCTTTGTGAAAGCTTTCACGGATTATATATCATATTCACGTATA
Source organism: Ceriagrion tenellum (assembly GCA_963169105.1). Taxonomy (NCBI): domain Eukaryota; kingdom Metazoa; phylum Arthropoda; class Insecta; order Odonata; family Coenagrionidae; genus Ceriagrion; species Ceriagrion tenellum. Next base: position 38,778,855 of record OY720633.1, on the reverse strand, counting down.
AATTATTGTTTTTATTTAAGTTGATATCGTACTAAGACGTGTTCAAACAGTTTCTGATATTTTTATTATTTACGGCTTTTCTTTTGATGGAAATATTATTTATCGATTCCGATCAGTGGCAATTTTTCCGCTGCTGTACTTAAGTTATGTAACATAATTCAATGCAATGAAAAACTATATAAAATGTTTATTCTCCGCGAATGACTCATTTTAATTATCGAAAATTGAAAATATTATAATTATATCAATTATATAAGAAGCGATGTTTGCTGCAGTTTACGTAAGGGTATAAGAGGATTTCAAGGCTTGGATCTTACTTAAATGATTGGATCCCTCTCCAACAGTTTTTTCCTGGTGCTAGAGGCGGATATTCTGTTGTCTAATTTCTTTCGGAAAAAAAATTACGTCCATAATCTGGCACTTCCAATTTTTGATTCTGCTTCCTTGAAAATGTCTTTTAGTTGGCAGTCACCTTCAAACTATCCAAGTTAAATTCACGAAAATCACCCTCATCTTTTTGCTTTCCCAGGGATCGATCAAGAATGACTACTACACGTGATAACACTGATGTGGAAAGTTCTGGGATCACATCGTACCTAAAATTGCTAGACTATAAAAAAGTTCAAACGAGGCTACCTGAAATATCAATCACTATACACAAATACTGGATTATTTTCACTGGTTATTCTATCTGATTGACTTATTCTACCTGATTACCAGGTTTTTTTGGCGTTTTCTATCTATTTGTGACACCTTTTACCATTTTCATGGCTGTTTCTCGTATTCGTTTTTTTCACTTATCTCAATCATTCGAAACTTCATCTTTAAGTTTTTTTGTTACAGGGTTTCTGACTCCTTCCTTATGTAATCTCAGGGTGCCAAATAATCAACCAGTTTCCTTCTCTGACACCTAATAGGAACCCAATATATCTTCTAGGGCCATCTGTCCTCATTCATTCCTCACTCGTAGCCTCACCACCTTAGGCTTCTAGTCCCAATATAATGTAATATTTTGGTGGCAATAGGGCAATATGCAACTATGGTATTATTCATCTACCCATAAATCAGTTTTTTTTCTAGTTTGTCGAATGAAGTTGAATCAAAAATGATAAAAAAATGTTGAGGACTCCATTTTCATGGGTAGAAGATTCTTTAATAGATAATCGGTCTCTCCCAGAACACATACATACACATTACACTTCTCCATGCAATATTTTTTTATATTCTGATCTCCATCTCATGCATAGTAAGTGATACACATAATATCTAATTCAGCTTCCTCATTACTTGCTTCCTCAGTGTTATTCTTTTTTGTTTCAGTGTTGCTGGAATCATCTTTGTAATTATCATCCTTGGTGTGGGTACCTGGAAATCTAGAGGAAGATACTAGACTTTACCTGGCTAAATATCCCATTTTTGATGTTGTATTTAACTTCCCTATACAAAAATCTACTTGCTTGCTATCACATCTTGCTCAAGTTTCTCATACATCCCTCTTCCTCTATGTACTATGTCGCCCAAAATTCCTGTCGGAATTCTTTCCATTGCTCGCAGGCAAATAGTTCTCCTTCGTATCTGCCTCTTCAACGTGACCTAGCCAATCGGCACTTCCTCTATCCAATATTTCTGCCTTCTTCAAATCTCCATAACTAACTTTCATTCAGGCCATAAGTATTACTTCTTTATCCACGGTTGACTACCGTAAAAAAGTAGTCCTCCTCTTTTGGAGACTGTCAGCTGATACGAGGTCTTGGAGAGTCAAGACGTGATACTCTACGGCGCATGAGGTCAACGTCTACGAAGTTATAGCAGGAGTTGCTTTTTCGTCCTCCGACTCTCCACGCAAAAACCTTATCCTTTTGTGTGTTCCTCCGTCAATGCTGGGAGTGTCCTCGTCTTTATACAGTGAATGACTTTTCGCTGCGCTTTTACAGTGGGCGGAAGAAGTGAACAAATCTCGACCTCAATCTCTTTAACTGCCTGCTTCCGCAGAAACGAGTTGTACATCTCAGTTAAAGGATCTTCGGTTGAAAAGATTTAGAAGTGGTATTTTCCTTCCGTTCTTCGCAGGAACATGAATCTACATCGTTTAGTGAACCCTTTCTCCGTTTTTTCTAAAAGGTGTATTTCCATGTCTTAATTAATTCACGTTTCACTCTCTAAAAGTGATTAAAAACGCTTGCTACTCCCTTATACCATAGCCCAAGATATACGTATATATAAAAAATGAGTAATTGCATACACTGACTGGGTATTTATTTAGTGTATAAAGTCTTTCAAAATTTAGAACATGGGAAATTTGATATTAGCAGGCAGTAAGTAAAAGATATCCCTGCCTTATCTCTCTTCTACATTATCTTATAACCCTCGGTATACCTCCATAAGTTTTTATTGAAATTCCCATGCTATATTCCTGACATACACTAGCCTTGACTTCTCTTTTATTCTTCTCGTTTATTTAACTACAAATCATTGCTTTCAGGAGGCTGCTAAGTCTCAGGATACGGAATACAAGTTTCAATCTTCTAATTTTACAAGAATCTTTTCTACAAAGCCGTTAGTAGTTTTTACTTTGGTCAATTCCTTCTGTTGTCCTACAATATTCTTCCACAGTATAATATATTCACATTTTATTATTATAAATAGTTTTATCGAGTTTCTCCTTTTTGTCGGAGTAAAATATTTTGTCTACTTCCTGATACTTCAGACTTCTGATATAGTACCCATAGACTCACTCCGGTAAAAATACAATGACCTATATAAATAATCGCGATAAATAATTAATTACGCGTTTACTAAATGTTTTTCATGAGAATGAGCTGTTTGTCTGCGTCAAATATGGTAATCAAAATTACACCAACTTTCCAATGACTTAGGACTCTGAAACTTGATCCATTGACCTTTTTTAGGTGATAATTCAATAATCATTTTAAATTTTGACGATAGTTTAATAGTTACGCCTTTAATAGCGGTATTCTTGAGAATGAGCTGTTCGTTTGCGTCAAATTTGGTAACCAAAATTCAACCAATTTCCCGATGACTTATGACCAATGACCCTTTGTAAGATGACCAACTTCCGGTGACAATATATTAATCAGCCAATTCCAACACTAATTTAATAACTACACGTTTATATTCGAGGGATGAACCGTAAATCACGGCTCCCCTTTTTTCCACGAAGGAGTCATTCTCCTTGATTGCTGTTCTCGTTCACGGACTGATCCGTTCCAGTATTCGCTCAATAAGTGCCGTTGCAATACCAGCATTCCCGAAAACAAATAAACTATTTACAAGTATTGTGGTTGGATTCATTACAAAAATCGCAAATGTAATTTAATAAGTTAAAAAATCATTACAATTGCTTTCAATGAACAAATAGTAAAACTTTTCAGCAAAATGGTTTTATTGTTAAATAAATTTCCCTTTAATGCAAAATATAATAATTTTAGCTAGTTTCCGTTTCTGCGTGCAGCTACAACTAATGTCTTGGGCACCAGATTTAAACCCCACTTATCTGTTGTTTAACTGAAAATAGATATAAAAAAGAACATTTGAAACTAATAATGTTTAACCATATGTGGGAAGATTTTTATAATATATTTTCATTGTAAAAATGTCTGCCGCAAAACATACTCTGAGTAGTCATGGCACAAATAGTCATTTATATGGATACAGGTATATAAAATTCAATCTGATTTTATATGGTACTCTGGTAGGGAGCCAGTTTTCTCCTATCTGTTTTCCCCGTAGCACATTTTCCCCTTCATTTTTTCGCCAAGTATTTTATTCCCCCTAATATATTTTCCTCTAATATACTTTTCTCCCCAAACAATTTTCCCCCACAGCAATTTTTCCCCAAAAACCAGAGAAAAAAAGTCAATTGTTGAAAGACCTTTATTTTACTTTTTATTGTTTACAATACGATGCTATAGCTGACGTTGCGCAGATACTCCAATAATTTTATCTTCTTCTTTGAATTCCTCGTACTTGGCTACAATTGCTTTTATTCTTTTTCGACTCGCTTACGTCCTCATTTCCCTTTCCTCTTTACTGGCTGACTCATCATGATTTGTCACTGCATGGCCTCTGTGTCGCCTTCTCCTTCTGCAAGTCCGTGAGGAAAGCGTAGAATCTAGGATAACGCTTACCGACGACGCTTCTGAATCGATTGTGCCATCCCTCCGAGATGTTATTCGTTCGGGCGACGTTATGAACTACAGAGTCATACAAATTCCATAGAAACGTTGGCTATCGGGCTTTGACGGCTTTTCATCGACCTTTTGCACGTCTTCCTCGGATATCATTAACTTCAAAGTAGTCCGTCATTGGAAAACACTCATCAAAAACTTGCTCAACAAATTCATCGAAGACATTTTCAACCTCACCTTTTGGGATAAATGCAATGGCGGCCATCATCTGACATGCCACTTTGATTCTACGGTCCTCTTTGTCGTCACACTGTTTTTTTAAAGCCTTCCGCTTGTATGCGCCTGTATAAGGATTGCTTCAATTGGAAGAAGCAGGCTATTACAACCGCGCTGGAAGGTAAGACGTCTTCGCAGGCGTTTATTATGGCCAACTCGAAGTCGGTAAGCACGAACTGTGATCTCGAAGTTATGCCCAAACGCTCTGCCTCTTCCAAAACCGCTTTGAAGATCGCAGCATATGACAGAGCATCATTACCATCCAACAAGGCATACACAAAAGGAATCCCAATGTCTTCCTCTTCGCCATTTATTGTTTGACAAAGTGAACCAAGAATGGTGAAGACATGAGTGAACATTTGTGGTGCAGCGTCGATCCAAAAACCATGTTCGACATTTCATCAAATTTTGTAAGTTTTCTCTCGCAGAAAGAACAATCACTCTCTTTTTGTCTTCGTCTTCTCCATAAGGCCGCTTTACACGGTACAATATATTGTACAAACGAATTTTTGAAATCTTGCATGAGGAAAATTGTACCGTGTAAAACGGCAAATTGTATGGTTGTCTGAATCACTTTACGGGAAATAGAACCTACTCTATTTCCACTCAGTTTCTTGTACATTCTATGATACATTCGTTTGTACAATAAAATGTGCCATGTAAAGCGGCCTATAGAACGAGTCATGAAGCAAGAACTATTCTCCTTTACGAATAAAATATAACATAGTTATAGTATAAATATAAAAATAAAATATAACAATTATAAGAATAAATGATATCAAGAACCTGCTAATTTGTATCAATATTTATTGGGAATAGTTTGAAGATCCTGTAAGGAAACTGGATTCGCAGGTAAATCCTTCAAGCGCTCTCTCACAACCAACCGCCGCAGATTTTTGACGATTAGGTAGTTCCGCAAAGGCTCCCGACGGAACTTCCCGCAGTTCATATCGAAGCAATTGGACCGGGGCACTTTCTGGTTGACTGGCGGCCTTCCTCTTTAACGACGCAATAACTTTTTTTGGCATTAGTGTACATTTCTCGGGCTCTTCACCGGGTAAGATATTCATAGGCAGCCGACGTTTCGGGTTCCGACTCGTCACCCATTCTCAAGGCTACATCATATACTTCCCATTTATTACCAACACATATATATCAACATATTATATCACATATATATCACATTACATAACATATCATATCACTTAATTCAGTCATTTTCACTTAATAATTTTGAAACTTTAACTTAACTTGATAATTTTGTTCAGAAAAGGATGATGTGTTACCTAATTTTGATAAACAACTTTATTGTTTACCTAGCAACCTAACAACCTATATTGAATTCGAAAAGGAATAGAAATTAAATGTTTGAAAATTCAAGCAAACAGCTAGGAGAAAACTTTTGGGAAAAATTAATAGACCAGGGGAATATTCGTTAGGGGAAAACTGCTAGGGAAAAACTGGCCCCAACCGATACTCCTTGTGTTGCTATGCAGATTTATATAGTATCATTATATATTTGATGCAATTCTTATGGCAAATTACATCACCAAAAGTTTTCGATAAAGTTTAAAGAATGTATGTAAAATATTTCAACCACTACACCTTATGAATGCTAAAATTGTTTTTTCTTTCATGTATTTGTTTTTTTTTTCAATGTCAATGTTTTTTTCAAAATTTATGACTGTGACTTTTATATACCTACTGTAACCTATCCATTAGACCTTAACCTATATGCCTAGCCTGATTACACAAGCTGAAAATTAATTAAAGTTAAATGGTGGCACCCAAAGTTTTTATTTGTAGTTGCACGAAGAACTTGGTGTTTGCTGCCAAACATTATTTTTTACTTTTAAGAGTACTATGTTAAACAATAAACCTTTTTTCCTGAAGAAGTCTATTTTTACTGAATTTTTCTGATTATTTTATGTTTGCTGTTCAAGCTTCGTCATCTTATAATTGCATTTCTCTTGCGTAATTTTTTATTACTCCATTAGCCCCCTTTATTTCAAGCACATTCTACAGTCCTCTTCCGTCGCAGTTGAAACGCGAAATTTCTTCTGAGTACTTTTGTTTTCTCTACCAGGTTTTTCCTGTACATTAACTCAATGAAGACAGCTCAAAGAGAATGACTGATGCTCAAGAATGGGTCGAGTGTTTGGCTGGGATTATGTGCAAACCGACTTCATTATGCCGGGACACGTTTCGAGGGCATGCCTCTATTGGAGTTTGAAGTTGGTTTCGTGTATTTCATGTGCTTAAGAAGTTCTCCACTCCCTAGGGTAGCTGCGCGCGCTAGAAATGAAGTTTTGCTAATTAAGGAGACACTTCCGTGGAATAATTTATCGTTATATTCAGCGAGACTTACGCCGGCGATATGAGGTTTCGCCGTCCCCATTTACGCTGCACACTTTCAGTCAATAAAGCGAATCCCTGGTACCTGCTAGGACATCAATCATCATCATTTTAATCATAAATATTTGCAATTATTCGAATTGCATTATTTAAGGGTACCATGTAAATCGTCTTTGGAAACGTCCAAAAATGCTGAGTTTGCAACTTATACTGTGTTATTTTGTGCTTATAGGCTCACCGTTTAAAGAATTTTCACTAACTTTGCTTAAAATGAGAATAACTTCATGATCTATGCGAGTCTGCTTGTAAATTATTGTACGCTAAAAAAAAACATATAATAGATTCCAGGCGTTGCGTTAACTCGCTCAAATCGACGTTGTTTTTATCTACTTCCTTAATATCGATGAAAATGAAGAGATTCGTAAGCAGCGTTTGAGTCTCCATTGATTATTTGTACTTATCATCCAATGTAACAAAGAACGACTATTCACTGTGTTAAAATCACAAAAAATATTAAAACTGATGTTAAATTACTTTAAGCTAGTTCGATATGCCAAAACATTAGATTGTTCAACCAAATGATACCAATCCTGTTAAAGCACAATTGTTATTAAATGCCTGGTTTCACAGGATTTATAAATATTGTCTCTGGTTATCCCTTTGGGTGATTAACGGAGACATTTTAGGCGGTTTCAAGAGTTCTACTGTGCTTAGTTATTCTTAACGAGAGCTAGCAAATTTAATCTGATAAGATACTGCAAGCTTTCCCTCAAGCAGACTTTGCGGGAGCCTCGTTTTAATGAAGAAGACTCTCTCGCCGAAACATCACTCTTTGTGAGAATGTCTTCATCGATTTTTGTTTGGGATGGGCCAAATGTATTCATTCACTGGTAATTGAGTACCCAAAAGTTTACCTGGGTACTTTGATCAAATGAATACTTGGATACCCAGTCGAATTGCATGGGCGAGTACCTGAGTGCCGCGATGAAGACTCGAGTACCTGGGTGAATACCACTGAATACGAGTACCCAAATGGAATACGCAGGCGAGTACCAAGTACCATTGGCCATGGCATTCGACCATCTCGGCCGAATAGATACTCGAGGACTGGACTCTAGGGAATAAACGTAAACCCTCTCCCTTGCTCCAAGTGAATCGCCGGCTATATAAGATAGGGGCGGAAACATATTCGCTTGCCTTCTTGAAGGTTCTCACTCAAGTATCCTCAAGATTATTAGCATAGCAACGGCGATAACAATATGCATCCCAATGGTGAACCTAAGGAGAAAGCTTCTTAGTATCGCAACAATGGGACTTTCGGATGTCTTAAAAGCGAACATCTTACGTGTCTCAACAATATGTCCCAACTCAAGAGCCCTAGCAACGGGAGTGGGTAGCAACTAGAAGCAATGTCTTGTATAATGACCTAGAGACCAAACAGCATTTTTTCAATGGGTTACTGGTATCCAACGGAACCTTCATGTGGTTTTTAAAAATCTATATACCACATTTTTTCATTATTGCCATGTTCTTGAGCTTTTTATAATTTTAACACTTGTGTAATTATTCACACTTGTAAAATTCTTGTTGAAAATGGAACGACCTAAATTAAATCAAGTATATTACATCTTAAAAACTACTTAATTGAGTGACTGGCTCCGTACACACTGCTTCATCTGACTATTATTATGACCTCATTTATTGTACGATTAGAAGTTACGAAATTTTCTTTTCAAAGTTTGTTTTTTACAGTCAGGAAAAATCTTCCGGTGTTCTTGTACGCGACGTAACAAAAATTGCTTTTGTTTCTCCTCAACCATGATTTAACCGTGAAAGTCTTGCACCAACTTGACCGCTCTTTCAGCTGTATCGTTCACTGTCCTCAGCGTGGAAACATTTTTTCTGGCTTCATGAAACAAAGCATTATTTGACCATATAGGACATTCGCGGAGAAAATTGTAATAAATTTTAAAATGATTGAACAATCACTTGTTTCTGACTGAAATTAAGTCCTAGACGTTTTTCTCTGAAATAAAAAAGAGAAAGTAGTTAACAAAATTGTGATCTAAATAAGAGCTAAATAAACAGCTTCTACATTTACTAATTTTACTTACCATACAATAGACTGCAAAGTTATTCCTTCAATGAGATATATCGTTGAGCATGAGTTGATAATTTCTCTTTGGTTAAATTTTAAACCATTTTTTCCTTAGTTTCATGATCCAGATCATCAAACAGTGATAATACATAAACTTCATCAGTCAAATACCATAAATTCTGGCTTATCTTCTTTTAAGCTTCTTTTGAGATGCTTTTATCAATTTTTTCGTAGGCCTTCATCGACTTTAAGAAGCAAAAATCTTGGTAAGGTGCTTTTACCGCCAAAATACATTGGAGCCATGGCTTGACGTAGGGTGTCACGATGAACAGGCAAACGTCAAAAAGCGCTGCCTTATCCTTGCTCGTAATTTTGAATTGATCACTAAGTAACGATATTTTTAGGGAATAAATTTCTCTCGCCATCCATCGAGCTTGGTGCATGGCACCTGCGGAGGTCGAATTATAAATTTTCTTTGTGCATCTCTGTCCAAAATTAATGCAGAAAGCTCTTGTCAACTCTCGATAGTCATCGATGACTATTTCTTTGGCCAGTTCAGTTCGGTAAAACTCGAGCAGATTGTCAATTTCGGAAACAGTCAGGTGCAATGCGAACTTTTCTTTATAGCCATGTAATTTATCGGGATCCACACTTTTCCAGTTATCTCGGAACTTTTTGAAGAGCGGAATATCAGGATTTTCTGTCACTTGACTGATTTTTACTTCGAACACACTTTTCAACACCAATTCATACACGTGCTGGCGGCAAGCTAAAATAAACATATCTCTATTAAGTTTTTGCTCAAGAAGCACACAAGCACCATTGATATGACCTGCATTTGAGGCCTTAGTATTGCAACAAATAATTTGCACTTTATCTTCGAGATTTCAGTCTACAATCGCGTACCAAACAGCCTGCGCCTGTCCGCTTCCTGAAGAGCTTTCCAACCATGGCACAGCAATAAGTTGTTCTTGATTTGCATATGAAATAACAATTGGAATACGTTATTCTTTTGATTTCCAAGAATCTAAAGTAGGTAATAGTTTGCCATCCCAGTGAACAGTCGCAGAATCTGGTATCTCGTTTTGAAAATTAGCTTTTATGGCTTCCGCACGCTCTTTCTGTTTTTCCGCGCGAATTCTTTGAATCGAGGACTTAGTTATAGGAAATTCATCAGTATTATATCCAAGTGCCTCAATGGTAGCTTCTAGAACACACACTGATTCTCTCATACTTAACTGACACCTATCTAGCGCTGCTACTAATTTTGCAGTAATGAAATTTTTTCGTATAGTTGTTTTACTGGTTCCAGGTTGTATGTTCTCGATCAGAAATGGAAAATCTTCTTTTAAATGCATTTCATTTCCATGAGAATTAGAAGATGAGTCGCTTTGTAACGGTTTATAAGATGATTTCGAAGGAGTTGGTGTGGAAAAATATGTAGCACGTCTCTTTTCTTCTTCAATAGTTCTGAGGCGCGCCCTTTCCTCTTTATCAGCCAGTTTTTTGTCCACTCCAGCTAAATGACCAGGCCGATCTAACTCTCCCTGTAGCTGTGAGAAGATTTTGTCTTCATTTATTTTCATTAATTGAAGCGCATCAGCGTGTGCAATGTCAAACAAATCATCTAAGTTGATGATAAACTGTTGTTGGCACTTCTCAAATACGTTTTGGGTTTTCTGTGCATTTTTTTGTAACTCCCTCCAAAATTGATATAGATTCACTAGTTTCTTCAAACAATTAGGAAAAGATTCGGCAGGTATACGCGCCTTTTCCCAAAAGATAATTATACACTCACAAGTAGTGAGATTTTTGCTCTTTCATTGAAAGTTAAATTCATTTCACGGATATTATGAAATAAAACTGCCAGAACTTGTCAATTTTTTTAACCTTTTATTTGATGGCATTTAACCTTTTATTTGTAGTTTTACGCCCCCTATTAAAAATATATCCTTTTAAGAGCTACGTAATTTCACTGACATGTTCATGGTTCTGTTTCAATGATAGAAAACAATACGTTTACTAGCAAAATAACAAGTGATTACAAACTCGTTGACGGCTTCAACGCGTTACCACATTGTCACAACCGATGTGATTCTAGCGAGTTCCAGCTCACGCTGAGAACTCACTAGAATCACATCGGTTGCCCGTAGTGATTGTTTAGTGAAGTAGGTTTTGCTTGTGCGTTGTGACAATGTGGTAACGCGTTGAAGCATTTTTCTATTAATTTTACAGAATTACCGGAACCCTTTCTTCTCAAGCAGGATGAGAGGCTGCATGTCTACTACTATAAAATATTCCAGCGCATCGTTCCGTAACTGCTGTCTTTTTGTTAGGTTTATTTTTTCATGTAAGACATTCCTGGAAGAAAATTTTAATTAATCTATTAAAATATGATGCGTAAATTACATCAATAATAATTTTTTTTTAAATTTTTAAATTTTCTCTATATATTTTAAGAGTATACTGAAGAGAAGGGGTTATAAATTTAAAATTAATGATAAATTGAATAATTAAATGATATATTATCATGGATTTAAGAATTTATTAACTAAACAAAATTCAACATTGAGTACCCAGCTGACATTAGATATGGGTTCAATTAATTCAGCAGTAACTTATTACATTCTCATGTCAACGTATGAGACGGATGAATTTAGGTAATGTCAGAAAATAAATACGGATTACATAGCTAAATTTTTCGACTTTTATCTAAAGTAATATAAAATTTACCAGAATTTTATGTAGTTATTGGGTATGTAATGATTCAAGTAAATATTGATAGGATGAAATGTTGTTTAATGTAATTAATATGGTGGTTTTTAATACTATTTACGAGTTTATGAAATTTGTACGTTAAAAATAGTTAAAATGGCTCGAATGTATACAACGAAAGAAATAGAAAAGCAGTAACTGATTCAAGGGCCGTTACGAAGGAGTGCATCTAGCTGAAAGGTTGGTTCCGTGCATTCCCATGAATATTACTACTCGGAAGCATCTAGCAGCGAAAGTTGAAAAGTTTATACGTAAGAGGTGAGAGTGGTCAACAAATGAAATTATTAGATTATTCGTCCAATGATTGCGAAATATGGAATGCTGTATTTATTTTTAAGGGTGAAAATGCCAATAGAAAATTCGCTCGTAGTAAATGCATTGTATTATGGAATGAGTGATTTTCTTAAGCTGCACTCAACAAATTACAATAAGAATTTTGCCTCCCGATGTTTATACATGTCATATAATACATGTCAGATATTCTGGAGTAAATTAGAATTAGAATAAGTGCAGTTTTAATGCAGTGAAATAGTATCTCTACGAATCGCTCGAGTGAAACGGATAAGATCAGAAATGGTGTACCATTAAGCAACGAAATGAAAATAAATATGCACATAAGCTCATTTTACAGGCCATCAGATTCCAAAATCGACGTTTTGTACAAATTAGAAAATCAATTAACATCATTTACTTCGAAAGATAACAAAAGCGTGATAATTATCGGTGGGGATTTCAACCTCCCGGCTATAAACTGGAAAACTAATGGCGTTGAGCCAAGTTCAAGGAAGCGTGATACAAGCGAGGCCTTACTTAATACACTCCACTTTCTCAGGCGAGATATCGTAGAACAGCATAATGAGTAAAAGCTCAAACGATTTCGTACTGTCTACTAATTTTTATTTTCTACTAATTTTTAAAATAAAAATTAGTAGACAGTACGAAATCGTTTGAGCTTTTACTTACTTAATACAGTTTAACACCACTCTTTTACTTAAATAGTAAACGAACCTACGAGAGGTAATAGTAAGATATTAAACCTTTTAGCTATTAGTCACCCTGCAATGATTAAATACGTAGATATTCTGTTGTGAAAAACTGTTACGAGCGTACATATAGGGTCTCACAACTTTTAAAAGGGATTAAGGTGGGAGCCCATAGAGACTCGGAGGCTACACGCTAGGCTTAAGTTGCTTGATAAATTCAGAGCTGATAATTTTCAGAGCGACACAGAGAATATTATCATGACTGATCACTACATCGCTAGGTCTGACAGAAGCAATTAAATAAGAGAGATACACTGCCGAACTGATTGGTACAAGAACTCGTTGTTTCCGCGAACAATAAGCGATCACAATAAAAATTAAGCTCTCCAAATACACTCCTACAATTCATGTCACTATTTCATCTCCAAAAAACTTACACCTTTACACGGCTGGTGACTTAACTTTGGAGAATGGTCTGAGTGGAAGCGGTAAAAGGCGAAACTTTTGGGTGTAGATGGAGGAAGAAATTACCATGAGTAGGACTACTGAGAGCCTAATGAATAGGAGATAATAATGAAGAAAACTATGAGGATAGCAGAAGCGAAAGCCTTTTGTAATTAGATAGCATTATACAAGAACAAATTAAAATTAGCCATATTTTATAGATTAACTGTAATTTAATAGTAAAAATAATAATAAAAATAATCACTATGACTTGACCTAACCCTAAAGCCTATTTCGTGATGTATACGTAATTATTATTGTATAATTTAATATTATAGTCGTGCAAAAATATGGATAATCAAGACGAAACATAACAGAAACTAGTGTTGGTTAATTCTGATATTATTTCTAACGAAATACTAAAACTAACGAAGGCAGTCATTATCTTTCTTAATCTTTGTCACTATTTGGAAAGAATGAAAGGAACAAGTGACATTAGTAACTGACATGTGCAGCTAAAATATTTCTATACGTTAACGGTTACTCAGGCTTTTCCAAGGGTCAAACTCTCCATCTTTGCCGAAGTTTCGTAAGACGAATCGTCTGTCGTCATCTGGGCATGCCAATTAAGGTACCAGACGAAAAATCGAGTAACCTTTAACGACCTCATATGCAGGGAAATTCTTGAATATTTCTTCATATTTCTATACATTTGCGTTAATAATTATTATGAATGGTATTAATTTATGTTATAAATTAATGTAAGACATTTGATAAAATGATAAATGAAATAAATTAATTAATACATATTCCATTATTTTTGTTCATTCATTTTTGTTGTGGTGGGGTCATTGACCTCTGAGGGGTCATTGACCTCTGAGTATGGGTCGTTGACCTGTGAAGGCGGTCGTGACCTCTGTCGGGGTCATAGATCTCTGACGGTGTCAATGACGTCTGACAGGGTCATTGACCTCTTGCGGGGTCATTGACCTCTTGTGGGGTCATTGACCTTTGTAGGGGTCAATGACCTTTGTAGGGGTCAATGACCTCTGGTGGGGTCGTTGACCTCTGAGTGGGGTCATTGACCGTTGTAGAGGTCATTGAACATTGCTGGGATCATTAACCTCTTGTGTGGTCATTGACCTCCATTAAGGGTCACTGACCTCCAGTAAAGGTCATTGACCTCTGGGGGTCATTGACTCTGAGTAGGGATCGTTGACCTCTTAGGGAGGTCGTTGACCTCAGGTAGAGTCATTGACCTTTGGTAAGGTCATTGCCCCCTGGTGGGTCCATTGACCTATGGTGGGGTGTTTGACCTCTGGTGGAGTCATTGACCTCTGTCGGGGTCATAGATCTCTGACAGGGTCATTGACCTCTTGCGGTGTCATTGACCTCTGCAGGACCTTTATAGGGGTCAATGACCTCTGGGTGGGGTCATTGACCGTTTATAGGTTATTGAACTTTACGGGGCCATAAACCTCATGTATGGTCGTTGACCTTTGCTGGGGTCATTGATCTCTTGTATGGTCATTGACCTTCAGTAAGGGTCGATGACCCCCAAAGGTCATTGACCTCTGAGTATGGGTCGTTGACCTCCTAGAGGGGTTGTTGACCTCTGGTGGGGTCATTGACCTTTGATGAGGTCATTGGCCCCTGGTGAGGTCATTGACCCCGCGTGGGGTCATTATCCAATGGTGGGTTCATTGACCTCTGGTGGGTTCATTGACCTCTGGTGGGGTAATTGACCTCTGGGGGGTCATTGACCTCTGGTGGGGTCATTGACCTCTGGGGGGTCATTGACCTCTGAGTATGGGTCGTTGACCTGTGAGGGCGGTCGCTGACCTCTGTCGGGGTCATTGACCTCTGCCAGGGTCATTGACCTCTTGTGGGGTCATTGATCTTTGTAGGGGTCAATGACCTCTTGCGGGGTCATTGACCTTTGTAGGGATCAATGACCCTTGTTGGGGTCAATGACCTCTGTGGGGTCGTTGACCTCTGAGTGGGGTCATTGACCTCTGAGTAAGGGTGGTTGACCTGTGAGGGAGGTCGTTGACCTCTGTCGGGGTCATTAATCTCTGACGGGGTCATTGAACTCTGTCGGGTTGATTTTCCTCTGGGGGGTCATTGTCTTCTGGTGGGATCAATGACCTCTGTTGTGGTGATTGTCCTCTGTGGGGATCATTGACCTCTGGTGGGGTAATTGACGTCTGTTGGGGTCATTGACCTCTGAGGGGGTTGTTGACTTTTGGTAGGGTCATTGAGAGCTGGTGAGGTCATTGACCACTGAGTGGGGTCATTGACGTTTTACGAGATTTTCTGAAATAATACCAAAGGTACTGGTTATATTGCTTTTCTCTGTCCGTCGTATGCGAAGAGTGAAACTGTTGCTTCATCAAACCCAGCAGTTTAATTAGTTGCTCTTAGTGTACGACACCGTGTTATGCTATTCCGTTATGCTTCTTTAGCGCTTTATTTTACGAATACGGAAGCGTTATTTAGATAATTACTGTAGTTGCGGGCTTTGTAAGATGGTAACTTCCTCTTCTTCATCTATTTTCATCATTGCTACGTGCAACAGCATTATAGAGTGCGTATATCAGTGAGTGTGCTATGAATGTTTTTGAGGGCATTAACTTCATTTTTTAATTCTTTGGGCATTATTGCTGTTCATTTGTGGTTTTAAATGAATACTCTAGAAGCATATAGACTATTTTCAGGAATCTATCGAGAACAAGGTTTTTAGCTTTTAGTTTTTGCCTATAAGCTCAAATTTCAAAGATACAAAATTTAAGTGAAATACGTGTTCAACTATTTTCAGTTGAATCCATGTATCAAATAAATAAACTAGACTCGGAATTATTTATTTCTAAACTTAAAAAAATGTTAAAGAAACAAAAAAATCACAGAAAATATTGTAGTAGTATTTATCTAATTACAAACAGCAAAATGAGGAAAAAGTTTCGATGAAACCAAATAGTCACTGAGCACTTAGGAAACTTCTTTTCCGTGATATTCTTGAATGTATTAAGGAACAACCACTTTTAAACTCCAGCGGTAATCTGCCATCATTGTGTATCCCATCTTCCTTGGTAACGGTTCTCCATAGCATTAATATCTAGATGAAATCTTCCACTTAATTTCTCACTGGTGTCACCTAAAATTTCAGGAAAACGGCCTTAGTTGCTGTATAAATAGTACACCTTAATGCTTATGTTACATCGAAGGGAGCTGAAACTGTTTTGCATCTCGTTTACCTTTACTTCTCGTTTACCTTTTCTTTTACTTGTAAAACTTTCGACGACTGCAACAAATGAAGTCAGGCTTTTCGCTTAGCCTCATATATGGAATTCACTCAGGCAGGAGCCTTCATAGTTGTCTTATTTGTAGGCCGTTATATATTTCGGCATTTTTTCGGTACTCAATACATATTTTCCCTTTATATGCAAAACACTATCCGTTCTTATCAAAAGCCTTTACATCCTGCATCGTTTGGCCCAGTTTGAAATGCAATGGGGGAAAGATGATTTTTTCTCGTCCAACTATGGGGACGTTTAACACATTCTTTTCCTCGACGCCAATGTTTTCTGTCTTAGACAACTCTTTTCTAACCCAGTGGTGTGTGTTGTCTCTGCTATCCAAGAGGCACACGAAGCAAACATATTTGGTGTAGCCACTTTCCTGTTCAAGGAGATAGTTAACAATTTTAAGTCCACACAAATCACCAATTGACATTCACAAATAGTGTCTTATTCTTATTTCATTTTCGTTAAGTGAGCAATTGGTATCGTTCCATATTTGTTCTCATTATTTAGAAGGACATATTTAAACTTCGCTTTGAGCTATCAATAAATAGGCACCAATCATCTGGAAAATATTCAGAAAGACCTATTTATCCCAGGAGTTTTCTAAGATCGTGACAAAATTCAAGATTTTCCTCTTGAGAGAAGAAGGGTAGCAGATCCTTTTCTCCTGTACGATTAGATCCGATTAAAGTCCGATTAAAGGTAATTGCGGTTCCTTGTTCCAGTTATTTTTTTTGTGCAACCTGGAAGCAAGTAACTCAGATACTTCTTTTGACAGTTTGAAATCTCTGGTGAGGTCTTTTATTCGTCCTGGTTGAAACGTTGAGGAATTGATAACATCTCCTCATAATCACTGTCTCAGTCATTAGTATCGGCTGGGTGATCAGAGGGACAATACTCGTCCTTATAGGACTCTGGTACGGAGTGAGCAGGCTAGCTGCCTGCTAGTAAATTATTTAAAACTCAGGGAAGCTTTGCGGATACCTGAGAGAGTTATTCTGCTTTCCTGGTTTACCAGCTCCAGTAAAAGGCTGATTAGCCTTGATTTAACTTCCTAAGATGCCATATAGAAAACCTTTGTACGGAGTCATTTTCCTAATATAGTCCGAAATTTTCCGAAAATAGTCTTTTTGAATATAGTGGGTACATTAGCCTTTACCATATTTATACTATAAGATTAAAATTTAAATCCGTCATGGATATTCTACTCTGGATAATGAAGGAAATTATTCTATTAAATAAAAATATCTAGAAATCGATATTGAAATGGACAGTTTCCATTGTCTCCACACCTCAGCTGTGTCCTTGTTCAATTGGCATGTCACGTCTGGGTTTTCTCTAAAAGTCAACGCGATATCGCGGGAGAAGTAGCCGTGCTTCAAAGTAACTCGCGTCTTTTAATGCAGATTGAAGGCGACAACATCTGGTTTTCACTACCTAAAATTAAAATTCACCAAAAAAGTGGATAATAATACAACTGAAAAACGTATGTCCTTGAGTATTATATGATCTGTCCACATTCTGATGAGGTGAAATGGTTTTTCGCTGGCTAAATAATCTACTTTGGCGTTTCGTCAATACAACCACGTTGATGAGTGCATAACCCACTACTTCTTCATTTTTTTCATTAAACATTATTTATATCAGTCAGAAATATACAGTATCTTGTCGGAGAATAGGGCATTGTATTTAGGAATAATATAAATGAAGGTAAAATAGAAGGAAAAGTCCCCAGAGGAAGACCCAGGAATAAGTCCATGGACCAAATTAACAGAAATGTACATAGAAAATAATACCAGGAGGTAAGAGAATTAGCATTAGAAAAGGGAAAGGTGGAGGACTGCAATCAACCAATCATAAGATTGAACGACTAGTGAATGAGGGCACTGTGGACTTACCGTCTCATAATTTTTCTCTGAATGAAAAATATCTACGGTTCGTGAGATCAGTGATTGCCTCTCAACCTATAGGCACCGAATTAGATACACATCAGAAATTTCAAAATCAAAAGAGGACCATTTCTTCCTTCTATGGGATAATAATGGCAGTAGTACTCCAGTTTTTAGATGTTTCAAGACCAAGTTGGTCTCTCAACGAAATTATATATTTTTTTCAATTTTTGAAATCACACTTTCAGTGCCACGATTAAAGGAAATGACATGATGCAACGGCAGTGGAGCAAAAGGAAGCTTACTGTCTGAAAACTCAAGTCAAGAGCAATTTTACTACCTCAAGCGAGGTGTCTAAATGCATGTGAAGTATTTATGACCGATATTTCAATGTTTTATCTGTATGTAAACAAGCTAAGAGAAGCGAGATTGGTGGGTGGATGGCATGGATTAGGGGATTAATGGGTGGTGAAACATTTTTGCGGGGATGGAAAATTGGAGGAATGAAATTTGTTTGGGTTAAGTAAGGGTCGGAAATAGAAGACGATGAGGGAAAGAGGAATTTTAGGAATAATGAAGATGAGGGTAAGTGTTTGGTTGAGAGATGTTGGAAAAACAGGAGGTCGATGTGAAATAGAAGCTGGAGGGGAAAGGTGGAAAGAAATTTTAGAATATCGATTGCCTGTAATGAAGATGAACCAAAGGAAATTAGTTACATGGATGCATTTGATCAACTGTGCCACACTTTACTAAAATCCTTCTGATCAAATTCTGTGCAAGTACTATGTAGTGGCGTTTTCATCGAAAATTCTCTATATACTGAACTCTGGCCGCTGTAAACGAGCAATGATGAGACTAATTTACAGAATGTGAAGTTTTTACTTTGAGTTCACAGTTCTATCTACATTGTCATTAATCATACATTACGGCATTACGCCAGCTGAACTCAATGTTAATCATTTCATTAAATATAGCCGCTTAACATAAAAATGTACTTTTCTATTGCGTTGGATAAGGAAAATAATGTGTCCTTTGACTTCTTTTACATCTTTAAAAAATTTTTGCAACAATAGGTAGCATACCGTGACAGCTGGAACACGAAGGATTTGAACAAATACATTTAAAATGTATACCCTTCCAAACCTGGAAAATGGCCGCAGCGCCATTTCTCTGAAGCTAAAGGCTTCATACTTCATTGTTGAGATAATATTTTTGACATCTCAATCATAGTACAAGATGGATGGACGATTTATTTTTTGTCGATTGATTTTCTGGAATGATCAGCACGCTATATCAGTTTCCTTATATATGATATCCATTTGGACAGAAAACTTTTTTCCTGCTCATCCAATTCTTAATTTTATGTTATTGTAACATTGAGATGAGTCCATAGGTGAAGAAGTAGTGAGATAAGATGGAATGCATTTACTTTGTCAGATGAGAGTCTTGTTTTGTGACACGAATATTAAAAAATGGCAGAGTTGTAATTATACTTTGAAATATTGTTGAAATTTTCAGAAAATTTGTTGCTTGTAAGGGAGAACAACAAGGAGTTTAACAAAAGCTACTTTTCTGTCCTGCCAATCCCACTACTTCCTCCATTGCAAGGCTACCACTCATCTAATTAGTCACTAACTCCACCTCAGCCGCATCGAAATAACCCAGCTATCGGTGGATTCCTGCAGTCAACGGTCTACCTATGGGACTGGAGACATAGTAGTTCAAAACGTGTCAATCGAAGGTCATTTTTACTCAGCTGATTCGTCGCACTTTTGTTGACTCTAGGGTGGAAGTTCGAAAGCAAGTATTTGTCTGGCCCTTTATTTTTTCCTTGTAATGTTGGTAGCTAGGTGAAATATACGGTTACCTTTTATTTATTTACATGACTATACTTATTTTACGCTGATTTCTTCATTTTTATCAACCGATCTTGGAAAAACTTATTATCCAGATGGGCGTTGTCAGCGATTAAATTATTCCGTCTCCCGTTCCACTTTGAGTTATATTCGGAAAACTTATAAGGGACATTACGGGCATTGTAAAGTCAACTACACACTAACATGCTTAAAGATACACAATACCTGCATAAAAGATGCATAAAGCGAGGCCAGACATAAAAAAATACACGGAATGTATTAATTCTAACAATGAAAAGTATTATTGGCGACAAGTTTTTCAATTCCGCTCTCATATGGATACTTTTCAAATATACTGCCAGTTTTTGGGACCCTACACAGATAAGTTAAATTCACGAAAGTAACGAAAAAAGACCGGAAACAGGGACCTTTTGCTTGAAACTGATATGAAGAAAAAGAGAGTGTAATACTGCTATAGAACTACAAATACATTGTAACCCATATAATAGACCTTATTTGAGACTTAAGACTAAGAGGTGTAAATGCTGGGTTAAAATTAGTAATTGATTTCGGATCAGACATTTGATGATTCATAGATAGATGCTGAAAAATATACTGCCGAGCAATGCCATACTTTCATTGAATGGCAACCCCAACATAAGAATATATCTTCTTGGGTGCCTTTTTTCACTATTTTTGTATGTATTTTGGTGTGTACTCTTTGCAGTGAAATAAATATGTTTTTGTTTACATGTTTCAACATGACACAAAGAAAGACTTTTCATTCAGCGCCATATCTCTAAAACTGATAGAGGAGCAAAAATAGAAACTCTTCCTTGTAAAGTGATAGATTCTCTATTTCCTTCTTTCAAGGCAGCATTAATGACTACACAAAGTCAGCGAGACTACGTTAGCACGCAATTCACGTTTGTACTTTTCCCTTTCCTGTTCACTCCTCCGTTTTCATGACTGGTGTCCTCATTCCTCCTTCCTATCCAGCAACAAAGAGGAATCCCGGGGTTGCATTCAGATGTATATAGTTTATCACCTACCGCGTCACAAGTGACATGTAAAAAAATAGTGAAACATGACGAAAAACACTGGTTTCCGTCAAAAAATATATACCTCTATATTTTATACTTATCGAGACAGAATCTTCCCTGTGTTAACACACGGACGATGTGTCGACAGTAAAGATTTCATCTGCGAGTCAGACCAAGCTTGCTAATAACATCTGTCAGTTAACTATTGGCCAAATGAGTCACTTAATTTCAAGGGACAGAAAATTAATTCCCGGCCGTTGAATCCTCCCCCACCTTCCAGAGACGACTTGTTTTGATATCCCGAAAAATTTATTCATTTTTTTCCCAAACCATTCGCAGATTTACTCATTTCACCGCCGGAGTTAGGGACAACAGGAAGGCTCTGTGGAAAGGGAGAAAGAAACAGAGAATGAGGGAGAGTACATACAAAACGATGATGAAAACAAAGTTGTTAGACTATTGAAGATTAGACCGCGATGGACACAACGAAGAGATGCTTCACATTCATACACTGGAGGCCATATATATTTTGGAGATTTTCGTTTGATCAAAAGACTAACATATTGGTTGGTCTACTATTGCCCTATAGTAATGGATTTCCTCTCCTAAAGCATGGCCATTAGCACTGTAAGTCCTAACTTCCTGAAAAATTGAAGGGAGAATTCTAGAGAAAAGATAACCTATTGCATTTGGGAAATATTTTATGGTTTGCAGCGATTTTTAAAGGTTTGATTGTTTTCTGAATCAAAAAAATAGCAAAAAGAATTCTTCAAAATATAAATATCTGAGAAAAAACTTGAAAGTATACTCTATATCATACCCTATAACTACGTTTTCGGATCATGGGAAATAAATGAGACAGTAGTTTCACAAAGGCTGCTAATATATTCGACATTTTGCACGTCAGCTTTCGGGATTCACCCCGCGTTGCAGTGCCTTTTGTTGGCAGTATTCCCTCCAACCATCTTGATAACGCCTTCACGTCACATTTGGGGATGCAATTTTTAGTCCAATTTATAAATTTGATAATCCCTGTCCTTCCTTTATAGTCTTTTCTTAGTGTTCGAGAGAGTGTATTCGTCTACTCCATTGAAGTTTTCAGTTTGCGTTACCATTTAAATTACCGATCGAACGATTCTGGGATAGCTTCATTCCTTTGCTGCGAATTTCCTTAAACTATTGAAGTCCCTTATGTGACCAGGTTTAGACCAAACGTGTACAAGTGATAGGATAATCTTGTTTTCCTCGTCAGATCTCCCTTGTCCTGCAAATGATGGATCTCCTTGCTTGGCCTAGGAACGCCTTTCCACAGGAAATTGTCATTAATACAAGATTCCATTGAGAGTTTTGCGTATCCTGTCCTTTTTTTAGGCCATGTGGTCGCCTGTTTGAGTGTGGGACGTGAATCTATTCTTTTTGCTACGCTAACCGGGAATTCGGGCATTTCTTTATTGTTCTTTGCGCTGTAAGTCAAGGCACGCGAATGAGAAAAATAGATGAGGACCAATTAATGCGACAACCAATGGAATATCATAGGATAATTTCACCAACCCTTTCAACATACGTGCTATTGAACGTGACGTGAGCGTAAATATTCTCGATTTCGAATAAGTTAAATTGAACTTCCAAGTTCGCACCCCGAACAAACTTGTAAACAATGTATCAGTTGTATGAAATCTGAGAGATAACATATATAAGAACTTATCAAAACCTTAAAAAATTATATTGTGAAAGCAATGTACGATAAGTTGTAATACAAAACTAAGCCATTTGGCAAAACTTGCTGCTGGTAACCGACATACATTATTATTAAAACAATCCACCACACATAACATAACGTGAATAAAATTTCCATCCCTGGAAATATTCTATCAAGTGGCCGAAAGTTACTTTAAAACGCGTTTCCTATGTAATGGGAGACGAGTGAAAATCGGGTTACATGAGGAAGAGAAAGAAAGGTTGGAGGAGGAAAAAGATGAAATTCGAAACGACGGATGCGTGACAAAAATTGCCATAAATAAAAGTAGCTCTGAAAATTCAATTTCGTTGAGAGAGCAAGTGAGAGAGGTACGGTGGTGGTGTGACGTGAGGACGCGTGATCAGCGAGGCAAGTGACGCCGTCTGGAGGCAATTAGGCGAAGCAGCAGCCAGAGAGAAAGAGAGATAGAAAGACAGAGAGAAAGCACGGTCCGAAGCCGAGGAAAAACGGGCAAATGAATGAGACCGTTATAAAAACATCCGCAATGAACTGAGTGGTGTGGAAATGGAGGAGAAAAAAAATAGAAGAAATCACGGCTGGGATGTCTCTTTTTCGTGGAAGAGACTTGTCACAATAGCAAACGACGAGGAAATATGTAAATACTTATGCGTTGCGGGAAAAAAAAATTAACAGCCTGCAGAAAGTTTTTATTGTCTTTCCATTATGGCCGAGGTCTATTTCATTTAATGGATAATGTGCCCACCTACGTCATAAAAACTCCCCTGGATCTCAAAGAGTGGAGTTTTGAATTTCAAACTTTTTTCTCAGAACGTCTGTGTTTATGAATGGATAAAGAGGCCTTAGTCGGACGCATGAAGTATAAGTCATATTTTTTAAACTTCCTTCCCACGTTTCCCTAACGTGAATCTTAAAGATTATACATGAACTCCAGTATTACATAGTATATCAATAAGTCGAGGATGAACGAATAACAATCAAGTTAGTTAATTTTCCTGTTTGTTACTATAACAATGCAGTGGCTTATTCCATTTTCACCGTGAGAAGTATACAAAAACGTTGTCATAGATACACCTGAGTGAGTTATTTACAATAGCTGAAAGAGGAAGATGTTTTTTCGTAAGAAAGCAAGAAGTGACCATTCGAATAGTTCATAATCTTCCAAAAACCCATATGAGTTACTAACGATGGAAGGGATTTTAGAGAATGACTCACAGTGCTTACGCTTTGAGGTTTTCAAGATTTTTCCTTACTTTGGCTTCCGTTAACCAATACTTCAGTATAATTTTAATTGGTATAGTTTGAGCAAACCTGGAGCAAAATCTCTCTTTCCTAAAGACAGCCGTAATCTGTTCAAATATTGAACCTTGAATATTGAAGCCCCAAACACTTTCTGAGCCAGAGCATGTAACAAGATTTCAGCAGACTTTCAGCGCAGGTTTGAATGCGTCATCGATGTTTTCATCATGTCTCGCCCAAGCATGGCAACGTGAACTTGGAGAAAAAAAGCACGGCTGTATTCTTCTCCAACCTAACTATCCACGGTAGCCATCATTATCTCTAGTACGCGAAAAATTGATAGCTCCGGTCTTCCGGCTAATTCTTCAATTTTATCTTCATAATCCAACCATCGGTAGTATGTTGAGACGAGACAACGATTTGGCATTGTCAGAAAATTGCATTGGGTTAGAACTGAAATATAAAATAGATATAAGTTTTAAATACCAGAGTGATGAAAATTACCATCTTAGTTGCTGTAGTTGACTTATAACGGCTTTACATATTATCAGGTCGGGAACCACTAGAGACTTGGAGGTTACATGTTGGACGGAGAGTACTCGAAAAATAAATCAGGCGAGTTTGAGCACAGCGCGGAGGATATTGTGTTTAACACTACATCATATCTCTTGAGCTAAGGGAAGCAAAAACATGAGAGAGACACACCGCCGAACTGATTGTACTGTAAATTCTTTCTTCCCACGTACGATTAATGACTTCAATGAAAACAGAACAATGCGCTAAGATCTTCCAATTGTTGCTTGGTTGGATACTTAGGAAGACGACCGACAATTGAGGTCATTTTCGCCTCTGAGGATAGGTAGATTGGTACCAGAAGTGCAATTTCGGGAAGACAAGGGATGGAGAGATATCCAGCGTCTGAATCACCCAGCTCCTGGCTTAAAGTGCTAAGATGCTCAAAGCTTAACAGACTAATTACTACGCTTGAAGTTGCCTCCACAGCTAAAAGAGATAGGGATTCATTGAAAAATATCAAAGGATAAAAACCGATGCTGAAACTGAAAAAACGGAAAGTACCAACAGGCTTAATAAATAAAATAAAAATGTTGTTCAAAGGGTGCAGAAGCAGTAATAGAGGAGAAGAATTCTGAGTGGTTTGAAACAAAGAGAGAAGTACAGCATGGAATTGCACTCTCTCCACTTTTGTTTTTGGTCTTAATGGATGAAATAACGAGGCAAATAAAAAGTGAGAAGAGTACAGAGTTCAATGCTCTGGCATTTGCAGATGATGTGGTACTTTGGGGATGCAATGAAACTGAAGTACAGGAAAATTTGAACCGATGGTACAAAAATTTAAAAAACTTACACCTGAAAGTCAGTAAAAGTAACACAGTGATACTGATCATTGGCAAAGTACAGAATAATATAACTTTAAAACTCGAGAATGAAATATTGCAAAGAGTGGAACAGTTCCAATACCTAGGTAATGCAATTTCACAGGATGGTTTAGATTCCTGAGAAATTACTAACAGGTTAAACAAAGCGTCAAGTTTTTACCACCAAGTAAGGAGTCTTCTTTGGGACAAAAAATACCAAGAGCTGCAAAAATGACCATGTATAAGTCTTACTCCGTACCTATCATATCATATAGCCTTGAAACTTGTATAATATCAAGTAGAGGCATCGGCAGAATACAAGTCAACGAAATGAAATTCCTAAGGACGATGGTACAAAAGACAAGACTTGACAGGCAAAAAAAATGAAGACATTAGAAAACAGGTTGGATGCAAAATATCATTAATTGAAAACGTCAAGAGATCCAGACTGGGATGGTATGGTCATGTGATGAGAATGGAACAGAGCAGAGTAGCTAAGGTATGGCTGGAAAAGGAAATACCAGGGAAGAGAAGAGTGGGCAGACCAAGAAGGAAGTGGATCGACCAACTGAAACAAGACATCCAACTGAAAGGGAGCTCTTGGGAGGAAGTTCAATATCAACAAACATACCATGATAAGAGAAGTTGGAAGAGGCTAATCAACAACACCCGGGAAACTGGAGTTGCTACTTGATGATGATGATGATGATAATGAAAAACTGATGCCGGGAATCGAAACGAGCCAACAGTATGAGAAGTCAACCCGATCACCATGGCACTTGCCACATGCCATCGAGGCGGCTAGAAAGGTAGCACGTGAATGTTCTGGCGCCTGTCTTTCGGTGAAAGAGAATCAATGCAGATCTAACTTTAAACGGACGATGACTCATGATTTCATATGCCAGAGCGACCCGAACACTTTGTAGGTAAATCCTGAAATTTTGACGGACCGCCTTTTTTATTTTGATGCGTAGCCGAAAAAATTACATTCTTGCAGCCGTTGCCAGATATGCATAAGTAGAGTAGCGAAACTTGGTGGCATTTGCTCGTGAAAAAGATGACACAAAGTGTAGGAAAGAGTCAAAGATAGGCTTGATAGGGACTGAAGGTCCCTCCCGTAATTCTTTCTGAACTTTCGCCCGCATCAACACATGATTCACCCTCATTGGCCTTTAATACCCCGCTGGGAGAGCCGCAAAGTTTTGTTATTCCTACAATAATTACAATTTTTCACGGGTAACCTCTGAAATTTCCGAGTAAATCCATGGTTTCTCAGAACATTGTTTTGGAAACACTTCCAAATATCATCCTTACAGGGACCTCGGATAGAATGCCGATAAAAGTTATTCAGATGACCGGATACCTTTCAACACTTTAAGTGGAAATACGTCCAAATTGATTGTAATTTTGCAAAAGACCTGTGTAGCGAAATTGAAGCCATTCAAGTGGAGTGCGTATTCCTGGTGGGTAAACGTTGCTGTCTCCTCTGCAACTTACCGGGTTGATGTTTGAAATCCTACTCGATTTTTGCGTTAAAAAATCATTCCATACCTAAATCCTAGAAAAATGACTATATTTAAAGGTTAGAGATCATTATCTGGCGCAGCTTCTGGATTGTTTTCATATTATTTCCTCTTATGATTATAACCCTATTGAAAATATTCAGTTAGAGAAAATAATTTTCACAATGCCATGTGTGGAAACCTTGACAACTCACCCTCCTTTTATCGATAATGTTCATGGAATGAATAAGGGTCACGACCTCAACGAAAGTCACCTTGAAGATCACAGAAACTGTCTAAATCCATTTAGTTGCTGCGCAAGATAGAATTGTAACATTTCGGATTAAGTGTGTGGAAAGTTGCGTCTCATTCGGCGGTTTGAATAGATGAATGTATGACGCTATTCACTGACGATGGTGTGCCTGGTGGAGATATAATATAAGTAGACAGCTGTCATATGAATAAAAATTGGGAAAGTTTAAAAAAAAGGTACGTTATGAAGGTAATTTTGAAGTGTACCTTGTGTAAACATTATCGCGCAAAGGATAATTTAAAATTAAATATATACAATACAAATACGTCACAATTCAAAATAAATGTCATTACCAAATAAATTGAAATAAAAAAAACCTATATCCGGGCGCGCGGGCGGTAGTTTACCGCCGCATTCGTAAAAGCGAGCGCAACTTTTGCATGATGGTATGTAGGAGGCTGAGAGGGACATGTATACTCAAGTTGCACATTATGACACATCAGATGCCAGAATAGTCCTAGCTTGACTCGGCCTGTCTTTCGTCTCAGTCATCGTCAAACGTTCTCTAGTGCTAACATTTTCGCATGTGTACTAAGTTTATTCATCAAGTTGATCCTAACGACAATGATTAACGATGAAGACTCGAACAAAAAAGACGGAAAAACAACAGACGGTAAGTTCCCGACGCGAGTCTACCGGCACTACGAAAGAGGTTAGAGTTAGAGTTAGAGATAGAAGAGCCCGGATGAAGGTTATATAGCACTTTAAAAAACTAATATAGTAGCAGTATTTTTTTTTAATGCTGATGTTTCACAATTCCGTCCATAGAGGGTCACGTAAAAGGAGTCTGACTTCATTGCACTATTATTTAAGTTATAGATTTTGGACACAGTTCTTGTTTGTACTTATTTGTTCAGAAAACGCCTTTCCCGGCGGCGTATCCTTAAATCGCTCGCCGGATCCGCTCTCCTTAAAGGGAACGGTCTCTCCCGCTTGGCACGCTCCCCGTCATTCGGGCGCTGCCTCTCTCTCTCTCTCTCGAGTGATGACGCGGGCACGCGGATTTCTTTTATTATTCGCCACTCCCTGGATTACAGCCTCACTTCCACTCCCTCTCTCCCTCCACTGCTGTCGGACACTTCTTCGGCTCTCCCATCCCGGGTTTCCCATCCACAGCCACCCACCATTTCGCTCTCTCCGATTCTTTCCGCCCACCCTTCGTCACTCCCTCGCTTCCACTCGGCCTCTCTTCCTCTCTCTCTTGACTCATCCATCGCTCTCTCTCCCTCTCTCTCTCTCTCTCTCCCTCTCTGCTTGCTAAAGTTTTCGCCCTCGGCTTGTTTCTATTTCTCACACTTTTTTCATCCAACTTTTTTGCGACACTCCTGCTGATTGAATGTGAAAAATTGGAAGGGCGTTCAAGAATAAGTATCGAGAAAAACGTTGAGCTTGACCTGGTTGTTCATTAAGATGCTCTGAGTTGTGTTTTTTACGTATCTCATTTATCCTGATCTAAAGTTAGTTTGGTCAAAAATCTTCATTAGTCGTAATGGATAGCGTATAAAGATTCTATTTTGTTGAATTTATGCGGATGTAGAAGTATATTTAGTTATACTAATGATGTAAGTACTCCATTATCAAATGGGTAATCATATCAGGGTTAAAATAAATATACACATGAGAGGCTTTCTTTTGGCTGATAAGTGCATTTTATTGCACTGAAAATGTCTACCATAGGAGTTTTTACAAAAATAAAAAAATAATTGAGAAAACATAAGAAAAGTTAAGTTTCTGACGCTACAAGTGGATCATAAATTTTCTTGTTTTATAAATACTTTGTCCTTTTAGCAAACAGCCGCACCAATCATGACAATTTATATTTTTAATTATACGGAAATTATTTCCAAAAGCAATGCAATATTTGACTGATGTTTTGGAATCCTTAGAGAGATGGGATCTTTTTTATATGATGAGGATACATTCATCAAATTTTATACATAGTTTTTTCTTTCTGAAGCTACCTACATCGTGTTTTGGGATGATGTTTCGGTACAGCTCAGCCAGAATTTTTAATCACCATCTTCATTAATTCCGTCATCATCTTCAGCGTTGGCTGTATTTTGACATTTGCTTTAGCGTTCGAATTTATTGCAGTTTATTCTAATATATACAGTCAACATTACCTCTATTTAATTTTCCGCGTCAGAATCTATTGATATATTCATATTTTCCCCTCTCTCTTCATCTTAAAAACATCTCCCGTTTAGAGACAGGTTCGTATTTTCAATGCAGTGAATTCAGCTCAAAATCTGTTGACAAAGGCGAATGTAAATCCGATGACTTGTTGAAAGGACTAATCAGGGTGCTTCAGAGGTATCTACAAACTTTTTGTAGGTCACATTGTTTCAAGCATTTGTTTCTGAGGGATGTGAGGTCGCCATTTATTTCGCAAGGATCTATGGCAACGCAAATAGTACCCAATCATACTTAAGGTGTGGCCAACAATATTCGGTTGTTATATTGAAAATAAACATCCACAGGCCATGGTGACAATATTGAGTGATATACTCCAGGGTTACGGATACTGGATCAAGTTTTATATCTCCTTAGTTGATATTGGTCCCCGAAATACATCATTATAGGGATAGCCAGAAAATATAATTAATAAATAGTTTACGTTGCAATGGCTACCTAAGTAAGGAGTTAAGGGTCCGTGTACAAGACCGAAAAAAATTATTAAAACTACCACAGTCCTCAAATTGAGAAACTATGCCGGATTCTCATGAAATATTCTGCCTGTTAGCGTCACGTACAATTTCAATTTACAGTAGTTACCAATGTTCTTCATGATGTAAACTGCTCTCGAGCTTCACGCCGGGTCAGGTTTTCTATGGTGGATGAAGTCACGATGGGAGATTCTGGCATCGTCTTTAGGGCCAGTTCATTTGAAGAAAATTACAAAGTCGGTAACTGGCGTACACTTCAAGCAAGACAGTTTGTATATATGGCGATGTTGATTACATAAAAGCGTTAAAACAGGCTTTTTATGACCTTAAACTACAATTCCCTGCTTGCCAATTTCCTTGTTGCGTAGTGGTTACTTTGTCTTTTCGTTTCCCTGTTAACTCCGTCTACCAAAGAAGTGAGGCGTATTGTGCAGATGTTCTTTATTAGTTGCTCACAACGTTTGTTTTTAGCGTCTAATCTACATCTGCGCACTATTCGTACAAAGAGCATGTGGAATATGGTACCAAGGCACCAGTCATGAAAACAGGAGGGAGCAGAAATTGGAAGAGAGAGAAGGAACGAACCGTAAAATGAGTTTCCATGAATTATTGTGTCTCGGTTCTCTTTGTAGTCCTCTTAACGCGTAACTCATTTTCTTGTTGAATGTTAGTTAGCGTAAGATCTGAGGTTTTCCCAGCGAGGACTTTGGATGAACTTACATCATAACTGGGTTTCTCATCGTGTGATGTGTTCCAGTTCCCGGTTGAAAACCCGAAAATTATACGCGCGAAATATTGTTGATGAGGAATTTTGAGTGAAAGAAGAGGGAATTGAGACTATTTTTAGGCTATTAACAGAACAAAATCAGTTGAAACGGTGGGGATCCGGGTGTTACTATGGCTACCTAAGTAAGGAGTTATGGATCCGTTTACAAGACCCATTTAATTACGATGTAAATTGAAGAAGACAATCAATTGGAAAGTTAATTTGTGCTGTGTGTTAAAACAAGCTTCTCAACACTTTGTTCTCTCCCCAGCATCTATGAAGGACCGGAAATCGGGCAATAAAACACGGGCACACACTGCTCACAAAAACTTATTAAGTGCTAATACACGTCACAGCGGACCCCGGACGAAAGCAAAAGTCAGAAGCGAGGAGAGGTTTAGGGAGGGCAGGCAGGTACACTCCTGGAGACGTCTTGCAGCGGGTTAGGTCGAGAATGTTGGGTCGAGTTGGCTCGCTGTAGTCTCCTCCAGGACCACCAAAACGATCATCATAGATCATCTGATGATGATGTGCCTCGTTATAACCCGGATGGTCTTGAAAGAAATTGATGTAAAATAACTAAGTCATTTTATCGTTTTCAATATTGAATAAATTCCACCAAGTCACGCCTGAGAAAACTGTGTCTACTAACAGAGGTTGTCAAAGAAAGTTTCCCCCGAAGTTTCTATGAAAGTTGAGACGTTAGATGAGGAAAGTTAGCCAATAGAGCCCGAAAACCAAAGATAAATGGATATTTATGGATAAAATAATTAGCATCCCCGAGATTATCTTAAGCACCCGAGTCTGAAAGGCAAGCATATTTTAAGCTATGGAAGCTAAGCTAAGCAATGGAAGAACGAAGGAAGAGGGAGGGAGGGAATCTGGAGGGACGAGAACGAATTCTGGAGAATTACTGAGGTAGTTAAAAAGAGTAATAGAAAGTACTTATGAATAGGAATTAATATTTTTAGTGTTCTTCAGCAACAAAAGGGAAGAAAAAGCTTTTACGGTTAGGCATCATGCAGAAAGGGAAAATATCTGATGGACGAAATGAATTATGAAGAGTGTAATAGTAAGATATGCTCACGGCAAATGGAGTTTTTATTTATAATTAAGATGTACTCATGTCTCTCGAAGGTGTTTTAAGCCGCATTATTTGGAGGATTTTTTCATTCGAATCTGATTCCAACGATACAGAATTGGACTCAGCTTTTCTGTTGGCAGTGAGGCTCTCTGCTTCTTCATTCTCTTTCCTCTTTGGTATCCTTTTCTCTCCATCCATGCCACAGTCATTATTCCCTCTCCCTTCCCTTCCATATCCACAAATCTCTCCTTCTCTCGTCGTCTTCTCTTCTCTCTCTATCTCTTCCAGCGGGGGAACAGGACGCCTCCGCGGCTCCCCCAATGCAGCGCGCCAGTTAATTACGATTTTGCTTTCAACACGCTCCTTCACTTAGCGGACCGTGGCTCGTCCCACCGTGCGTCAAAAAATTCCAACCCTCCCACTTCTCCTTTTTTTATCCTCTCCGCCCTCCACCACCCCCGCCAACGCCACCTTCCCCATCAGTCTGGCCCTTTCTTTTATTTACTTTCTCGCCACTGTTTGGGAGTGCGGCGAGTTTCCTTTTCCACTCCAATCGCTTTAAATGCTGCATTAATTCGCTGCAAATATAGCAGCAGCTGTTAACGCTCGTTTTTCAAATGGCAAAGGCTTGGCTGTGTGGACCCTCGGGAAATAAAATTGGCTAACGTATTCGCCATTCAACACCCTCTGAACCACAATTCATGGGACTATGAACTATTTTATGACACCTAGTTGCTAGGGTTACAGGGTAGAATATTATGGTTTTTATGGAGTCCTTGTTTTGAAATGTGGTGTATTCATGTATTGAAAATTGCAGAGGATTACAGTTCAGACGGTGAGGGGCAAAGTCTACCATCGGAAAGAAGGTCGACGGAGCTCATATAGCTTGAAATAGAGAGCTGTTCTCATTAAAATGAATTCAAGAGAAGTGTAAGAAATTGAGGGAAATATCTCTCTTCATAGGACTAAGAGAAATCAGCAAATATAAGCGTAAATTGAGGTTTAAGCTTTTGAAGGCATTGCAAAATACTTGAAGACTGTGGGTAGCACTTTCGGATGAAAATAGTCTCCAATAGATAATTCTCCAATTGTATGTATATCTGAATGGTTTTATTACAACGCTGTTCTAAATCTTAAGGATTATTGCGCCCATCCGATGATTATGATTAATTTTTATTATCACTCTCTGATATCGCATTCTTTGTCAATTCATTGGAGGAAGACAACCATTGGCGCAATCACATCGATTCTGTTTGTTTACTCGGAAAGTGTTTGTGGATACCACTATTTTATGGATCACGACTTCTTTTCTCTTCATTGGAAACATATGTGTGCTTCAAAGACTCCTATTTCAAGTCCCAAGTTTCAGCTTGGTAGAAATTGGTCTACTACTTCCTTCGCATACATTCGCCCTTTCATAGAATATTGGAAGTAAAAATAAGATCGCGGGTCTTTGGTACTACAAGATATTCCTTCTTGTTCAACTGGTTACTTCTAGGTCGTTCATGTCTATCGTGCACGTTAACTGGGGCGGAAGCCCCTTATTTTTTGGAGCGGAAACTGTGAATGGAAATCCAGGACTATTTCCGTTCGGTCGCCGCTTTGAAAGCAAATCTTTCCAAGCCGCGGTTTCTATTTTACGCGAATAGAAACACAGAAGCACACTTGGCTGGCTTCTGGCAGCCTTCACTTCTACTCCTCGGCGGCTGTTTTATCGGATGCACCGTTCACTCAATTGCACGTCAACACTATCAAACTGTCTATCATTTGACTCACATAAAATATACTAGACTTTCAAAATGAAAGATACTGTGTACATTTCAATACAAAAATTTATTTCACAGATGTAGGTTTCGATAAACTAATGCCATTATCCAGGTGCATCGATTAATTATTGCTAGCTTGTTTATGCTGGAACAAGGAATGTTTTGCTTAAACATTTATAAGCTCGAAAAATGGACCCTATGTACTTTGATAGTGGCATAAGTTTGTCGATACCTTGGTCGATGAATAAAACTAAATGGCAATTCATGGAGTATCTTTCAAAGTGTATGTATGTTAACAATACCTCATTTCCACAAGGTATTGCTTGGTACGCCACACCTTATTCTCCGAGGTAAGTCCATTACATCCAGAAAATTAGTAAAAAGGGTTAAGAAATCATGTAGCAATAAAAATAAAACACTAATATACAATGCTCACCACTATAGCTGCACTTTTTACTGGTTTTCGAGAAGTTAATTGTGTAAAACATATATTTAGGTGATCTAAACGAAATAATACCCTCAAATATTTTCTTAACCAACATAAGTTTTTCCATGGCAAAATAATTAACAAAACGCAATATAACTGAAGTTTGGTGATTTTTGCAGTGATAACGCTATTACACTGAAGACAAATATAATGTATCTAACTAAAGGTGAAACTCAAAATTGTAGTGTTAGTTCTGTCTGGTATATCTAAGATGTATGCAGTGCATGGTCCAAACGCCGTCGTCCACTGCCCCCCTCCGTTATTCCACCAATTCTTTCCAGACTCGGAATTTCCCTTTTTGTACCAGGATTTTTATCTTTCTTTGAGAAAATATTTTCCATAAATCATAACGGTAGAACAATGATCTTTCGTTGTATATCATCATTTGAATCGTTTTATAGTTTCAGTATTAATTTAACAGCACTTCAACTTGGATAATTAACGCATCGGGTAGCGGCCTGCTACTTTGGAATGACTGGATTTCGCCTCGTCACCATAGTGAAGCATCGTTGATCTAGGATCACAATATGGAGGGGTAATCTCGTAATCGTCGCGTCGCATCGCTTGCTAATGGCTCCGCCTACTTTTGGCAGACGGAGCTATCTACTTTCGAGAGTGCGAGATGGATTAAGCATTTATACTAATTATCGAGTTGAGCCATATATCGGATTGGCATATTGGTATCGTATTGTGTACAGAGTATACATTTACGGTAACGTTAAAAATATCCGTAGGCGTAATTGCAAAATACGGAAGGAGAGAAAATAAAAATGATGCTTAAAATTATCAAAATTTATTAGTGACTCTTAAACTGTAGAAATTACAGGGACTGAACAAATCACAGGAAAAATGTAATATCTGGAGTCCATTATTCGATCTGATTTTGATTTTTCTTTGAGCGAAGTGCTGAGGAAATAAGTATTTTAGATGTCGATGAAACTGACGTCGCAAGAGCACCAATTGCTCACTTCTATGGTTCTCATATCAGTAATTTAGTGCAATTTTGGATGTATTAGAACATGTGCTTTAGGTAAAAAGAAATTCTTATAGAACCATTTTAGGTCACACCTTTAGTTTGTTGTTTTTTTTGAACCACTTTTGTTGTATATTTCAACGACCACCTTAAATTTTAAGGAGTGGTTGTGAAGTCCCAAATAATTACTATTATTTTTGGCCCGGAAACTTATTATGGTCTCAAACTCGTATCTATTTCAAATATTTCCAAGGATCAGACCTAACCCAATAATTTCCTCAGACCTAAAAGCGTTTTGAACAAAATTGTTTGATTCGTGTTTGAAATCAATGTTACACGCCTACACACAATTTTTCTCGTGCGATATCCTTCATGAAAGATTTTATAATAATCAACTTCTGTATCACTCACGAATACCACAATCAGTAATACATGTTTCACTGTATTTTGATGAATATAAGAGGGTTAAAATATTATTTTATACCTTGATCCTTGAATACTAGGTCTGTGAATTTTAGGGTCCTAATCTTCGCAGAACGTTGATGCTTCACTAGATTTGCTTAAATACGGATAGTTAAATGTTCCAAGTATCAAATCGCTTTCTTGTGCCATACGGACTCATGGTAGGGCACATGATGCTCTTATTTGTCTTGATATAAACTCAAGGGCACCTACGTTTGATCCTGGTGCATCCCAGTATTGTGTCTTTGCGAAAAAATTGCGTGGATTGGAATTGAGGCGGGAAATGTAGGTCGTCGAGGCTTTATTTGCGGCGATAAGAATGTATGTTCCTCCGCAGGAAATTGCTTGGTCTCGGGTTGCTTTGCATTTCAAAATCCAACGGCCACGATTGGATATGCTTCATGATAAGGAATACGACGGAAATGCATAGCAATAGAACAATCCTCCTGAATTGTGAGACCAGATAGCCTCTGTAATGGTGTATACAATCCACATGAAGTTCCCTAACCCATCAGGAATTGGTGTGACCCCACAAAATATAAACTGTACCATCTCCGGAGCTGGAAAACTTGACGTATAATTTCTGGATCTCATTAGCCGATATAAGGCTCTTGATTTGTAGTCATCATCAGCAGTCATCGTTCTGAAAATTAGTTTTCTGTAGCTCTCCAAGCCACTTCATTCCTACAAAATTATTTTCTCTAACGTCTTCCTTAATTTAAATGATATTTTCAATTACATTCTTTGTCTTTTTTTGTATTTTTCCCAATTATTTCCCTTTGCATCATTGCTTCCGATTCCATGTGGTGCCAAAAAATATGCCAGATGCGTTTGTATCTTCTTCATCGACGTTTAATCATACACATTTTCTCTAAATAGATTTTTTGTTGTTGGCGGTTCAGTTTGGCCACTTTATCTTCATAATGTATCTATAATATTTGTGGTCAGTTCTCAATATTTGAATATTGCTACGTTCTTTAAACTTACAGGCCTGCTGCACACCAATGGCTGGCTCATCGTGTTTTTTTGACGACCGACGTGTGAGATCATTTTCATCATTTAAAATTTGTATGTTCGTTTTTATGGGTAAAGGTTTTTGGGAAATTTATGAAGGGTGGAGAGAAACTAGGCGTTTATTTTTCTCACGACCGACGCTAAGAGGTTTATGGTTTCACGATGTCCCAACCGACTGCACACACGATATATGTGATGTGCTTTTAGCATCACATTTAGCAGGCAGTGAGATTTTTGCGGAAAAAAAATTGTATTTCTTGTGGCCGTTCGAACTCCGGCCTTCGGTTAGGGAGGCCAGCGCTGCAGCCATCTCATCTCATCATGTCATCAATTCCATTATGAGCGATTCTCACTCCTGCGTGTCATGTCTTGATCCTTTTTATAGTTGATTCGGCAATTTCTAAAATAATATTCTAAAAGGTTATGACACTTGAATGTAAATGGAGACGTAACATTAGGAATAGGTACTTACTATCAATCTGAGCTAATATTGCCCTTTATATCAAAGGTAGCTTAAGAATGAATCAATGTCAAATTATACGTAATGCATGTAATGATAAAAAAATAAAGTTTTGCTTAATTGATTTATACTTTATGTATTTTGCTCCTTTTTTACAAATTGCAGCAAAATAAATGGAGGTCATGGTCAATTGAGAGAATTTTGGTTAGTTTGTTCACATTATAAGTATTTTGCTACCATCTTCTAAATATGTATATTATGAATCCCGTGTTGTATTTATATCGGTATATATAACGCACTGAGTATTTTGTAGATGTATATAATCGTTTGATAACGCATGCTTGATAAGTGTCATTGGTGGTTTTCCTGAGGAGTATATAGAATGTTAGTCAGACAGTTTAATATGGAAACCCGAAACTGCAATATAGAGTCTATAAGAAGGAAACACTTTTTTCGCCTTCACTGACGGGAAAATGCGTTTCTGACAATTTAGATCAACAAGAAATTGGCGGTTGTGGTACTGGCAGCCCAACTGATTCATCGCCTAATGAAGAAAACACGTTCTTCGATTCCGTTTAACGCTTCCCTCTCAATTTTCCCCTTTAAGTTGACCCTTTCCTCTTCCTCCGTCCAAATTTTCCCGATCCAGCCCTTGGCTCCCTTCGCTTTGTAGAAGCAATCAACCCTTCGAGCTATTGGTACCTGCCTCGCTTCGCATTTTTTCCCCGATTCTACTTCCACCAGGCCGTAAAAACACACTTCCAGAAGACTACCATTCGTTCAGTCATTAGTCAGATTTGAATTTTACCAGAGATAGTAAGAGAACACGTTTCTTTCTCCCTTGGGAGCATATGATCGATCCGATCCCCTGTTACATTCAATATGTGGCTCGGTATAGATTAGCTTCGGATAGAGTGCGATCTCCGTCTGATCACAATAACGTGAGTAAATTGGCTGATATCATGAACAGAAGCCCTGAAAAGGGATATAAATTATTACAACCCTTTCCCATAAGAAAAAAATACTATGCACGATCCCACAGAAACAAGCATATTCAATGCCTTTTTGCTAATGTTAAATAATAAAGCAAATGGCGTTAACAAAAACTACAGTGAAGCAATAAGCAATGACATTATTGCCATGTCATTCTTAACACGTGTGAGCACTTCCATTTCTATGCATTTTCCTATCTATTCTAGAAAAAACGTCTTCGAAACACATAATTGTCATTGTTTTTTAAGTTAACACCTCTGCCCTTTGATTATAGCTGCAGACTAGATATATTATTTATTGAAATAAATCTGGCGATCGTCAAAATTCTTTTGGAGACTAAAAGGTATGTGTCCCTCAGTGAAAACAGAAAAAATCCATACATTTTTTTCCTATTCATACCGTAATTTTGACATTTAAAGTTAATATCGGTAAAATTTTAAAGTACCTATCTGTTATTGATCTTAAAGCTGCCGATTATTAATTTACCTATGAATATGTAATCAAAATGCTGATTTCTCGATGTTAACCTACTTCCGTTATACTAATATTTACGTTGACTGCCGCATATCACTAAATACGCAAGCTAAATGTCGTAAATATGGCGCACCATTATCATCCAAACGGATATGATATTAACTATTTGAACCTCTGCCCCTTTCCATCTCTTTCAACGGGATACAAGCGCTATATCATGTGAATTCGAATGTGACCGATGAATGCATCCTGCTTTATTTACTAATAGAATGGCGCATAGCCAAGACCTAAACATTTCGTAGGAAACCGTCGGTAAAGTCCACCTAACTAAACACTATCTAGCTAACCACTTTTTTGAAGTTGAATATATTTGCAGCAGATCTATGTAAGGATACTTTATAGGGGTATAAAGCTAATGAGCCGTACTATGAAATTGTGGGAGAAGATCATAGTGATGAGAATAAGAGGGGAGTCTACTATCTCTGACAACCAGTTTGGATTTATGCCAGGTAAATCAACCACGGATGCTATCTTTGGGGTTAAAACGCCTGTGGAAAAGTATAGGAGAGCGAATAAGGACCTGCATCTGATATTTATCGACCTAGAAAAGGCCTATGACGGAATACCACGTGAGGTCCTGTGGTGGACCCTGCATAAAAAGAATATCCCTGTCAGTTACATCCAAATAATAAAGGATATGTATGATGGAATTAGCACAAGAGTAAAATCAGTGGCAGGGGCGACAGAGTCCTTTCAAGTACAGGTTGGTTTACACCAGAGATCGGCACTGAGCCCATACCTATTCAATCTGGTCCTTGATACCATAACAGCTGATATACAGGATGAAGCATCATGGTGCATGTTATTTGCAGATGACATCGTACTTATTGCAGAATCAAGGGTGTCTGCACAAGCAAGACTGGATGCCTGGGTTCAGAAACTGCACAAGTTTGGGCTCAGAGTGAGTGGGACCAAGATGGAGTATATGGTATGTGAGTTTCATGGCAAAAAGCAAGCCGGCTCAGTTAACATCTCGGGAACACCTGTAGCCAAGAAGGATTCTTTCAGATACATGGGTGCTGTAATAGAAGAGAATGGAGGCCTTGACCTAGAAATTAAGGACAGGATATCTGCAGCCTGGTACAAATGGAAGTCAGTGACAGGTGTGACCTGTGACAGAAGGATGCCGCCTAGGTTGAAGGGCCAGATATACAAGACCATCATTAGACCGGTGTTACTCTATGGAGCTGAGTGTTGGGCTACGAAGAGTACACATGAGAGAGGATTACATGCAAGTAAAATGCTGAGATGGATGAGTGGGGGTTCCCAGAGCTGACAGGATTAGGAATGACCACATTAGAGGGAATTTGCGTATTGCACCTATAACAGAAAAGGTGAAAGAGTGCAGGTTGAGGTGGTATGGCCATGTTGTTAGACGAGACGGTGAATATCTGGGGAAAAGAGTAATGAACCTGAAGGTGGAGGGAAGGAAGAGCAGAGGAAGGCCAAGGAAAACATGGATGGAGTGTGTGAAGAAGGATATGTTGGATATTGGTACCAAAGAAGACATGGCTTTGAATAGAGCACGCTGGAAGCTGAAAGTCCAAAAAGCTGACCCCAAATAATTGGGATTAAAGCTAAGAAGAAGAAGAAGATCTACGTAAGGATACAAAAAATTAAAAATTTTCAGCAAAACTTGCTCCAATCAATGTGTATGTTCTTGTATTGAAAATAAAAGTTCAATTGTATTTTACCCTGATTCAGACAAAGGTATTGCAAATGGACTAAACAATATTCAATTTATCATCGTCGGTTTAGTTTTCTTCATACCATTTATGCGTCCTGATAGATGAGAAATACAGATGATTGGTGCAGAACTACCCACAGTTTAATGCTTCACTTTATCAGTTCCGCCAGTTACTGCAAATTAAGAACGTGGGAAAGACAAGAAGAATAATCCTTTACAAATTCAAAATTTTCACAAAGTTAAGCTAAAGAATGTAGGTGTAGGTTTTTAAATATTAATTTATTGCACGAACCGAAGGATCCAGGGCGGTATGAGGGACGATCATTCCATTCATGGGTGAGTTTTTCCGTCCCCGTGTCCGGACCGCTCATACGTGCGAATTTGACACGCGTGGCCGGTTGAACCGAAACTCGGAGAGGAAGGAAGTAGAGGAGAGGGGGTGGATGACAAGGAGGGGAAGGCCGTGGTTGGTTGGACCAAAAGGTCAACGCGGGTGAAAGTTCGACGGTTTGGAAAGCGGAGAGAAATGAGGGTTGATGAGGGGTGATTGAGACGAGAGGGGTGTGGCGGGGAGGAGG
Source organism: Ceriagrion tenellum (assembly GCA_963169105.1). NCBI lineage: Eukaryota > Metazoa > Arthropoda > Insecta > Odonata > Coenagrionidae > Ceriagrion > Ceriagrion tenellum. Next base: position 38,738,069 of record OY720633.1, on the reverse strand, counting down.
GGTCAGGAAGATGGGGAGCAGCCACTGGCTGGCTGCGATTAATTGGATGCGAGGCGGGATGTGCGACACGGCTCTTCGGATGTTCGAGGTTAGCGGATAGGAAAGGGTTTTGGGGTGGTCCTGAGCGACGATGCCTGCCCTCGTCATCTGCCTTCCACGACGCTTTCTGCCGGGATTACAGGGCACGAGGGGATCGTGGACCAATTGAGGATGCGGGCGAGGCAGAGTGAGGAAGAGGACATGAGTGATGCTTCAGGGTCTAGGGTAAGACGTGAAAAAATTAAGCGTTGAAATTTACCAGCTAAACCATTTTTCCCTCTGTAAAATGACTTCGGATAGATGAAAGGTTAATCGCATAAATAAAATGAATAGCACTAGGTACGACAAGTATCTTAAGAGGGAAAAATAAGCAATAACTGAGGTCTTTCAAAAGCTCCTACATCAGGAAAATAGGTAGCGGGTAGCACAGGGAGAAATATCTTAGATATTGAGAAAATGAGGTGAAAAACCCGATGCCGGCATTCACCAACTTATGACCAAGGTCGTCAGAGGGTCAGCAGTTTTATGTTCGGAGTGGTGTTTAGTTTTCGGAGTTTTGAGTTCCAATGGTCGGAGCACGTCTGTTAAGTTCCGATCCATGATATCTGGTTAACGTTAACCGCAAGATACTGTAATCTTGTCGTTTTCTTGAGTTTCGGTTAAGGGTGAAATATCAGGTAGGTCATTCAATGTTGTGTCAGCGGTGGGAGATTGATTTAGCATAGGGTTTCATGAGGAGAAAATAGTTTACCAGACACTATAAAAACCAGACCTTTAGCTATGGCATACAAGTAGGTATCTGATTTACACCATCACATCCTCCGACACCACCAAGATTTGATCCCGGACCATCGAAACGGAAGGTCAGTACTCTGGCCACCGTACCAACTCGATAACCTCGTATATCAGAAGCTATTTACCATTCATCTAAGGGATTTCTCTTAACATAAAGGATAAGATAGGATGTTGTTAAGGCAGCTTTATTATTGTAAAACGCATGCCAATGCTGCACCAGATAGTACTGACTGAGGAATACACATAGGGTTTGAGGATAGTGGAAAAATTAAATTTGAAGGAGAAAATCAGAGGGATAGGAAGAAACAGAGACAAGATCGGAAAAATATATTTGTGATTCGTACATTTTTATGGTTGCGAGGTCGGTTTTACAGGATTATAACGAGACGTATATTTGGTAAAATTTTGAAAGTTCAGTGTGATTTTTTAGTCAATTAATTATGTTCCCGATACATTCCACGTGTGAATGGGAAATCAGATCCATTTAGAAGGGCTGATGGGCCAATGAGGGACAATGAATAACTCTGAAGAGGCTTGGAGCGAGAGGCTACCGTACGCGTGGAGTAAATTAAATGATTTTGAAAATACTTGGAGAGATTAATCCAGAGTTCTACATCTACATCTACGTCATACCCTGCAAGCCACCCAAAGGGTGTGTGGCAGGGGGTGCTTTCGCACCAGGCATGCATTAATGATATGGTAGAACACCGACATTACATTAAAACCCGCGTACCACACATGCAAAGCGCCAATTATAAATCTAATACCCAAGAAACATTCTATCTCCAATCGTTCTAACATGCAAGGGATACAAAGACTACTACTACAGATTCAAAATATCATGCATAAATAAGAACATCATTATTTACATCATGCATAAATAAGAAAGAGGAGAATATAATGAGAAAGATTAACTGCCTGCCTATTGTCAATACTCGAACTATTCATGACGACGATCACAGCTGTTATGGTCCCGAATGGTACGCGGAAAAAATGACATTTTATACCTATCGGTTCTACAATCTAGCTCTCTAATTTTATTGGCGCGATCTAATCTGCCGTAGTACGAAGGGGTTAATAGTATGTTTTTTACGTCATCAGTAAAATGATTTTCCTGAAATTTATTTAGGAGGTTAAGCCTATAATTTAATCTACGCTGTGATAGCGATTCCCATCCTAATTCTTCTAACAGTCCAGACACACTAGCCAACTTATCGTAGCATCGTTTCACAAACCTAGCTCCTCTTCGCTGGACGCGATCTAACTCTGATATCAACCCCGTTTCGTATGGATCCCATACACTAACAGCATATTCCAGATGAGGCCTAACGATTGAAAAATAACAACGCTCTTTCACTTTCTCATCACATTTTCCGAGTACTCTCTTGATAAAGCCTAGCTTCCTATATGCTTGACCGCATATTTCCCTAATATGTTTTCCCCAAGATAGGTCGTGACTAATTGTGACTCCTAAGTACTTAACAGACTCGGCGTGAATAATTTCTGTATTTTTAATTCTGTAAGCCCTAACTGGCCAATTTTTCTTTTTCCAAAAGCTGACTGCTACGCACTTTTTTATGTTTAGTTCCATCTGCCACTTTTCGCACCAAGCATGAATAGCAAGTAGGTCGATTGTTAACGAGTCGCTATCTTCGGAATTGTTAATATCCCTATACACAACCGCGTCGTCTGCGAAGAGTCTAAGCTTACTTTTAACGACGTTACTAATATCATTAATGTACAAGAGAAATAAAAGTGGACCAATTACACTTCCCTGAGGAACACCCGATGTAACGCTAACTGTGTTTGACATGATACCGTCTATGACAACCCTTTGTTCCCGCCCATGTAAGAATTGATTAATCCAACTAATAATGTTTTTATCTATTCCATATGCTTCTAGTTTTGAGAGCAACTTAACATGAGGTACCTTATCAAAAGCTTTCCTAAAATCGAGGAATATCGCGTCAACTTGGACATTATTTTCACCCGAGAGCAAGATGTCATGAACGAAGAGGGCCAATTGGGTTTCGCAAGATCTACCCTTTCGAAATCCGTGTTGGTTATTTATTAACAATTCCTCCCTATCTAAATGACTCATAATGGAGCTTACGATTATGTGTTCGAATACCTTACAGGAAATGGATGTGAGAGAAATAGGCCTATAATTACTAGGGTCTTCCCTGTCGCCGCTTTTGAATATAGGTGTGACATTTGCTACTCTCCAGTCCTTAGGCACTACATGATCTACTAAAGATTTGGTAAATATTAATTCTAAGTAAGGCGCTATGTCTGATGCCATTGTTTTATATACGCGAGCAGGTATTTGATCTGGACCGGGGGATTTGTTGGGGTTGATATTTTTTAGCTGCTGTTCTATGCCGCGACAATTTATAATAATTTCGGGCATACATGTTTGGGAACGAACTGGCTGCGGATCGAAAAGATGTGGTGTATAAGTACTGAAAATGCTTTTGAAGAATGAGTTTAACAAATTGGCTTTTTGTAGACTGTTGGTTATCTTTTCCCCTTTGATATTCTTAAGCGTGTGTACTGTTGATTTATTTCCTTGAGTGTCCCTAACATACGACCAAAATGCCTTGGGATTATCGTTCAATTGTTCTCCCAGTAATTTACTTTTGAAATCAGCTAACGCCCTTCGGCACGCTTTTTTTGCTAAGAGTTTAGATATTTTGTAATTTTCGGCGACTGTGTATAGTTCTTCGGAGGATTTGTTAATTTTTGCCCTTTTTAACCTAGCATGACATGTTCTCTGGTGCTTTAATGTTTTTCTAACCTCCGCGTTATACCACCTAGGCTCTGCATTGGCTCTTTTCCATTTACTTGGTATGTATTTGCTAACTACTGATCGTGTAACGTTGAGGAAAGTATTCCACAAAACCTCAGTATTACTGTTGATACTTATTTTTTGAAAATTAGTAAATGACTTTTGGAACTCTCGTTTCATTCCTTCGTAGTCAGCCTTATTATATAAGTAGATTTTTCTTTGTGGATTATGTTTCTTGATCATGCTCACGGAAAAATTAGCTTTAACTATCTTGTGGTCGCTTATTCCCTTATCCGTACCTATGTTTACAACCATGTGTGGAATATTTGTCGCTAAAAGATCAAGTGTATTTTTCCCTCTAGTTGGAGCAGTGACTAATTGATGTAGTGAGTGAGATGTGAATGTATACAGGAGTGACTCACAAAGGTCTTTGTCTTTCCCCCCAGTGATAAAACTGTACGTGTCCCAGTCTATGGACGGAAGATTGAAATCCCCACCGATTATAATATGACAGTCGTTTTTTTGAGTGGTTAATTTACTGAGTTGACTTTCTAGTTCTAATATTGAGGTTATATGGGTATCTGGTGGTCTGTAATATGCGCACACATAGATTGTTTTTGCTTTAGGATTTTGAATGGAGCACCATACGCTTTCTACCTGGTCGTCGGAAAATGACTCCCTCCTACTAATATAACAATCCTTCACTGCAATAAAAACTCCTCCCCCGGTCCTTTCCACTCTATCTTTTCTATAAACTGTGCAATTTTTTGGGAATACTTCATTATCTGCGATTTCGTTACACAACCAACTTTCCGTCCCTATAATTAAGTCTGCGTCAGTAGTTTCAATTAGATGGTAGAAGTCAGCTACTTTATTCCTTAAGCTACGGCAATTTACTACCACGACAGAAAAGGATTTATCAGTGAGTGTATTCCCGGAATGTGTATTCTCATTACAACTCGCTTTCTTAGGTATATTCAAAGTTACATTACTGCTATTTTTTGAAACTGGCCTCTTACTGTTCTCTTTAGACTTAACACTTTCTTGGGTATTTTTTCTATTAAATATTGTTCGCGATGGTACCTGATTACCTCCATCCTTGATATTCCTTGCCCAAAGGCAGTGTGAGGAAATTACAGCACCTTTTGACCTCTTTTTAAAAATAATACACGTCAAATTAGGACAATTTTAAATACATTTTTTATTTATTTGGTTTTTAAAAAGCTTTTTCTCACTTTTAGCCGCCGGTATATGCCAATATTTTAATGAAGCATGTCGTTTGACAAATGAGGTCAACTTGACCGTCATTGGGTGTTTTTTCTTTTAAACTCCACGCCGTTTATTGGCCCATTTTTCACTAATATGGGTTCAATATAATTAATTTCTATGCAAGTATCTACCCACACATCGGAGGGTTTATGCATCTCTAACATTCATGATATCATATTCTGACAAAAGCTTCGGCGGTGTGTCATGATGTTATTTGGAAAGGTTTCCAGTGATCCACAAAAAGACATTCAATGCGGTTGATGACCAGAAACCTTTCCAAATATAAATTCATGTTATACTTTCATTTCTTTAATGCTCTTTCAAGATTTCGCCAAATTATTTGATTAAATTGAAACATCCTAAGTGGCATAATGCAGAAGCCATGCACGAGATCTGAAAAATACCTCATCAAGAACAGTACAAGAAGCTGGATAATTAAACAAAAAGTATGTGAAAGATAAATTTAAAGCATACTAATTGAAGTAACATTTGTTCAGTAATCCTTTTGATTATGCTTTAAATTTAAAGAATTAGTGTTTCTTTCATGAAATCTTATTGCCTTATCCATTTAAATGAAGCTAAAGTTGAATGCCAAATGTTGGTCCTCGTATAACTGTTTCAAAGGCATCAAACAATATCCGTTATACTCACTATGTATTGGGTTTTAGCAGCATGATTTCAGTTATGTTTCATTTCTTCTGCTTAACCAACAGAAGCATAGGCAATCCAAGACTGAAAGCACATAATTTTTTTCCAAAGAATCACGGAACTAGCCGCGCAGTTATTTCAACGAAGTCACCCGCTAGTGATCAAGGATAGCATATTGAAGCACAGAAACTCTCAGAAGCACAGGAACAAAGCACAGAACATTCAAAGTACAGAAACTCTCCAACTGAGAAAGAGATTTGGAAATACTTGCAGCTGAAATGTGCATTTCCGAAACTTCTAAGTTCCTTTATGTCCAAGTATAAAAAATTCAACGAAGAGGCTATGAATATTATGATAAAGATTCTCTGGTCATATATATTGTGACGAGGAACTTCTCGATACCCTCGAGCCCTCGTGTTCATGGTTATTTTCAAATGGCTGTAGTAGTTCTTACTAAGCATATTGTTCGCTCATTAAACTACAATTACTGTTTAACTATCTCATATCTCTCTTTCCAAAAACATGCCAAATGTTTGGCTTTACTGTTGTCTTAACTATAGTAAAACACTGCAGATTTCATGATAAGACATTGGCAAATGAAAATTTCTTGAGCTGTGATAATATTTTTGAGTGCTTGATTTTCCTAAAAAATGTCTCACTTCTGTAATTTGCTTTCTGTTAGCTTCTTTAAAGCGTTTATTTACGCTCATGGATTCCCCTGGATGCAGCATTTTCTTATCGTGCTCTAATGGTAGAAGTTACTCTCTAATATGTAGACGATGGAAGAGGGAGTCATGTGGAATATCATGTAAGTAAATGACTGTTTGAGTAGCTGAAATATAAATCTTAACATGTTGAAAGGAACTTATGGATGATGCTTAATATTTTTGAAAGTTCATTAGTTTTAGCGCAACAATACGCTATCAGCTATAGTTCTATTTCAGTTTTCATGTCCTTTTGCAATATGAGAAAATTTTTTTTGCGTTTTAGCACTTTTATGAACTTCATACATATGTTATAGTAGTTCTGAAACTACTTTTAACTTAACATCTTACAAGAGATATCTTATTTGACTAATCGTTATTTCATTATTTATCGGCCTGAAACATCCAAATTTTTGTAATATATCATCCTCAGTTTGTGTTAAATACATTTTATTCTCCTGCGAAAACAGTTTGCCGCAATATTTCTATATATTTTATTTATAAATACATAAAAGCTTTCCTTCTAATTTCTTTTCTTTCCATTTTGCCATTTTTTTACTTTACTGTCTCTTTAGGGGTGATTGGTAATCATGTTCGGCGATAATTTCATTCACATTATTAGTCAAGAAAAATTTTTCATGTATTCTTGTTTCACAATAATTTCCATTTCCAGATATTTGAGTTGAGCTCTAATCCAAACTTAACTATGCTCAATGTATGCCTAAGGACTTGGGTAAATCCAAAGTTCCTTAAACAAATATAAAAGCTATGATTTTGCAAAATGCACTAGATTTTAAAATATTTTAGCCACTATCAATTTTTAAGACATGCCTATTGTATTAATTCTAAAATATATTTGAAGGGTAAACTTTCCTTGTTCATAGCATAAATGGTTGCTTGGATAGCCTTACCAAAGGTCTTAACGTCAGTATGTCATGGAAAGAATTACCCCCATTCAATTTTTCCTTCCATATGCTGAGATTTAAACAACTATGCATTTATTTTGAGTAATCAACCTTCCATACTCATAACATACATAGCAATACATGGCGATTGAAAACATTCAATCATGTTTCTACATTTATGCAAAATAAAAGACATTACTACCTGAGCAGTTAGGATCCTGATATTCCATCGCTGACTAAAATTTAGTTACTTGAGAGTACCAGGGTTATATCTTCACAAAATCAAATCCAGATTTCGTGTCTTATTTAGATATTTATTATAATTTATTTGTACCACAGAAATAATCTCGGAATAATCCAAATCTTTAGTTCAAGAATCTATTTACTGTCGAGGGCACATCAATCCCTTGAGAATAGATCATAACTTGCATCACATTAAGTAACTTATTTTATTTACCCATTAAAACTTTCATGATGCTGGTTTTATCACGAATTTTATTGAGCGTATTTCAGGTGATGTATTATGAAATATTAAAGAGAAACTTTTGAGCGTCTCTTTATCGTATCATGAATGGTTTTGTTGGTAATTTACTTAAAGAAAATCAGGTTCCCTGTAGACATGAACTTACAAATCCTCATGTATGATTTTAAAAAATCGCCGCCATGAACTACATCATTAAAGACCTCACTCGTTTCATACAAACCTTTTGGAGTATGAACATATGCTTGATCAGGGAGTTGGATCGGTCAAAAGCAGACAAGTTAAGCCCGAATCGATGGAGTTTTTTTCTCTTAAACGTCACGCCTGTCATCCGGCATTGCACAGATAAAGGTCACTTGAAACAGAAGAAATAGCCTCTAAAATTCCCTGTGTAAATGCCAGAGGGTAGAAGGGCCACGCACTAAGCAGGGTGCCACTGTCGTCTCAGTGGGATGGAATCTCATCCTCTCTGAAGATATATTATTGTATTGAGGTGAAATGTCTTTTCAGGTACTGCTTTAAGTTAAACTTGGCATATGTGCTCTCATTAGTGGATTCTATTGATGAAATTGAAAAATATTACGCATTATGGTTTTAGTTTTTTTGTTATTCAATACTACTATAACTAGGATAAATTGAACCTCCTTGGAAATAATGAGACAAGGGAACGCACCGGAAATGGTGTTTAGAGCACTCAATGAGTCGTCACGAAAACAGAATTGAGGAGTTGGTCATTAGGGATTGTCGGTAATCAGTTAACCGGTTATTTTCCTTGAGTTAAGAACTGGGTTATTATAATCTGAAGGAATAAACAGTTATTTTTTTCAGGTTTTCTAACAGAGTGATTCTCTCAGTTCCGACGACACAGTGAAGAATTTCGGCGAAATCGACGACAAAAGTCATAAATATTAAATGCGGATAGAGGTTATAAATACAGCCACGAGATGCGAGAAATTACGATCGAAGATCGATTCCGTAAGAAAAAATTGCAACAATGTTTTATTTTTCACATCACTTTACAACAAATAATTAAAAAGTTCACATATCATGAAAAAACATTGAAGACACATTTCAATAAAAATGGAAAAGAGCGGAGCTATGTTTGCTTCTACACTATTTACTCAGTATTTGGTACTAGAACGAATACCTGGATAAATTTAGTTTCAGTTCTTTAAAATCTCTTAGCTATCCTCTAATCCGTAATCAAAAGTCTGCGATGTACATACCGGTATTCAATATATTACTCCAATGACGCTTTTAGCTGAGGGGTGAACTTGAAAGCAATATTGATAGTGGTCCACCATGGAGCTTTTGGAACATCATGTATTCCTTTCTTTCCGGGCAGCTCTTCATTTAGCAGTTGCAAGTAGCACCAAAGTTTCCCAACAGATGGGAGGCTTCCAGTTATTTCACTCTGGTTACCTTTTAGTGCAATCGAAAAATAACAGAGTGCTCAGTCAACCCTGCGCAGAAAAACATGAGTAGCTACCGTGAGTTCCGGTGTTGCTCGATAGAGCGCAGGCTTATGGTTATTTGGCCTAGGTTATTTATCGGTTACACCAAAAATAACTGAGTAATCAGGGTAAAGCTACACCGAGTATAACCAGTTTTTACTTTTAAACCAGAAGCAAAAAACTGCGATGAACATAGCAGTTTTCTTCGCTCACCTCTATTGGTCATCCATTTCCTCAAGTGCGCTCTGAGACATCGTAAGCGCAAACAATTCAGATGTGTAAACCCTGTATATTGAAATGAACCTCACTTCTATGGCTCCGTAGCGTGATGAAATCGCCGTGCATGCAGAGTCGGAGTCTGATTTGGACCCATTGCAAATACAGGTATGAAGTGAGGATAGAAAATCAATGCTTAACCGAATAGATGTTGATATACATTGACAGTGTTAGAGGTCTTCATGCCCTTCTTTAGCCGGTTATTAATGCTAGCATCAATGAATACCAAGGTAGATTAACATAATTAGTCATAAAAAATGGTAAGGTATTCAATGGGGTTTAATGTGATGCCTTGATTGCCGACGTTCACATCTAATAGACTGGGAATTGGGTGTCGGCAGTCATGGATGTTTTTCAGTGGAGTACCAATCCTTGCTTGATTGCAAAGAGGAGGGATTTCAAAGTGCAGAACTTCTTCCATGAAATGATTCGCCAATCTTGGAATACTGGTTGTCTTTCGTAAACCGTAAGCAATTGACTGTGCCTATCATCAATTCAAATTTCCCCCAGATACCTGATAATCCTTCCGTCCATCCTAAGCTGCAAAATGGCGCAAATAAACTCATTAGTGGCTCACGTTTCGTAATAAGTTATCAGAATCCGTGGCACATAGTCTTTGAAACAAGGTTCTTGGACCGATAGTTACCCGGAATACATTTAAATTACCTGTGTTTGAAGGTCCGCGGTGTGTTCACCGGTCTTCAAGGTTTTACTTCTTTAACGTTTTTAGCAGTTGGCTGAACTTGAAAGACACGTTGAAAGTTGTTAGCCGTGGAAAAATGCTTTTTAAAATGCATTTTCAGTTGCTGATGTCGTGTAGGTTTCTCAGAATGTGTTGTAAATTGGTGACATTAAAGCTTAATTATGTCTCATACATCCAAACCAATTATTGCTAATAGAGTTATTAGAGCGACACAGAGAAAATTATCACGACTCCTCATTACATATCTAGGTCTGACAGATGCGATAAAATAAGAGACATACATTGCCACAGATAGGTACAAAAACTCGTTCATTCCGCGCGCAATAAGTGATCACAATAAAAATTGAGCTCCACTAAATACACTCCTATAATATATGTCACCATTTCATCTCCCAAAAACTTACATCTTTACACGGCTGGTGACCTAAAACCCCCTGCCACACACTCATGCGGCGGCTCGAAGGGTATTATGTAGATGTAGATATAGCGTGGGGTGAAAACAATTCTTCCATGTCGTTCCAAAACTGACCTGATCTGATTGTTCGAGTAAAATGAGCGTAACGTGTAGCCTCGAGTCTAAGGTGACTCCTAAACAGGTCCTTTCCTAGTATTTTCTAACGAAGCGTATACATTTTCTTTTTATTAAATTTACTTCAAAATTAAATATTTCCTTACTGAATATCAGATGCCCGCAGGTTATTCGAGATGCGCATCGAACAACTTCCGCATACTCGGGCGAATACCGAGGGACCGTACTTTGATTCCCGGTCTAGAAAACTCTCATCCTCGGACGATTTCATCGGAGTGTAAAATTTGAAAGTAACTCTTGGGAGCGGGCAAACACGGGTGAGAAATGCTTTTGAACCCATCCTCGGAAGGGAATGCCAGTCGGGGTGGAAGGAAGGTCAGTGGGAGGTGGACGGGAATTTCGGGAACGAGAAGCGGACGAGAAAGTGATTGAGGGTGTAGGACGCTTAAACGCCCACTCACTCTGGCCGGGAAAGCATGGGGTTAAACAGCCCACGGCTTGAGGGCGGCGGAACGTGGGTGGACCCACCCTGAGCAGAGTCAGTGGGCGGATGAATGGGATAGAGACAGAGGGAAGGGCAATGTTGTGGAGTGGCATTGTGGGTAGAACCCGTGACGCTGCCGGGGGTTAAGGCCAGTGTGGACGCTTTGGCAAGGACAAATTTGAGTCGAGCTGGAGAACAACGGTTAGCGTCATGGTTGCGGCTACAGTTATTTCCCCTAATTGTAGTATAATGGATTTCGAATGGCATTGTTTCGACCACGGTGGCCAAATACAGCCTACCACTTCTCTTAAATTGTTCTGTAATCATAGTCCATTCTCTCAAGAAAAGAGATTGGATGCGTTCGATGGATGGGACCTTTATCTACCCTCTATTTTAGGTTTATTTTCAATTATTTGTTGGAATACTCTATACACATTGTATTCACGTTCAAGGGGAATCGTAAGTTGGTGACGTTAATGGTTTTTCATGTCTTACACATCCACATCTATTATTGCTAGAGATATAGCAGGGGGTAAAAATAATATCGTCGGTGTCGTCTCAGTAATATATACGCTCAAGTTCTAAATGGTAATTCCATTAGTGGGTTGGCTTTTTCTTAATTACAATATGGAAATATAGGTTATATAAGGCACACCCATTACGGGGGCCGTCATAGGTGTGTCTTAAGTGACAGTTTATGTAATGCACACCTATTAAGGCTCCCGTATATATAACATCAACTCTCTTTTAACTGTACACTGTTCTCTATGATACGGTCCATGGTTTTAGTTTAGTTTACATGATCTTTCTTTCCAAAGATTTTGACTTCGTTTTGCATCACATTATATTTTCTAATTCAAGCAGTAAATTCGATGCCGATGGCATTTTTTTAAACTGTGCTGAGAAATAAAAATAGCGATGATGACCATTTTTATATGAATATAACTAGGTATAATTTCATAGTTATTCTTTGATTGACAACGGGCCAATTCAATCGATGGGAATTTTGCATGATTAGCTATCCGCTATATAATTAGCTAAAATTAATAAAATACAAAGGAAAGCTGCACGCTTCGATAAAAACTGCTACGAGCGTACATGTAGTGTCTTATAACTTTTAAAGGGATTAAGGTGGGAGCCCCTAGAGACTCGGAGGCTACACGCTGGGCTTAGTTTGCTTGAGATATTCAGGACTGGTGTGTTTCAGAGCGACACAGAGAATATCATCACGACGCCTCACTACATTTTTTGACCTGGCAGATGCGATAAAACAAAAAAAATACTCTGCCGAACAGATAGGTACAAAATCTTGTTCTTTCCGCGCGCAATAAGCGACCACAATAAAAACTGATCTCCTCTAAATACACTCCAATTGTACATGCCACCATTTCACCTCGAAAAATTTTACATCTTTACACGGCGGTGACCTACCACCCCCTTCCACACGCCCATACGGCGGCTCGCGGCGTAGTATGTAGATGTACCTGAAGTCTTTCCAGAATCTTAAGGTTTTCACTCTCTCCATAGAAGGTATATAATCATCTTCTCCTGCACCGCAACTCAGAAGCTTCCAACCTTTTCTTTTCCACTTTTCTTGAGATTCATGTTTCTAAGCTGTATATGCACACATTTGAGGATTTGGGACCCTGGTCATCAATATTTAACCAAAAAACTTAATAAAATACAAAGGAAAGCAAATAATAAAATAAAAAGTTTCGTTAAATACTGCTGCGAGCGTGTATATATAGTGTCTCACAACTTTTAGAGAGATCAAGGTGGCCCCGAGGGCCCCTAGAGACTCGGAGGCTACACGCTAGGAATAGGGTGCTTGAGAAATTTAGAACTGATATTATTCAGAGCGACAAAGAGAATATTGTCATAACTCTCCGCTACATCTCTAGGTCTGACAGATGCGATAAAATAAGAGACATACACTGCCGAGCAGATAGGTACAAAAACTCGTTCTTTCCGCGCGCAATAAGTGATCACAATAAAAATTGAGCTCCACTAAAGACACTCCTATAATACATGTCACCATTTCATCACTCAAAAACTTATATCTTTACGCGACTGATGACCTAACACCCTCTATTGTCACACGCCCATGCGGCGGCTCGCGGAGTATTATGTAGTTGTAAATGTAGATATCATACTTATTTTCTCAATGTCATATTGGGTACTATTTCTTTTGTAGTGCATTTGATTGATCATATCAAAGAGGAAGCATTTGGTATTTTTCTCGATCGATTTGAAAACTAACCCTGGAATATCATCGATTTCCTGTGCTTTATGGTCTTTAAGCACTCTTAGTGCCCTGTCAAATTCATCTCGTATAATTGCTACCTCAGTCTCACCATTTTTCATGGTTTCTTTGTCCTCTAAGATATCCTTATCGAAAATTTTCCAAATATAATTCTTCAATATATTCATTCCAACGTTTGATAATTCTTATATCATTTGTTATCACATTTTACAAATATTTTCACACATTTTCACACATATTTGATCTTTTATCGTAACTAGTGCCTTTGTTTTCCAACACATATAAGCTAGCGAAATTGAATCTAGATATATACTTGAATTGTGGCATAACTTTGTCAAATCTTGGTTGTTGTAATCAAATTGTGTGGAATAACACTAATTATCTCTCATTTTGTGATAATACAATTACTCAAGAAAACTTGGGCATGGAAAATCAATAGGAAGCAATCAAGGCGATCGCTGCCGTAAGATGTGATTGGGACTGCAATGGTGTTGCGAAGTGGTACACGACTTCTATGGAAAATCTAATGTACACATAGGGTTAGAAAGGTACTTTTCAAGAGCATCGAGTCTGTAGGAGTTCAAGCATGAAAATCATGAGGCACATTATAAATAAAAGTCAATAACTACGAGCGTTCAACAAAAATTTGTTGTTTCATCTTCACCCTACTTGGCAGAGTTAAGGCACTGCAAGGATAACTCATTCTTCTGAGCTAATATTTATTGGATAGCAAATATTCAAACTTAAAACGATTAACTGAGAAATTGTGTTTTTTCAGTGAACAATTCAATTAAAAATAAAGGTGAGCACAGAGGCTGAAAAACCTTTAAAGCTGTACCAGCTTCACACCGGTTGGCGGCATACAATTATATTAATTTTTGTACCTATTTACATTTCATCAGACTCGTGAGGCATTTACTACATGCAGGAAAGGTCTTATAATTGCGCGCCAGGAGTTCACAATTTATCATACTCAAATTTAGCAGAAATAGATATGTTCATGAATATTTTTGTTTTCTTTTTCACTCTTTCTAAACGAATATCTTTTTATCCATCACTGTAAAATTTTGCCGTGTACCTGAAATCATATTTCACGTACAAAAATGACGTAATATAATGGTAAAAGGTTTATTAAAATGGTTTGTAGAGGTTTTTGAAATGATCAAATATAAAAATATCCTATGATATGAAGCAGACATGGGTGCCAAAACCCCCAGCTTTGGCTGATTAAAAGCTAGAAATACGCGAGAACAATTGATTTGTAATGGCATTCTGGAATTGACGGCAAGGAACAATGACCCCGTGAAAGTTACATGACAAAATGACGTGAGCAACGCCTACCATTAGCGCTAGCATTCAATATTAAATCCATTTTGTGCTGGCGTCCCACGAGTGCGTAAATAAATTACAATTCGAGTTATATGGGGAAAGTCATGTACTTGCCGTTTCCCCCAAATTTTAATCAAAATGAATGGGACGTAATTTCAAAGCCGTCTCCGCATCCGTCTTTGTCGAGCTCGACACTTAAAGCGACATTACACCTTTAACGTTGGGCCCCCGCAATGAGCTCTTGCGTGACAGCCCAGCGAGGGCAACAGGGATGAATACAGCAAATAGATGAGGTTAGGACCATCATTTACGTTTAGTTTTTTTCCCTGTCAACCGTCGCCCCATGCCAACTTTCATAAAAAAAAGGACGCGGGATTTTTCACAAAAATTAACGAAAAAGAGAAATATAGCACATTTCAAGGCGCCTTGTCTAGGATTTTTTTACACTTCCATTATTCTTTTTTTATGCTGCGCTTATGTCTGTTCACCCCTAGGGATATAGCCTTGCTAGGGAAGGGTATTATGTATGGGACCCGCATTTCTAGGAAAATGAGGTCACCTCCATTTATGCTGAAAGTATATATGTGTATGATTCCCAGGCTGGGTTCTCGGACAATAAATCGCACTTTAAAGACGGAAAGACTTGGCTGCAGATGTTTTATGGATGCCAAGGCTCATTTCCTTCTTAAGGTTAAAATCCTGTAAAGTTCTGCGTGTGTGAGTAGATAGCACAACCCGTCGTAAAAATATGATAACCATTGCGCTCAGCTTTTCCCCATAAATGTCTTCAAGAGATAAAAGTCATTACAGATCACTTAATTTGTTACTAGAATAAGGTAGAACGATCGCTAACTGCATGATGGAAATGACAAAATGCATAATGCTGTGTTTCAATTGAATAGAATTCTATAGATCGATGAATTAACGTCACGTTCTGCGTGAAAATTTTTTCAAGATTTGTAGTATTATTGAAATATGCTTTACATGACTGTATGTCTAAAGGTGGGAGCCCCTAGAGACTCGGAGGCTACACGCTACACTTAGTTTGCTTGAGAAATTCAGAATTGATATTTTTCAGAGCGACACAGAGAATATTATCATGACTGCTCACTTCATCTCTAGGTCTGACAGAAGCAATTAAATAAGAGAGATACACTGCCGAACAGATAGGTACAGAAACTCGTTCTTTCCGCGCACAATAAGCGGACACAATAAAAATTGAGCTTCACTAAATACACTCCTATAATAGATGTCACCATTCCATCTCCCAAAAACTTACATATTTACATGGCTAGTGACCTAAAACCCCCTGCCACACACTCATGCGGCGGCTTGAAGGGTATTATGTAGATGTAGATGTATGGAATTTTCCATCATATTTACTATCTTGCAAAATAAGAGAGCCATTAAAATAAACATTCTTAAATGTGTCGCGAGTTATTGCCAACGAATGCGTATGTTCATCCGTTGAAAAAAGTAAAGTGATTATTTTTAGTAAGTATTGTCATTCTGGGAGACAGCATGAATTGCGTCTGCTATTTAAAGGTTTATAAGTATTTAAAAAAGTGTAATATTTTCTATAAATTCATACAGTGTTGAATTAAAATTAGCTCTAATATGCTTAAATCGGTGGAATAGGCAGAAGTGTGGAATATGCAATACCTTCGATCTTTTGTCCAATATAGACGAATGATGAAAAAGCACTAGGTGATACACCAAAACATACTAAAAAAACTTGAGCAATTCCGATATTAGCGAAATCATCGACAGAGCTACAACACGTTTTAGCTCCATGATCATGTAAAGTGTTACCATCGAAACCAATTAGCGTGCATTACAACACGCTTCGAATATGCTCCAAGAGTTCCATTAGAACCTCTCCAACCGTCCGCAAGTGCTTTCTTTATTCATGTGTCGAAATTACAGTGAGTTACTTCCCCTACACAAGATTAAAACCAATCAAGGGTGGCTCGTAAAAAAGTTGAAAATCTGCTGGATTCAATACTGCTCCCTCGAGTATTAAGGCGGTATTCAAGTCACCGCAGCGGGCTGAAATCGAAAAACTGATATAATTTCCAAAAAGGGATTTTTTCAGCTTTAAAGCTGAAATTGGCATGCAGTATCTCGATTTATTAACGCATAAGATGGGTGTTACATTTTTCATAGTTTATGCGCATTAACAATATTCAAAAGCTGAAAATTGGGCAAAATATGCAAAAAATCCGGATTTCAGTTTTAGTTGAAAGCTTCCAAAATGAAGAGACTGAATAAGCTTTTGTAGAATTCTAAATGGAATTCAAACTTACATCGTTTTAAAGAGCAGATCTTATACTTTGATGTGATATAGTTTGAAGTGACATGTAGGTTTATTTTCTCGTTTAACAGGACAAAATTATTGACCCTACTTTACACCAATTTCCTGGTTTGGGGTAAAAAAATGGTTACCAGGGACATGAAAGAACTGCAATTAACTCACATTACTAGATTTATTGAAAATTCTAGGATGCGAATCCGTTGAGAAAGTCTGCGACGCCGAAAATGAACTCGGTTTTTCGATCGAGCGGCGTGGTCCAGCGTTACGCGCCAGCTGATGGGAATATAGTGACCCGGCGAGTGCGTACAGCTATGAGCTTACGGCTTACTTAGTAGTTTGAAAAGTGAATCCCTTTTTCCCAAGATCTGAGAGCTCTAGCAGTCTCTCTCCAGATACATTGAAGGAGCTAAACCTAGCATTTCGTGTAAACATATAAGTCTGTGGAAGATTGATTTAGCTTCTGTGGGTAACAAGCGGAGCCCATTGAACACGCACAATTTTTACATAGGGCATCGGCTAGGGGCTGGTGTTGTTCAACCATTCCTCTTCCGCTCCGTGCCGACCAGTGAGAGCGTTTGCAAAACGGACATTCTGTAACACCGCGCGACATCATGTGGCCTGTTTGAGCCCGTGACTTTCATATATTGCTTCTAAGTACTCTTTAAAATTAACCTTAAGTCAACACTTTGAACGATATGAGCTAAATATTTTATTTCTACCACTCCATAAACAGCAATTTATCCACTGCAACAATTAAGTACCTTTGAAGAATTTTTGAGAATTTAATAGCGCATCTTGCTCGGTTTTCATGGCAACAATTCTATTTTAAGCAATATTTCTGATACTTACATATTTGTGATACGTGATTTATATTTATCAACCCCTCGTTGGTCGCGTCTAATTTTGAAAGGAAATTGGTCGTGTGGCGTCTTTCAGAGACCATTTAGTATTATTTAGTGTACAAATAGTATAGGAATAGATAGATTTTTATGGATATCATTTATTCACTATAAAAGTACATATTGTATATAGATGACAGAGACATAAATATTTTAAATTTAGAATGTCATTTTAATATAGGACTTAATGTATGTTCCTCTGGCATACATTTTTGCTTTTCAGTTGAAATGCCATCCGGTGAACGGAGATCTGTGATTCAGTTTCCGAACTGTGCAGGAACATGAATCGGATTATAGCTAAATAATCTAAGCCAACGGTCGCACCTCAACCCATAATCTACCACGGTGAAGCCTGCACTCTTGCCCCTGCACTAATCTGATCCCATCGATCATGGCGCAATCTTCCATTTTCGCCAGGTCAATTCTTGATAAGGATTGTCATCTTCCAAGGCTGCTACCTTCTTAAGGCCGTCTTACACAGCATAGTCTGATGCATGGTTGGATGTGCACTGTTAATTGCGTGGTTTACACCTGGGACTTGCTCGTATGAATGCGTGAATCCATCAATAAGAGGCAGGAAAATAGCTTCGGATTTAATTCCTTGCCCACGTTCTCGCAATTTATGTGCATCAAACTAGGCCATTGGATGCCTCGTGAAAAACAGCAGTTATCCTTGCAGGGTTTGACTCCGATGAATTGTTTATTTCGCCAGTTCGATAATAGTTACTTCTGCATTAACCTACCAAGAGGTGCTCACAGAATGTCTCGCATCTTCAAGGACAACTACTTTACAATATCTATTAGCAAGTATGCAAATATTAACGTAATGCAACAATACTCAAAGGTGTCATAATATTTGTCACGGGGATCGGGTTGTTGTGGTGGCTGGAGTACTTGCTGACCATACGGACGGCCAGGGTTCAAATCGCCGCAGAGGAGGATATTTTTCAGGGACACCCGATCCCTACTTTATTGTCTTATGGGGGGCACTTCAAGTACAGTACTGCGTCGGTCGGATGAGGCGTTAAACCGTGGTCCCCTTGGCGCCTGTCGTTAAGAGCCGGCTTTAAACGAGGTAAACTCGGTTTCTACCCACCCTTCCTTACCTTTTCCCTATAGCGCAATTGACCTTAGCTGTCGGTCGCCTCTCCAAAATTCCAATCGAATCAAATATTTGTCGCATAGTGCATATTGATTGATATTCACTCTGGCAAAATAATATCTGCCTGAAGTATTTGTAAATTTCATTGATGTTCAAGGTGATTTCTCCACAATGAAGAGCATAAAGTAAAGTCCATATTTGTGGAAATTCACTCCACGCCACAACCCTAGAGATTTCTCGCAGGTTGCAATGTAGACGTTGATGGCTGAAAAACCAAAGTGAGTAAATTTATTGCTTTCAACAACAATAACTTGAAAATTTGAATTTACATTTCATCTACAAGAAAGCTAGGTTGCCTCTAAGGAATACCTGTACTGAGGCAGCCCTCATTAAAACATATACATTGCCCACATAAAACATGATATGGTACATATTTAACATAACCATCTTATACATCATAAAAAAGTAATTGATAATTAACAGTGAAATCATAGTTTTCTAGGAACTTACGTCGACCGATGATATAGTTGAGTGGCATGGAGTACCATCAATGGGACCCCCTACTCTACTCCACGCTCCAGTCTTTACAGCCGTATAATCTCGGGATTGGACTCCAGGCAGTGCGGCTAATAGTGCCATTTCGTTCGCGCTCTATCTCTCACTGAGCGGATGCGCCCCCCTTTCCCCGAGCAGTAGGTGTCTCCCCATGAATGTGGAGCACTGGGTGAGGCGAGGACTTCCCAGTGACCGGGAGAAGGGAAACGAGCGAAATCGGGTGAAAGAGAGAGTGGGATTTTAATCTCCCCTTCTCTATCATTCCTTGGCTCACAGTCTATGGCCGCGAAGAGAATTGAGTTTTGCCGCTCTAACACACGTACAACGGCTCACTCCGGATGGTTTATCATTCGCAACGCCAAGATCGGGTCAAATTGACCCATACCGACAATTTTTGAGGGAACCGGGACCATATATGTTCTTACCTTAACGGAGTCACCCGCAAATGCACAGAAGTGTGAAATTACACAGAGGAGAAATCACAGAGATTGAACACCTTGTTACTTTTTAATTGCCACCAAGTCCATTTTATAGCAGAACGCTTCGAAGCATTAATTAGCGTGACTTAAAGGATCCGTATTCGATTCCCAGCCATAGGGAATTATTATTCCTCACTGGTATTAAGCGCATACGAGACATGCGGTCGCATCTTCAATTTTTCATGTGTTGACCGTTGGCGCACGGTTTAAATTCTATTTATTCTTCCAGAAGATGACAAGAATTTTTTTTAAAAAAACATGCATTTACAACTTTGAAAAAACCGAGTTTGGAAAAAACTTAGTCGTAGTGTATCAACTGGCATTGGGTTTACTAAAATATAATTATTTTGATGCAAATTATAAACAAGTCATTTTGCATTTATCCTTTCATTATGTGAAATTTTCTTAGAAAGGGAGGGCAGAAATATACCTACTTAAACTGTATGTATACCTCTTGCTTTGATCGAAAACTCACCCTTTACAAGAACTACGAGCGGTATCGGTCGAATATGACTGATCTTGGCGTGTCGTGGAATCCAAATAATGTTGTCGGTCTGAAGAGATTAGGCTTTGGTAAGAGATATTGGTCTGCAGTGGTAGGAAAACTAGGTGTATACCGCCAGCACGAAGATTGTCGTAAGTAGGGTAAAATGCGGGTGTTGGAAGGAGCGCTTTAAGTTAAATGAAGTTCTATGCGTAATAACGAGCGGTAGGATACCTATCCGAACGTTTCTTGAAGAGTGCGTCCGCCTTAGGCGTCTAATTGTGAAGGACTATTTGATGCCTGTTCAGATACCTCTACTTGCGACATCCCCACAACATACGTTGGCCCGTATTGAAACGGGTAACGTGTGATCGGGCGCTTTCGCAGTATTCTGTAAAATATACTAGTTTCTCAAAATAGCCGTGTTCTATCTTCATTATACTCGACGCTTCGAGAATTAACTCTGTCTTCTGACTCTGTAGGAGGAGATGAAAAACCAGAATAAAATCAACATTTGACATGGTTAAACAGAGTTGAAAACCTTTTCACCTCGTAACCTTCCTCTGAAATTTCACGCGTTTGACCTGTCCTATTATCGTAGCATGCAGTTCATAATCCGTTTTAACGTCATCATAATTCATCTAAAATATACTTTGGCGATTAAGTCTAACCTGTAACCCACTGCAATAGTAATGACCATCATCATAGCATTCATTTACTAACCTAACTGCTCTCATTCTGGTATACATGGCCCTCAAAACCTCAACGTATTCCAATCCATATATCTTTCTTTATGCCTGTGATTTAGAATGCACCACGACCTAACCTTGCGAGGCGGAACCGAACATTGGGCGGCCAAACCATCTTCAATATTTCCCCTCCGCCGCTCCCGGTCCATGGAGGAGAGGCAACAGAGGGGGATTCTGAGGAGAAGAGGGGGGTAAGGGGAGGGTGGATGCGGGGGAGATTGCGCACCGCACCCTGCGCGCCGCACACCGCGGGAGCGGCGAGGCAAGGACACATCCGCCCGGGAGCGGCCGCGAGTCGCTTCGTGGACAGCGTGGCGAGGAGAAGAGGCGGTCGGTCGGGTGCGGAGAGTGGGATTTTTGTTGGTTCTGTGCGCGCCGCGGCGGATCAAAAGGAAAACAAAGGAAAGGAGGAAGGCCGCACCGAGGGAGGGGAGGAAGGACGGGGACTGTCTCCGACGGACGGCCTGACGGACGCTCAACTTTTGAAGCGTCGTTTCTGCTCCTCCCCACGGTTTGTCAACGCACGGTGTAACTCGGCTGGCGCGCGCGTAGCAGAAAGGGAGTGTGTGGCTTTAGAGGCAGTAGTACCAAAGGGAGAGATAGGTTCTCATACATATATATACGCATAAGAGTAAAGGCGTACGCCCTTGTTGGTGGCAGAAGAGGAGAAAGGGAGGTGTTCCATCGAGAGGTGCGGCCAACTTTCCTCTAACAACTCCGGGGAGGTGCGGTACACAGCCGAGGAGCGACACACCTGGGAGCGGCTTCAACATGATGATGGAGGACAGGAGCCGCGCCGTCTCTTGGGAGTCGATCGCGTCCAGGGAATACCTCAGGTGAGTGTTCCGTCTACTTCGGTTTTCTATTGCGGACCTTTTCGATCGTTACGCATCGAGTGATATGGGGCCCGATGTTTCCAAATTTCATTCTTTGCCAACTTTTGTTCTGTTACCTTCTTCTGATTTAGATGTTAATGTGGCAATCAGGTAAGGGGTCACTCGATAACTATCGTCCGCAGAGTTTACCTTACTGGTGCCTTTCGTAGAATGGACTCTACATTATTCAACCTCAATATTCAACCTGTATGTAACGTCGCGGTTTCGGCGTATACCAACTTTTAAATGGATTTACAATGATTTTTGTGGCAGTGACGTCAAATATCATCATTGTTGAGTATCGGGATATCCGAGACTTTCTTATGAATTTCTTTAGATCCGACTCGAAATTATGGAAAACCTCTACGATATTGAATCCGTGGCATCGTATCCTCTGTTAATTAAAAAAAAAAAACCTCTGTAACACAACAATCAGAATTCATCGCGTCCGTGACGTCAAAACTACGTCAAAACTACGTCATACTACAGGGTGTACAAGGGGTCAGGGTATACAATTCCGTGTAAATCATGAATAAGGCCTCTACATGTTTTGTCCCCGTTTTGTTATGTCCTTCCCTCCGATTCGCTGCTGCATGAGGACACTCTTGTGACGTGCCCGATGACGCGTGTAGATTCGACCGCAGTGCGAGCTGGTGTTCATTTATTTCTGTACTATTTTTTTTGATAACGTGGACTCGCGGTAAGCGCTTTGATGACTCGAGCACACCTTTGTGCCCATGTTGATAGCAGTGCTCCTTTTTTTTAATCTGGAGAACTGGACCTTTCAAGAACGGAGACTCTCAGTGTATACCCTTCCGATTGAAGAATATGTGAGTGGAAACCAGTTGGATCAGGAGGGACTGGCTTTCTAATCCGAGAGTCTGAGTTAAAGTAACGTCAGGAAATTTTGCAGTGGAATCCCATCTTTATTTGGGTGATATATGGTGGACTCGTCAAGGGTAGAATTCTGACTGTCGTTCTTTGAATCACTTAGCGTTTTTCATTACAAACAACCCTTGCCGACGCCTTCACCCTACCTTCATTCACCAAACATTCTTAGCCTCTTTAACGAACGACCTATCATTAGTGACACAATTAACCACGGTTCTTGGTCACTTCTCCCAAATAGAAAACCAACTTATATTATTTAACCAGCGTTATAGAAGAAAAGTGGTAATACAAAAGGACTTTCTGCCGATACCCACAACCCTGAGGAGTAGATATATTAAAAGCGGAGGTTTTGGGAGGGTGTGAGGGCAAGCGTAAAGGCTATTAACTCCGAGGGTTGGGAATTTGATTCCAAGAGTGCGATAACTTGGTGCATCATAGAGAGCGCTTAAATGGTTGTCCTCCGTCTCACTGGTGAGACGTCAGGCTGTTTACTCTATTGCGGCTTTTTCGAACAGCGAGATATTTCCGACGCTTGGTTTATCTTTATCCTTCCTCCCCATATATCCCTTTCCATCCCAAACCGAAGTACAAGTAATCCTACTTTACCGTCTGCTACCAAAGTCTCCCACTTACTAGCTGAGGCCCACAAATAGAGTTCTGTCTTTCATTTCTCAGCTTCAAATGAAAAGTTTTTCGGTGCTTCAGTATGATGTCATACTGCTTTAACTAGCTGTGTTACTCGTCTGCACCTTTAGGAAATTAATTAATTTCAGGCAAATAGTTAAAAGTTATATTCATTACTATAATACCACTGTGCTATATCATCTTTAGATGATTAATTAGGTTCAAATAGTTGTCTAAAAATGCTGAAGTGTAGCAATACTAATTAATGTAACAAATATATATTTTCATAAAACGAAAAGAGCTTAATTTGAAACTTGTCAATCGAGCTCGCCTTGAATATTTGCGGCTCTTTTTGACAATATGTAGTAAGAGAGAGATGACAGAATATTAGTATCGCTGAATTTGGCGGCCCTCCTCTACGCAGGTCTTGGCGTCAAGGTTGAGGAAGGCATGCGTTGGTAGTTGAATGAAGTGGCCAGGGACACCGAAATGGTTCCCAGAGGAGACCTTTGGTTCATCTGGCAACTCATCTGCACTTGCTTCGTGCTACCCGGATCTCAAACAGTTTTCCGTAGAGCGCCGCCAAGATCTGCGATGCATACAGGAAATGGGTTAAGTCGACACGTACCCCTAAAGGAATAAATGCCTGAGTTCAAATAAAATACGTCAGTCATTCCTGATGATAAAGGCATCTCAGGATAACTTTATTCCCTCTGAAAAATAAATTTCTTATCCAAGCATGGTTAGTGAGTCGACCTGTCGTGTTGCTAAAAAGTTGTTGTAAAGTTGTTTTTTTTCCTACTGTTACAAATAAGCCTGCTGTACTGTTAACAATGACTCGTATTCTCACCTTAGGCATAGATTTGTAATAGTTTATGAAATAATCATGTTATTTTCAGCTGGTTTGGATATTGTCACCTTCTCTGATTCTTTTTATAAGTAAGATGTATCTTGAAAGCAGTGATATTCTCCCACGGAAAATGGGATAGTTCCGTAAAATTGTCTGTTCGGGCTTTTGAGTAGGTTTCTTCCGTGGTATATTATTTATACATTACAGGCATGTTGAAAGTGGTAGCTTTGTTATTAAATGGAAGTTACGTAGCATTAAGTAAGCTCGTGGAAATAAATAAGGCATATATTTTCATTGGGATAGACCGTGTTGTACCCACAGATTAAAATCGATTTGAATTAAATCTTAGGTATTTAATATCCAGTATGCAGGTTACATTTTTCAACATTCTTTTCCTTTTTTTGGTAATAGAAAAATTAATCATACGGACGACTTGCACTGGACTACCATTTATGGACATTAAAAAATTAAAATTTACTCATATTTTGTATTGAAAAAGCTAAATAAGAATTAGAAGCCATTAAGTTCTGATTGGCATCATCGTAGAGAGTGTAATTATGTGTTGACTGAAAGTATCGCACAGAATACTTAGTGTGGAAGTAAATTTTTAAAGTTTTAGCGATAGCGCTGCAGTTAAGTAGCAATATAATGAATTCGCAAATGAAATTTGAGTTTTATGACTCTTAATTTTGACATCAGAAGCGAGGTAATGTGAGATTTTATCATAGTATTTTTATTTTCGGTGGCTTCCGGTATGAATACTTGGGGAAAAATAGGTTAGTTGGAAATGAGGAGTAGAGAGATAAGGGCGGCTAGAGTGTTCGAGATAGAGGGCCGGACATGAAGCCGGTGGTGTATGGGTGGAGTTGGGAAGAAAGGGAATCAGGTTGGATGGGAGGGATCTCTAGCCCTCTCACTCCATGCCCTATTCACCTCTGCCACTTCCCGCTCGAGTTAAGCCGTTCGAAGGCCTCTCGTGCACAAATAACTCCCCTTGTGCGAACAGGTGCACTGCACAAGCGCACACACAGAACGGCCGGCCAGGAGGGAGAGAAGAGAGGCTCAAGGCTAGGCCATTGTGGCACACAAAAACGGTCGACGTGAAGTTTTTCAGCGACGATAACAATGCGATAAGTGAGCGGTGGTATTTTTATTTTCCTTCTGAGCCACAAGTACGTCGGTAGGGGTTATGCATAAAAAGGTCAGATAAAGGAGAGGTCGAGTAGGAGGGTATTTGCCCCGAATATGACATTTGAGGTAAAACGCCACGATGGGCTTTATGCGGAGAAGTTTTAATTGGACAGATTTTTCCTTCCGGTGAATTCTCCTCAAAGTCCTCCGGAGTAATGATGTTAAGCACTAGAATTTCTCCTGAAATGAGTATTTTTGGCTATTTGTGCATAAATATGGGTAACACAAAATATTTACTCGATTTAATCCATAATAGTCCACTCGTATTAGTTGGACATTTTTATATGCATATCTATTTGAGATTAAATTTGGTCTGACATTTAGGAAAGCTAGGTGTGAGGCTAGCGTAGCAGCAAGAGACAAATTGCACCATATTTTCCACCTCAAAAAATGCTCCTTAAAGGGAGGTGTTTGGATCTTAACTCGCTGGAGCACCTGTAAATCAGCTAGTATGGGTAGCGATACCTGGCAATGTTGGGTTGAAACCATAAATCACAGAATTACATGTTAACGTCGAGGTTTCACCCAAACACCCATGTAATATTGTTATTTATGTATGCTAATAAAATTACTTGGTGACAAGTCTCGTGATGTTCATCATTAATTTTCGATGTGTGGCCAACTGAATGCTTCTCACCTATGCGTGTGCTCTTGAAAAGTATGTTGTTCCTGTATCACATTATATGCATTCATGTCTTGAGAAATCTACTGCCTGAAGTTAAAAGATTAGTGACAATGAGTGGAAATAGGTCAAGAGCAGAAATGATATTTCTCGTGGATTTGAGTATTGACATGAAATAATTTCTAAGGTTTCATCCATGCCATGTTGAGTTGCCACAAGGTACGAGTACATTGTATACGTACTATCCCTGTTGTGATTTCACTAGTCAACTCACCAATCCATTAACGCTACTAGCGCTTTCTTCCTGTGTTTTGTTAGCAAGATGAAAATAAAAGCAGTTTATCGAAAATCTTTGATCCAGCGTAATACATAATACCTAAAAAAATAGCTAAATGATTCCGGCCATCGAGGGTAGACTTTTGTTGATCTCTTTCTGAGAAATATGAGGTGTTTCCCTTACATCATCAATTTGACGCGGTGATGGAGCTCATTTGCCAATAACTTGCCACTTGCCACGTACAGATATTTTACTTAGAACAGTGAAATTGAAATAAGCAATAAAATGACCCCGAAAACCGCTCACGAATTAGGCCCCGGGATTGGCAGCGTATGATTTCCAAAGTTCGGAGCCGAATGTAGGTGAACTTTCTCTCTTCGCGATAATGGCCGAGAAGCTGAGTCGGGAACTGGGCGGGGTCGACGTCGAAGCGAGCGTGGATCCCTCAGCGCAGTCACTTCCACGGGTCTCCTGATTTTAATCTCCACAGTTCCAACCTCGATCTGCCGGCGATTATCTCAGTCCCTCCCGGGGGCTAGGAGTTTTTGGGAAAAGGAGGAGGAAGACTTCCATTCCGGACCTCTTACACGTGGAGTGGAAGAGCACCGAGGCTTGCACTCCCGCTAAGGTAACGACTCCGGGGGAAATTAAGCTAATGGCCAAACGCCAGAGGGTTTCCCGGCCGTCAAACCCATCACTCACTATGCTCCCGGGTCGTGTGAGCTCCGTGCTCAGCAATATTCTCTTTCTCTTCCAGGGTTCGTTTCACTTGCTTTCCGCTGCTAGTCTACCTCTGCTCGTGATTTCCGTCCGCAGGTAGCCGCGGCCATAACAAGGGCTGGTCTTCTCCTGCCGAGGGATTACACAGCGGCTCGCGCGCAAGGAAAACGCATAGTTAACTCAACCCTCGGCTTCACAATTTTCCCAAGATGAGCAGTATTTACGAAAGATAAAGTTATGCGCCAAATCAAGCGAGTAGGTGGGCAGGCAGTAAGATTTTTATTTCGTGGGAGTTATGCATACATTATATACTCCTCTCACTCTCTGATCTTTGTCGATGACCCAGTCATGCGGCGAAGTTTGTGAGCAATGCATCCAGGAAGTCTTTTTGCGTAGTAGCATCGCTGTATTTGCGGTTAAATAATGCATATAATAAAGGTGACTATACCTTTGCTTTGAAGGTAGAATTAATACAAAAATGTCTTTGAGGTAACTGAGGTACGTAAAAATATGTGTATATATACTCGTGATTATCACGAAACTTTGTGAGCTCGTGAGGATCAAAAGTATATGTGGTGTATTAGGGTGGGCCGACGGTTTGGGTCATTTTTCAGGGAAGGTTTATAATTTATTTTGATAGCATGGAACATTCTTGTATTTTACATTTTATTTGACCGTAATTCGATTTAGCGTTATGGATACATGTGTGAGCTAAGTACTAAAAAATTACCTATGTATCGTTCATTTATTTTTAATTAACTTGTTGATTTGCCGATGAATTATTTGTCAATATTAATAATGTTTACATGGCAATGGAGGTAGATCTTTTTGTCGAATGGCATAGGCATTTTCGTTGCAAGTGGGAAAATACAAGAATATGAAGGGGCAGCCTTCTGGCGATTTCTCCTTAAAATGAGATGTGATTTTTTTGTAGAAACTCAGTCTTAAAGTGAAAAAATATACCTATGATATTATGAAATGCAATGGAAATAACGTACATGCCTCATAACCGCAGTTTATACAGTAGATGATATGATATACTTCATAAAATGGCGTGTAAATGATTAAAAATGTTAAGATGCCTTCTGTACGAATACCAGAATGCTCAAACGGAGCAAATATTTACAGTTTGAAATAAGAAATTTGGAGTTAAGTAAGGTTTTAAAGACTCTACTTCAGACTTTAATGCATAATACACTGGAAATATTTGTACTACTTTGGTTTTTAGTCTTTAAAAAAATATAAATAATAGCAAAATTATAATATAACAACACTTAATGCTACGGTTTCAGCCGCAACCTCGCGGAAGTGACCGATAGCCTCTGGTAAATAGTTAGAAGATGCTATACGATGTGGAAACTGGATGCATTTATAACAGCGTGGAATAGTACAGGTTTATGCAATTTAAACTGATTGAAAAATCATTATACAGACAATGAGTCGTAAGATGATAAGTTAACTCAAAGTAAACTCATTATAATTATATAATTCAAGTAAGTTAAGCCTGAAACGATTTCATAAATTCATTTATTTCATTTCTTATACAAGTTGGAATATTCCAATGGATCTTTTGAAAGTTTTCGGAAATTAAACTGCCGACAAAGTGACGCAACAAACCAACCTCTCAGAATATATAGCGTGAATATAGATATCCGTAAGTCTCTCAAATGTTATAATTGCTTTTGCTGCCTTCTTTACCTTGCTTTCCAGTTCAGATAACCTTCGAGAAACTGGCTAAATCTTTCAAGACAATCCGAAAGCCTAACCCACTCATTTTTATGCTAATGCGATCCCCAAAAAGACCCATAAATAATGCACAGGTGGTTACGCATGGCAATTTCAGCGGTTATCTCGTGAATTTGCTTTCAAAATAAGCCCATCCGCATGCGTAAGCATGAACAGTCAGAAAAAAAGCTTACGAGGGAACGTTTTACAAAAGGCTCTACCGATTTGTAAGTGATAAAGCAGCTTCCTTGTGAATTATTCTGCGTCTATTCTTTTACTGTTATGCACGTTTCGGTTTATATTCCATTTAACGTTTTCTTTTAAAAATCAACTTACGCATCAAAGGAAGGTGAATTAGAGGAATTTTACTCATAATTGACAGCCAGGTTCTAAACCTACGAAAAATGTCGATCATATTTCAAATCGACGTTACCGACACATTTACATATGATTAGTTAATATTCTTGCGTTTTCCGTGAATTATACTAACCAGCTCTTAGAAAATTTCTTGAAAGTTACCGAGGAACAAATGTATTTGGCATTTATTGGTGCCGTACACTCGCTAACGTGGTATAATAATTTTATATTTATTAATGGTGACTATTTTTATTGATTTTATTTGAACGAATAATTGAATTTCGAATGAATGAATAAAAATATAATGGTTTTGCTGATTATGGCAGTTTGGTTTGAGATATCTCTTCAATTAACATTCTATGTTACGTTTAAGATATAATCATCTGAAATTAATAGAACTGGTGGTTTCTCAGCCATTTCATTGAAAGTATAATACCATTTAAATCTATGTTAAATGGATAAGTTGGTGTAAGTTTATATGATAGCTTTAGTAATTGTTCCAAATTCCGATAAAGTGAGTCCAGGACCCAACAGTGCGAGAAAATATTTAATTAATTCCTTTGCGTAACGCTATTGATCCCTTTGTGCCTTTTATTGTTTCCGTCGATACTGGCATCGAGTTACTCGTAATTACTCCTTCCCATATTAGGAATTCCTTCCTTGCATTTGCATCCACCCATCCTTCACTGAGCAAATAAGCACAGCTGTCAAACAAATAACCAATTTAATTTTGAGCAAAAAATAAATACATATTCACGCTGTCGGTCTTCGGTGAAAATGACGATGAAAATATATCTTAAATCCTTGGAAATGTTACTCCGTTATGAAATATTTAACAGAGGATAGTTATAGGAATCTTGGAGATGCGGTAAAAGGGCGACAAGGAACTCTTAAATGTAGGAATATAAAGGTTTTTATCATTCTTACTAAAGGTTATGTTTTGCAGATAGTGTTTTTTAAAGAAATAGGATTTAAGTAGTTGGGAAGCCATAGTATCAGTGCCGGAAGACACTTGTAATGTACGCCTTTCAAATTATTAAGAGTAACAAAAATTGTCATCACGTTTTAACGAAGGAGAGGAAAAGGAAGGGATTTTCTATTCGGTGACGATGATATCTGCGGCGCTCCTAGTGCTAATATTAGAATGTCATATCTTGTGAGGTAATATTTTGATATTTTGTACATGTCGCATATACCAAATCCCGTTCTTTCATGCCACATAAAAGTATATTCGGCTGCCTAAAATGTCTTCTCTTACAATATTAGTAGTCTTGGCATTTCCGCAGCTAATGCAAGTTATGTACCAAGAGTGAGCTATAATACTAGGTGAAGGCCATGTCAGGGATGAGAAAAGGAACTTCAGGTCGCAAAAGAATGGCTCGGAGCGTCCTTGATTTTTGATGCAGAGAAATTCTCTCTTTTTCCCCTGCTTTTGCATTTTCGCTTCATGACGCCGCCGAGGTGCCCTACGGCTGAAACATGGATACCTGCCGCAATTTTTCCTCGTCGGGCGGAACGAGCTCCAGTCGCAAAAACCTCGCGGTAGTAAAAAAATATAAAATAATGCATCTCATCTGTCTCAAAATTATGAAGGGAAAGGATTGAGGGAGTAAATTTGGTACTTTTTAACACTATTCTGCGATTTAAGCGACAGCAGATTTGTATTTATGCCCCCTTCGTGTACATGAAACATTTTAGAAAATGCGGACTAAATTTAAATAGTATAAAATAAAGAGAGTATTCGGGAAAACTGTTGGAGAAATGTATACTATATCTATATTAGCATACGATAAACTAGTGTTCGTGGTATGTGAATGACTGACACATTTCGGCAAATAAATATTGTTGTTTTGTATTTTTGGGAAAGTCATTGAAAGCACTTTCCTGACGAATGTCATTCCTCATTTAATCAAAAGCTGGTTAAGTGCACTTCTTCTATCAATATTTTTAAAAATATATTTACTTCTTCAGTTAATGACAACTATCATAAATAAGGACATAAGCTGTGAATACCATTCTTATATACTTTTCATTTAACACTAGACTCGTTGAGGTAAAGTTGAAGTTAAAAAGGCGTATTCCTACTTAATGATGGACCCATTTGTTGATTTAGCTCCTTATCAGGGTAATCGCTCCTAACGGAGTGATGTAGCTTGGAGTACTTAGGTAGGTGTCACTCAAAAGGAATATTGAAAGCACTTGTAATAAATGACCAGCAATCTCGACTTTCTTAATGTTACCAAAGCTGCATGAAATATTTTCTAGTTTAGATGTAAATCACAATGCAAATTCAGGAAAAATATAATTTTCTTCCTCAGAAACGAACTTATATGCTTATTGTTGTAAGAAGGAATGAAGCCATCCCAACAACGACTGTATATTTTCATTACTGTTTGCTCATTACTGATTCATCATACGTGTGCTTATAGAAAACATATTATTTCTCTATTTATATGGTGAACTGGTAACTGTTGCACTGGTTTGACGCTTAATACTAGGTCATTGATAGGATTGTTGGAACTCATCTCGAGCCTGGAGCATCTGCAACACTTATATGAAGCAATACTTCTCGTTGCTATCTCTTCAATGGGTTCAGTCTTATAGGTGTTTTATCATTTCATAGCCATTAAGTTTGTATTTGATTATTTCTAACTAGCTGTACTGCGCTATAAATTGCTATAATTGCAATTATAAAAGGCTATTTATTCTAAAAATGTTAAAAATATGTTAACATAAACGTTCTTATACCTTTCATGTATTTCAAATGACGTTTTTAGAAACACAGTCCATTATTTTCCTCGACTTTGTGACGTTCATGGGTGCTCTAGATATCTGGAGGTTAAATAGGACAAGGCCTTGCCCCAGTTCTCGCGACCCAGTTCTTACGTGGGACGAGGAAATGCACTCAAAATTAGGTCCAACCAGCTCCACGGAACCGCACGTATGAGCTTCCCCAACCAGCTGCAGGGGAAGAAGTTAATCAACGCATCGAGTATTTTTAATGGCGTACTTTTCGGAAACGACTTCCAAATCCTACCTTAATGCCTACCTGATTAATTATGTTATGCGGCTTTGAGTATTATCACGGAACTTTATCTCTTGAAACCTTTATTTGGCATTCAACCACGGAAATTTTGTTTTCCATTCAACTTTTAGCCGGCGGAGAATTTAATCCAGGTTATTCATATTATTGTAACATTCCCTTTATTCGTTATATACACAAGTGTTTTTGTTTGTCTCAGAGACTAACCAATTTTTAAGTCAAGCATTCTAAGAATTTTCCATAAAGATTCAAAATATTGAATTTGCCATCTTAGATATTTTAAGGAGAAGTTATTTCATGTTTGATTTAGAAACATCGTGAAGTCTCGATTAAACTGTTTAAGTGATGATATATTTATTATTTAAATTATATCTCCCCTTTCTATTATCCTACTGCTTTTTATTGGAAAATACTTTTTTATGACATCATGAGAAAGCCTTTATTTAGTAACGAGGAAAAATCACATATAACGCTGAAGCACTATCTCCATTATATTTTTTTCTGTAAAGCATCACGCAAAGTTATTTTGAAGGGGCTACTGAATCGAATGAAATAAAGAATATTTTCAACTCATCTGCTCATCATCAAAATCTTTGGTGGCTCCTATTTCCTTACGGATCGATTGTGCTTCCCATTTTAGCCATCATCATCAGGTGGTGATACCGAAAAAGAGGTCATGTTATAAACTTGTACTTGTGGAATTTGCTCGTTCTGTGATTAGTCAGTTTCAGTTCCTTAGAATATTGCCAGAATCTTCAGAATTTGTACTTACCATTGTACTTGGTCACTCTTGTTATAGATAATTAGAACCGTTATCACGTGTCTTATTAGTTGACGAACAATTGCAGCACTATTATCGGACGACGTTTTACCTCACGTAGTTTCAGTACGCACTATAATATCTGTTACCATATGAGAAAGTATGTGTGACTTTTAGACATTTGTTTCTCTAATCTATTGAAAGTGACTCCATTGTGACTTTAAATTTATACCTTAAAGTGTGATTTTAACTCACAACCCTGGTTAATTTCGACTCTATATCATAGAAAACTACAGGTCAAAGGGAGTTTTAATGAATGAACTGTATCAAGCAGAATCATTTATTTACTA
This sequence comes from Ceriagrion tenellum, assembly GCA_963169105.1. NCBI lineage: Eukaryota > Metazoa > Arthropoda > Insecta > Odonata > Coenagrionidae > Ceriagrion > Ceriagrion tenellum. Next base: position 38,704,535 of record OY720633.1, on the reverse strand, counting down.
AAGATATTAAATGATATAATTGAACGGAAATATCAATTCAGCGAGAAGGGGGCAGGTGCTTAAGGATGTTGGGAGAATAGACTGCTCTTATGAAGGAAGTTTATTTTGATATGATATGTAATACCAAGTAAATGACATGCACCTGAAGCATACATTATGAGAAAAGTAGGCAAGTAAAGCAAGAGTAAATGTATGCCATTTAGTTGCCGCAATTCATTAAATATATTTATATTTTCAACTTCGGAAGTTAGTGTTTGTGACTCATCTTATTTCTCTAATCTACTCAGGCATCAAAAACGAAACCGTTTCAGGCGTGACTTTGTGGAATTTTGTAATTGAAAATTTATGATTTAAAAAATCTTAGCTGAAATCCACGCTAAACGTAAAAGTGGATTATTTCATTATAAAAATGAATAAATGTTTTTTTTAATCAATTTGTTTTCCCCTATAACAAGTCTCCATCTTTAATCTAGAATTCTTTACATATATATTTACCTAAACAATATTTATTCCCGTTGGGGGCAAATAATGTTGCAATTATAAAACAAAAATAAAATCGTTTCGGCAGAAGGTCGGACACGTACATTGCATAAATTTTGATTCGATACAGAAATTACCCATTTGGGAATGATAAACGGTTTCCTGCAAAAAGTGAAGTCTCATTTTGTGGCCTAAACGATGCCATTGTGATAGCACGCTTCGACGTGTTATCATTATATCGCAGTATTCTCCCAAATAGCATCGATCCAAGTGCATAAAGTAGATTTACTCGGGCCATCCGAGGAAATGGACCGTATTTTTTCCCTGCTGGGGTTCTGTGTTTGGACGGTTGGAATTGAAGGGACGCGGCACAATACGGGAGGTAGGGTAGTTTAAATATTTTTTATACAAATATAATAAATGAACGCCGTAACTGCCGTTAAAAGTATGATAATGCGTATTGATATAGAGAGAGATAGGGGTAGTGGTTTGCGCAAAAAAATTGAGTTACCATAGAAGATAATTATCTCCATTTTGGTCCACGTAGTAATCAACAAAATAATGCGAAATATCATAAATCAATACTTTTTCCGATGCTCCTTTTTTCTTTTCTTTACGGTTTCTTCGAGTTTCGAGGATGAGAGCATATCAATTGACTTGATTTATGCTGAAAAATAAAAATTTTTCTCTCCTTTGGGAGAGATGGAAAGCTATTAATAATCACTATCCATTTTTTGACCTACCTTATAATTCTATTCCTTCCGTGCCCGACCTTTTGTCAGTTCAATCCAGGTGCGATCTTATACGTTTCTTCACCCCACTTAGACCGCTTTTTCGAGGAATCTCATGTGCTGCTCTCATAGTTTTTATATTTTACCTACCACTTCGTCCTCCTTTAGGCCATGTTCAACGATCAATTGTCCAGGCTACCAAATTTTCTCCCTCCCTAGATATTCTTCTGAAGTTGCTTTATTCTCTGCACTTCTCAACACTATATGTATTAGATCTTTTCAATACCAAAGCATCAGATTCCTCTATTAAAACATGTATTAATTTCTCCTTAGCCAAGAGAATGGGTAAGGGACGGTCAGTTTGCTAAATAAGTTGCTAATTATGAAAATAAAGGAAGCAAGTCGTCACAATGCATATGAGAGACGGAAGTCAGAGCAATCGGAGCAAAAATTAAATAAGATGTAAAACAAGGATGAAACCTCTTACCAGCACTGTTCAACACGTACCTGGAGGAGGCCGAAAGAGATGCACAAGAAATTGGATCGAGCGAAATAAATATAAACGAAGAAGACATGCTCCGCTTCGCAGATGATTCGTCGGCCCCGGTGGCGGCGGGGTTACGTCCTCGCCTGCTAACCTGAGGGTCGCGGGTTCGAGTCCCGCCTGGGTAGAATATTATTTGCCCAGGATATGGGTGTTTGTGTCTCGTCCGTTGTTACTGTTATCCACCCGGCGTAAAATGGCACATTGTACTGTATTCGGGATAGTGAAGCTAAATTAAATTAAATTAATATTGCAGTCATAGCTTTGCGATGATAGTCTAAGGTCACTAATTGTAATGGTCCAAGTTCTCAAAGAATACTAAAATCGAAGACTAATATCTTAGTATGCTGAAGAGAAAAACTGAATGCAGATGTCACCCTGAGAGAAGAGAAATTAGAGCAAGTGAATTTCTTCACATATATCGGAAGTACGAGTCCCATCACGTGGGACGGAAGAAGCACCATGGACATCAAGCGGAGAATATCTCTAGCTAATAAGGCGTTCATGGGAAAAATGCAACTACTGTGCCCAAAAAAGATAGGACTACTAATCAGAAAACGATGTGTGAAAACCTTCGTGTGGAGCGTGGCACTCTATGGATCGAAAGAATGGACCATTAGTAAAGCTGATCAGAAAAAAACTAGAAGCCTTCGAAACCTGGTGCTGGAGGAGGATACTGAAGATAAAATGGGCGGATAAAATAAGAAATGATGGAGTGTGCGGAAAAGTAGAAGAGGGATGGACTTTGCGGAACACCATTCAGAATAGATGAATTGACCAAACCCTGAGACACAATGGGTTTGTTAAGAACATAATTGAAGGTAAAATAGTGAGAAAAGTCCCCAGAGGAAGACACAGGAATTAGTTCATGGGCCAAATAAAGACGAAAGTACAAAGGTAGATATACCAGGAGGTAAGGAAACTAGCATTAGACAGGGAGGGGTGGAGGGCTGCAGTCAACCAATCTTAGGAGTGATCGACCAGTGATGAATGAAAATACACAGATATCAGGAAAAATGTTTGTCTGAACGGAGGACATTTAATTGTAAAATATTATTTCGTAAGTGAAACAATACTTTCTTAAATATTGTCAAAGTATTTCCTATGAGATGAAAATTATATACTGAACTCAATTATATGGACTCAATGATGAACTGAAATTAAAGAGTATTTAATGCACCTGAATTTTAGCATAAAGGCTAAGGCATTAGAATTATAGGGGTTAGTAGTGCCCCAATTAAGTCCATTATATATAATCAATGTTGAAATGAACGGATATCAAAGTATTTTTAATACACCAGAATTTTAATGTAAATGCTAAGGCATTATACTTTAGCGTTTAGTAATGCCCCCCTACTAATCAACTTCATTGATCGTTTTATTTGCCGCCCTCGCCCTTTTAGCAGCGTCTTATCTGAGGAATAAGTCACCGATCGAGAGCCTCATCCGGCGGCGCTAAATCAGGTGCACTGGATTGATTCTGCTCATACGAACAGTAGTGAGGAGTTTGAGGTAGCAGTTCGGAAAAAAAACAAAGTTTCTCCACTCGGTCATTGGGTTTCTGTTTCGGTCTACTTCCATCTCTCCTTTTATTCCACACCCACTCTCGTTATGTCTCGCAGTTTTGGGTCCCCATGTGTGTCTGTGTGTGGGCGGGCGAGTGGCACACTCTCCCCCTTCCCCTCCACCCCCGATCGTTTTTCTCCCCCTCCCACCCCCAACCTCCCGCCCCCTCCCCTCCGCTTGCAAATCGATTCAACTCCCTCTCTCGTTCCTTTTTTTCATTTTCATCTCTCTTTCTCTCTCCATCTCCACCTTGCTCCTCCTTGTTCCCTCCCTCCGTCTCTCTCTCTCTCTCTCTCTCTCTCTCTCTTTTCCCACGCGGTGCCGTGCGATATCGGGCTTTAAGATTCTTATTTCGATATTAATTTCGCATCGCAGAAGACGCTCATCAACGTAAAGCGTTGCGCACTAAACGACAAACTGATGAAGTCGCAGTAGTGCCATAGTATGGCACCGTAACACTTGATGCTTCGGCGTCAGCTTTGTGGAATTTTCCTATTTCTCCGTTGTATTTTCGTTAATTTGCTTAAGTTGTCGTTTTCTTAATAGTCTCATTTTTCTGACTGCTTTGTTTTGCGGGGTTTGCTGACGATGGAGAGTAGAGGGGATGTTTGAGAATAAGACAAGATGTACTGCCGACGCCGGTAAGAAAGTAGCTTTCTTTAGTTGAAAAAGTAATAAATCGCTGTATAGGGAGTGGCAGGATTCATTATAAGTGGTCCGAACTAGCAATTCATGATGTAAATACTAATTTATTAGGCTCATACCTTAGAAGGTTCCGTATTTTACGCATCACGATTGGTATGTTATAGGTATAGCGTCATGGCGGCATTCCCCTTGGTAATTTCTATCTGATATATTGATTTTTAATTGGACATTATGTGGAGAGCACTTCAATTGAAGAACTCATTCCGTCGGATTGGACGTTGAGCTTTGGTCGCCTTCTTCCCCATCTTTTACAGTAAATTTACCGACGCCTGTTTTCTCTGCATTATTTCTCGAATCCTGAAAATACGTCGTTTCTTACCAGCCTACACGCCATAAATTTTGCGATTGACCTAAATAGTCGTTCGCATTTCCAATAATCTATCGATTATAGGACGTCACTTGATAAAAAAGTCGGAATAAGCACTTAAACCTCTTGGTTTGACGCTTACTCGTTTGCTTTAGTGTATCTTTTGAAGTAGTATACGGAATGAGTTGATATTTCAAGTATGAGATATTACAGGCATACAATGGTAGCCGTTAAATATTCACGCACGTAAAAGCTTAAAAGTCCAGTAGACTATTAGACGTTTTTAATGCCAAATAATGTGCAAAACTCGTAAACCAATTGATTTAGAGTCGCAAGATGAATCACATTTCTTATCGTATCGGCATCAAATATCGCGAATCAAACATTTTGGTATATTGGCTTGTTAAGTTTTAATCATAAGTCTTAAGTGACGTGCATCTTGGTTCACTGCTTTATTAATAACATCCGGTCCCTCTCGACAACAAACAACAATCGAACAAAATTCAACACGAATAAATAAACACAAAAATAAACCAAATTAACTTAAATATTTAAAAAACAACTTAACCCGTGACTGCTATCGTCGAGTCTTTTTTGACCCGACGTTAGCAGTTAAGCTTCTTTTTAATTTGTTCTTTTTTGTAGTCGTAAAACGGCCGCTCGTTGCAACCTTGGCTACAATGTAATCCCAAGGGAGAGGGGGGAGCAGGCCAGTTGAACTTGAGACAGTACGGGTGACGGTTGTAGTTTACGAGCAATTCGAATAATCGGGTCAAAAAAGACCCGAGGAAAGTGTACGTGGCCAAAAACCACGATAGTTGTTAAGGATTAAAACAACTTAATTTACAATTATTATTCATGAATAAAATAGATGACAGGGTGACGTAGAGTGGACATGAAGTAATATTGATATTTAATATCTCAGGAGTGTCGATAACCGAAGTTGATAAGGTGCAATATTGCGCACGGTTCTTCCCTAGCCTTGTTAAAATTTCAAATTCTTCCTTCCCTTAGCCTCTCCTTCCCTCACATTGCCATGCTATTCCATCCGCACTTCATCCGAATGTCTTCACCCCTTTTGCTCCCACGCAGAAATATCTCTCACGTCACCCGTTCCACTCGGGAGTCCGACTACTCCACCTCTTCTCTGCGTTCATCTGAACTTCCCGCCCGCTGGACCATTTCTCCCCCGCATCTCCCCTTTTCCTTCCCAACCCTCGCCCACCTCTCACCACTGGCTGACCTTTCACTGGGCCAGGACTCGCCGAGTGCTCGTGGGGGTCACCCTCATCACTTGAAGGTTCTCTTTCCTTTTATTTTTTCTTAAATTCGGACGGAACAACTCCCGCTTACTGAGCTGAAAAGGAGCTGAAGTCCGTAATGAATAGCGCGCGTGCGATAATACTTCGGAAATTAAAAAAAATGAGGGATTCCTCATCCTTTTTTTCCTCAAAACTCATTCGCGTGCACCGATCGCAGCTTTTGTGTACACCGGAATAAAAAATTCAGTCTTCGAAAAATAGGGCATTATTAATGGAGGAAAGGGTGTAATTAAAATAGAACTCCCCCGCATTCATCACAGCAGTTGTTAGAATTTTAACTTAGAAATAACTCTCAAACTCAAGAATAAACTCATGCGTTTTGCTGGTAATGAGGAACAGAGGAAATATTTGGAGGAAGGCACGTAATTCGTATCAGACAGGGTAGCATATTAATGTGTTGAAATTAAAAATGCTCCTGGGCTGACTTTTGGAGGTGCTGGGGGAGACTTTTTTAATGGTTTCCATTGATATTTTTGTTTAACCAATCAAAATACTTCCATTTATCTCCCTGATATATTTTTTAAAGATTTCTACCGGAAAGGCATGTTTTTTTTAAAGTCAGAGAATCTCCACCCAGTTTTCTACACTTTCAAGGTCTTATCTATCTCTAGTATTTCCTTTTTCGCCTCGGCATGCGGCCTACCCTTCTTCATCCCGTCCATAAAAACTACTCTTCCTTCCATTCCCCTCTAGCCCAACATCTTCCCGTTATCACGCTCTTGAGCAACCCATTATAACTTTCTCAACCCACCAACCCAGCCAATCCCGGATTACATTCAGAAGTTTCCTTTTCTCGCCACCGTACTAAGCACTTCGTCGTTCGTCTCCCTCTCCCTCCTCCGCACCTTCTCCATTCGTCTTACACCCACATTTCAAATGCCTGCAAACTATTCTCGTCCTCCTTTCTGATGATCAACGTTTCTCCTCCATTCAGCGCTACGCTCCATATCAAGCTTTTTTTTTTGCTTGCCGGACGATTCTGTTGGCACGAATGTCCCCGGAATCCCGATAGGCTGCTGAGCCTGTCATCAGGTTTTCCAGGGACCGGACCAACAGAACTTGACACACATCCATGCGCTGGATGGTGAAAAACCCACCCAGGCGGGACTCGAACCCGCGACCCTCGGATTAACAGGCGAGGACTTTACCCCGCCGTCACCGGGGCCGGCGGGGAAAAGTCCTCGCCAGTTTTCACCAGTCACTTCTTCACGTCCTTTCCCAAGGTCTCTGACATCAGCTCCCTACTAATGCTTAATGTCTCATTAGCTATTGCCTTTCTCCTCTGTTGCCTTTCTGCTACTATTCCCATTTTCTTCTAGCGTACTGCCTAATTAAGTAAAATGCTCCTTTTTCTCAAGTTTGTGTCCTCCAACTTTATGGCAAGCCTCGCTTGCACTGTCCAATAGAATATCATTACTTTTATTTTATTATGATTTATCTTTATTCAAATTAAGCATCTACTTTGAAGATGGAGTAACCAACGCCTGATCGTTCGCGAATCTAACAGAATTTCTCAGCTTCCCTCCCACTTTGATTCCCACACCCAGATCTTCCTATGCCTGAATTACCATTTTCTCAACATAAACGTTAAAAAGCTCTAAAATTTGCTCAAAAAATTTTCCAGGTTCATCAAAAATATTTGCTTGAACAAAATTGCTGAGGCAAAGCGGATGACTCTGTACTTATTGCCAAAAATGCTGACGGATATTTTCTCGTGATAGCCACCGATTCGAATAGCTATCACAATATATTTGGCGATTGAAGGACAAAGAACGTCCTTGCATGTATTATTCACGAAAAGTCAAGACTATATTTGGCCCCGGATACTGTAAAGGGAACGTCAAACTTGCGTAATCGGGCTACGCCCCGCAGCAGAGAAAGCAAAATGTCGTTGTAACCAGAGCAAAAAGCGTCCATAAGGGCAGAATTAAGTTTCTCCCTCCTTCCTTCGGCCTCAACCCACGGAAAAAACTGACCCTTCCCACTCCTCATTCTTGCATTTCCCTGCTCCTAATTCCCTGACATTATCCTCTCCCTCCCACCCTCTCTTGAGTCCCTCCGACTTACCCCCACTATCTTTCCGTCGACTCTCCGTGCTTCCCTGGACCCTCAACCGCGACCTTTGCCCCTCCCATTCCGTCCCTACCCCTCCTTTTTTGCCCGTTCGACCATCGAGCAACGAGGCCTTAGTTTCCGTACGTCGGCTCTTGAAGTGTTTTGCACGTCCTTGGCTGCTTGGGACCTCGAATACGTCCTCGCTCACATTTAGGTTGATTAATACGTGCCTTTCCGTTACTCAGGTACACCCTAGGATTGAGGCCATTGGATGATTATTTATATTTGCAAATGTAAAAGCGGTATCGCATTTATTGCTAGCTGTACCTTTAATGCCGAATTTCCGAATAGTTTCCGAGAGGTTGCCTTCAAATTTCCTTTCCATTCTTCGGCCTATTATTCGTGTGAATATTTTTGATGCATGTACACCAGACTCTAGGTTCGATGCTCCTCAGATCTCTCAGTCCTTGTTTTCTTCGGTATCTCAATCATCACGCTCCTTTGAAAGTCCTCTGGAAGTGCTCCACTTTGGTAGGTATTTCTAACTATCTCGAGCAGGTTATCATTGGCTTTACTTTCCAGCACTTTGATGATTTCCCCGTTAATGCTGTCCTCTCTAAATGCTTTGTTTTCCTTGAGGCTTTCTACTGCTCTATCGAATTCACTCCTCAGTATGGTTGGGCCTCGATCTTCCTTGTCAGCCTCGATCTCGTCATTTATTAGGTTTTCTTTCAGCGGCGTTGGTCCTCGGTAGAGTTCTTCGATGTATTGCTTCCATATATACCCAATGTTTTCATCATATATCAGTATATTCCGTTCATATCTCTGATGCAAATGCGTTCGTATCAGAATCAGAATGCGCATCTCTGATGTGCTCATGGAATGGAAAGTAAATTTGAAGACAACCTCTCGGAAAACCAGTTTGGATTTAGGAAGAACAGGGGTACCAGGGAGGCCATACTCTGCCTGAGAGTAATCGTGGACAAAACGAAAGATGTGAACATACACTGTATTTCGCATTCGTGGACCTTGAGAAAACCTTCGGCAACGTTAAGAAGAACAAGATGCTCAGACTGCTGGTAAAACTCGGAATGGATTATGACGAAAGAAAAATTAATATATCAGCTATACAGGAAGCAAGTCGTCACAATGCGAATGAGACACAAAAGTCAGGTAGAAGCTTAAATTAACAAAATAGTAAGTCAAAAATCCAACCTCTCACCAGCACTGTTCAACATGTACTTGGAGGAGGCCATACGAGAAGCGCAAGAAGCTGGACTGAGCGAAATTAAGATAATCAGAGATGAAATAAACATGCTCTGCTTCGCAGATGATATCGCAGTGATAGCTGGAAATCGCAAGGATCTTCAAAGACCACTAAACGTCATGGACCAGGTTCTTCAGGAATACAACATGAAAATAAGTAAGACGTGGACTAAAATCCTAGTATGCGGAAAAGAGAAGATTAATCCAGAAGTCACCCTGAGAGAGAGAAATTAGAGCATGTGGATTCCGTCACTTATCTTGGAAGTATTATGATGTGGAACGGATGAAGCACAACGGACATCAAGCGGAGAATAGCCCAAACTAAGATTGTGTAATGGGAAAAAGATCACTGCTCTGCTCAAAGAAGATAGGACCACAGGCCAGGAAACGATATGTGAAAACCTTCGTGTGGAGCGTGGCACTCTATGGATCGAAAGAATGGACCATTAGTAAAGCTGATCATAAAAGGCTAGAAACCTTCAAAACCTGGCACTAGAGGAGAATGATGAAAATAAAATGGACGGACATAATGAGAAAAGAAGTGTACAGAAGAGTAGAAGAGGAAAAATGATGATTCTTGTGGAAGAATACTCAGAAAAGATGAATCAGATTGATTGGACACACCTTGAGACACAATGGGTTTGTGAAGAACATAATTGAAGGCAAAATAGTGGGAAAAGTCCCGAGAGGAAGGCCCAGAAATTATTTCATGGTCCAAATAAAGAGGAAAGTACAAAGAAAGAGATCCCAGGGGGGGGAGGGAACTAGTATTAGATAGGGAAGGGTGGAGGGCTGCAGTCAAACAATCTTAGGATTGAACGACCAATGAAAAATCTTTAGTGCAACAGAGTTCCCTGGTTTACGTCAGTTATATGAATAACATTCCATCACCAGCTCTAATGCTTGAATTCCAGGTGTCTCCAAGAAGCGATGGAGTATTGGTTTGTTAGAAATTAGGGAGGCGATCGAAAACAGGTCATTCGCGCCATCATGGGCGTTTGGGACACTTTTGGGGAATGAAGAAATAATGGAGAGAAACCCGACTTAAGTATTGGCCTCATTTGAGCTTCATGAATGTCCTCAAGTGGTTAGCAATTTAACATGTAATCCGGCGGAATCTGCATTTGATGGGCTCTCCGCATTGCATCCACGGATGGATTACTCAACTTGTTCTTCGCAGAACATCACCTGTAAGAATTGCGATGCTATTGACAATGGTAATAATTTACTTGGTCCAAGAATATAACATACAGCTTTAAGAAACCGTGGACGCATTCCTGTTTTAAGGTCACCTCGAGATAAACCATTCCTTTAACTAAAATATATGCAAATCTCTGTCATGCCTTACAAGAAAGCGGCATTAGAGCGAGACCATGACAAATATACGTAATGACTTCAATAAGCTGTACATTCATTCAAAGCATGCCGAAGCGTTCTCCATTTCCTAGGTATAAACTCAATCCCTCGAGATAGAAAACAAGCACATACTAGAGCCAAAACATCACTACGGTGTCCGTATGAATCTTTAACATACCAAGTATGGCATGTGAGGTAAAAAACATAGTTAATTACTTGGTACGATATCAACATTTATGTCATATAGTTAGTTATATATTGCCATCATTGGTTTCTGGCGTTTTCTGTGACACCTCAATACCGGCCGCCGTACTATTCCTCAATGCAAATTTCGTAGGTCCCTGATATAAATTGATTGTTTCATATTTATGTGTTTGCACATACTCAAACTTGTTTCAATACTACTTCCGAAGGTAGGAGTACTTTGCTTCTATTAATGGCCCCCATTCGGAACACGTTTAGGGCAGGCAATTCCGCTCTAACTTTAAATATTATAAGCTAAGATTGGCGCCGGATTCTTCTCTTTATTCCATCCCTACTTTACGTACAAAACCAAACAAAATTCCCCCAAGTGCTCTCCAAGATTTCCACAGCAAACAGTTACTTACTTCATTTCTCCTCCCGGGATACCAGCCGGGTTGTTGTTTTTCCGTCGACGTTCCTCCTTCCATCCTGGGGATTCCACAGGTCGAAGCCGCGTTCAGGTTGTCTTCTGACCTGACTGCGCTTGGTCTTTGACTAAAAGATGCCTTCAGCAGAGGAGTAGAAACGATTTCGGAAAAACAAAAACGCGGCTGAAAACACGCAAGAAGAAATGGAGCGAAATTCCTTCCCATTTCTCCCAATTTTCCTATTCAGGACCAATTGTTTTTCGTTGAATCAAGTTTTTGTTAATAGATTACGCCTTGAAAATATAGGTAAACAGGGAAATAACAGACAAAATCACGCTCTGATCATTTTAGCATATGATCTAGTGGACTCACCGCTCACGTTGAGATCCTAGATTTCATCATAAAAATGAACCCTGAATTTTACTTGATGCTTCGATCCAATTATATCTTTCGGATAAACACTACCGTTAAAATAAAACAATATTCAACATACTTCAATTTCCAGTAGATTTTAAGGGCAATTTTCAACCTGGAGTAAGTGTATGCTAAGGAGCACATGCTCGGTGGTACCGGGGTTCGTGAAAATATTGCATAATGACGGATGTAAACCTGAAAAAGAAGGGAGAATTTTGATAAAAAAAAGCATTTTTATAATCAATGGCGTAACAGTTTTGAAATTGTGTGACCTAGAGAGTACGCAAATCAATAGAGGTGGAGGACCGCAAAATCAATGTCATTTACGAACAATGCTCGAAATTTTATAAGCATCACCAGCTGATCATGATGGTTAAATAATCTAATAATAACATATTCATTTAATTGTGTAACTCATGTCCGACAGAAATTGAGATTTTGGAACCCTTAGCATTTTTTATCACATTCTTCGGAATCCAAAACACATTGAATCCCAGTGGTGTTAATACATATTCAATGAGCACATCACGTTATAAAACGTTAGTTTTTGGATTTTTTAAATTGAATTTCGTACTCTCGTAAATTCTCCAAATGCGAAGCTAAACTCTTAGCATCAATTATCAGAATCCCCCTACTTTTTCTACATTAATTTCCTTTTTATACCCCTTTAAAAATTTTAACCGAGCATTAACACCAATTTTTGGTTATTTCTATCCTTTGCGCTATTAAAAAACAGTGGAGCTACGCAAACGTCTCTTCTCCGCGTTTGAAAATCCCATCTTGCTTACATTTCCAAATGTGAGCTCAGCTCATCATTTTACAGCCATTTAAACCAAAGCAAGTACTTGTGCTAACACGATCTGAAATATGAGGGCTTAATTATACTCTGATCCATGTATGGACTCGCAATTGGCAACATTTAGTCCACGGTTTTCCAGCAAAATTCTATTGTATTTGCTGAGGTGTTTCAATATGGACCCGCGAAGTTTTTTTTATCATTTTTGTAAACCCTCGAATACTAGCTAATATGCCTCACAGTGTAACGCTGAACAAAACGGCTGCATTCCTATCGTTCCGCATTCAAAATTTTTGTTTACGTGTACGTCAGATATTAGCGGATTCGACGCCAATGTATATAAGGATATTTTTTGATGAGTGAATTCCATTTTACTTTTTGGGAAACAAAACTGTAACTTAGTTACCGTCGCTGCATATTGCAAGAATCTATCGTTGATTGGCAGAATGTGCTCAAAGAATTTGTGCTCATAATTCAACGTCATTGCACATCAATAGCCTTGGTTAGACTGCTGAATAAAATAAATACAATTCAATTCAAAATCGAATAACAGACCGTTGTCTACCGACTTTTTCCTTTTAATAAGAAAGAACACGCGCTCACTCCTCCAGTCACAGAGTATGCCATTCATTTTCGTTTTCGTCTCAAATCCTCGAATTTAAAAACGGCTGAAGCCATGCTTTCAATTGTGAAAAGAGCAATTAAATACCACAGAGTGTATCTTAGCCTAGTTTACTTACATTAGAGGACAATAAGTATGAATCACATGCTAGGAAAATAAAATTCTACTTTAATGTTAAATATATTCCAAGTTTTCCCGCCCTAATGCATTTAATAACATTTAAACCCCTAAACTTTAGACCTTCAGGCGTCACTTCCTGGAAGTTCGAATATTCGAATCCATTTCCACAGTTGAATAACCGTGGAAAAGTACGAGGGGAATATTTTCAATCCGGATCAGAATAAAATCGGAAAGTTACAAAAAAAAACTATGCCGTGAAATCTTCATTAACTCGCGTACTTTTTATAATTTAGCCCGGCAATCTGATTTAGGCTCCAGCCTGGGCTAACCAAAATTCCAGAAGATAAGTTCTCGCACCTAAAACCCTCATTAAATGATGTTTAATTGAAATCGTTGGGGGTTTTATCAAGATACTTATCTCAGAGTGTAGGGCAGGATTTATACAAGAGCGTTCTCTGATTTAGTCCAAAGATTCCACCCTCTGATCACATCCGATATCGCGTTGAAATTTTCCACCATCAACCCTTCACGCTCATCCCCGTGAACCTTCCCCCCTCAACACCTTTACTTCCATTCATCTCTCTCCTCCTCCGTCACTCCATTGGCCCCCCTCCCCTACCTTTCTGCGGCTGCGTAAATACCAAGTCATCGGACACGCGGAGCGATTTACACATCGGGGTCGCGGTTTCGTGACATTGCTGTAGCGAGGCGACCGCTTTTATGCCGATCGGTTGGACATCTGGGTGATAGCTTCGATCATGTTGTGGGAAGGGTGTATGATGTACTGTAGGGAAATAGCAGTGGGTGCGACAGGCTGATGAGAGCAAAGGCCTTTAGAATGACCACAGGAATTGACCGCGTGAAGAAATAAAATGCGATAGATGTACATTTTAAGTGTGTCTATTGCTTCATTCGATGGTCCGTAGCTGTTGGCATCTGCACTTGGTTACTACTATTTGCAGCTATCAAAATGTCGCTCGTTCTGAGGTATTGTAAATGAAGGTTACATCTTATGGCTAAAGTTTCCCTTGCGCTATTAAATAGAGTGAGTCGTGCGGGGCTAAAACCGCACAACTTCTCGAACTCATAGAAGATTTATTGCTACAAACTTTCTCTCGAACTATTATTCAAGAGGATGATATTCTGATATTTCTAAAACATAAATGCAATTACTTTGAAAAATAATGGCCTTATTTATTCACTATTGTGCTGCTACCAAAAAAATAAATAGGATTTTTATATAGAGGCAAACGACAAGTAAGGACAAGTGCAGGTATCGCCAGCCACAGCTTCGGGCGGGAGTGAAGTTCACGTAATCTGCCGGGGTACTCCGATGTGGAAGGCAAAGGGGTAACCATCACATTAGTCTCCCTAGCAATGCAGCCATGCATTCTATTTTTATAATTAAGTTTCATTTATCATTTACCTCCTGATTTCACTTGTTAAAGATGCTGTTACATAAAAATTTGCCACTCATGATGAGGATTCGGATTCAATTGATTTTATTGCCATCCATCCGTGCGGTGGGCATCCTTCCTTTTTTAAGTGATATTTGCAAAACAACGGAAAAATGGAGTCAATATTAAAATTGGTCTTGGATTCGAATCCTTCAAGAGTCGTAAAAAATGTTAAAACTCACTACGCGGAACATGGTATAATCAAGAGGTGAGCACATTGGAAGTCACTATGATGCAAAAGATGAGGTACATAGATACGACAACGCCGATTTAGACCACAAGAGCAAGGCAACTGATATTTGCTGCAGGGAAATAAATTTTACAAACTTTCCCCGCTGGATGTTAGACTCTTATTCTCGTAAAAAACCTAACTTTTGGCCATCCGTCTCACTATATCTTTCTTTCTACTCCCATCACTAATTATTTCCATCATTATTTAAATTAATCTTCGATAATTAAGTGTTTCTGAATGGATATTTTTCAATTGAAGCATTCAGTCGTCTTCGTAAAATAAAGTTACCACTGCATCCACAGGATCTCTATCTTGGGAGACCGCTAAGAGTTCCACCATGAGCCTTTATTTTGTGGGCGCGTGAACGTAAAAACCCAAGTAATTTAGCAAGGAATTATGAGCGAGGTTTTGTTTCAGAGGCATTGGGAGGTTTCAGAGGCAAAATTGTATCAATGTATGTGATATTTAATCCCTATCTTCTTTTTAACAAGTGAGAAGGGATTCTTCCCCTATCTTCCTTCATTTTTCCTCCTTCCATGTAAGGATATCCAAGAAACAATCGCCATTATTTTTTTTGCGTCTGAGACGACGTCCGTCCTAACTTTTGGAAGCCATGTCCTTTTAAAAGCAAAAAAGAGCAGTCTTCTTTCTGATTTTTATTTTTATGATGGTATTCTGTCGAATTTTCCCGTGGACAGGAGACATGTATGGCATTAAATGTTTACGGTCATTTTTAAGGCAACTTTAGAGACGGCTATAAAAGTCCACTAAAATATTTTATAGCTTCTGTAGTCTGTAAAAAAAATCTGAAAACATGAACACTTTCTCGGTGTGGCAGTTAAATGGGCATGTTTTATTCTGGTGTGAATGTCATAAGTTTTGCGATATGTGTTTGATATGGGCATGAACTTCAGGAATTGCCAACGTCTGTATTAATGTAGTTTAACGCTCTACCGACACGTGGTGAATCATTTTGGAATATGAAATGTTTCATTGCCTCTGAAACAATGCTAGAGAAACAAAAATTGGCAATGAAAGTAAGATATCATTTTTTTACTATCGTATTTCCTTCATGATGTTTCCATATCTTCCCGTTAGTCCATGTTTCAATCACCTCTCTAGTCCCTAGTGATATGGAATTCTGAACAGAATTATCCCCTACAACCTTTGGATAAGTTTTCGCTGAAGTGTATGAGGAAATTCAATTTAATCATGAAAAGGGTCCGGCATTGAGAAACGAGCTTCAAAGACTAGCGTTTTTTGCTATCTTCCCATATTCACCTAGCTCAGATGTTTCATTTCACTCATCGCACCGACGAAACTTTCTCTTGAAAATTAGAAATTTTTAGTTCTCCTCGCGTTGCAGCATTTTTAAGGACGACCTTTTCGCCGGCATTCCAGTCGGCATCATCAGGTCCTGAGAAACTTTCTCTTGTTCAGATCTTCATTTTCCTTCAAATTGGTTGACATTTAACTTTTAAAAATATTTGTCTATCTCCTGATATAGTTTATATTTAAGCTGCAAGTTTCCCCATTGATACTACATTTAATGAGTGAAAATCAAATATGAAATAAAACGGTAACGGCTAAATTATATAGCTGTAGTTGAAACAAGTCTTTGACATTACTACTATGTATTTATAATTTACTTTAAGCAATTTTATTATCTCATTGCTATAAAAGAAATATACAAGCGTCTTATTTTGTCTCCATACTTTAAAATATTTGATTTAATACGAAGTTCAAACTCAAGCTTGCATATCTTACAAGTACGCCAAATTGACGCTATTGGCTTCATTGTTGCACTAAATTGATGAAAAGTCTTTCTTTTTACAAGTAATCTAAAGTAAAAACTTCCCTATTACTCAGATTGAGTAGTTGATGGGTGAGGACGGCATTTCCTTAAAAACCTTTCGCTGTGGAAGCAAACTTTTCCGCAACGCTTTTTCTATTAATGCCCGCCTCATTCCGAAAGTCGATAGGGCAGCTATGGGCACAAGAATGGAAAAATTTCTCTATTGAAGAAAACTCATTAGAAGAAATTTAATTTTCTTACCATCTATGAATTTGTAGAGCTATAGGTTGAGTTATTAGATAATTATTATCGCCATAAGTAATTTAATGATCATTAATTAGTTATTTTCATCATTTGGATCTTACGTGAGGTGTATCTGACGGGCTTCCTTTGTCCTCTAACATATCCGTTTTCTACCGTTCAGAAAACAACTCAATCTACACTACAGTAGCTGCAACCCTAACCAAGCACTTCAACTCATGCTTGCCGTCGCTCCATGGCCATCGCATTTAAAACTCTTAAGTAGAATTGAATCAATTGGAATTTGAGGAAAATTGCTTAATTCTATAATCAATAGAAATATACCGAAACAATATCAAAATAACAGATTTTACTATCATTGTAGTTTCTGAAGCTGTAAATAGTTTTTGCAGAGAGGGGCAGAATAATTTTCCAATTTTGAAATTTTTATTGCCTATTATTATGATATTTTTTAGAAATTTTATGTGCCTATTGACACTGCCTCATCTTTTTTAGTTCCTAATCGTCTTCTTCACTTTAGTTAATTATAGCATACTAGTACCGGCTATGCAGGCTGTTCCCAAAGGTTGTACTATGCACAGTTTTCGCACTTCAACCTTTCGTGGCTCGCGAGACAATGGACTATGCACAAAGCGCGCGGAACAAATGACCATCGAATGGATTATTTGGTGAATTTTGAGTTGCGGCAACCGTTGCTGAACAATCGTTCGCTCCTAGTGAAATAGGCATTGCTTCGAAGTCTGGCAAAGCCATACCCATTAGCTCCATATAAACGGAAATGGATAGCGTAAAGCAATGTTCACTATGCTGCTGTTAAAGGAAGTAGGTTGTTGTTACGGGAAGTAAGATGCATGGAGTGACAATTTGGACAAACTCAGCAGCTCACATTCGTGGTGTACTGCGGTTCATGGGTTGTTCCCTCGGCTGACGGACGGGTCGGTCAAATACCTGACACCGTAACGGAATCGACTTTAGGCCAAAAGCTCGAAGCGTTGCTGGCTGACAACTCCATTACCCGTTCGGTCGCTTCGTCTGTCGACCGAATTTCGAAGCGCACACGAGTTCCTTTCAAACGCCTTGTCGCCGCTTCCTTCCACATGCTCCGTGAGTATGTGAAACGGGCGCATGTGTTAGTGAACGCTTTCCGTTACGCTGCCTGCCTGCCTTTTCAAATGATGATGCTTCACAAACGTCTCCATGAATTAACTAGACGTGAAACACCGCAGGAAAGACTCTCTGCTCTTTGTCAATCTTCGTCGTGAACTAGTAATGCACACACGAAACTCTGTAGAAAAGTAACTCATTAATTCAAGAATCTCTCAATGGCACCAATTTTTCTCTCATTTATTTCAATTTTCATCATGGCTTTCATCAAAGTGATAAGTGATTTAAAATATCGGGAAATACTTTTTTTAAATAAAATAAAATTTGAGTGATCAGCAAAAAATTCTCGGACAAAGAAGAATGCTGGGTAGCTAAAGTGGTTACAACTCTCGGGACGATATCGAGGGACCTAGGTTCTAGTCCCTGGCTAAGTGAATGGCTATTCTCCATGGATTATCTCAGCTATTTTAACTGATTTAATACATTTTCATTTGCAGTAAAAAGGAGGTGATCAGTGAAAACCATTAAACATTGTATAGAACCCAATATGAGAAAATGCTATTTACACACCAATGTATTCTATTTCTGACATGAGATAATATTTATAACCCTAACGTTTCATCATTCGTTGACTCCTATAGTATAATAGCCACTGAAAATCGTAATGCACTATTGTTGTTTTTTTCCAATTTTGATGTTGTGTAAGGCAAGATTTTTGTGTAAGATAACTGTGTAAGGCAAGATTTTTCCGTCAATTTCTATCAATGATATTCGATTCATGGAAGATATATCAGCTAATTTTAGGAATCATCCCAAAAAGCTGTTCTCAATCAGCGATAGTCTATTATGGTTCCTTTATTCTACTCGGTATGTAAGTAGAAAACATGGTTTGAGCGTGCGTAACCGTGATACTTGCTGGGATTCGAAAATGCTTCATTTACCACCTAGATTCTTCGCCCTTCACTTTTTCAGAGGGAAAAATCCTCCCTCCAAGATATTTTCATCCTCGTTTGCAATCTTATGTTCATTATTTATTTTCATTCTTGACTTTTCGCAGGAACTTATTTCTTGGGTAAATATACCCCGACTTTTCAATTCATGTTCTTTATATCCAAGTAGCACGAATAATTGAACACAATCTAGCTATCATTTGCTTCATATGGGGAGTGACTTCGGACGTTATCAAACATTGACTCAACCTTTTTTTGCTTTACTTCGTGGAAAGCATTTTCAGAAATTGCAACAACCTTCTCGCTGTCAAAATATATAAAATAATTTTGCGGTCTTTTTCCTATATTATAGAATAAATTTGAATAGAATAATATTTGTTTATAGTTTTAAAAATTATTTCAATTCTTATCTCATTTCTAATTTACTATTTCGATTTCAATTTGGCTCAAGATAATTTAAAATGTGCTTTCGAATGTCTGTGAGCAACTGGAACAGGAAATATTCCGAGTTCCGTACCTTCCTTTCAAAATTCATATTCATTAACGAATTGGCAATCATTCATAACTGCCTCGAAGCGAAATTTCCGGCCCAATTTCTAAAAGCCCTGAAACTTTTCGGGCCAATTTGATCGAGGTAGGCCAAATTGGTGGCTTTGAGAACGGGGAGGAAAATGATGAGATGAAAAGCATCGGAAGATTAAAGAAACTTTTTAATTTCGAATATATATTCCATAATGTAGAAGCGAGAACGTTTTCAAATCTTAATTCCCCAGATTTGAAAACTCGGTAGGCATTGGAAACCCATCCAAAGAATGGGAGAAAAGTAATATTTCGATGAAGTGGGGAATTTAAATTTTTGAGGTCGATCCAATGGAGGTGACCGAAGCTAATGAAAATGAGTCTGACCCACTTCAGTATTAAAATTAATTCTGCTTCAGCTCTACACTCTGAGATTGAGTACAATGAATCATCTCGCACCGAATCCTTAAATTCATGGCTTCCACGGACTTGGAGCACCGTTAAAACGTTGCTAATAATTAATGGGTCTGGAAAACCTCATTCTTCAGGATTGCAGACGCGTGGCAATTAGCGTAAAGAAAATACGTATTTTTGGGCACACGAAGAACTGAAACGTATAATTGCGATAAGAATCGGATATGTATTATTATGGGATTTGAAACAGCGATTTTCATTCATGCAATCTAATCACGCATTGTAATCTTAATCTCTGATTAAATGTATCGCTAAATAACTGGTGTCACTGTTTGGTGAGTGATTAGGTAACTTGCCAGTTGCGCAAAACCGTAAGTACATGTGTAACAAAATGTGCCAGAATAGTGCATATTTAGAGCAGGATGTATTTTACTGACTAATTTGGCTTTATATGATAAGAAATGAAAAGCTGAGTGACAAAAATTAGTCCGTTTTCTTAAGTGTCACTAAACGTGACTAATTTTTTAAAAAACTTTAATGCACAAATAATCTGTAGATAATCCTAACTTTTTCCTATTTGAAGAATCCAATATATCTACATGATAAACTAGTTTTAACCTATGATTTTCTTGATTACATTTTTCTTCATGGCGAATGAAACATGACTTTTTAATCCAGTGCGCTCTTTACAAGGTCACATAGGTTGGTTAGTGTTTGAATCTGCTCCGTCAAGACACTCCAAATATCAACCTTTACCCAAGTTCTTCCTGCATTCATTAACCCCGTTAAAACTCGCTCGCTTTTCTTTTCTCTGGGAATAATAATCCGTATGACTTCTGCTGCCTGTCCACTTGTTCTCCGCTAATCCGCAACCCAGTCCCCCGTCAACATCTTGACACTTAAGACTCATCTTTCTGACCTCGACTCTTTTCTTCCTTTATTGTCATTCCAACTCTACTCTCTGGTTACTTCAACAAAGTCCTCCTAACTAGTCAAGTCATTCTTTTGAGTCGTAGGTTCTCGCGCGGGCATGAAATGTGCACCTCTGACCATTTTCTCCACTCATGGAATCCTTAGACCTGCTACGGTGAGTGTAGGTGACGTCATCTCTAGTTCGGTCAGATTCATATTCAACAGTGACGCAAGATTTTTCTGGAAGAAGGCATACGTTTTAGCTAACTTTTTATGCAAAAACCCGACACTAACCTTTTTTAAATAATTTTTTAAACTAATCTATATATACATTACGCTCTCCATACCACTTATCATAAAAAAATATGATAGCTGCATTGAAGTGTGATTTAATAATTTAAATGTATCTCTCTTATTTTTACTGTCGTACTCAAAACCCCTATAGAAAGATGGCATGTGACAGCAGCAAGGATTGTCATTTTGACTTTAAACTGCTGCGTTCAGACGAGGCGACAGCATTGTGTAAAACGTCAGCACCAAGGCACATTACGCAATCTTTTTCCGACTGTTCTGAGATAAGTAGGAAGTGTGTTCATTGCTTCCAGTAGAAGAAGAACTTTTCAAAACCAATTTTTTAAAATTATTTGCGTTAGCTACAGTATTAGCATCATTAATCTGTAAAAATTTCAAAACAATAATCCCGCTATGTAAACTTGCAGTATTGAAATTAAAAGATTAAAATTGTAGCGAAGTCAAATATCACCTCTTAGCCCCGTTTCAAACCTCAACAAGAACGGGAATTAAGACGTATTTTACCTTTTATTTAACTTTAAATATACGACTGTAGCTGTTAACGTTTATTTTCTGACTGTGGTATCGACACCAAAACTCATTTAAGAGGCAAGATGAAGATCAGTCATAATAATTCTCCCATCAGAATATTAGCCATAGTAATTCTCTTATCTAAAGGTGATAGGCGTTTCGTTGAATGAAATAATGCCAAGATGGTACACTGATGACTATAGAAGAGCAGCTCTCTATTTGTAAAGATTTTTTCCTGTAATTCTTCCAAAACCAAATGTAATATCCTAAACTGAGGCTTAAAAATATTTATGAGGCACCATTTCCGGATGTACAGAGAGTAAACTTTACACCCTCAGGCGTCACTTCGTGGAAGTATTTTATACTTGAATCCATATTATTAAATCTTTGTAATTTTCCACTAATATTTATTAGTGTCCTACACGTTTTGCAGCTTGTTGCATCCTCAGGTGCAATTGTTCACATGTTGTTCATTGATAGGTACGATAGTAACCAAACCCAATAAGCTGTTCTTTAAACCCCTCCAGCTTATTGGCGTTGGTTACTACCGTACCTATTAATGAACAACATGTAAACAATTGAACCTGAGGATTCAGCAAGCTGCAAAACGCGTAGTACATTCATAAATATTAGTGTAAAAGTACAAGAATTGTTTTAATATGGATTCATGTACAGAGAGGTTCGCTTGCACACCTGATGATATATTATTGCTACGAATGAGGTCGTGTGAGATTGTCAGTGTTGAATTACAAAATGATATTTTTAGTGGCTACATCTAAATTGCATCTATGAATTCCACCGCAAGCATCCAAGTTGCATCATTCAATTCTAGTGCCAAATGGTCACTCCCGTCTCACTAACGGCCCACTAAATAAATAGAAATTCCTCCTTTTCCTTCGCAGTTCTTTTTTTTCCCCGGGGTAATGCCTGACCCGCTCTAAAATTAATGGAGCTCGTAAGGAACGTCTCAGCGGTGAGGGAGAAGCGGGGAGGGGGAAGAGGAAAACGGAACAAGTGAGATGAACTAGGGAAGGGACTCTAAGGCGAAAAGTAATGTCTCTCGCAGGGTGAGAGGGGGGGGGGAGGAGAGCTTTCTGCTCTCTTGCAGTCCCATTCACGGCACGTAGAATAATCCCGCAGAGGAGATCTGCGGAATCCTCGGCAGGCAGCAAAATGGGGCAAGAAGAGTAGGAGGTGGAGAAGGGGGGGGGTATTTGACCTCGATGCAGGTGCCATTTATTTCATGTCCGCATATGTGTGTGCTTGTTCTTGTGTTGTTGCCATCCTCTCTCGCGATGCCGTCACCGCTCGTGTTATCCGGAAATTCAGTCACGTCTGAGTCGTAATTTGTCTCGTCAAAATGACGTTTTCATCTTTCAGGGGCGTTTGCACTTTGGGGAGAATATAAGATAAGCAAGTTCTCCCATCAGAGATTTCAACTGGCTTAGTAATAAAAGATTCCTGAGAAGGATTTTCGAAGCCTATTGCACTCAATATTCGCCAGCGATTTTTCCGTTACTACCTCTCAAATGTAACGTTTTCAGGAGAAAAAAGTGAAAAAGGTATAACTTAGACTGCAAAGTTTATGAAGCTAGGTATATATCCGGGTTTATAAGCTCTTATCTTTTGTGCCACCATATGAAATATACCAGGTATGAAAACCATAGTAAATACCTTCTACCATCGACAAAACTCAAGTCAACTAGTTTATAGTTTGTGGAGACATTCGATATCTAAAATCTCAACTTAAATCAAGTTATCGAGATAAATTCGTAATCCCGAGGTTAGCGCTTGCCAAATATTATGAAACTGGGAGTTTCAAAAATTTTAACGCCGGCTACAGCTGTGAATAGCAATGGGGTGAAATGGGAATGTAATTTTCTATCTGATAGTTCAAAAGAGGAGCCCACTGAAAATATTTTTGTGATTACTTACATTTTTAATTTACAAACTTTTCACCCATGAACTTCTTCCACTGATTTCCGTACATAAATTTATACTTTCCCGGTCACTTAAAATGATGCTAGTAGTAGTTAGTTGTTTGATATGTATATATATATATATCTAGGTCTTCTTCGCTCTTGTGAACAAGGTGCTAGTGGCACCGAAATATTAAGAAACTCAGTAAGTGTGTTCAATTTTTTCTGTTTTTCTGTGTTTAGCGTCTGCCTCTCTCTGGCAAACTGTTCATATATATATATATATATATATATACGATGTGGATAGGATGGAGGAGATAGACACACAAAAAAAGAGACGATCACACTTACATAGCTAGCTTTCGGAACTAGTCCGTCTTCAAGGCGTATCACGGAACAAATGTCGTGTGCGCTGGTGAGGATAGGGGTAGGAGGGGCGGTAGGTTAGGGGAGTGGGGATGGGGGAAGGGGAAGGGGTTTTTCCCAGCGGTTGACGAACGGTTCTTGAAAAGGGGAAATTTTTACCAGCTCGTGTCTTGGCCGGAGAGAGCGGAAGGGGTCGCAGTGAGGGTGGGGGGGGGAAGAAGGAAGGGAAGGGGGTAAATGGAAAACAACGGGGAGCGTGCGATTAATGTATTTTATTTAATCCGGGCGCGGCGTACGATTTTAGCAACCAGATTATGGCCAGCTCCTTCTGGCGCACTTCAATTAACGGGGCGTCCGGGGGAAGGGAGGTGGCAATATTGATCTCCCTTCCCCCGGACGCCCCGTTAATTGAAGTGCGCCAGAAGGAGCTGGCCATAATCTGGTTGCTAAAATCGTACGCCGCGCCCGGATTAAATAAAATACATTAATCGCACGCTCCCCGTTGTTTTCCATTTACCCCCTTCCCTTCCTTCTTCCCCCCCCCACCCTCACTGCGACCCCTTCCGCTCTCTCCGGCCAAGACACGAGCTGGTAAAAATTTCCCCTTTTCAAGAACCGTTCGTCAACCGCTGGGAAAAACCCCTTCCCCTTCCCCCATCCCCACTCCCCTAACCTACCGCCCCTCCTACCCCTATCCTCACCAGCGCACACGACATTTGTTCCGTGATACGCCTTGAAGACGGACTAGTTCCGAAAGCTAGCTATGTAAGTGTGATCGTCTCTTTTTTTGTGTGTCTATCTCCTCCATCCTATCCACATCGTGTGTTCATCGCCGCATGGCTGACTCCAATCCATCAACGTATTTATATATATATATATATATATATATATATATATATATATATATATATATATATATATATATATATATATATATATATATATATATATATATATATATATATATATATATATATATATATAAAAGTTTGCCAGAGGAAGGCAGACGACAAACACAGAAAACAAAAAAATGATGAACACACTTACAAAGTTTCTTGATATTTCGGTGCCACTAGCACCTTGGTCGCAAGAGCGAAGTCTTCGCTCTTGCGACCAAGGTGCTAGTGGCACCGAAATATCAAGAAACTTTGTAAGTGTGTTCATCATTTTTTTGTTTTCTGTGTTTGTCGTCTGCCTTCCTCTGGCAAACTTTTATATATTCGTCACTTAAGTGATCCTAAGTGCATTTATATATATATATATATATATATATTATATATATATATATATATATATATATATATATATATATATATATATATATATATATATATATATATATATATATATATATATATATATATATATATATATATATTCGTTCGATCATCCACTCAGACCGCTCGATGGCAAATACACACATATAAATGTTTATACAGAAAGGTAGAAAGGAAGTGGATAGGAACACATAAAATAAACAAACACAATGGTGGTGTGAAGATGGAAAGATGGCCGATTCCAAGCAGAAAAAATTCGACTGGACCGTGAATTGCACCACGCACCTTTGGATTTCGCCAAGACCACCAAGCTACCCAGTGTACTATGAATCCACAGGAATCGGCGGGGGATTTATAGGAACAAACACTCCCCAATGCATGACCCACGAGAGCGGCCAATAGATGGCGCCAGGGCTGCTTTTCACCCACCGGCAGAGAGAGAATGACACACACAGAAGGCGAAATGAAAGCATAACTCAAGCACACAGACAGTGGTGAAAGATATAGAACAGGCGTTTCGGGGTACGCTAACCCAAGGACGCGAACGCGACGGGACGGGACGCGGTAACGAACGGAACGCGAAATCCAAATGTCCGTGGTTCGATTCCCGGTCCAGTCAAATTTTTTCTGCTTGGAATCGGCCATCTTTCCATCTTCACACCACCATTGTGTTCGTTTATTTTATGCGTTCCTATCCACTTTCTTTCTACCTTTCTGTATAAACATTTTAAATATATATATATATGTGTATATATATATATATATATATATATATATACTCATATAAATGTTTATACAGAAAGATAGAAAGAAAGAGGATAGGAACACGTAAAATTTACAGACACAATGGTGGTGTGAAGATGTAATGATGGCCGATTCCAAGCAGAAAAAATTCGACTGGACCGGGAATCGAACCACGGACCTTTGGATTTCGCGTCCAATGCTCAGACCACCAAGCTACCCAGTCTACTAAGAAACCACTGGAATCGGCGGGGGGTTTATACGAACAAACAATCCCCAGGGCATGACCCACGAGAGCGGCCAATAGATGGCGCGCGGGCTGCTTATCACCCACCGGCAGAGAAGGAATGACATACACAGAAGGCGAAATGAAAGAATAACTCAAGCACACAGACAGTGGTGAAAGATATAGAACAGGCGTTTCGGGGTACGCTAACCCAAGTAGGAAATGAGCCATTCCGGCCATACAATCGTTCATCCATTCACTCAGACCGCTCAGCGGCAAATATACTCATATAAATGTTTATACAGAAAGATAGAAAGAAAGAGGATAGGAACACGTAAAATTTACAGACACAATGGTGGTGTTATATATATATATATATATATATATATATATATATATATATATATATATATATATATATATATATATATATATATATATATATATATATATATGTATCTATTGATTACCCATATACTATAAAGGAAAGTACTGTGAAGAAGGTTAATTTCATAAAGGACTTAGGGGTCACTTTTGACACCAAGCTTCAATTTAATCTACACTTTTCCTTAATTCAAGCCAAGGCCTTAAAAACCTTAGGGTTTATTTTCAGGTTTTGCCGTGATTTTAAAAACATTTACTGTTTGAAATTGTTATATGTTTCTTTCGTCAGATCAATTGTTGAATATTGTTCTTGTGTCTGGTCACCCTATTACAGAGTTCACATAAAAGAAATTGAAAGAGTACAATATAAGTTTGTTACATTTTTGAGGTACAGGTTTAGACTTCAAAATTTGGACAATAAGAGTACCCTCTCCATATTGAATTTAGAACCCCTTTACATACGTAGAAAGAATCATGGTATTATATTTTTGCACAAACTAATAACGAATTCCATAGATGCACCTGAATTACTGCAGGCCATCAATTTCAGGGTTCCTACAAGTGGTATCAGAAATCCTACTATTTTTTGTATTCCACATCACCCTACTAATTATTCTTTCTTTTCGCCATTATCAAGACTAATGCGGGACACAAATTCTACTTTTGTGATATTGATATATACAAATCTTCGAGTATGCAGGTCAAAAGTTTTCTGAGCAATATTGTATAGTACTTAAGAACAAACTGTTATCAAAACTATATGTATATTTATATGTATGTATTTTATGTGCAATCTTGAACTTAGTCTATCTTGACATTGTATTAAGTAATGTAAGTTTTTTTGAATGGGTTATTTATACCCGTAAATAAATATAATAATAATAAAATATACATATATATATGAAAATAGTCAAAGAATGAATTCATGTATGAGTAAAAAAAAACTGAAAATAACTTATGGGTGAATTCTGGAATATAATTTATTACATATTCAATTATACCAAAAACAACAGCTAAAACTTCAACTTCTTCATGATTATGTCCATTTAAATTTTAAGAAAATTTATTATCGGTAAAAATATAAGATGTAATGGTGATCCATTTATTGAATTATGTTCAAATATACATCTTAAACATTTAAGGAATCGGTAAACAAGGTTTCTAAGTAGGGGGAGTAGAAGGACGACTAAATGTCGCACTTGACTTTAGGGAAGTTTAGTCCGGTATTGATTGCAACAATTTTTGCTATTACATTAAAATTGCCGAAGTAATTATAAGTGAAGTATTAATAAAATTTTATCAATGTTCATATTGCTTTCTTGGCATTCAGTTTCAGTTTTACTTTTTGCTGCAGCCCTATTTTGCATCTTCATTCTTTTTCCAGTGAGAAGGATGGCTTTTCCCCAAAGAGTGCGCCTCGTTTGCATCATTATTTTTTATTCATACTGTGCAACGCACCGTGAAGGAACAATGCATCCGGATTCGTGGACAGCGGGCGGGTTAGGACTCAGCCAACGGGTCCGGCGTCATCCTCCCGCCGTTAGTCCGCCACCGTGACTTGGCTCGCTGCTCGTTCCACCTTCCCATTTCATCCCCGTGCCTTTTGTTCCACCGACACACACATACACATTACTCCGACCCTTTTCGACATCCCTTCCATTCAACACCCTTTTTTCGTCACCTACTGCCACCCGCCACCTTCTTCGCGCCTCCTTTTTCTTCACCAAACCCCTCCTCTCTTTTAATTGGAGAGGGTTCGAAGGAAGGGAGAGGTGTGGGGGGGGGCAGGGAGGGAGGGATGGAGGGAGAAGGGGTAGCAGCGGTGTTGGGGAAATGGAGCCCGCGAAGCGAGGAGGCCAAGAGCTTAATTAGACGACCTTGAGCCCGGTTCGGCCCAGTCGACTCTCGGCGATTGTGTGAGTGATGACACCGTAGAAGGAAGACAGGTAGTGTTTCTTTTGACTTACGGGCAAGGGCGTCTTCTTGAGCGTGTTCGATTTGGATCGTGAAGACTAAAGGATTTTTCATCGTTGAATGAAAGCTATGCTATTTCACATTTCCGTTTTAGCAATGGAAAAATACCCTGTATTCGATTGATTCAAGTAATTTCCTTACTTCCCGAAGTATCAGTTTTACAAAAACCCCTTGGAAAGCCAAATGCAAATTCTATATTTTGTGAAGTGGAAATTTATTTGCCTTGACCGCACTAGTGTATTTTTAATTGAAAATAGATATTGTATTCGAAAAAGTTGGGTAAATTATATTCATATTAAGCTACGGCGCAGCTCAGGTTTTTTGTCGTGTAACAAGCAAATTTCAGCAAATAGTAGAGTAAAACTGTGTTAGATCGATATAATTTGGCATAATAAGCCATATTGTAATAAGGTTCGCGTCGAAAATTTGCATATTTAGAACCAGAATTATGATAAAGTGCAAGTCACGATTAAGCGTTCATTCAACTGGTCTTAGATTTGCGGTTTTTTATGAATTTAACTTATCCATAATATTTCATAAACTCCCGTTGAAGATGCTATACTTCGAATCTTAGCCTGGATTTGCATTTTCTGTGCATAAAGCAGGTGTTTGGTATCCTAAAAACTTAATAATTTTTTTTGAGGTATTGGCTGCATTTGGGCAAGGTGAGTCGTAGCAAAGATCTCTACCGGGATTCATTTTTCTTGGCGTCTTTGTCCTCAACCTTGCCGTTTGGAATGAGTGGCTTGTGGGACTTCAATTTTCCCTCAGCATCCTTCGAAACTAGCCAAAACTCTACTGGTTGAAACAGCTAAGTAGCGAGTAAGTTGTTGCAACTAATGGGATAGTATTTCTTTCGTAGCATTCTTACATTTCGTCCTCTTTCCAACACTAGTTCTTTGGATAGTGAAGAACGAAACTAGAGAAGAGCAGAGTATCTAATAATAGTGGCTCACTCCACGGCATTAAATAAAACTGAAACAACTCATTCATTCGTGATTTTTTTTAGAGACTTGCCTTCAGGAAAGGGACTCAAGATAGCGCAGCTTTTTTTCTTCATGCCAGTACATGTATTTCGATGCTTTTATGTACATGTGTGTATGTATAAGCATGTAAAAATCCCTGCGTCGTTTCCCTTTAACCGTTGCATGCGGGGATCGATCGTCGCCGCTCCCTTCGCCCGTGGATGTCCGTGGGACGGTGCCGCGCCCTCTGCTCCTCTTGAGAGAAGCGACGGCATCCGTGAAAATTTTAATTACGGCAGAAGAGGCGAAGGACAGAGTGAGAAAGAGAAGGACTGCGCGCACATAGATCTCTGGATTGCGGACCTTCGACTGCTTTTGTTTTATGGGGGTTCTAGTCAACAAAAAAGATTCGTTTCCTCCAATCCTTTCGCCCCACCGATTAACGTGCATTTCTCCATTTCAACTCTCTTTTTTTAAGCCATTCGCTCGAAATAGATGCGGAAAATGTTGGAACACGATTATCCCAACGAAATCGCGGCAGTGTTTCTTTCTGTCTCTTTCTTGGGGGGTACAGGAAGAATATATTGCGAGTTGTGTAAAGATGCTGCCAAGGAGTTAACAAAGGGCTTTGGGTTTTAAATTAATGTAATTGAGGTAATGCAGGGACTTAGAGAAGGGCGTGTCAAGACCTTGTTTATTTTTGTTTTCAAGAAGACTCTTGTGGTCCATATGCTCTTGCGGTCCCAAGAAGACACTCTTGGTTGGTCTTTAGCGTTCCCAGTAGCCAAAACAACAAACCTTGGCAGAGATACCCATGCCATAGGAGGAATAAATTTACCCAGCTGAAACTTGAAACCACGACCAAAGTGTTATCGCGTGAAAACTCAATGCCGCTGCTATCGTGTTTCGAAAGATGATCGAAATCTGGGATTAAATGCATTTTAATCAGTTAACTCCTCCTTGGTCCTTTTTTTATAACTATATATGTACAGTAAAATTTAGGAAAATTGATGATATTTAAGTAAATGATTAATGATGAAGATCGGAATCTCAGTCAAGGTATCTCTGTACTCTTTTAACCGGTAATATTCTTACGGAGGGTACCGCGTGTTGAACATTGGTATCCGTAAGTTTTCGTATTGGATGCGTTATAACTGTAAAATAAAACCGTGAGTTATTATAGTATATGTCATATGCATTCTTAATGAAAAAAAGGCGATGAATTTATAAACAAAAATTAAGTGAAACTTATAAATAATTGAGAATTTTGAGATAAATTTCTTTGAGGGCAAAAGAAACAAAAAGAGTACTATGAGTTGAAGTTTTAGTTTAAAGGTTAAGAGGTGATGAATAGATTTGTAAAATTGGTGTTGCAATGCAAAACTGAGGTAGGACGAAATAAAAACCGTCTGGCATTATGCAATAGGTGTCATGTCTTCCACAGTTAAACGTATAATTCGACAGACAGCTGTGGATGCGCTCTCCGCGATGAACCAAAGTTGGCAACACAGTACCATAAAAATGTATTCTGCAACTGTCAAAATCATAACCTGAGCCATCTGGTATGAACATCCAGAACTTAAAAACACCGCGAATACCCAATGTCCGAGATTTATTGGTGATAATGCCGATCAATTCGACAGGGATCAAAATATATTCTAATCCTAAATTTTTATGTGCCCAGTCATGCGCTTTTCATCGTCTTTTAGAGTGAATACCAAAATATATTAAATCACTGAGCGTTAAAAGAAATGCAATGCTCACTGGAAGAACATCTGTAGCCCAGACGAATAATTTTGGGGAAAAGCATTCGCAGCGAATTCCATTTCTAAATCAATGCGTGGTACTTGACTGCGAGGTATATTGACGTCCAATTTTGGAAACGTTTCTTGGCCTATGTTAGAATGGAGGAAATAGCATCGAATCATCCAAAGTATTTTTACTTCTGCTCCGTATTCATTTGCCTTTTTCCTTGATTCCTTCTGTCTCTCATTCTACTCTCTGTATCTTATCCTTGCGGGAAAATAATTTCGAAACAATTTAAAAAGATTGTTGAAGCCAATATCACTTATCTATTGACTTCTAACATTTTTAACGAATGGAAAAACTGGAGTTTTTATAATTCAGACATTTTGATAATTTATTGACGTCCATTCACATTGGTTGTATTTGCTACATATTCAATATATTCAGGGTGACTTTAGTACAACCATCCAAAGACAAGAGAGGTCATTATTACGTGCAGAAATAAGGAGGGGGAATATCCCTTCTTACTGAAATTAAAAATGTGAATAGGAAACACTTGAGTAACTCCTGGTTATTCTGATTTATGTAGACCATTCTGCATCAGATTCATTAGTATCAGACGAAACATAATGGAACACTTGTCTGTGCTATACGATACTCTGTATCTCCTTCGTGTGCAATGCCTTGTATCGAAGCCGGTCGCACCAAATAAATATCGGTGGAACTTTGAAAGTGGATTTCTATTTTAACCAATCACTTCCCGTTGCATCTTTGCGCTTATTCCTTTCTTCAAATGTGGTAGTCAAATCCAGAAGTGTCCCCTTAATGTCCCCATTGATATCCGGAGCTGCCAAGTGTTCCATTCTATTCATGATTCTACTTAGTATCTTATTATCCAAGCCCAGAATAAGCAACTATCCCGAGAGGATGTGAAGTATAAAGGCTCTTGGTTTATTACTTATGAATGAGTTCACTTTCAAACAAAAGTTTTTCCGTTATTTTCCGACTTCCATTTTTATCCCACGAAAAATACTTTACTGAGGATTTGGCGTCACAGAAGATTTGTTTCCTACGAATATCTTTCTGTTCTATCAGTTTCCAATTACCACAACTTCCCACCCGCCAGCAGATGAAAGTGATATTGTTTTCGCGCCATCGTGTGGAAGTTTTGGAAAATTTCTAAGTCTTTGAGGAAGAAAGAAATCTTTTTGATATCATTTCTGCGGCGATAATTCTCCCCGCATAAAAAAATCACTTTAAATTTCTTTGTAAGTTTGCTCATTTGGAAATGCGTGTGCTTCGCCATTTCCTCAGAATAATTTTTCATTCATCAAGCTTCAGCGTACATAATTATAAACATATTGTTGCAAGAGAACGACTGCGCATTTCATTAAAAAAGACTTTATATTTCTTTCTCATTTATATGCCAGGTTCTACGTTACCAAACTCCCATTTGAACAAAAAAAATACCATTTCCTCGTCCGCTTTCGCATTTTGCACGTTTTACCATAGCCTTGTTTCTGGGTTTTTTGGAGTGCGCCTCCATGTACGTCTGCGTGTGTGTGCGTGTGTGTGTGTGAGTGAATGTGGTCCGTCTGTATCTCCCTTCATGTTGCGCTCCATTAGCATTTGTTCCCGGCAGAAGCGAGCAATGAGGGAAAGGGCCGCGCAAGGAGTCGTTTTCAAGCGAGCAGCCTTGTTCCTCGCAGTTCGCGCACCACATCCTCACTAATTAGAACCGTCGATTCGACGAGGAAGAAAATTTATGTTCCCGACCTCTTTTTTTATTCTTCCTTCTTCCTCCTCGGCCTCCTTCATTCATTATCTCGGACCTAGCGGTTGGAATCGCTAGGGGGAGGAGAGAGGGAAAAAACAACAGTAGAGCGGCCAACTTGATGGCACTATTTAGAAGTGTTCGGTTCCCATGACAACAGTTCCTTTTTTGATCCCCTTCTCCGCAACTCCCCACTAGTGAAGCAATGTCTAACCTAGGATAATGTTAAAAATGGAAGGCGTGCCCGTTTTTCGTGTAAATGTATAACTTAGTGGGACCAGAACAAGCTTAATGTGGCTAAATTAGACACGGTAAAATGTGTAGCGCTTATTAGGTGGAGCTCTGTTACCTCTTGAAATAATCTTAAAAAAGTTACTCTCACGGTTTTGAAATCGTGCTGGTAAATATGGTAACCAACTACAAGATCTTTTCCCCCCGGAGATTATTGTTTTAATAGGAACCATGTTTTGGTTAAAATATTTCAACTGCTAAATACGCATTAACAGGTTGATAAAGGTAAATTTATGTCTTTTTGGCTGCTTATCTAAAAAAACATTTTGCCTATGATTCAATTTACAGCTTAAATGCATGAAAATAGAATGCAAAAAATTCTTTTCGGATTGAAATTATCTGCTTTATTCTGTACACTTTATGAATGCACTGATTTAGCAATGTCGTCACATTTGAAATATTTAGGATTAGATTGTAGTTTTTAGTTAAAAACCGTTAAAATGTATAATTTTATGGTAACAAATGGTTCCTGAGAGAATTCCAAGTAATCGATCAAATATCTACCGAAATATTTGAAGTTTGTTGTTTCGAACCTCACTCTGACCCGGAGAAATCGATTTGAAACCTGAATTTTCCGATCGAAAATACAACCGAAAGTTGGCAACCCTAGTGGTTGAATATTAAATTGGTAAAAAAATACCTCTCTTATGCCCTTCTTACTGTTGAATATCTTAGAGAATAGGCTTTATGGCAGCAATTCTACCAAGCTCAGCATTGAGAAATGTTACGGAGAGCCTTCAGCTGCATATAATGAGTATAGGTATTGATATTTCTATCAAAGCTTACCTTTAATGGTGAGTGACTTACCACTGGTCATATGAAAAATAATGTATTTTCTATTTATCTTCATTTTTAGACGGGAAATGCTTTTATACTTACAATCAGGCATGCATCCGGCCGTCCCTAACCTAGGGTACTGAAGCTGACAAGGACACCACCTATTATGGTTGGGAAATGCTGAGTGGATATATTATATATTAAAAACTCTCCAGTGAATTACTTTTGTAGATGGAACGCATAACCTCTTCTTGGAGAATTTAAGTCAATTCTTTATGTTGCCGTGGTTTTCATGCTTTTGTGGTTTCTTTACCTTTCTCAGGCAAGGAGCGCGCAGCAGGTTGGATATCGCACAGGACTGTATTGAATAATAATTTTTAATATTTACCTTTTCCAAATGGGGACTATTTTTTTAAAGGATCATAACTTTGACGATGAGTCAGGTGGAATAAAAAGGCTATCCAGAGAAAAAATTACTCTAAAACTGAGCGTTTCATCTTTATATCTACTTATTTTCCGTACTAGAGCATTTACGATATCCTTTTAGAAAGGCAACAGGGAACAGCTTTTCTTTTCACTATCATGTTTCATCCAGATGTGAATACGAAATTAGGACTTTGTTTCGTCTTTTTATCTGTATTCTGCTGAGTAAATAATCCCGGGCACATAGGTAATATTGACTTGAAAAACCCCACTTAAACCCATTTCTAGTATAATACTATCTCGTTAACATTGGCGAAAAACTTGCAGCTCAATGCACATAGATGCCAAATGGTGACGAGATCGTAAAAAATGCCATTAATCATAATGTACCTCTACTCATGAAGGCTAAACTTTATTTTTTGAATGTTTTTTGTTCCGGATATTTCCTAGAACACTTGCCCTTATCGTACTCATATAGCTACGTTATCTGAATATCAGTTAATGACGCAGCGCTGCCATTACACCAATTGGCCAAAGATATTACGGAGGGCCTAAATATTTCCATTTTGAAGAATTGAAATTTCCTTTTACCTCTGGAGTGAATAATTCACTATTCCGAGGCTTTTACACTCCTAAGAAATTTGCTTAATAGATCATTTTGACGGGTCATTTATATTTTCTATAACTTCCGAGATAGGCTACAAACGAACATAGGGAAATTAACAGAGAATGTGGTGACTGTTATTTATTTTTAACATTAAGATCTAGTGAGTATTTTGAAATGTTATACTGGTTTGTAGAATTATTAAATTAATAAATATTAGGTACCAAAATCTAGTTAATCTTTTGGATACACTCTGTATACTAGACTGTTTAAATTTCGTCTTAGACCGGTCTTTCCCTGACTTTACCAGAGTTACCTAGTTGGACGTCACGTGCCTAGGAGTAGTTATTGGGCCATTTTTTTACTCGCGACGTTTCTAGAGCCTTTCATTAGTAAAGAGCGGACGAAAAAAAGATGGGAGGTAATATGCGGGGTTGCCATTTAAAACTTTTAGTTTCCATGGCAACCGTTTCTATTTTGGCTTCCTAACTCCCCCTGCGAAAGCATCTTGACGACTGACTATCCTGTTAACTACGGACGCCCACGAATCGTGTCCTCGTCCACTGTCCATCATTTCCAAGTCGATCTTTTCCGCCTCCTTTTTTGCCTCGTCAAACTTCACCCGCGTGTGATGGGTTATGTCCCGAGCAAATTAAAGTGGGTGCTGATGCGTGTTATCCAACTCTCTTTCGGTGGACATCACTCGGGGGAATAATGCATGAAAACAGTGAGAGATTTTTAAACGCTGGAGTCTACTAATGAAGGGAATTTTCGGAAACGTTTTGCAGTGTGAAAAAGATAATTTAGATTCACTTCACATGAAAATATAAGGACTATTCATATCCGTCAAAAGTTAGTAATATAATTAAATAAGTATACAAGATAAATATTAATATAGAGGTTGCGGCAGCTAGTTGAAAATTTTCCTCCAACTGTTTTTGAAATTTATTTTATCTTTGGAGGATACATTCAATCAGATAAATTTTTCATTTAATCGCTGCATAGCTCCTTATTGTTTGCGATCATTGGGGACATAATTGATTTGTTTTATTTAGAAAATTGATATTGTACATTCTGAAGTAATCATTGCTGAGTGATTTATAAATGAGAATTTTTAACGCATTTATTGACCACTAATAATTGTACTCATTTAATAGGATGGATATAGAAAAACCAAATGTTTTTTTATCATTTATTCGATCTGAGAGCCACGAGAGGGAGATCAATATTGGAATTATGTTGATGGCTTAAGATAAAAGGCTTTATATTCGGTTTGTCCGTAGTTTGTTCGGATCGGAAGGTATTGTTTTCATTGAGGAAAGTACACATAAAACAGATGAAGCGTTTTACACCCTACCTGTTTTCATTTTTACTCAGAACTGTAAAGAGGTATACGGTTTTCCCCACAATGAGCCATATGAAATTTAAATGTGTATCAAAATATAGTTTCCCTTTGATGCAGAAACACACATCGTTCCATTGTAGGATGAAAAATGCCTCATTCTTCCGTCAAAATATATTTTTCCCCAGCCTGGAGAAAAACCATCTTTTCCCTCGGAACCTGAGTGTAAGATACGAAGTGAAAGCAAAAGTTGAGAAACTGCTTGCGAGGAATTGATCGGGTTTCACCTGACAGATCATTTCCTTCTTATTCTATAGGGTTATCGAATGAAACAAAACTTTATTTATTCTACAGAAAGAATAAATGCTTTCGCTTTTCTCACATTTCCACGGCGTCTGTCGCTCATCAATTGCTTTTCTCACTTCCACCTGTCACACGTTAACAAGTCTGACCTTTCGATCCCCAGCGTGTAATCCTTTGGAAGACAAGACAGAACTAGACCACGTTACGTGGATCATTTGTTTTCATCCAACCTTCTGATGTCACTGGGTCCCTGGAGACGATCCATGGCCACCATACCGTCCCTTCGATAAGATCGTAACCAACCATGGGTTTCCCTGGAATAGGTTTTCAGGATTTCCGGATTTTAGGAACTTCGGGGATCATGACCGAGAAATGGTATTTCCCAGTAGATTTCATGAGTTATCGAAATCATCGGGTTTATTTTATTTTTACAGATTATCAATGGTTTGAATAACTATTTTAACTTTATTGTAAATAATTAAGACCACTTTTATTGACTGTACTCCGTATTTTTTAAATTTGACTTCAGTAAAGCCTTTGACCGCGTGAACCATTCACGCTTGCTTCTCAAAATGAAAAAAATTCACTTTTCTTGCAGTGCTGAATTTGTTCCACTCATATCTAATCGATAGACGTCAAGCAGTGAAGGATTCCGATGGAAACCTTTCCAGTTGGGGCTCTGTTTCTAATGGAGTTCCTCAAGGTTCCATCCTTGGCCCACTATTATTCTCCCTTTTCGTTCTTGACCTTCCGCAATGCATCGTAAACTGCCAGCACTTGCTGTACGCAGACGATCTTCAAATATACTGTTACGGCTATCCGCATGAACTTTGTGATGTGATTTATAGGATTAATCAAGACGTCTCTGCTAATGTGGATTGGGCTGATGAGAATTTCCTTCTTCTGAACAGTAGAAAAACTCAATCTATCCTACTCGGGAGCTCGAAAATAATAAATAAATTTGACCTTAACATCATTCCCAAAATCAAAGTCGGGGATATTGAGCTGCCTTATTCCAAAACTGTGCGTAATCTAGGGGTAACCCTCAATGACAACTTGACGTGGAACAACCATATTTTAATATTTCAAATAAAAATAATAGTACGCTTTATCACTAAAGGTACACAAAAATCTGCTGCCATTACATACTCAACTGCTCGTCAAATCATTAATATTTCCTAATTTTGATTACTGTTGTCTTGTTTATAATGATTTAACAGCAGATCTGAACTTCAAACCAGTGTCTCCTAAATTCGAGCGTTTGATATATTTTAAATATTCGTCAAGATGAGCACCTCGCCCCCTATTACCAGAAACTTGGCTGGTTGAATACCATATCCCGTCGCAAATACCTGCTTGGAACCTTTCTTTTATCTA
This sequence comes from Ceriagrion tenellum, assembly GCA_963169105.1. Classification (NCBI taxonomy): domain Eukaryota; kingdom Metazoa; phylum Arthropoda; class Insecta; order Odonata; family Coenagrionidae; genus Ceriagrion; species Ceriagrion tenellum. The sequence goes on along the minus strand of OY720633.1, from coordinate 38,666,685 downwards.
TCTTTGGCACTAACAAACCGTCATACCTAATTGATATGTTTTCTAAAAGAACTTCCTATGGTTACTATAACAGAACCAAGTAACCTTCAATTTCCGACTCACCGAACCACTGCATTTCATAAGTCGTTTGTCGTGGCCGCCTCACAACTTTGGAATTCCATTCCAATTTATGTGAGGAAATCTCGCTCGATGGAAATTTTTAAATGTAAATTGTATGAAATTTTATTAAATGAATGTTATCCTGAATAGATAAGCCTGGTCAGAACTCAGTTTGCATTGCCAATTTTCTTTTTTTATATATTGTTTATTATCTCTATCATCTCAGGCTTAACTTTGTGGAAGTTCATTTCGTAAATGAAAATGACAACTTTGTAAAATTCCACCAATTTATTTTCAGGTACGACTAATTTCGTTGCAGCGGCGACATCTTTATATTTTTTATTATTATATTATATTTTTTATTAGACAAAATTTGTCTTTTTCCCCCATGGTCTGTTTATGTTTTTTTATCCTGTACCATACAATTATATACTGATTATATTTTTATCTATCTACGAGTTCAACTGTTAAACATGTAAAATTATTATTTTCAATGAGAGTAGCAGTTTTTGTCTTTTTTATACTTTGTATATTATTAAACTCTAATTATTTTTTGATTAGAATTAAATAATATGTTTATTTGTCATAACCTCGCTGCTATACTATTGTATACTTTTTGTATTATTGCTCCACGTGACCTTTCCCAGAGTGAAATGAACGATTATTCTATTCTATTCTTCTATTCTATTATATTATATTCTATTTTCATTCACTTTTACCCCAAAAAAACATTGGGTTCCGGAAATATGCAAGGGAATTAATTTTTTTATGAAAAATATACAAATGAATAACCAACCTCGGTTGGTTGAATTGAATTTAAATTCTTCAATAATATGCTATTAATTTATTTGCTCTCCCAAACGTTGAGTTTTAACTGAAAATTTGTCAATTTTTTCACCCAATTCATTGCAGACATTTATTACATATTGCTTTCGGCAATATAGGTTTCATTTGAGGATTTTTACAAGGTAAATTTTATAACATACTTTAAATTATCGTTACGATAACAAACGTGAAAAATTAACGCATTTTTTATTCTCATCTCTCCATGGGAGATCAACGACTCCCAGCTCGAGGTACTTTAAGATAGCCTCACTTAAGTAGCCCTTGTAATTGTACGCAGAAATTATGCTTTTGTAATCTTCCATTCGATGTAAACGGATACACTCCTCTAGTTTCTTGATGAAGGGTTGGTAAATTTTAGCCATTCCACAGAATATTGATTCATTGATTAGAAACCGTGATTTATTACTCAACATCATCTGAATTGATGCGAATTCATTAGTCATATGTCATCCTCATCAACAGCTCTACAAACAGTCCAAGAAGTATTCTTTCCAATTTACCAATAATGTTTCCTTGGGATTCTGTAACAAGGAACCGTAGGAATTCCCGGGTATGGGTAGGAAGGAATTCCAGCCCGGGAACAGTGCCCTAGATGAAAGACCCAACCCTGGATTCTCTGATGATCTTTCCTGCTCTATTTCTTACTCCCTAAATTCTCCCTATCTCGGAACTAATGAACCTTTACGATCCTTTCGTATAGGCGTGTGCCTTATCTTGGCCATTTGACACCTATTCTATGCGATATAGCACGTACATTTCGACAGCGAGGCCGAGGAGACGATTTTTCAGCATTATCGATTTATTCCACGGATTTCCTCTGGTTGTTGCGAGGATAAAATAAAAGCTCTTCCGCGTTCCTCCAACCTCACGGCGTCCTGCCCCCCCGTAAAGTGCCAGAGATAAGAGCAAGTTAGGGCACTGAAGAGGCGGCGGGCGGCGGACTCACTCAAGCCCCTTGTTTCGCTTTTCGGGAAGGGAAAATATTGATGCCTCCCCAGGTCGAAGGCACTCCCCTTGCCGATGGAAACTCAGACAAAACAAAGTTGGTGGAAGGCAAATGGAAAGCTTGTCCGCTTGATTTATGGCCTGAGGTGTATTCAAGTCCTTCGGACAAGCTAAGTGGAGACGCATTTTAACACTTTAGCGCCGCTAAAGGACAAAGCAAGAAGTAGAATTGCCGTAGGTTTGACAAGTTTTTCTGTTTTTATGTTTCCATGTCCATCTTATTTCGTTAAAAATGGAATAATTATATTAATCAGTGGCTCAAGTACTGCGTTTTCGCATAGAGGTAACCAGTCAAGGGATTCTGGGTTTTCTACCACGTGGATCCATAGCCTTCGATAGTTTCGCCAGCATTGCAGCTAGCTTCATCAGATAACTTTAAACCTTAATAAAAAGGTAAATCGCTGACCAATTTTTATCGAGGGAATACCATCAACGGCGGTGGAAGACCCGAAAGACCTTCCTCATCAGTTCGTCTCCAGGGAAGTCCATGTTTTTTTCACATTTGAATTCAAGAATGTTAACTCTGTCAGTCAGTTTGGAAGTAAAAAAGTGCATGTCTAAAAGGAATTATTTGAAGATGTGGATTAGGTGGATGCGATGGTTAGTGTAATAGACTTCCATCCCGAGAGCTCCCACTCGACCCCAAGCTTTGGTGGAGATTCTGTCAGCATCATTCCGACACCACGTTTATGATATCCAGGGAGCCCTTCGTGTGTACTGCTTCATTTGTCGGCTGGGGCCATAAACTTTGGATACCTTTGGACACCGAAGCTCGGTTATCCCGACTCTTTCTACCATTTTCCTAATTAACTCATCCTTTAACTACAAATTTCCAGCAACCTTAGTAGTGAAAAGGATTTCAGTAGTCCACCACCTTCCCAAGATAATTGGTCACCAATCAGAAAATGATTTTTAATTAGCAGTACACACTTCCGCTTTGCAACAATCCAATAGTCAATGTAATGATCGTTTTCATTTTTTTATATTCATAGCATCGTTGGTTAAACCCATTGCCGAGTGAGTTAGTATCATCATCCAAATGGGCACTTTTCCTTCAATCTCTCGCCCCCCATTTGGAACTCTTCTGTTTTGCTCAATGATTTTTTATGGGCGATACTACCTATGAAATTTAGGTAAAACTTTGATATTGATAATAAGTATGTGACGCAAAAAGCGATTATTTATAACGCTACCCGCGATTACTATGTACCAGTTGCTATTTACTTGCAATCCTACTCAGTAAAAGTGACTCATTAGGTATGCAGGTCGATACGGGTCAGTATTGAATATATATTTGCACACAGTCGATTGATAACGCCAATTTTTTACCTAATGTGAAAGTTCATTAGTTAGTCTGAAAATGAGATGGGTTTGAAATAGACTCCATCGGAAAACGATAAAGAGATTCAATAATATACGGAATTTCCTCGGACGTTGCGACTTTAGAATTAAAAATTTAATGAATGATATAAGGAAATATAAAGCTTTTCATATAATTAGCCAAGCTGAAATTGCCTATTAAAATGAGAGTCGATTGCAGAGCCTCGACAATTTTTCAAAATTAGCCATCGCCTTAGGCAATTGAAATGGAAAATTAATTCCGAAAATGTTCTGCTCAGATAAAACCCCTTGTGATGGAAAGTGAGAAAAACATGACCAAGATACAAATGAGAAATAAATCACTGGCCTTCATAATTTCAGAGAATTCTTTATACCTCATATTTTTCATTTGGTTGGTAATTTGATTATTAGGGAAGGAGTCTGGCAGAAGTTCATTTATGCCATTTTTGATTGGCTGGTAAATTTATATTTGTATAGGCTGAAAATTATTCTGGAAGAGACTAGGGGAACAACTTGCGTCAGCATCATGATATTTTTTTTGATAGAGATAAAATAGAGATAGCTTTATCGTATCTCTGTCGTATCTTATGTGCTATATCTACTCTTATATATCTTAGTTTACACTTATCAAAAGGCAGGAGTCAATATTCCGGAAATATTTTTTCAAATGAGCCCGTAGCTTCATAGTTTAATGTGCCATCCATCTGAAGGCTAGTATGATTGCAACGCTTTCCCCATAAGAATAGAAGTGCCCGGAAAAATGTCGGAAACTGCCGGAAAATTAACTAAAACGTTTGAAACTAAAACGTAAGTCTATCGTGGTCGCAGCGCTATTTTGATCCCACCTCTCCTTCCCTGAGTAAGATCGAAATACTTCAAATGGTTATCGGTACGATGGGCAATCAAATTTTTTTTTTAAAAAGAATTAATTTCTCAAAAGAAAAAGGTAGAAGTAAATGCAAATGGTTTTAGAAAAAGATTGGAGTACAATGAAATACTTGGCTTGGTATGAATAATGATTTACTTTTACTTACCATGCAAATTCTTCGAGTGATGAGTAAATGATCAACTTGTTTGCTTGGAAGTAAAGGATCCATCTCGAATGCCATGTTCGAAATATATCACCCAACTGGCATCTGCAAAATTATCCCTTCTGTCATTCCAATTCGATTTCTCATTTTTTCCGCTTCTTTAATGCGTTATGATATTCATATATTCAGCTCGTGTTGTATGCACTCCGTAATGTAGATTTCAAACGTTTTTATATTTCACTTCATCTTAAAATAAACCCTAATGTCTCTCTTTATAGTTAAAATGGACCTTAAGGTATTTTTATCATTGATGGTGAAGCGCAAAGTAGTGCGGCTCACCAACACTGTGCAAAAGAGTGAGAGTTCGTCTTATAGAGAGGATGAGGTTACGATAATGAAGAAAAGGGAAGAGAGATAAAAGAATAAGTGGCGGAGGATGGGGTAGGAAAATTGGGAAAATCTATGCGAGGGAGAAAAAGTGTAACCAACATAATTAATAATGGAGGGCCGAGTTGTAGTCATAGATGAATGACATATTTCCTAGCTACTGCCCTTACATTTATGAAGAATTACCTTATTGTCAGTTATTATCAGTCCTTCAATGTATAGATAACTCAAACTCCTATTTGTGATTAAACTTCACCATGAAGCTGTATGCCTAACTTTCGCTCGTTATCCTGTATCCGATTGAAAGTGAAGGACAAATGGCACCTATGGGCTGTGATGAAAAGAAAAAAAACAGTCAGTGAAATTTATGTGGCAGAACATATTCGAAGTCACGCTCAAGGCTATCGTAAGGAATCTTTATGGCCCTTGGTACCTTGCTTCGCAGGTATTACTGACGTTGGAGCAATCTGCGAGACCCATTTTGTGGGGTGAATTTGATGTCGCAGGCTCAATTCTTGTTAGCAATTTTGGACTGAGAGCACTCTAAATCAAAACTATAAAAATAGAGGACTTAAAGGATGAATTATCTTTTTGATATACCAAAGCGCAAACAAAACGACTAGTCCTTAAACTAATTTAACCTTAAAAACCCTCACTTTTCCTTCAGGTTCTCTTCATCTCAAGGTTAGAAAATCATTAGCGAGGTGACCTAAAAGTCGTGGGTATGAATTCCTCCTCGATCGAGAATGTGATGTCAGACATGAGATTAAATGTATATAGCGAGTGATACAATGAAATCTTATAAGTTGATTCACCTTAATATTAAAGAAAAGTGTACGTTTTGATAGTGTAAACTCCCACTTATCTTCTCCGCAGGTGGTTTGATTTCAGCAAAAATGCGTTAAGTGAACTGTTTAGAACAAAATAATTAGTCATGAAAAGGAAATTTTTCTCGTCATAATCAATATAATCATTTATTCAAATATTGGCCAATGCAGATCTTTAATCAGTTTTCTTTTAAAATGTATTCCCACCATAATTTTCTAATCATGTCGTCCCTCAAACAATTCTTCATGCAATATCTGTCGGACTGGATGATTCTTACCTTTCCTTCCTCCATCCGTAGTGATATATAAGAAGCTGATATATCTGAGATTACGTCCAATTTTTTAAATTCTGCTTCATACAGCTAACATCAAGCATGCTTTCTTCAACTCCCCTTAGTACTTCTTCATCGACAATTCTCTCCGATTGCGTTATCTTCATGGTTCTTGAACTCCCAAGTTAATAACTACTCACCAAAGCAAGTGTGCAATACCGTGAATTTTGTAAGACCTTTGAGAGAGGCTAAATCCAAGCGAAAGTTAGGAGGACGCCTACAACAAACAACAAAAGGTCGAGCATAAAGTTAGATGAATTGACACTACTTCTTGGGAGTTGACGGTGGCGAAAAAAAGCTGAGCAAACAATAGATAACAGTATCGCAGATTCGCATCCGGCCCCTTCCCACCACCCCCCAAATGTAATCTCCTTATGGAATCATCAGTCAGCCCGCATTTCCTCCTGGAGCTTATTAATTCATAAGCACGCTCTCCGCTAAAGGCAAAAATCCATTCGGGCCGTAAAACGCCACTTGGGAACTCCTCTCTCCTCCACTTCAATCTCACGGAGTTGGAGCGTCTTCTCTCTTCGCGGAATGCCTCGAGGTGATCTAAATCCCTTACAACGCCATCTCCTCTTTCCTCACCGTTTCAATTCTCACTCCACATATCCTTTTAAAAAACCTTGGATTCCAAACTCCCTCTGCCATTTACCACCACCTCCTCCTCCTCGACCGGCCTCGGGCAACCCTTTCAACCCCGAGGGATTGGGAACCCTTTAACGCGTGGAGATCGCCTATCTGGTATTTATCCCGTGTTGCTCTCAGCCGCTAAATACCTACTCGGCTTTCTCTCTCCGTGGGCTGTGAGTGTGCGGAGGCATGTGGCGGACGGTTGGAAGGCAGCAGGATCCATTTTCCCACCACGGAGCGTGAATTAGCGAGCGTAGGGGTTGGGAGAGAAGAAGGCGGTTCTGATTCGTTATGAGTTTCGAGCGATAGGAAACGGATGGTCATTCTGACACATTACTGGTGATACAGATATATGAAACGCGTGCTATATCACATTTCTCCTTGGTTATTCATTATTTCTGATTTAAAATCATTGCATAGACAAATGATGTGGTACGAAGTCACTCGCACGGGTGCGTATACACCAAGGGTTGAAATTCGCCATGAAAACGTCGTTTGGCTTTACCGGGATTCGAAACCGAATCTACTAATTGCCGGTTCGGCGTGCTGACCAGTTACACCACCAAGCCATCTTCCTTCAAGACGAATTTCGAGGATCGCTATTAAGAAGAGATAATCGATGGCTGAGGTCATTTCCCCACTCTAGGATAGGTAGGTTGGATGATTCAGAAAGGGATATTTGTAGAAAGGAGGAAGAGTGAAGTGAAACCCAGTGTTGGCGTTAGTACGCCCTTTACAAAAGCTGCCACAATATAATGTCCCATTCCCAAGGATGGAGTACAACACTTTATTTACCCTCCTTACAGAACCCATGAAAAAATCACAATTCAACTGAAAAGTATCCTCCACCATTGAGATTCGAACCGTGGCCTTTGAGAGTGAAATCCAGTATTATAGCCACCGGACTGACCGGATTTCATGGTTTCAGGGCTAAGGTACATTGTCGTTACTTTCGCTCCATTATTAGGTGCTTGAAATGCATTTGAGTTCTAAGTTGATATATCTCAGATACTTCGTGAATGTAAGAATTAGAACGTATTTTTCTTACATCATTATATTACGAAAGTTTGTTTTTATAACTTTCTTAAATGCCCTTAGTTGTTTGTGTTTTGCGACCAGGAAAAGGAATGAGTTGGATATAATTTTGTCTTTGATTTCTATGCTCTAATACCGTTTGTGCAATTAAATAACTTTCATAGAACACATCAAGAGGACAACGGTATCAAAACTACATTCATAGCTTCTGTGGTGTCTATTACCTCCCTTCGAAGCGTGCATAACGAACTTAGAATCATTTTGTGGACGAAGTGACTAGCTAAAAATAGCTTAGTTCATCATTTTAAGTTGGGGTTTTCGTACACAACTCTCTTTGATAGACGTCTCCAGTATGCCAAAACTAGTAACAGAAATACTGTGGTGTTAATAAAAAGTCCTATAACCAACAAGGTTTCACCTGAACGCTTGCTTTGGTTTAATTTCGCATAGCACTTGCTAAAGTGCCTGGAAAAGACCTACGCGGCACAGAGGGGAGGCAAAAGTGGAGGGGACGAAGTGAAAAAACGGAGGATTTAAAGTAAGAGGCAACGAGAGAGAGAGAGAGAAATAAGCAGGGGTACCACACTGCTTCGCGATAAGAGTATGATGAACAAACATAGAATGCAAAGTGAAATCACCCATCGCCATGACTTTGTCTGGTAGTTAGATGTGTTAAAACGGGACGACAGGTAGTGGTGAATAGTCCAGCACTTGAGTTGGTAGCGGTTGGAAAGGTTTTCTTCTGACCCCCCTCCCCCCCGTTTGGGTCAACAACTCGCCTCCCTCGTCCTGTCCATGTCTCAAACTCGTCTCCTCGACTCGCAGCGGTGGGCACCTTCGATAGAACTTTAAACCGCCGTAGATCGCCATTGCGCAAGATCCTTGCAGCCATCCAGGGTACCTATAGCGTCGGTATCCTCCGAGAAACCTTAAGCGATGGATTAATCCATAATCGGCTACCGTCAGCAACTCTCATTTATATCGCGCATCACTAGCTTCTGTAAAGGCACTCTATATACCCAGTCTGCGACCCTCCCCCCCGCCACGAGTCTCGGATAAAGGTCGAGGGTCACTGGGGAAAATTCGAATCGTTTTGCCCAATGCGGAATCGCAAAATGAAGCGGGTCTGTCAGGGGAATCCCTCCGAGGCGGTTCATTGGTGGAGAAGGTCCTCGAGATGCTAAATGGAGTGTTTGAAAGCGTGAGTTACTGGGATTCCTCGCTGATTTCCATCCCCGCGTTCCGGAGAACATTACGAGAGCACTTTCGTTGAGGTCAAGTCCTGAATCAAGCAAGATTCAACCTTCGATTTGCAAGATGTGACCTACGGCATTGGCGTGAAATCGGCGTCGGAACTGCTCTGGGTTTTCTCCCACAGAGCATTTTACCTCGGCAATCTGAAAAACTCGGAGAGTTTTCGATAAGGAAGCGGGAATGCGGGGGTCTTTGCTCAATATATCATCTCCAGTATGATACTGACGCTAAAAGTGGCGCCTATCACACTTTAATATGGCTTATGGATTTATGCTATTTTTTACTGATTTCGCAAAATGTTTTTGGTGAAAATATCCTTTAATGCTAGGAAATTAGCCAGTGTTAACTGTTGTTGGCGGACATCGGTTTCTCAGGGTTTGAGTATAATACGTTGCAATGCGTGCATAAGTTTTTGGCAACATACATAAACAGAAACTAATATATCATAATTCATATAATTCTATTCGTACAAATTTCTTTTTCTCAATAAATAAAAGAGCAACATGCAATCAGTTATTACTTATTTCGGCATTCTTGGAAAATGAAAAATTGTTTTAATACATGCCCTCAGGGGACATGTTGCTAATTTTTATTGTCATTACAAACCTTTCACTGCCCATAACAATGGTACCAGGCATAACCAGTGTATGGATATAGGATGGAGATATATGGAATAGAGAATGAGAAACTGGTCCGTTATGGGATAAATGTTGAATTGGAGTTATTTCGGATAAAAGTGAAAATGGGATGCCTGTTTAAAGTAGTATTTTCGTAATAAAGTTCTGAATCACCTATAACATGAGCTTCCAGAAGAATTTCCAAAGTAGCATAATTTGCTTCCGAGAGAAAAAATTCCGATCAGGTAGCCTTAATCCAGTTTAGCGGCAACTAAGAAATTTTCGTTTGTTAAATAGTCACATTTAGCCATTCAACTTCATTGGATTGACGTTAAATCAAAAAAAGCAATTAAACTCTGTGTCCCCTTCTTCGAGTTAGATCAGTGAGTGACAAATTTATTCCCATTGTTCCAAAGTAAATTAACATAAACGATACAAATCATTAATTGTTCGTTACCAATCGGAATTTCATTAAAATAATGGTAGATGGCTAGATCTATCAAATTTTGCAATAAAAATCGCATATCTTAAAAATCATATCCTAGAATAAATACTGATGGTAGCATTTAAGAAGACAACCACAGTATCATTAAAATTAAGTTAACATTTCATTAAGAAGAGGAAAAGTTGACCCATTACGTAATGCCATAAAAAAGTCGATGAACGGATTTTTTAGTACGACATTTGATTTTCAGTTCATCGCCAAACAATGAAAATGACGGGTCGAAATAAATTTTAAAAGAGACTCTCTTTATGCTTAAAGTCCTCAGTATTTCCATCAGGACTTTAATCAAGTAATTAACTCCAAGGCACTTTCAAGAAATGAGGCCGAGTGAATTACATCTTTCTATCGAACGTAATCACGTGACCTATTTAATCACTCTATTGTTTCTTCTTTATCCCGCTGTTTTTTTGGCCGAAGTGTACCATTCTAACCTTTTTTTATTCCTTTCATTTGAAATTCATGTACTTTGACTTGAATTAATTTTGCTCCTTGGACTGTGGAATGGATTTCATCATTTATCGATTTAATATCTTTAATTTTATCATCATCCTGTATTTTGTCGTTCTAACTCTCAGACCAAAGCAACAATTTTCATTCAAGTGACGTTATCATGAACAGAGTACATTAACAGTTTTGGATTCTCCCATTTTCTCGTGTTGCCGAATAGCGTCAGGCAACCTTGCTCCACCGTGCTGGTAAACTTGCCCCTTGTTTTTTTGTGAGCACGGCCAAAATTCCGTTTATCCTTCATCCTTTGGTCACGAGTGCCCGTGATAAATTTAGACTTCCGAGGCTCAAACTTTTCCGCGCTAATCTCAAACGCGTTTCCCACTGGTGTGTGTAAGAGAAGCTCCCTTTGTGCCAGGTTTGTGGGGAACCCTTTAATCGGCAAAGCTCATCATAACGCAAAACGCGATTGCAACCAGAAAATCCAAAGAGCCTTGTTAATCAAAGGGCGTATCCACTTAGTCCTTGGGGATAATACGTTCGTGATTGACTGAGGCTTCAACGCGTTGACATTCGCACTTAAATTACAGGCAAGCTTGGAATTAAACACCGCAAGAATTCCTCGTTCGGGCTACTCCTTCACCCAAATTCCATTTCTAACAGAGCCTTTTCATCGGACTGTTCCGTATGTATCGGCGAGTTATTGGTAAATAACCAAAGCACAGCAATTCATACATTAAAGATAACCTGTTACATCAATCAGCATGGATGGTTTGCATCCTCAGACATGTAAAATTTTATTTCTTATCTGATGGAACTTGAATGTGGGGATTCATTTGCCCCGACAGACCTTCCTCTTTCTATTCTTAACAATTCCCATCAAAAAGAAAGGAAAAATAGAGCTTTAAAGATGAAGCAATTTTGTCACTCTGTTTTGTAAACGAAGTGAAAACCTTGACATTCGCTATTTTAATATGCTTACACTAATCCGTGGTCCATTAGGAAAGCAATGCATCACGTAAGGGTTGTTACTTCTCCTTCGAAACTGTTATCGGGTGCTAGTTTGAATAAGGACTTGACTTCATTTGATACATCAGTTTAGTGTTATTTATTTAAAGAAATAGCTGGTGCTTTATCCAGGAGTGAGACACCGAAACTGTCTAGTTTCCTACCGCTTTAATGGCTCCGTGATGGCCGACGTTTTAATGTTCAACTATAGTGTCTTCTTCAGGGCAGTTGAGGCAGACTCGTCTCAACAGTTCAGTCATCTGGTTTAAGGTACTCTTTGCAGATATCAAAGCGTTATATTAATTGAAAGATAAAAATATTTTATATAACTTCACCTTCGAATTGGAGAGCCATTTTCTATTGGTTGTGGGTAATATTTCGATGACGATTGTTGACCGCTCCTTTGTACATGGCAATCAAAGAAGAATTTTCTTGGCCATATATTTTTAAAGTTTTCTCGACTCTTGTTTGTACTTAACCCTCGGATGTAAACAATGCCTTACAATCAAATCATAGGCTGTTGACACTAAAATACCTGCCAAAATGACCATTTAAGATTTAAAAAATTGCTATATTTGCCTACTACTAAGGAGGTATTGTAACGGGCGTAGTTTCTTGGGCAATATTTTATTTTTGACATTTTTCTATTGCCTAAAACCATTATTCCTTGAATATATAATGTTTTGAAGCAATATATTTGTCAGTCATTCTTGAAAAATTTTAAGCTATCCGGGAATAGCCACGTAGTTCCACTTTACGGAGTCACCCGCAATGCACAAATGTGTAAATTTCCACAGAAAAAATCATCCCGGTCAAGGCGGATGATTTTTTTCTCTGTGGAAATTTGCCCAGTCATTCTTATCAAATGTTTTAATTGGTTTTTAACAGCGGATTTTATGCTAAATTAATTGATCAGAGCATTTTTATTTAAGCCTTAATTGCAGTTGGCACCAATAAGTTTCGGTAGTGCACAAAACATTAATATAAAATTTGATGAAGATATTATTAAGAAGTGATGATAAGCCATTTTCTATGTGTATAATAGCTGCTAAAATGTTTTAATGGTTATGAATTAGTGATTGTTGGCTCACAGACTTTGGCTAAAATAAAATCAGTCTTAATAGCATTGAATGCTCTTTTAAGATGCTGGACGAACGGTGTATGATTTAAAGTATCTGCGTATATTGCAGCGTTCCAGTGATATCCGATGTCTTAGGTGTTTCGAACAGAAGCGATAAAAAGGTGGGGTTTTTCTTTCATTTTACTCTGATAGTCTCATTTCAACCTCTTTTATGTACAAAACATCCTTCTTACGAATCTGTCATTATTACACACTTGACACCGACCCTCCGGAAATAATTAAGGTTGAAGCCTCCTTCCCCAAGCTATCTCCAACTACCCTCCATCAGACACCACTCCAAGGAGGTGGCTGACTACGCATTTACATTAAAAAACACTCATTTTAAAATAATGCCATAGACGAGAAAGACTAAACTTTAAACCGTTTACCATGAGACATGATAAAGCTAGGCTTCTCTCACCAGAGAACATTATTGTAAAAGATATGTTAGCTTTAACGCACTGAACGCACCAGAAATTAAGCGTTGTGTGTTTGCTGAATTTCCTCAATCATCTTCGTAAATAAATATATCTCTAACCTTACAAGTTTTTACATAGGATCAACCAAAACAGCCTTGTGTTGTGACGTCGACTTCAGCCTACGGCTTGGAGTGGTAATTGCAGTTAACGCCTCAAATATATGGTTTTTGTTATTTAGTGCTGGTTAGGTCGCATTAAAAAACGTTCAGTAATACTATACTTGCTTCATGCTTCTTACTATGACTTAAGCTTTAAAATGAAATCCGAATCGTCTTCACAATGGCAAAAAAAAGATCTTTCTCTTAATAATATAAGTTTTACTCACCGGGAGAACTCAGCAAAAGTTCATGAAGAAAAACTATCTGTAGATGTCTTCAACAGGTAAAATAAATTTTTAGATTTAATAAGGAAAATAAACTTTATGAATGGCAAGTTGCAAATATTTTTATCAATATTTTTGGTGCAGGTAGCGATAAAATTAACTCAATTCCTCTCCTGCCTAAACCATTGAACCAGGTGATACAATTATACAGCTATTGCAACTACATTTTTGAGACACTCGCGAAATATTTAAAAACGCTCGGCACAACAGTCAATATTCGAAGAACAAGCGTTGCGAAGCAAAGTATCCTTGTCAAGCCGTGAAGGACACCGCACTCGAAGTTGAAACAATTTTTCGCGGAAGTTAGTTATTATCCTGTAGGGTCTCAGTTCATGCCAAAAACTAGGTTGTTTCATCTGAATGTACTTATTACCCTGCAAGCCACCACAAGGGTGTTTGGCAGGGGTGACTTATTGCCAACATGAACTCGAGTGAAGAAATTAACATTCATTAAAAAGCACGACAATATGGGCATGCTACAAATGCTACAGAAACTACTAAACTATACTATAACGTGACTATGTAAACGTGGCATAAGAATTATGCGGAGAGCTTGCAAAACATGGTGTTACCACTACTCGGCAGTTTTTGAAACATAAATTTTGGAGGAAATAAGAATTAATCAGCTACACTACCTGTCAACTGACCTACATCAAAGTCTCAACGCAGCCATTATGGTCTCTTATTGATCGCAGGAAAAACGAAATTTTCAACCATTCTGTTCTACAATCTATTTCCCGTATCTTATCCTCATGGTCTGATCTACGGTAGTATGCAGGAGTTCGTAAGATATTGATAAATTCGGCGGAAAAGAAATAAATTGGTTTCTTATTTAGTTAAGAAGAGTTATGGACGACAGAATTACATTAAAACAGTGGGAATGAGAAGGTGAAACTATTTATCGTTGACATCGATTTTTGTAGACACATTTGAACCTTTTTATTACTTGAGCAACGCGTTTACGGCATGCTTGATATCGTCCTACCAGTTAAACCACTGATATTTGCCCTCTGTTTTCCAAGTATGCATTCTCTTCAACTCCGGTCCCTTGCAGGTAGCTCTGCCATCACGAGAGTCGAGCCCTTCGATTAACCGAAGGACAGACTCCAACCGCCCGTGGCTGTAAAGGTTTGGCGCCGTCAGACGGCGGCGGAATGAGACCTCTTACCTCCCCGCTCACTGAGCTTCCGATATTTCGGGCCGAAACTGGCTTTACGACGTCCCTGTGATGTCTCCGCGGATAAAATGGGGATGCGAGAGAAGGGGTTTATTGTTTATTTTACGAGTCCGCCGAGTCAATGGGTGGGTGTGGGAGCGGCGGTTGTGTCGTGTTTTGCAACATGGATGCGTCCTCCGGGTGCGGCTCTTTTCCCCGACGATTGTATCTCCGCCGCATCCTGAAGTGAAAGTGGAGGAGGAACGATGTAATGGGCTCACTGCTCAGACTCCCTTACGACTCTTTTCTTCTCCCTTTAACAAGTTTTACTGTCTCCCCTTCTTCGCGCAAATAATTGAGAAGTCGAAGCAACGACGACTCGCGCGAGGATACGGAATCGAATGCTGCTTTTGGGAATTCATTTCGAGAGCGTTACCTCTTGAGTGCGCGAGACATACACCATCGCGTTTATCACTGTTGTATGCTAAGTAGGTATGTTGTCAGGAATACAATCGAAAGGCCTGGGTAACATATTGCCAGAGAGAATCTTAATGATTTTGTAATGCCCAGGTATTTAAGTATCAGCGAATCTATACATTATAGTAGTGAACATCATGATTTGATTTACTCATCGGTTAGAATTATTTACTGATGGACGAGAACTATCCATTTGCAAACGCGACGTTAGCATTATTGTCTTAGTGTACGTAAATCCTCCTTGTAGGATTTTGCAAATCGGAAAGATATCAGAGCATGAAATACATTCTTAAGTAGAATACAATTATTGTCATATATTCTGTATTCTCCTTGAGAATAACGTGGATGGCGAAACCGGTTGTTGTTAAAATAAATATTGGAAAATACAGAGGGTATTTTAATCAACACGCTCATAAGCTTCCAAGAAGTTAACTCACCAATCGTCAACTGAATTATCCATCGGAATATTAGCTCTTCATTTTAATAGTTCTTTTCCGATATTACAAAACATCGGACTCTATAAATGATGACCGGCTTGATCTATCCTCCTTTACAGATGTATATATGTACTCCAATTAGCATTGCTTTACTTTTCATGGAAATTCCTTGCACAAAAGTGAACTTCTTTCCTCTTTATCGTATGGTAGTGAAACAAAGGTATGTCAGGATAGAGGTAAGATTAGACTAAATTCCGTGGGTATGAGTTATCTTAGGTGTGTTTGCGGCAAAAGTAGGATGGATAGGGTTAGGAAAGAGTGGGTAATAAATGAATGTGGGTTAGATGGTCCAGTAATGGACATAAGAAAGAGTGTACTTCGTTGGTTTGGCCATGATGAGAGAATGAATGAGAGCTGAATAACGAAACAGATATATAAGAGGGAAATGAATGGCGTGAGTGGTAGAGGTAGGCCGAGAAAGTTGTGGTTGAATGTGGTTGAGGAAATTCTTAAGAGGAATATTAGAAGTCTTAAAAACGGGAGAGTGTGTATGAAGCTGTGTATGGGAGTAAATGAAGCAAAAGAGGTTTTCAAGGATAGGTCAGTATGGAGGAAATCATTGAAGCAGAGTTGGCAGAGAGAAGGTGTACAAATGTGTGTTTGGGAGTGAAACTCTGTGACTATCGGAACTAACGGAAGGGAACGGCGTAATTGGTACGTATGTATTAATGTTGCTCGGTTGCTTTTGGGTGGCTGTCGATAGGATAGGTTATTTCCCCCATTAATGATATGCTGGTAGGTAGGTTAGGGGTGGGTTATACGAAGAATGGAGGGAGTGTTGAGGTTATCTAGCTTTAACCAACTGTTAGAGAAAGCGATCGGGGGTACAAGGGTTAACGCCCCATCCATTAGTGGGAATGCCCCTACTGAACGTGAAATGCTCTCCACATGGTGACTAAGTAAGAATCGATAGTCCACAGAAAAGTTTCCACCACTCCTTGAATATTAATGCTTGCGAATATTCATCTGAGTGAAATTGCCAGTCTATTTTCTCGTAGGAGACTGTTTGATAAAACCTTTGCTTGGCATCACGAAGGTTCACAATTATAATTCATGTAAGGACTTGGTGCTTATCTATTGTCATTTGTTAAATAGGGAGACCCATATCATAGACAAAATCACCTTAATGTAATTAATTTTATGCCGCATTCATAAATAGATAATCTTCCATACTAAGACAGGCGACAACGCAGCATCGTGTTTTTATTTTGATTCAGTGATTTTTAAAATCGATAAAAATACACATGATCATCTTTACTTGTCCATACATCTTAAAATTTTCTGCAAGAAGTTGCCCTGATTCAGTATGTAAGATGTGACCTTTTGAACAGTGCTTTTTTTCCTGTCATTCTCTGTTTTGCGAGGCATTTCAATTTGAATACACTCTTGAGAAATGAATTTACGGCCCCCTAACAGTGCAAGCCCAAGAAAAATTATGTGGATGAGAATTGTATTTATTACTCTTGGATAATTGTGAGGGTAACGCATTTGAGTGGAAAAAAAATTCCTTAATGCAACAAAAATCTTTTCCCCTCTTAAAATGGTAAGTAATTCTCTTTTGTCTGCGGCACATTTGAGAGAGAAAGAAAGAAAATTCCCATGAAGAAACCCGCTGGGACACTCCATCAACATGCGCTTTGGGGAAGGACGATGGACATTAACGAACAACGAGGGTGGTTGTATTTGATGGTTGGCGTTTGGGGAAAGTGGGAAGTGGTAGTGCTTCAATTACGAAAACAGACTCTCTCTCGGAATGAAACAATAGAATGCCTTTGTTCATTTTCGGACTTCCTTTAGCTCAAATCCCTCTCCTTGCTAATCGCTCCCTTCAAAGCATTCGCCGCTGATTTCCTCTCTTCTCTCTATACTCTCTTTTTCCCCCAATTCTTGCTTTCCTCAAGACTAGTCTCCTTGCTTAAGCTCCACAGCTTTTGATTTTCCTTATTTTTTCGTTCATCGTTAAACCTTATGCAGGTCTTGTTATGCAGGAGGTTGGTTTTTAAAAACTCTTTAACTGAGACAGGAATATCACAAATTCTATGGAAGAATTTCACTTCCAGATCATATCCGTTTCGGGATAATAGATCGCAAAATGATTGATGTAACAACTTGCCGCTAGTGTTTTGACTCATCTCATAGTTAATCTAAAATGCCAACTGCACCAATGTTTGTACATTTTGCCTTTAATTAGCACTTACGCTGCAAAATAGAGGCATGCAAAATATTAAATATTTATAGAGTTATAGGAATACGCCGCGCTCAAAAATTATCAATCCAGTACACTATTGCAATTCTTACTATCAACGTCTCAGTCTTGAAAAATCTATGATCTATGGGCCTCTATATAATTTATGCTATATATTATTTTGAAGCTGAGCCTTTTCTTTAAAACTTAGCCGCGGAAGCATATTCCAGCGAAAGAAAAAACAGAATGTAATGAAACCGGTAGTGTAACAAAACCTGAACGAGTCAATTGGGCTCATATCAATGATATCGTTTATGTTTTTGGTTTATAGTTAATGGTTTTTATATGGGATACGTATTTTGCTACTGACTTTCTGTTACGAAAAGCAATGCATATTTCTAGGCTGTATTTTTATGGAGCTAACTTTTGACCAATTTATTTAAGTTTTTGGATGTCAAAAAGGATTTGATTATGATTGATTCAGGCAAACACATATTCCTAGCATAGATTGGTAATACGATTAGTACTTGGTCGGTCGGCCTGGTACATCCTGGGCATTAAGTCCAAAGACCTTACTGTCTGAGTCACGTAGCAATTTTTGAAAGCATTCTACAGCACGCAGTTGACAGCATCTCAACTTTGGAGGCATTATTTTAAGATGCTCCTTCAAACATCGAAGTAAGCTAAAACTTTAAATATCTTTGCTATCATTCGAATTGATTTGAGCGGTCATAATTGTTTCATTTAAAGATTTCTCTCAATGTCTATTACGGCCTTTTGAGTTTTTGGGATAGAAGTTGTTCATAGTGAGAAACATTCAATATTGAGGCTGATACAGCAATTTCCTCCGTGGAAGGTATTTTTTTAAATGTAAGGCAATTAGTACTTTCATTACAATTTAATGTGTTGTTATGTTATGTAATTAATGTGCATTTTAGGAAGGGGTAAATTTTGCTCAAATAGTTACCGATTTAGATTTTTAGCCTGTATGAGGAGGCTCGTGGTGACGTTAATATCCCAGAAAGGGCAGTCAATAGTACCTATTATAGAATATTAAATGCAGGTAGATGTAATCAATATGTTTTATCAGACAAACGAATAAGAAAGGAGTGGGTATCGAATGATTACCGATTAATGTCACCTCAGAATGTAACTGAACAGAGACTAAAAAAGTGATGAGAGATATGTTTCTCTGTTTATAAACTTATAGTGGCTGAGGTTTTTTAGTTCATATAACGATACCCTAACTTTCTAAACACCCTCTAAAAACTATATCAGTCGTGTTTCAAATTGTAAAATAAATGTTAAACTTAACCCAAACATTTCATGAAAGCTCATACTAAAATCGAAAGCAACATCCTTAATCCTTAGTCGGTCACGTCGGGTCAAACAAACCCTATAAATTTTTCATTGAAGATATTTTTTGGAACATACACCGTTCTTATTTGTCTGCCCCGAGTCCCATTTTGTGCTCCGTCATCCATCCAGATAGTTTAACTCCAAAAGGCTCAGCGATTTCTTCGAAAGTGAGATTTCGACCTGACGCGACCCGACCACAAATGTTAAAATATTATATGACCCATTTTGGTATTATATAATTAGCGCTCTTTGACTCGACGCGACCGTGAGCATATTAAGTCATTTACAATTTCCACCTAAGGAAAAAGCTAGTTTTGCAATTTAGATCGAGTCATTTGCTCAAGTAAGCGTCAAAACATTTATTTCATTGTGATGAGGTATGAAATTCACGTGTAAGTCCACGTAAATATTAATATAATTATGATTTTATAATTGTTTGCCCATTTATTGCCGATAATATCCTTTGTAGAGGCCATAGTGAAGGAATAATTGACAATACTTAACACAAATTAGATCCAAGATACGTAAAAACAAGCAAGCTATTGCTGCGGATCATTCTTCATAATAGTTCAGAATTTTGCATTATTTACTACCCTTAATATTGATTAAGACTTTTCTCCTTGGTTAAAGGATTGACGCGCAGACTATAGAATAAAATATTACAGCGATAATTACATATGAATCCTCAATCATTCTATAGGAATCCAGACAAATTATCAAGTCATCAATAAATATCCGACATGGAACTTGGAGCTGCAAAATTACAATTTAAGACAAGTTTCACGGGAAATAATTTCCGTTTACCTACTATCCAAAAGAGCCACCATGTTGGAAACGAACGGAAATATTGTGCAGCGATAGTTAAAAAATAAAGAGGTCTTCCGCTTACATGAAACGTGTTTCCCAGGTGTAAGAGAAACAGAAGCATAAAGATTTTGGAGAGAGAACGAAATTGATTCCGGAATTAAATTTGATACTATCTAGCTTTGCTGGAAAAAACCGAGGCATCATCCCGTTGAAAGACCTCGAAAAGATAGGCCAAATTTACCTAACAAAAAGGTTGGATAAATGAAGAGTATATATTTTGTTATTAATGGAAAAATAGAAAAATCATGCGTTTTGTGCCCAGTGATTCGTTCCTAAAAAAGTTTAACGGAAGACTTATTTTGATAATAAACTTTTAATGAAGTTCCAGGGGAGCAAGTTACCAAGGACATTAATTGAGGTATATTTACTGCATAATTTGAAAAAATAACATAAAGTTCTATTGTAGCATTTTCTTTTTAATCACTGCAATTAGCGTAATATTTAAGTGATAATAGTCTTAGAAAACTATTCTATTTCGGGTCACATTGATCCGACGCGACTGTTTGTTTATGAATTTGAGTTGGACCAATTAAGAGTTAATTTGGGATCCCTCAGCCATTTCCAGAGCATAAGATCAGCATCAATTATCCACTGTTTCAAGTAATTCTTAATGTAGATAGAATGAGATTGTTGTGGCTAAACTCTCAATAACCAGTGATTTAGTAATTAATAGCAATCTGAAGCAAAGATTTGTTTCATAATGTTAGGAGCTATGATTGCCGTATTTTAAGATTTAAAATGGCTCCCAAAAAGCGAAAGGGTAGGCCAGAACAGCGCTTTACATTGGCCTTAAACTTCTCTTTCCCTATCGTCGTCCCACTCCGCTGAGAACTCTTGACCCCGAGCCGTCGCATGCACCTCACTCGGTTCACCTCATCACTTCTCTATTGTCTCCCTCGGCCTTGCCCCTGGCTCTCCTCGGTGAGGACCTCACTGCCATCTTATGTCATGCTTCCTTCGAGACATCTTGTAGTCATATCCGGGACGGGTAATTATTTTTCACCTCCACCAACGCGTGCCTTTCCTTTCTGAAACGAACTTCGTGCCGCTCCTCATGAGCAACCCTAAATCATCACTTCACGTTTCTAGTCAGTCCTAAAGTGTGACGGCTAGGATGTTTTGTCCAAATGTGTAGGTGTATCACAGACATGTCTCAGAAATCCGTTTGAAATTTACTTGTAGAGCCATTGTGGTGACAAGCGTCCTAAAAAAATGTAAAAATGTTGCCCCAGCCATAACAAGAAACTCTTTTTGAATTTGCTTTGCAGATCGTTCAGCACAGCTTTGTGACAATTCGGCCCGTGCTGTGACCACTCTGCATGAACTACTTTACCTACATGTATACGAGGGAATACGATTTTGAGTCTTGCAGCTTCACCTAATGGTATAAATATAGGTCTTCCTTGTAGCCTGCACTTGAACTTTAGTCCAACCAGCGGAGCGACCTGTTTGATTCGGTTAGCGTTAGAATATGATAAAACTCTGAAAAGAGTTATAAGAAGTATACGGTGAGCCTCGAGGAAAATAGGGAAATGTGTGGATCCAGTTTCGTATATACGATGTGTTTCGTTGACAAATAGTGGGCCTGTAGAAATTTTTCACTTGATTTTTTTAAATTAAAATGTATGTATTTCAATGTTTTAACATCATCTTCAGGTACAATGAAGACGACTCTATAACCATGAAACGCTCAATATTAAAAACAAGCAAATGGAAAAATATCACGGAATCTCTAATTGGATGCCATAAAATTTATCACTACCCCTCGCCTTGAAGAATGTAATAATAGTTTTATTTTTTGTGTTCATAAACTACAAATTAATAGTTTTTCTGCGGAAATTTTTCTACCACGTGAATTTTTCAGTGCATAATGTTTCCATTATGTGCCCCTCAAAAGTTGTGTGAAAGAAAAGTATTCTCAGAAATACACACTAATTTGAAGCAATATTAAACTTGAATAATGACACAGGTGCTTTTTTACGCGAAAAAATAACATTTAAACGTATGAATGACTTTATTTTTCAACTTGACGATAGAAAATATTTTCCCTGTATTTTCAAATTATTTTTCTTCTAGATTCACTCTCCCAAGGAATTAAATTGATTTCAATGGTAATTTAAATCACTCTGTTCCATTTATCTGGTTCTCCAACCTTGGAGGCAAACACTGAACGCTGAATCTAATCGGCAAGTGGCTGGCTGGGAATTCCCATGAAATTTATCCCTTGCTCCTCATGGAGAGCGAAGAGTTCTCCGGGAAACGAGGACGCTTTCTCTAATGGAGAGGAGTGACGATCAGATTTCCAATTCGAGATTAATTTTATGGCCTCGCTCTCCAATTCTGCGCTTTTTATCCTATACAGCAACACCAAGCAGTCCTTGGAGAGGGCCCTAAAAATATTTCTGGAACTCAATTTAAGCTTTCAATAATGTCTCTTGCTCTGTTTAATTTGCGGACGTCAATTCTAATTTAGATCCAACGTGTGCAGAGAAGTTCACAGGCATGGGGACTGTGATGGAATTTTAGTTTTCTTCGTGGAGGACAGCGTGGCATTTGATATCTCTCGCTTGTGTCAATGTTTGTTTCATTAAAGTTTGTTTATTATGCCCACTTTATTTCAGCAGGAGAGTATGTTCTGCCATAAGTCGTTTTAATAACACTCGCAATATTGCATAGTGCCATTGTTTCTCATTAAAAAATGGAGTGAGACGCGTTTTTTCCCTAGGAGTAAATATTTTATATTCCCACCGATGAAAATGCCGCAGCAAACACTTCTTCTTCATTCACAGAACTCAGCTTAATTATTCCACAGCATATATTTCCCCCCTTTTTCTCCACTTTCCGTAATGGTAAACATTGCAAAACAAAGTGGTGGTAGTCTTATTTTCACTAAATATCTGAAGGTCTTTCGTGCAAGTATCACTAAAATCGATAACGAAAAAGTAAAGGTTAACTATTTTTATGTTTCCAAAGCTATCGGTATTTTTCGTACTTTAAAATTCCTAAGGGAATATTAGCAGAAATGTCTGTTGATTCTAAATGGGAGGATAAAAGTAAGAAATGATTCAATAGTCCTATTTATGTAGAGGAGAATCTGACTCCTCATTTCTCGACTTCGTTTTTTACTAAGTGAACATTGCCCAAATTGCCCATTTTTTCATTTAATGATGTATGGCTTGTATGAAATTTTGCAGAAAAATATTTTTTAAACAGTAAAACTAATAGAGGATCCCAGTTTTGCGAGATAGCATGAGGGAGACCGTCATGAACTTCGCGCATATTTTCCCTTAAGTGATTTTGTTGGGGCTTTTGTTCGATCGGGATCCAGTGCCATTAAGGTCCGTGGTTAGGCTTTAATTAGGAACAGTTGTCTTGTAACATGTGAAACATTTGAAAATAAAAGACTCATTCCGAAAATAAATAGAAAGCAGAACTTAGGGAACTGAGAGCCAATTTCTGCTGCACCTACCCCTTTTCTGTTCTAGGACTACATTAGGTTTACTGTGTGTAGTACGTAGGTCTCTTGTTCTTCGGTGGAACTATCCTTCGATAGGTTTTATCTGCATTATTCTCTCCATGCTGTTCTGTCCTGTTCTGCCTCTCACAGTTTCTCAACTCTCTTGTCCCTTTTTATGTCCATCATCATGTTATATCTTCTTCTTTCTCTTCCTCTCTTTCCCTCCAATGTTCTCATTAGAAGCAAATATATTTTCAGGATGTGTACTACCCATATTGCTTTCCTCTTCTTTTTTGTCTTCATATTAGTAAGTGAAGAAATTTGCCGTGAAAAAATTTTTTGACTTGATTGGTTTGGATTTTATTGACCTTGGGCTAAAAAAAGTTGTATATGAGGCTCAATGTAATGTAGGACTTTTTTGAATTTTTGTCAAATTTCCTGAGGATCCACCAAGCGTTCAACTTTTCACAATTTTTGGCCAATTTGGTAAAAAGTGGATGAATGCAGAAGATCGTGCTCTGGCCTTTTTTTTGTAGGAAACGTTTGCATATCGTCAGAGTGTAAGTGAAAATAGCGGGGCAGTGGTAACGTGAGTTCAGAACCTCCAAAAAGAGAGAAAACGAGTGAAAATGAGGTAAGGCAATGTGGAAATCACGTTTTAGACGAGACGTTTAGACAATCACGTTATGGACAATACTCAGGTTGCCAAAGAAATATGATTGGGAAAATAGGAAAAATAAATCATTTTCGAGTTGAAAACATATACTTTTGAGCAAAAGAGAGTCGTGTAAAAAACCTATTACAAGAGTTAAACATATCGTCCTACCTACCATTCGATCAGGTAAATTTCAACCACACATTTTCAAATAATTTTTTTAAATTTTTGAGATTAATGTTTTATAGCTAAGGAGGATCCAGGTGTGGCGCTCACGTGGTTCCGAGGGATCTTTTATGTAGCCACTAGATCAAATTAGCGTATACGCTAGTATCATGCAAAACTTTTGGTCAATTCTTTCAGTAGATTTCTAGGAGAAGAATAACGAACACACAGACACCAATTCATATATATAATCGTTCGTTCATTCACTCAGACCGCTCAGCGGCAAATACATTTAAATGTTTATACAGAAAGGTAGAAAGAAAGTGGATAGGAACACACAAAATTGACTGACACAATGGTGGTGTGAAGATGTAAAGATGGCCGATTCCAAGCAGAAAAAATTCGACTGGACCGGGAATTAAACCACGGACCTTTGGATTTCGCATCCAATGCTCAGACCACCAAGCTACCCAATCTACTAAGAATCCACTGGAATCGGCGGGGGTTTATATGAACAAACACTCCCCAAGGCATGACCCACGAGAGCGGCCAATAGATGGCGCCAGGGCTGCTTTTTACCCACCGGTAGAGAGAGAATGACACACACAGAAGGCGAAATGAAAGTATAACTCAAGCACACAAAGGTCCGTGGTTCGATTCCCGGTCCAGTCGAATTTTTTCTGCTTGGAATCGGCCATCTTTACATCTTCAAACCACCATTGTATAGATCGATATTAAAGTCTGATGTTATACTTTTATGTGTACATGGAGTGGCTGCATCAGAATTAATGGTTAGTCATCCCAAAAACTCATTTGATGATCATTGAAAGCGTTTAACTATGCCATTTATATTTACGAACGATAAATTCTCATTGTTTGGTGGTACTCCAGATTGCTAAGTCACTTAGACTTATCGTAACTTTGTAGTTTACATCCAATTTTAGTACAAATATTTCAAAAAGGCTTTCAATATTGAGATGAGGCACAAAATCTATGTGAAAATCATTATAGACAGGAGATAGCATTAAAATCAATAACTTGAGCATTATTGCGGCGCAACACGAAAACTGTTTTTCATTGTCACCTTGTACATGTGACACATAATTGAATAGATTTTTCCTAGTAGAGCTAAATCTTATAAATTTACGCTGTTACCGTATGCCTACCTCATTTTATGTGGTATTTTCTTATCTAATGTTTATTCGAGCCATTCCTGAACACTCACCATGTACCACCATAAAACACTTTTAATTGAATGGTAACTTTAATGCATTTCAGGTGTGAGAGTCCTCGCGGAATATCAACGGGGATTGGAAATTCCAAAACAAATGGAAAGCTTTATAGACAAATGACCCCAATGAAGTTTGAATTGATGACGAGACTTATCCGCGGTAGGAACAGGCTATCAAATGCTGTGCCAACCTATCGATTGCCCTTCGTTGATATGCGTCCCTCCCTTCCCATCACCATTTCGAATGCGTTGTTTGTTGTCGCTTCTCCCCCTTTTCGACTGTTTTCGCCGTTTTATATTGCCTCGCTCTGATGTGAGGGCCTTTTTTTTGCTGCTGTCCCACTCATCCTCTTGCGTGTTTTAAAACGATACCGTGGGCTCTCATTTCGTCTCCAGTGCCACCCGCACCCTCTTAGAATACCTTCCGGGCAAACGCATAATACGCAGCTGTAAATTGAGCGTAAAAGTATAACTTAAGGGAATAATTAAGAAAAACTCAGGCTGCAGTCACCGTCGTTTTGAAACCTAGCTACGAGATTACTTTTTTCGATAGCTAAATGGAATTTTTTCCTTCTAAATGATCCAATTTAAGAGAATGATCACCATTTAAGGCCATGAACAAGCCATCACTTTCCATTGATGAAGACTTCCGCGGAGTGGTGAAGTAGGAGTATCTAGTTTTCCGGGATGGTTTCTGTAGTGGGAATTAATTACCTTTGCACAAAATGCTTAATTAAAAATATCGCTAAAAATGACACCACTGGGCAAAAAATACTAAGAATATTCTATTAACCTTTGCATTATATATAATATTTTACGCTTAAGGTCAAAATGTCAGCACTTGCTTATAGTCATACGGGAGTAATGTTTTATTTAGACATTTTCCCCCAACACGTTCATTAACTTGATTAAGTGATTTTTTATTTCTATCCGTCTGTCAGCATATGAAAGAAAATTTTTAATTAAGAGTGTTTAAAAAAAGTATTCAATTGTTTTCAAACACAGGATTTCGGCATGATTCGGAAAGCGGAAGGATTTTGATATCTCTTGTTTGATATTGGTATTAATTCTCTGAATGCCGCTGCTCTGCCGAACGCTGTATAACCTTGTGACCGGGAAACGATACATTTGTCAGTCAAACTCATAATTTTCCCTACCATTGATGAATACAAGCTTCATTCAACTCATCGCTATAGATTTGCGATTTTTCTAACCCATTCGTCAACAAGTTGCTGGCATATGAACAGAACCAAGTGTTTAGGCAAGTCTTACAACAGTGAATACACATTGAGATACATTATACTTTTGCAGTAATGTTCGAGCCTCCTCTTCCTCCGCAACTCAAAGCGACCCATCCTCCCACGCGCATGCATTTTGCCAATTCTGTCGTTCCCCCGCAAACTCTCTCCCCTTCGAACACTTTGACCTACTCGCCCCTCCTTCAAGGGAAGACGCCCGTGTCACTTTTCTTCGTTCGCATCAAACTTCTTATCCCACCTCCTTCGCTCTCAAGAAAATAAGAAACACGTTTTCCCATGAAATTTGCATACTGCCACACTTAGCCATGTAAAATCCTAGTATCCTGTGATCCCGTGTGTGCATGGTGTCACTCTAACATCTTCAGAGTTTCCTAACCTTCTTCATTCCCTATCATTGAGGTTTCATTACAGACGTAAGATTTAACGTTGAAAAAGTGGCTTATTTTAATTTTAAAAATGTGAAATAACTACTTTTCTTTCATGTGAAGACCATCGTGGTCTAATACTGATTGTTCATATTTTGATGGATTTTCTCTTAGGTTTTTTATTTTTGTAATAAAGTAAAATAATTGGTACTTTTTAAGGTATTTTATTATTTCAACGCGTTTCACCAATTAACAGTATCGTCCGGTACAGAATGAACCTGTCATTCTTCATTAAAATATTCTGTATTTTGTAATTGACAATTCTATCAAACAAACGACAAAACTGGTCGTTCTGATAAAATATAGTAGAACAGTACGAAGTATTTTTATTTACTATAAATACGAGCATAAAAATCTTCTACTAAGTCAAGCCTGCCGCAATCAAGTTTATTCTCTTGGGTTTCTCATGCTTTACGATCAGACTTGTGGCAGCGCTCTGTAAACTGCGCGGTTGGTCGTTCCGAGTAATAATTGGCGAATAAACGCGTCGCCGTCTGCCTCACTGCCGTTGGACATTTGTTTGGGACCGTTGTCGTTGTATGAAAGATCAAAAGCTGGAGTTCTCTTGATCGACCCGGAATAGTACGATGTATGAAGCCTGGCTTAGAGGCTACCCGATGAGATTGCGTGACTCCCTCATATCGACCTGGAGAAGAGAAAAATTCTTTAATGAAGCAAAGCTAACACGGTGAAGACTGATATTATTATTTAACTTGATCTTAATTGTACAAGGTGCTATGGCTAAAAGAGTGAAAAAAAAGACTGGAGAGGGAAGATTGAATGCGAAAAGAATGGAATCATTGTCATTCAGGTTTCTGTTTTCAGTGCTTGGATAAGAGCAACTTCGGGGAAAATAGTGTTTTCTGTAGCATGTTGGAAACCAGTTAAATTGATTCAACCTATTACGAATTTTAATTCTGAGGTTATCACCTACTTTTAACAGGTTCATTTTTCCATTTGTAATTGGTGAAAAAATATTAATCGTACGAGGAGGTGCAATACTTTCATATGACATCTACCAGTAAACGCGCTGACTCTATCCTTCGTCACAGCAGCAGGGAAGTACTCAGGGCTCATTATAAAGAACTTTGATTTATTTTTTTATTTTATTAAGAATTTTAGACGACGATTGAAAATGGCACCAATTGGGAAGAAAATTTAAGAGAGCATAATACGCTCGATTGGACATGTAATCTGCGTACAGAGACAAGTTTCAGTGAGAGAGTTATGAGTACGAAGCTACGACTTGAAAATATTAGAAGCAGTTGAACATCAGGTTAGAAGATTGTTTGTTGAGAGCAAGAGGAGAGAAGATGCACAATGTCGGGAAAGACGGAGAAGACTGACGACAAAAATAGACGATATTTGCCTCACTCTAACTTGATAAAAAGGCAAAGAAAAAAATTGTACAGGATAAAACTCATTGTGCTAACGAGTACTTCGACAAAAAACAGAGGGATTTCAAACCCCGAAATATACCACAGTTAAAACTTAGCACTCCAGATATATCCCTATTCATTTTTCCTACTCTTTCCCTTTTCATGGCACATGTCTTGATTCTCTTTAGAGTTCTATAATTGTGGTGTATATTGGTTCTCTCCTGATCACTAAACCCTTAGGGTTGCCGGGAATGCAATAAACTCTGGCCTTTCAAGTCCCGTTTCCGATTCACTTAATGAAGCCTCATCCTTTATTTCCGAATTCTTCCCTCTCAAGCCTATTGTAGCCGGAGGAACCCCGGGAAAATTTTTATTTTCTACGGAAAAATGCTTACTTACGCCATTTCCCTCTTAACTTCTTCCATTTCGACTGACGCCTCGTTTTGTTTATTTATGGGCCCAATTGGTGTCTTCGATCACCACTCTCTTGTGTCGTGCTTTCCCTCTTAAGCGGTTAGGTAGGCGGTGTCTTGCCTTGGCATTCTAAAAAAAAGAGAAAAGTAATTGAAATGGATGTTTTTTTTCTTTTAAACTCTGTTGATGATGTCATTTCCTTCTTCCAAAAACTAATATTTTATTCATGAAGTCGGTATTTGGACCTGAAAAATGAGCTCTGTTTAAGTTTGTTTCCTTTTAATCTCATCAGTTTATGCAAAAATATGAAAAAAATAAGTTGAAGTACCAAAAAGTTTCCACTCACGTACTCAAAAAACTAATGTCATCAGAAATCTGGTCACTGATCTGGCTCAAGGGAAAGGGGCAAGTGAACGTGTGTATCACTCAGAAAATATACATTTGACAAAAATATTTACTTTTTAATATATTATATTGCAATTTAATTACATTTTACGGAATTTTAGGCATGACAAGTTTGAATAAAATATGAGTTTTAAATATTCACTCTGTGACCTGCGCCGAATTCGAAGAATGGCAAACGGTTACCAAAATATTCGTGACAAGCATTCCGCAGTGGTTGAGTCAACTGTCTGATAGGAAAGTGACATTGAACAAGACATTGATAATTAGGATATGGCCCTTTTCAGAATACTTCAATGCTCTATCTTTTATAGAATTTGTGAACTCATTGGCATTTGGAGAACGGATTTATATACGTGGTCCTCGACATATATTTTGGCGTAATTCTGGAAACATTTATTAATGACAAGCAATAACTAGAAGTTAACTAGTCGTCCCGGTAAACTACATGGTTGATATATTGTTTATATTCAAATGGAAAAAATCATCAATCCTAAGATTGGTTGACAACCGCATTCCGTCCTTCCCTATCTAATGCTAGGACCCTTACTTACTGGTAACCCTTTTTTTAACCAGTTGCTCTTCTGCTACTTCCGTGATAATCCTCGTAAACTCATTTCTCAATTTTCTCTTTGTTGTCAATTTTCTCTTGATAATCTAGTATCTTCTCGATAACTACGGCGGATATTTCCCTGTTCTCTTCTTCAGCCAGTATTTTTGTGTCCCGTTTTGGTTCATGTTTTATTTTATTGCATGGAAGGCGGCCCTCCATAACTACTAGGCTTTGGTTTGACTGACATAACTACTAGGCTTTGGCGGACTGTTTTTATTCGCATCGGGATTGCTCTTTTACTGCTCTACTTGGTTCATGTATCTAACTCGGAAAAGTATGTAGTCTATCTGGCATCTGGCAATATCCCCTTGCATCTTTCATTTGTGCTTCCTTCGCCAACGGAGATCAAAGAGTATGTTAGCTATTACTATATTCTTCTCGTTGCAGAGCTCTACCCGTCTTTCTCCCTTGGCATTAATTTTTACAGTCCGAAAAATCCTACAATATTTCCTTCTTTTCCCTCTCCTACCAATACGTTCCGGCCTCCCATTATGATGAGGTTGTCACTCCCTTTCTCTACCATCTTCTTCTTTAATTTGCTTGTAAACTTCTTCTAATTCTTTTTCTGTATGACTGGACGTCGGAATGTAGACCTGCTCCATCACGGTGTCCGTGGGTTTCCTCTCTAGCTTCACCAACAGGATTTTCTGACTACCAGACTGACTTCAGTCTCCAGCTACATTCTATTTTCAGTATGATGCCTAGATTTGCCATCTTCCAATCGTTTACTGAAAATATTACTCGATATTCGTCGCTCTAGTAATCGTTCGCCCCCGTCCACTTGATATCGCTGACTCCCAGTGTATCCACTCCTAGCCTCTCCATCTCTTTCTTCTCATTCTCCAGCTTCCCGTTCCCGTTTAGATCTCACGTTTCATGTCCCTTCATGAATGATCCACCCCTCTCTGCAGTCTCCACCTGGAGATGCGATTTGGGACTATTTAATTCTGGAAGATTTAACCGGTCGGAATGCCATCATGTCATATATAGTTAGGATGCAGAAGGATGGGCTTCTAGGGAGCTGTCACAGCACTGTCCCGTGAAATCAGGTGATGAATGAAACTTCCTTACATAGATATAATGCAGGGCTGCATCTTCTAGGGAGACTAATGTTGTGGTTTTCCCGTTGCCCTCCACATTGCGGTCCCCCAGCTGATTCCGTGAACTTCACTTTCGCCCAAAGAGGTGGCTGTTGATACCGGTCCAATTTTCTTGATCCGCGTCGTCAGTACCTTCTGAATGCTGCTTCTCAGTGGTGGGGTCATTTTGGGTAGCGTGTAAAAGTGAGTTGTCGCCAGCCAGGAAATTTTTTTCCGTCACACGGTCCCGAACCATCGGAACGGGAGTCGCACACTCTACCACTGGCGCAAACCGGACCCCGAATGGAAAAAAATATATTAATTAAATTTGGTCACTGTAAAGTGACAAGTAAGGATAATTCCAGGACATGAATCTTTTCAATAGCAAAAATTGTTTCATAGATATGTACCCTTCTCCGAAAATCTCCTTTTCAAATGATTATGATGTCTGCTAAATAACTGAGTTTGTTCCATCGAATAATAGGCCAGCACACTTGATAGGACCATTGACATAAAATCACAAGTGCTGTTAAAATGGCTCTTAAAAGTAGCTAACTTCATTAAATACCTAATTTTTTGAAACAGATTTTGAAAAAAGACACTCTCGTTACAGCCTCTTACAAGGCCAAGCCATTATTTGGCGATTAGGACACACCTGATATTTCCTAGATCAACCGTAGCGTTTTTCCCTTCCGAGTGTTGATAAAATAATAGTAATAATTGAGATATTTCCCACTTCCTTAGATTTCTGTTTGCTTTGGGATCACATCTGTCTTTTGTTGGAATTAGTTAAAATATTCATCACTATCATTTAGCCTAAATTGCATTAGTGAATACGGTGCAATTTTGAAGGAAATAAAGATAAAGTACTTTTCTGTCCGTTAAAACACGTTTCTTAAGCCCCTCGCATAATTCACTCTTGGAAAGCAAGTCACGTTATGTGGAGTATTTTTCATGGTTGGGTCCCTAAAATAGTGGACGGCCGCAGTCAGCTGTTACCGCCGCAGAAAAGCCGTCCGGCCAGCGGTGGGGAGATAACAATGCTCCGGTAAGAATCGATGAAGTGGATGCCAACCAAAAGGGTGGCCCTCCTCAAACTTTCCACCAAATATTCCTCATTTCCCAAACTTCCGCGTCCTGCGACGTTTATTACGTCTCACTTCATTTTTTTCTATCCTCATTACTCACCGTTTTCCCCACTTTCTGCCACTCCTCGACTCCCTCGAAAACCTTGTAAACGGCGCATGTGGCCTGTAAAATTGCCTTCAGAACAAATACTGCCCACCTATTAGTTTTTTCTGTAGTTTTCGTCACAAAACTCCCTCCTTCCATCTTGCTAGTAGTATTCCGTTGTATTTACTAGGATAGAAATATTTTGATTCATCGTATAAATGACCCTTTACATTGAAAGAGTTGAACGGTGTTGGATGTTTCTTGCTATCAAATTTTGGATAATGTAAGCAGCCAACTGATGTCATTCGCCATTGGAAATATGCATGGGAATATATTAAAGAGGAGATTGGGAGAGAGGAGAGAAACCCAGCGAAGGAATGAAATTAGTGTTCATGGTCAGGATCATGTGCTATCCCAAGGACGAAGTAGTGCCCTAGGGGTGATATTTGAATATCTAAAGATGAAATTGAAAACTCGACAAAATATCTCCTTCACCGCCAAAATTCAAACCTAATATTCAAATATAGGCCCACAAGATGCCAAGTCAGTGTTTTAGCAGACACACCAACCAGAACCAGTTTTAAATGAAAAAAATGTGACTTTATATTTTGAAGGAACTGATACATTTTTATCAGCAGTGAAGATTAACGTTACGTAAATTACGGGCAAAAATTAACTTGGTACTCTATGGCTTGGTTTTATAATATCTGGTTAAGTATGTGATCGACATGGAAACCGGCGTTAATAGCTTCTCCCATCTATGACATTTACGTGAGTTAACCGGACACTCCTGTAATATGAGAAACCCGGTTCTATGTCGGCATAAAGTTATAAAGTTATCGGAAAAGCAACGTTAATTTGCGGTTTACAATAGCCAGACTAGGCAACAAGTTGGCATGAAAGTTCTTACCATATTTAAAGCCGAATGGACGTAGGAATTCCATTTGAAATCTTCTGACACAGTGATTCAAGCCTGGGTTAGAGATGCTGAGACCTGAAGAAGGATGAAGAGAATAAGATGGGAAAATTGGAGAGTTGGCAAAGAAACGCTCTGCTTAATGAGACATAAATTAGTTCACTGAGATAATTTAAGCCGTGGCAAGAGGAGCAGAAAAGCAGCTGTAGCAATCCGATATTTTTGGTGATGAAAAGTTTGTAGGGAGAATTGAGATAAGCAAAGATAAAAACGATGATAGTTACTCTGGCAATTACCATTTTATGTGGGATTTGAGGAGGATTCTGCACGAGAAACTCAAGACATGAATTAATAGATTTTTGGAGTGTCGGTGGGCGAAACACGACATTTGGGGTTAGTAGGATGCCCGATGTAAACTGTTCTCTCTCTTTGTTCTCAAGGCATTACAAAAAGTTATCCTACTAACGGATACTCTTTTTATCGCCCCTGAATTCTTCCAAATCCTTTACTCCTGTTTCCATCGATTTGGTATTCACCCGGGTGTTTCGATATTCACCGGCTCGAAAGTGTGGAGGAGAAAAGACACTTCATAAAAACTATGCAAAGTGTAAGAGACTGGGGATGTTGTGTTTCACTCAACCATTCCCCTATTTTTTATAATAGCGATCGGCAATCTGCGGCAGGCGTGTGCGGGCACGCGAAAGGCTTGTCGTTGAGGCGCCAAGAAAAAGACAAATTGGTGTCCCCGATATGTTATGCCATTTTTATTTATAAAACATAATTGACTAATATAAGAAAAAATCTCAGATATAGAGATGATTGGAGGACAATAATTAAAATGGTTCAATGTTTCATGCTAAAATAATATGTCTCCTAAAATCTTTACTTAAATTTAACTTCTTACTGGAAATATTATTGGCTTCAGTTATTTATTATGCTAATTCACTTTTTAAAACAAAGATATATGTACCATCGCTGCAAAAAGATAAATGATTAGCATATATAACTATTGCGATGAATTTAAATAAAGTGATATTAAATTCATAAGCTCATAACCCTGCGATAATTTTATTTCACTCTTTTTCTTTAGAAGAAATAAAATTAACGATCGAAACGAGTACCCGGCTTATGGCTAATTTTTTTAAAAATGAGGAACGCACATCCATGTCGGTTGCCGGTCGCTGCCTTACACAATTCTTTACTTACCCTCTTTAATATGGTGCCTCCACCTCAGACGTTGTACGCATGTCAAATTTATCGTCCAAGCAATCAGAATCGTGCAGTTGGAAGAATCCGTGAACTTGGTTCTCCAGGAAAGGGAAAAAACCAACTTGCAAAAAAGGATAGGGATATTTGAGCTCAGTTGAATGAATTGTATTTGTAAGCGGAGAAAATGATTTAACGAGGGAATGATCATGGGACAAAAACGGAAATGAAGTATTTATAAAAGCTACAGAATATTTTTTATT
Source organism: Ceriagrion tenellum (assembly GCA_963169105.1). Lineage (NCBI taxonomy): Eukaryota > Metazoa > Arthropoda > Insecta > Odonata > Coenagrionidae > Ceriagrion > Ceriagrion tenellum. Next base: position 38,632,159 of record OY720633.1, on the reverse strand, counting down.
GTAATCGAGGATTGAAGTGGGGAGGGGTAGTGATAAAAATCGTCACAAATTTCCGGAGAAGAGAGTGAGATATACCTACGCTTATGACACAAGAAAAGAATGACGCGATAGGATGGGAAATGATGATGGAGGACGGCAGGACTTTGACGGATGAGATTCTAACGGCGAAAGCGGAATGGAGGTAGGTTTCGGAAAAGGGAGATGAATGAGCGGAAAGGGTGTCCGGAATGAGAAGGAACTGATTCCAGGGGAGAAATATATATGAGAATGACGACATGGAGGAATGGAAGAATCAGGTAGGTTGGTGAAAAAAAGTCCATGTGCACCAACACCTATAGTCTGTTTCAAATTTATTCGACATAACGGGATCTCATGGATACTCTTTTTCTTTGTAATGCTCCACAAGGTTGGAGGTGTGATGTTGCTAATTACATTTGGCCAATGAACTTAGTTGGCAGTGCAATGCAGTGTAGAGCTCAGCAATGGGCAGTTAGCATATGGCACTAATCTCGTATCCTAACTGTTCTTCAGAGTCTTCCAATTTTCAGATATTGTTTTCAAGAGTAACTTACCTCCATTTTCGGAGGAAATATTTGATGTAGAGGCCTAGAGAGGAGAAAATGTAGTGATAGCTTAGCAACAGTGTTCTCCATTCTTTCATTAAAATGAGGAGCGCTCTAAGCATATTCTGCCACCGCAAGGGCGCCTTCTAGTGTTGTTGGGCAATTGAAAAGATGGAATGGTGAAGGAGAGGGATTGAAAAGAGGGAGAGGACGAAAGGATGGATATGTTTAAACGAATTTATATCAATGTACTTACGGACGAGCCGACGCTAAGGCGTGTGACAGGAGGTGTTGAGATATCATCAATGTAAGTGGGAAAAAGGGAAAATGGAGAGGAAAATGACAAAGTTGCATGCTAGCCTGAAAATTCATAGATATGACTTTTAGACCCCCTAAACCTAACCACAAAGCCAACTTACTTGGACAAGTTTTAGAGAGTAGCAATGGCAGCTCGAAGGTGGTTTTGGGAATGTAATATTTTATGGAATAGTGGTAATGATAGCTGTATTTTGCCATCACTTGAGATTATCTTGATCTCCTTCCATGAACACGTTCAGTAAAATAGGCATAGGGTACAGCATGGGAAATTTTGATCAAATGAAGGTTTGAACATTACAGAAACTATATCTGCAGTTACAGCAGATATGACCGTGACATTATGATGCGGAAATTTTCGGCACAGTTCCTCAGTTACAAATTTACCAAAAACTAGCGGGCTCTTAGCAGTTTCGGTATGTATCATAGAACGGTATGATATATCAAGTGCGAAAAAACGGAATGGAACCGAAGTTAAAAGCTTTCATATTATGAAATCACATTGATTGGATGGTGAATAAATGCGCAAAACAATTTCAGGAGATAACAATTTATTTGGCGAAGTAGAAGAAAATTTGGAAATGAAGCATGCTTTGATAGGAAAAATGTTTGCTTCATTTTGTGGAGGGGTAAATGTTTTATCTCTAAATAAGTATAGATCATTAACATATACATATTCAACTATTAAAATGCACCCCAGATAGATAAAAATATTCTTTGAGCTCAGCCATATAGTTTTCTCACACCTTTTTATGAAATCCTAGCTGTCATGGGTAATAATGATAATGGGGTGGCTATCTCTTGCGCCAGATAATGACGATAATAGTAATAACTTCAAGTCCTAATAAAGTTTAAAAAATGTATTTTATAGTACATTCTTATGTTTAAATCATTGAGCATTCAAAAGCAGTGCAGCGAATCTCCGAAAGAGCGCATCACATTTTTTCCAGGTGTTTGAGGAGCAGAGGAATCGGGAAAGATGACGAGGAAAATGAATGAAGGTTAGAAGAAAAGAATGAAATATACAAAGAAATGAGATTAAAATGATTTGGATTGGAAGCGTGGACTTGCGAAAAATAATCGTCATTAAAATAATGGGAAGAGTGCGATTGAGAAGAACACATAAGACAGTGCTACTGACGGAGATTCTCCACCCGTATCCGCGGTCGTACTGCCTCTCCAAGCGATGATGCGTTCCTTTTGCATCCATCATTCAATAGTTTTTGCACACTCTCATTGATATCAAAGATCCCATTGCAGAAGGATAACCCTGTTGAACGGCAAGTGAAATAAAACATAAAGACAGCGAAAAATGGAGAATTAGAGATAGTAAAAGATTTTCCAAAGTCACTGAGGGACGGAATACGTATAGGAAAGATTCTACCTCCACCCTTTCCCGAGGACTAATTTTGCATTTATTAACCATCATAATTTTATTCATACCCAATAATTTTATGTAAGAATACTTTTAGAATCGATATACACCGTTGTAAAAAATTGCCGAACTGCGATCCCTGGACATAAAACGTTCTTTATTGGGCAAGAATTTGCTTATCAATAGTTCTTCCATGCAAAAACAAAGAGTTGAAGACAAATTTAGAGCTTGTAGGAGCTATTAAAAATTTATTTATCAAAGAAAAGCTTATTTGCCATGCCAAAAGAAATACAAACTAAAATTTCTAAGTTCAAAAGATTTACGATGAGTGTTGTATGGGGTACATGCTTTTTTGAAAAAAATCCTCAAACCAGATGCTATAATTTTTAAAGTTTAATGTAGCTGGATTTAATACTTGATTTGAAATTATTACCAAGTAAGTTGATATTAATCTTGACTTAGAGCCAATATTTGACGGTTTTCACACTTAATTCTTTAAAAATTACGTTTTTATGACAGTCCTTAGCGCAATTGATTTTTCAGCTCCTAGTGAAGCACAAAAAAATCCAATAATAACTTTGCGGTCTCAAATCCAATGGCTCTTAAATGGGCTCTTGGTGTCAGGCAGGATTTAAATCAGCCATGCGTGAAATCTCATAACGCGAGAATCGAGTTTCTGCCGCGCATTCGTATTCATTAGATACGCGCCATTTCCGATAGAGCCTGGCGACCGTAAAATGTCTGCGGAAGGGATTTACTCGGTATCACTAGAAACAAATAAAGTTTTTTCATGAAGTCTCACGGCAGTCTTCAACGTACCCGCAGTACATGACTGCCTTTTGTATCGGCATAAGTCTACCATGAGAATGGGTAGTTCCGTGGACGATTTGATGGGTATTTCAAATACCGTCTATGATTTTGCGCATAAAATACTCGAATTACTACATTCTTGTTTTGATTCTACAAGCTACCATTTCTAATTTCATGGAATTCAGGATGGCAGTGGTAATTCTTTTACAATTCCCTTTCCCACATATCCTTCCTATCAATGATTGCTACTACTTCGCGCAGTGATAAGGTATATTTCACTTATATATTGCTTATACAATCCTATTCTTATTTCGATTTTCATTACGTGATTTCAATTACACTTGACTCTAAGCGCAAGAAGTAGAAACTTATAATTCATTAATTGAGGAAACACTTTCAGAAATAACGTTTAAAGTAGCCAACATAAAATAAATAGCTCCACGAAGTCGTATGGGTAACTTATGGAACGAAAAGGCTCCTCCACAAATAACTCAAAATTTATGACAAACTCCCGTGGTTTTTCGTAAGATGTTTGATAAGTTGTTTCAATTTTATGTCCAATATTAATGTCAATTTTATATTTATCTATAGTATTTATTTTATACAATATAGCAGTATTTAAGGTTTTGAATATACATTTTCGTTTAAGGAAACTAAGATGAGAGTATTGATTAGTCTTCATTAAAATATTTCAATCGTTTGTTTGCTTTTATTTGAAACTGGACTATTAAAAAAACTCATATTCAAATATCAGTTGACATTTTAGCATAAATCACGACTAATGCCGTTATCAAACACGGTTGGGTGGACTTATTAGCAAATGTAATTTAGTGCGTTCCAAGAAAACTGACAAAACAATTTTAATCAATGAGATCGCATAATGGACTTGGATTGAAATTAATCGAATTTTAATTATTTGCTCATTTGTACAACTAACTTTAAAGCCAAGACTTTTCTTTGGGAGATATCGTCTTCAGTTTTGATTTACGAGGTCTGTTAAAAAAAATAACGGGAATTTTTGAAAACAATTGTTTTACAGTAATTATAACTTATTGGTTTTTATACCCTTCTAAGTACTCTCTTTATCTAGAGATACAATTATTCTAGGGGTGTTTTCACTACGCCATACAGTCCTGGAGTGCTTCTCTGAGTTTTATCTATCTTTCCCGTGATGAATTGACTTTCATGTCGTCAATAGGATCAAAACGGCATTTTTGTAGCATTGATTTTTATATATAGAGCCACATAGAGGTAGACCAGGTGAGTAGAGTGGATGAAATAGGACCACCATTTAATTTTTTCCACAAATCTCACGGATTTACGAGGATTAGTGGTGGTCGCGTTGTCGTGGTCAAGGAGAGCCGTTGTGCTCGGCTACTATCAAATGTGAAATATACTTTGCTGTAGCTCAATGCATGTTCAATATTTTGGCCAAAATGTCTTGAAATAACCAAATCAAGATAAAATGCATTCATGCATGTTTTCTGACAGTCTGAAAACGGTTTTCATTCAACAGATCTTCGATTTTTTGAGTGATACTGCCTTAAGTTGACGTCGAAGGCCTTCCTGGTTGAGGATCGTCTTGAACTGACAGAAGACTAATTTGACAATGGGTTGGTCATTAATAACTGTGCCCATGACTAAGAGAAATGTCTTCGTGAGCCTCCTTAAAAAAACTTCAAAGACTACCGTTAAATATTTCCAAATTTATCGGTAACATTTCATGTTGCAACGCTGTTCCCCGAAACTCGGGCATTGAAAAAAATCACCACGGCGACTAAAACAGCTTCCTTTTATAGAGGTATATAATGGATACTAAACAAGATTTTAACAAAAGGAAAACCATGATTATTTGAGAGGAAGTGCAGAATGCAGTGCTGATAACCAGATATCGCAAGAACTACTTATAAACTCTAACGACAAAAATTCCCATGAATTTTTGAACAACCCTCAAATACGGGAATTCCAATGTGTTAAATGACTTGGAACGTTTTTATTCAAAGCCTTTTTCTCAAGAGTGGAAGAAACTGGAGCGAAGGAAGTATGCTGCCATGCATGCATTTCTCACACCTTTGACCGCATCTCACTCCTTTCTGTACCCTAGAACTACAAAACCACCATTCATCCTTTAATGAGGACGACGGCACGATTAGTACAGAGGAGAGGCAGACACCCCCTTTTAAGAGCACGCGGCCTCGGAGGAGCCTCAAGGTCGGACGGGTTGGTTTTCTGAGGTTCAGGGCTCGCTCGGAGTCGGTTGAAAAGAGTCGTCTTGAGGTGTGGAGAACACAATTGCGGCAAACATGTCGCATATACTCCTGGTGAGAGAACAGAGAGGTGTGTATGAGAGATAGAGAGAATTGGAATGTTTGAGAGGGGCACAGTGATAAAGAAAAGACATAGGTTGGTGGGGGCAACTTTGCTCCGCGACAAAGAGAGAGAGAAAGAGAAGGAATCGTCGCGGAGGAGAAGACGGATGGCTTTGAGGGTGAAGGCCATCACGGTCGATGGTTCGCAATGAGGCGGTGGAGGAGGGAGGAGGAAGGAGGAGGAGGAAGGAGCGGCAGGCGGAGGTTGAGGGATTCTGGGCGCGGGAGAGGGATTCTGGGGCGGGTGAAGAAATTTCGTGTCCCGCCTCCTCCCGGTCCCACACCTTTGGACTCATAAGAGAGAAAGAGAGAGAGACGAAGAGTGAGAGATGTACGGGGGAGGCAAAAGGGATTCGACCGTGGAAAAAGCAGGAGCAGCTTTCACCGCCACCTTCCGCTAGACGATGGAACCGAGACTGGAGTTTCATTCTGGCTGCAAAGATAGTCGAGGAGAAGCGAGAGATGCAAATTGAGGGGCTCTGTTTGCGTCTCACTCGTAAGAAAAGCCGAGGAGAGGAAATATATTTATTTATGTTTGACACAGTACATGTAGGTATCAGGATCAGAGAGTTGAAAGGGATTTTGCATTTGAAAATGGATTTTCATAGTAACCAAACACAGAAGAAAACTCCCAAGGCTCAGGAGATTACTAACACGTCTATCAAACTTTTTTGGATTTGGTTTAGTATTCTAAAACAAGTGTAATTCAAATATAGTGTAATTTAATTGTGAAAAGAACCAATAAACGCAAAGAAAATCAGTTCATTGTGGGATCATTGAACTCTTTGAAGACACCATGGGTTGAAATTTGCCATGAAAAAATCATTTAAACCCATCTTTGTGGGGAAATCATTAATCTTGGTAGTGTAACTGGCTAACACAGCTGACCGGCGTTTGGGAGTTTTGGGTTCGAATGTCAGTCAAGTCAAATGATTTTTTCATGGCAAATTTCAACCCTTGTTGTATATGCATCCGTCCGCGTGACTTCGTTCCATATCATTTGTCAATTTCAATGATTGGAAATTCTTTGAATACAAGCCAAATTAAAGGCAATCCAAGCGTTAAAAGCACGAGAAAAATACTTATGTGCATATTTTATACTTATTTTTTCACCTCATCCCAAAGTAGAGAAGTCATAAATGTGTACATATATTATGAGGAAACAGAGAGACATGTTTGGAGAAAAGTGTGATATTACCGTGTGGTGGAGACAATTTAGCTTGAAAAAGAAAGGCGTTAAAGGAATTCCCTTTTATTCCCATTCTATCCACCCTCACTTATATTATATTTTTCCTTCCTTTGGATGCGCAGGAGTGAAAGGGATTTCTGGTAATGCTCCGAGCCTCCTGTGTTTCAGGGTAAAAGAATGGAAAAATATAAGGGAGTTGAGCGCCTCCGTGTGAAGGGAAAATATAGCTCGAGATTAATAGGGCGTAAGATAAAATGTAGGTGAGAAATGCATGAGAGGTACCAAAGGATGGGATTTTGCGCGCAATACGGAGGATGAGATGCTGACGAGATATGAAGAAAGGGGAAGTGAGGTTGTTGTAATAAGAAAAGGGAGATGGATGGATTACGCCGCACTTAGCCCTCGAGATCGTGGAATAATCGCTTCGCTTCTTCTAAAACGGGTGAGGCGAGCCATAAATAAAGATCTTTGAAAGAAAAGGGCAATGCATCTGTCTTTGAAAAAAAGAAAACGTGTGCTTCCTCAAAAGTAATTCCATCTACACCAGCGAGATCAATTACACACCTCTTTTAACTTTAATGAGAAATGTGCCAATAACGAACTTTACAATTTCAAAATACAAACTTACGGAGGAGGAAACCGAAACGGACGGAGGTACTCTGTAATTTACAAAATAATTTATTTTTAGAGGAATTGGTAATATTTACTTGAAGTTATTACCACTGAGTGCTATGAAGCACCTAACCCATTTTGGAAGTAAACTTTCATTTTTCTCTCCGGTTGGTAAAAAGCTTTGCTCACTATATGTGAAATCATATCAATTAACTTGCATTAGAAAGTAAAATGCAGAGACCAAATAGTTTTAAAAGTCTTATTTACGGTGAAATTACAGAACGCAAGCATATTATTTGAGAGAATTGACTCATAGGCATAACTTGAGAGAAACATGCCACACCAAACAAAGTTTTGAAGGATATTTTTTACCATTTGGTAAACAACTTTGGAATAATTTGGCGGTTAAGTTCTAAGGAATCAAGAGCTACGAGTTAAATCGCCATAAGAAGCTATTAGGTTGATGCATTATATTAAAATTTACGTTTTTATTCACTGTCAGCTCTTAAAAACCTACATCTAATTTTATTAGCCGCAAATACCGAAGTTTTTTTCACCGAAGTCAAAATGTAAATAAAATGTTTTTTACATAAATATACTATTGTCAAAATTCTTCATTTTACTCGCAGTGGTCGTTTTTAAATATTAATAACAATATATCCCTTATATGCAATGCTATGGTCATATGTAGAAAATGTCTCTTTAAGTGCATGAAATATAATCAGCCTTAAGGGAATCAATAATATAGCAGTAACTTGGTGGAATTCCTATATAATGAAGTGATAGATTACTTAGTTTTCCACAAAAGATTTATTAACTTCCCTTTCTCATTTTGGACTATTTAAACAATATGTTTTACTAGCTTAATCCCTGATGATGTTGCGCAGTGATGAAACCTGGGTCGCCAGAACTAAATAAATATTTTACGTAAAACTTAGTTACCTATCATTTCATCAAATCAGCCTTGGTGAAATGTTTACAATACAATCAAGATATTAAGTTTCATGGTCCATGTTTTGACGAAAATGGAAACTTTTTTGGCTATTTGACCACGACATTGATGTTGTAAACGCCTTGTTACTCCTCCTTTCTCGAGGACTACTCCTGGTGTAAGGTTTAGGTAAGGGAATCTTTGAACTTAATGACCCTTGTAGAAATACAAGATTCCTGTTCATATTTGCAAATAATCAGAAAACTGATGCTCTTCAGAACATGAAGTGGGGAAGGAAAGGTTGAGAATACGTAGCTGTCACACAGGAAAGGGATATAAATTTGAAAAAAAAACCAAGAGATAAGGTTATACAGCATAAAATTGATGAGGATGGAGAGACTCCAGAGGAGGGAGGTCTTCGTTTCGGTGCAAAAGTAATGCGAGAATAGAGCACGGGTTGAAAGAATAAGTTCGTTCGTTTAACTTACAGGGAGATGGGAAAAGAACCAATAAGTTTCGCCAATTTTTTTTCTCCGTTTTATTTTTATAAGTCGGTTCCCTCCATTTTTTTTCTAGTCCACCTCCCTCGTCTCGAGGAGAAATCCATTATTTTAAGAAAAGGAAACTTTGGAACCAAATCAACGTATAAGTCAACGGATTGAGAGAGTGTGGGAGGAATTTTTTTGGGCGGGGGTATAAAGGGGGAGGGGCGAAGGCAAGAAATCGCGGCGCCACCTCCTCTCCCCACACCACCCCCACCCCCAAGGGGTCGCCCCACCGCATAATACCAGTCCCTCCGCCAATGCCATTTCACGCTTCTCTCGCCTCAAGAATGGCAAACAATTCCGGCTTCTCCGTCCATTCTCAATCCTCGGCTGTTTTCATCTCCTTCGAACTCGGCTCTCATATTATTTATCTCTTTTCTTTGCCATGCTTTCTCACTAATTCTTCGATGAAATCGTACGTACTTGTTCCTCCTGAAGGACAGAAGTGGTTTTTATTGCCTTTTGTTAGATCTATGTGGGGGGGGGAGAAGAAGAAGGCATTTTGGATAAATTCATTTTAGTTATTGATAGTAGCGTACTTGTGGTTCAGATGACCTGTTCCCCGCAATGAAAATACAAAAGATCACTTTTCTTCATTATATCGCTACAATAAATTGGTTATTATCATTGAGGTATCTCTGTTATCGTTATTGCACAGTGTGTATTGTAACACACAGTTTACGAAGATTTTCCTGGATACAAGTATCCGTTTCTTCATAGCGATGTAACATGCATTGAAAAAAATTAAGATAATTATTATTTGTAGAGCAATAAAACTACCAAAATCTAATCAGGCTCTACATGTAATTCTGATGCCATTGCTGAAGAAAACTGCCAAAAATCAAACCAAATTTTAGCAGCATGACACGGCCAGTAAAAACCAATGAATAAATTCATAACTTGACTGGAAATAATGGAAATGTTTTGGATTTATCATTTGCTTCCTGTTCTATTTATCTAAAATAAGGGAAAGACAGACGGAAAGTGCGCAACCTTTTATTATAAATTTTTTTTAACCCTCCATCCTACCGTTTCAGTACATAATTCATTCCTTTATTCGTGTTTCTTATTTTGGATTTATTATTACGCAAGCATTGAGTTTTTCCAAAAAATATGGTGCAATTCGATGCCATCTAAAGTATTACCTTGTTTTCAGGCTGAATCATGATGTTACTCGGTATTCCTACATCTGATCTCAGATTACCCGGTGTCGAGTGAATACAGTGCCGTTTTCATCTCCACTTTCAGTAATTCCTCAGCATTATTCGATTATGTGCTTAGCGTCAAAGCATCATCGCAGTCTTCCACCCCTTGCTTCTCTTTCTGTCCGAACATCCGCGCACCTCAGTCTTCACATATAGCTATATGAGCTATATGCTCAATTCTATCAACGGTCTTTCCAACTATAATTCGGCGGTGATGCAAATCTTCCCCATATCACATCCCCCTATAGGGTCGTGCCATCTCTAGCACCTCCTCTTCGAATGGTGTCTCAGGCCGCTGGATATTGCGATACGACAATTGCGATTTCTATGCGGAGCCGAAAGATGACATTAATAATACTGTATGGTGGAAATCTATTTCACAAATACGGTATAGAATGGGACACAAATTTGTGAAGCGTTATCTTGAGTTACGCGAAATACATTGTGAGGAAGATAGGATGGTAGTGCGCCGTTCAAATCACCAATCTTCGTTTCCAATTCCACCTCGAGAATGGATTTTTGTCTACAAGTTACATATTTTAATTCGAAAACTCCTTTACCTCACTCTTTTAATATACATCCGTTAATGTGAGAGTATATTAACATGAAATAAGTGCTTCCATAAATACGAAATAGTTAGTATTTGGTGCGCAACGATGCCCGGCGTAAATATTAATATATAACATAAAGAGTTTCACAGCTTTTGGAGGGGTTAAGTTGGGAGCCCCATAGAGATTCGGAGGCTTAGTTTGCTCAAGAAATTCAGAACTGATGTGTTTCAGGGCGTCACAGAGAATATTATTATGACGCCTCACTACTTCTTTAGGTCTGACAGAAGCGATAAAATAACAGAGATACATTGCCGAAAGGTAGGTACAAAAACTCGTTCTTTCCGCGAACAAAAACCGACCATAATAAAAACTGAAATCCACTCAATACACTCGCATAATACACTTTACTATTTCACCTCCAAAACCGTATCCCTTACATCATTACACGGCTGGGGTCTTAACACTCCCTACCACACGCCCATGCGGATGCTCGCGGGGTAGCATATAGATGTAGAATATTGAGTGTGAATTCCATTACAGAAGTCTTTAACTGGACCATTATGCTATGATCAAGAAAGGTATAAAATATAATCCGATATTTAAGGTAGTTTGAGTGAAATGTCTTTTCGCCAAGAAATCAATGAATTTAGTTTCAGTTTGTTACTCTTCCAAAGATACCAAAATATCAGTTCCTTACCAGAGTACTTTCCGGGATTTTTAATGAAAAATACCAGCCTTTTGACATGGGGAATGGTACGTATATGGAGTACAAAGAGACCTTATCTTAAAAAATGAGGAGTATTCAATATCTAGATCCCATCAAAAAATCAATATATGTAGTTTTCATGTTTTCACAACTGTTTTTGAAAATACATCACATAATCACCGCAGTTATTTTTTCAGAATTTTAGAAAAACGTTCGTTGTAAAGGAGTTTTAAACGTATTGCATGAAATAAATGGGTCAAGTTTAAGACTTATTTAGATATTTATAACTAATTGCTTAGAATATAGTTCATATAAAAGTATATTATTGCAACATTAATAATGCAAACGTTATTTATGCATGAATAAGGAGCTATATCGCTCAAGCTAGCTTAGTGTGCGACACACGGTATCATTGAGAATGCATACAGATCATAGAGCGGCGTTAAAGTAGCGTGAGAATTGTGTCATACCGTCAATTATATTTGCAATTGAATGCTACATGCGATATGTCATCATCAACATTGGTAGAATGCTGTTTAGCAGGTCCTCAGTAGCCTCTCCTCCAGATAACTCTGTCTTGTGCCTTCCTCTTCATCCCCGCGTAGCGTCTCCTCCTCTAAATCATCCGTTATTTTTTTTCTTCTTCTTCCGCGTTTACCCTTTCTTTCCACCATCCCTTCTAATACCTCCTTCATCAAACAATCTCTTCTTAATATATGTCCCAGCCAGTTTTGCTACTTTGCTTGTTTTAGTTTGCTATGCGACATGTACTACGTGATATATCCAAATATTTACAACATTCTAAGAATATCAGAATGAGTTACTATATCGGTAACTTATTCCTACTTGTTTCAAGAGTTGTTTGTTATAGTTTCCTCCCACACTCCTTCATCCGCCTCTAATCCAAATAATCCGACCTCCACCGAAAATTTTATTTCCCTCGTGCGCTCAGGAATCCACGCCGTCGCCAGCACTTTCTGCGCGAGCATTCCTCTTCCCATCCTCTCCTTCCCTCGCCCTTTTTTCCACGCCCCATATCTCCTCCCGCATCCCCTCATTACTCTCACCTCTTTCCTTGCCTTGGAGGACCACTTAGTTGCGCTCCTCGTCTTATTTTACGGGCCTGGTGGAAAATGCGAGTTTTCCTCCTCCACGGCCATCCCTTCCGTTTTTTCCACGTACTGACGTAAAAAATGGAGGCCGTTTGCACATCATCTTTAGTGTACTGCGTTTTTCAATTTCATCCGAGGAGCCAAGGATTTCCATCAACTCACTCATATCCATGAACGGCCAGAGATTCGTATGTTTTCCCTCTTTTTCTTGGAAGTGTGAGGGTCTGGTCACGATTTGCAGGGAGAACAAGAGCAGTGAGTGATTGAGTTATCATGGGAATTGAAACCTAGCATTGGAAGATTTACCACGGCGCGTAATGAGGGTAATGCCTAAACATAGATAAATATATCAGATGGTGAGTCATGTGTACACATTTTCCGCAATTGTTTTGGAATTTCTCGTATTATTTATATATTGTTTTTTTTCGGACGATTGGGAAAACCAATAAATATCATTTGGTTTTTATTGGGAAAAATGCCGCTGAAGTCTCAAAAAAATAGTCATAACACGTTACGTGATTGCTACGAAAAAGCATGCTTATAAAATTTAATCGCGATACAAAGCTAACGGAGGAGAAATGGATATATGGTCCCAATTTGAACATTGAGATGACAAAATTATTTGGATTTTTTTATTTCCAAATATTTTAAGTTTGTAACCTTTAAAGAATATCGGTTTTTATATAACTACTGGTAAATATGTTCATTTAAATTTACATTTCCCTACATGCCTCCTCAAGGGTGTTTGGCAGGAGATATTGTATGATTATATTTTATGATATGACATGGATATAAATTTTATAGCTTTCGATAAAAGCTAAAGATATAATTTGTAAATTAAATGAAAAGTGAGTAAAAATGTGATCGGTCTCAATCGATTAGTCCGTTTAAAGAAAAAATGATAAATACAGAAGAATTTAGTACACCAGTATCAATATTATTACTTTTGAGAATATTTTCATCAGAAACTACGTTCTATTTCAATCACAAATCTCAAATGGACTATTGAAACGAAGCTTTTTAGTCTTAGGAATGTGATTCTTTTGCATTTCAACAATGTTCCGGACGATTTTGAAGCTCTCCTCGTGACTCAAAAGCGCTTTCAATGTGCTCATAGACACGAATATCTTTGCTCCATGATTTATTCATCTTGTCCACTGCTTTGGTAGATTGTCCATGCTATATTGGCCGGTTATCATCCGCAGGATTAATTGCATTTGCATTCGCAATTGCCTCTGCCGCTCCCGACACCATCTCTCCCGCATCAATCTTTTACGCGCAGCACTCATCTCGATTTTGCGTGGCATCCCCGAAATTGGATTCCGTCTAGTTTTTATTTTTTTCTTTTGTTTCCACGGACGCAGTTGCCTGGGAGAGAGGTTTCTGTCAAAATCCGTGATATGGAATCACTTCACGTAAACCCCCTTTCCCAACGCTGTTTTTGAGCGTCACAAATAAAAACTCTTTTTTTTTCTTTCGCCATTGTTCTCTTAACGCTGGGAAACTGCGGGATGAGGAGAGGATGGATTGCGTGGCGATAATGGCTCGAGGTCCATTCATACCATATGTCACTCATCAGGGTGGAAAACTTAACAAAAAATTAATAATAAAACAATGCTATCGGAAATCAATACCGATTGTATAATTTTCCAAGTTCCCCGTTTGTGCACCCTTCTTTGGTTAATACCAACCCTTTTACGCGTAACCCTTTCCCAAAACCCTTTTCGATGACTTGGTCGCCTTTCTAGGCCGCCAAGTCCCAGAGTAAATCCCACTTAAACCCCACCCTCATCCCAACCATTGAACTCGTAATAGGATTCGCATCGCATGCCGGGGAGAGGATGGAACACATTTTGCTTTGGGAAAAGGGGTTGGTTTGAAACGGGTCCTCACGGATGAAAGCTGCATTGGATGGGGTGAAACAGTCTGTGTTTGATTTAGCGAGTCGTGTTAATTATTGGCGCCCGGAGGATTTCTCCGGCGCGAGGACGGATTACTCAACGTCCTTCGACTGTTATTTTGTGTTTGTAAAAGAGCTGAGTGACGCTGTTCAGGGAGATGTGAGGGGTCTAATTTGTAACTTTTGTGTGGTAATGAAATGGTTGCTGACATTTTATACGTTTTTTTAATGTTTTTAAATCAAGAGAGTGTTTATGGATTTTTCTATGGAATCAAAAATTAACCTATGAGGCACCAAAGGAGTAACATTTAACTGTGAAAAAATATCGGCAAGTTATTTTTATATTTACGTATTCACGTTTTTGCAAGGACCTGCATTTAGTTCTGCCGTTTTATCTCGTTGCACCATATTACATATTAAAATTTACCTAAAAGTTGCTTTTACAAAGGGTAAGATCTTTAAATCATTAGTAACAGGCCTTACAAAACATTTAAATCTCATGAGGCATTAATAACGTGTTTTTGACTTGTATCATAGAAAAAGAGTGTCACATATCATCGTAATTTCATATGAAAACTCGATTTCGGCACCCCTTAGCGCGAAAATTGAACATTTATTTCTTAATGCACATCACGTGTGTACTTTTCCGATGCCATAAAACTTAAGGGGCAACTTAATCTCCGCGTCTGGCTTACTAAGAGCAATTGAATTGAACATCTGAATGTGAAGTGTAATGCAGTATACCGATTTATTAAATGGTCTCAGGCGACTGTGTTGAAATTTACGAGCGCCATTTCAATGAAGTACTAACACATGCAATCTGTTTATGGACAACGACACTGACGTAAATTCAACAAATTACCGAATAATCTTTCGGCGGAGTGCATCGCTTGCTTCTAATTTTTTCTGTTCCAATAAAATTAGTTTTCGCTAATTTTCAGGTTTAAAAACATGCCGCCAACCTTTTGGGCACGAGCCAATTTTATCTGCTCCGAGTTTTATTTAGAAACTTCAAAGAAGTACTTTATGACAGATATGAGTTGATGATTGAATGATATTCGCTTTCTTGAAGCAATGTGAAATTTTTCATTCCTACCTCTTTAGTTTTTAATTGAAAAAGTTAACCTTGCATGCTGTATGCAAGATTTTTTAATTTCAAAGTTTAGCTCCTATTTTATTCTAACGACTCATTTTCGAATGAGTCGTAAGGACTGTAATGTCCATTATAGACTAGTTATTCTAATTTTAGTCATTTATGCAATAATTTTTACTTTACTTTGCAAGGAAGCGGGATGAATATTTATTTGTTATCATTGATTTTGATTTAATAGTGAAATTTCCGAAGGGTCTACTTCAAATTGGTGAACCGAATGGATGGTTTGGCAATCAACTTTTACACACAAATAATTGAGGGGATTGAGAGACAATCACAAACTTTGACGACGAGGTTATTTAATAAATGCATAATCGAATGACATGGCAGCGCTGATAGATTTTCAATCCTTGGTGGCCGTCTTCTAAGTTTATTGTTTGTATCCGGACGCCTGCAAAGAAGTATGTATGTGACCAGTCGCACACATAGATGCATTGTTGTATTGCCAATATTACAGGATGAATTGACGAGGACTACTGATAGAAGGGCTGTACCCACGCTTTGGTGGTCCCCGACTCGAGGACGTACTGCGGCAGACCGCACGGTGTCAACCAGGAAAGAGAGCCAGGGAGATACCTAATCCCACATATTTGAGCAACGGGCTCTTCCGGTTCTCAACGATGTGCGGTAGGTTTTTCGCGAAAGAGAGACCGACGGCTACTCTATTGTTTGGGTAACCAAACTAATACGAGCACTTCGGGGGGCGGAGGCTAAATTGATGTCCTTTTGACCTCAATCCGCCTCATTGGTGTCGGCCTCGAAGGGGCTGTTGGTTTCGCTAACCTTCCCTTTCCATCCCTTCCTTCCCACGTCTTCCTTCCCTTGGAGATAAGCGACAGCTTCCAGTCCGAGGGGGAAGTTGTAATCCTGCGGCGAGAGCCGGAACACCTGTCTTGCCGATATTACAGGATATGCCGTGTAATTCAAATAGGATGGGGGAAGGGAATGGTCGGTTGGGCATGAGAAATATACGCGACCACGCTCTTGCATACCGTTAAATTCTACATTTGAATACTGGTATGGTAATTTGTATTTATAAAATAACATATGGATTCCTATTGTATTATATTGGTGCGGATACGCATTACAAGCAGATCTCCAATGATGCACCATAATGGGAACGACGATGTAATGTTAGAAGGATGATCCATTCCAGCAAGTGGGTTATAATGACACGATTAAAATTTATACTTTACCCCGGACCTTTTTTGCACGCTTGCATATCGCTATCAATGGAGCCATGTTGTTATGACATTCGTTCTCAAAATTCACAAATTTTAGTCCTCTAATGACTGTGTTTGTTCGCATGTTTTTAAAATTTTCCTATGGGTTAAAATTGCGTTCGTCGCGAATGGGAAAGCAATATACTCCACTACCCTTAAAAGTAAAAATGGCATCAGCTACTTTATACTGGATAAATAAGCAAAATAAATGTAGATGAAAAGGAATCGGCATCTATCATCAACTCCTGAGTGCGCATAGAAGTCAAAACATGCGATTAGTATGCATGTTTTTATTACTTCGAAATACTTGTTTAGAACATATTCTTGGTGGGAAGTCCCATCTAGCTAGCTATGCGTGTATCGTTGAAAGTGCCTCGTCGAACTCTTTTCATAGTGAATAGGCTGGTGCACAAAGCTAAGGCCAACATGGGCCAACGAGTGTGAGCGAATGAAATAACGGAAAGAGTATGCAAGCGGAAAAGAGAACAGAATCATTCCAACAAGCATCCCAGCACACTCATTCAAACCTCCTTGAGCATCATGGCATGAAAACCTAAGCCGGAAATAGTGCGAAGGCGGTAAAACGATTCAGCTGAGGGAAGACACCGAAGGGAGGAGGGTCTCCGAGAAATCTATAAACCATAAATAGACGATCTTGGAGGGTGCTGTGAGGACTGACAAACGACTTTATTTTTGCAAAGCGGTAGGTAAGACACATGGCAAGACTTTATTTTTCCCAGAAACGACCCTCAGCAGTCACCGTGCACGTAACATAAAAGAAGAGGTCCCAAGGTTATTGCCTGCGAAGAAGAGAAGAATAAATGGGGTGAGTGACTGACCTAGAAGTGGAGCCTATTGAAACTTGGAGCGAACCAGGAGTGACGAAGTATGAAACGTGTGTGAGTGGAGTTTAAGAAGGGAAAAGTAATGGCAAGGAATAAGTAATGGGGAGAGAGAGTGGATTCAGGGGGTAAGAAGGAGAGGAAAAAATAACTTTTGGACTCGAATCAAATACACGCGCATGGGCTGCTGGGGTATGGCATCTCAGCTGGGTAAAGTTAAGGGGAGGTATTCTACATCTACAGATTACCCTGAGAGCTTCCGCATGGGAGTGTGGCTGCGGGAGTTAGATCAACAGCTGTGTAAGATCTAAGGTTTTGGGAGGTGAAATGGTGACGTGTGCGACGAGAGTGTATTTAGTGGAGCTCAGCTTTTATTGTGATCTCTCTTATTGTGCGCGGAAAGAACGATATTTTCTACCTATCTGTTCGGCAACATCTTTCTCTTATTCTATCACTCTATTATTCTATCGCAATATTTAACTAAATGTTTGGAAAGTAATACTTCTTGACCTCTCTACATAGCCAGGTACTCAAAGTTTTACCTCCATTTCATCAGGCCCCATCATCGGCGCTAAATAGATCTGTACGGTTACCTTGAGTAGGATGAGTTACTCCTCAGTCGTGATCAGGAGAGTTTTATCGAGTATTCATGTTTTGATAGTATCTCCAACGAGTACATCACGAGTCATCTTCTCCAAAAGTTTTGAAAAGAAGGCCTTGCAAGTAACTTAGTGTGGCTATTGTAATTCTATGAGGAATAATACCAGTATAACTTATATCACTTGAATACACATTATCAATCATGTGGAAGTTGCATTCATCGGCAGTGATTCAAGTTTGTTGAGGAACCCATAAAATAGACCTCTAATTTAAGTAGAATTATCTTAATTAATAATTAATATTCTGTAAAAACAATTGCAATATCAACGCAAATAGTTGGGTATACAAGTAGGCCAACTAGAACTATTAGGATGTGTCGTTATTTTATGCAGCATCATGTAATAGCCGTATTACGCTCTGTTCTAAAGTTTACTTATCACTGAATCTTGTGAGTGCGTATGCGACTATATAGAAGAATTAATGAGATGAGCCAACAAAAACTCTTCGAGTTCTTATAATTGTTTTCATTGAATGAAACTTTCTCATTATATTCTGAATAAACAATTGCATAAAATGAAAGTAGATACTGATAGGTATTCCCACTCTGATAAATAGAATATGATATGCTAACTGTACGAAAGGAAGTGGAGACACTTATGGACTTCCAGATTCAAACTTTCGGAGATAAATGGAAGGAGGAGGAAATAAGGAATGGTGAATGAGATAACGTCCAGCAATTATCAGGTCTTGAAAAAATCTCGAAGAAAATAGCATCGATATTTCGCATCTTTCCCCCAATATATATAAATAAAATAACGAAAGATGCGATCATTTGCAGTGGCCTTTAGTCAAATCCGAAATTGAAATTAAGTTAAAATATTAGCAGTACACAATAGTCAGGAGTTTCATTTTGTAAGTGATTTTATAACTATACCTGGGACTATACCTGAGATGTGCAGAGGTTTTAGATACAATGATTATCGGCATCTAGTGCTAATCAACTTGATGCAAAGTGTGCCTGATCTCATGATATAGTACATGGCTATTTGCGATTAAGTGAGAATATAAACATGCTGCTTTAGTGGTGGGAACTAAATCATTTATCGTTTCAACGGCAAAGTTTTAAAAAAATGAAATATGTATTCCTACTATTCACTATTCCTACTATTCGTACTATTTCTTCTATTCATACTACACTTCTGGATTTCATATTTTTTGTTTCCGACTCAAGAAACATAGCCCGTATGATAAGTTATTCATTGCTCTTCTATGGATTTATACTGAAAAAAACTGTAATTCCTCCTCCATAAGAAAGAGAACCTTATGCTTATCAAGTTCCGCACACCAGCATGAGACAAAATTTGACGAAGCTATGTATAATTCCAAAAATACATTGCAAATTGTGAGCGTTTGGAATGATAAAAGGTCCTTTTATTCATTTTCCTTCATTTTGTATTCTTTTATAAACATAAACCATATTGCAGATTTATGGTCTCTTCTAACATTCGTCCTATTATATGATCCAAATTGTTGTTCCATTAGAGCTGAAAACTAGTGCCCTAAATAGAATAGATATAGACAAGAAAATATATGGACTTGAAGAGCGGATTGAAATTTGGCTGCAGGAATAGCGAGAGTGTTTTCTAAGATAAAGTGCAGTAAAGCATTCCACAACTTTTTATTTGACAAAGTTAAATGATGTTTTATATCGATAAATACAAAAATATACCTGTTAGTATATGCATAAGAAATTCACATGTAGTTATATATTGAGCCATTCTCTCTTGAACCTTTTTAGGTTCCATAAATTTAGATGCAACGAAACAAAGGTGTTGAAACTTAATCAAATACCACAAAATTTGTGTCATTCAGTAGTATTTGCTTCAGTAGCGGGAGTACATCATCTTAGTTTTCCCAAATGATTCTTGGTGCTTTACAACCAGGCCATCTCACCCATCTCAGTTATTTTACTTCTCCGTGTACTATCAGCCAAATTTTATTTTAATTTGCGAATTGATAGTGAATACCTTTGACAAGAACGTTATTCAATTGAAGATAGTTACACATTTTGTTTGTCTATGGAGTAAAGTAATTTTTTTATATTATAAAAGTTTTGAAATGCGAACTATTCTCAAACATATTATGTATAAAAATACAACGAAAGTAACGGCTGATAAATGTATTTAAATTTCAAATCCAATTATTCAGATTCCAGCATATTTGTTTTGATGAAATAAGCAGATACCTATTTGAAGTACGCCATTATTTCATGTGTCGATAATTTTGTTTTATTTAATCGAGAAATGTGTGTGAAGAAGAAAATTTTGCCAGGGTTTAATAATAAACATTTCAAATATGGGACATCATTGAAATGAGAGCATTACAGCAAATTAACTGATTGATATCGGAGTAAATTACAACTTGGGTGTAGTTTTTTATCCTGCTGTGATACCGGACCCATTCAGCATGAAACGCACCCGTAAATTTCAATTTAGTGCTTCCTTAATAATTTCGTCCCATTGTCAATAGAGTCAAAACATTGTGGATTCGACATTCCTTCCTTTCCGCGTTACGCTCACTATGAGAAATAGTATAAAGCTGCCTTTCCACTGAGAGAGACTTGGTTTGGGGTTTTGTTGACAAAAGACGAGAATTCCTGCCATGTGTAGCCGCGTAGATTGCAGAGGGAAACATGAGCGATGCGGAACGCTTTTGAGACAAGGGTAGACGGCAGAGAGAGATTAGAGAGAAGGAACATGTGTGCGAGGTTCGGAACGGCTCCGGGAGGTGGAGGAGGGAAATGAAAAGCCCATTATGTAGTTGGCGGTCGGGCACGCAGGGAATGCCGAGGCTTCCCCCGAGATTTTTTATCTTGTCGCGCCACCAAAGTGCTTGCGGTAATAATTTGATGATTCAGGTTTCCATTTCAATCTTTTCCTGGATCTTTTATGTTTAGAGTCTCGTTAAAGGTTGAAGAGATTGCGGTTACGTGAAATTGAACAGTTGCAATTATGGGTTCCAAGAGAAGTAAACTTGGGGGCAAGTAAATAGGGGCACTCTAGAAACTTAGTGAATGATTAATCTTGAATCAACTAAAGTATATGATGCCTTTCTAATAAGATTGAAATTCATTCGCTTGCATTATAGTATTTTCCATCAATACAATAACGAGGAAACTATTACAAACTCAAATAACCCATTTGTACAATATTCTTTCAGCAAATTACGGTAATGCCAATTAAGTAGGGATATTAAGAGGAAAACCTTGGAGATACACCATACGTGCCTTTCTTCAGTGAAAATTCTCTTGGAACTGCATAAAATTTTCTGGCACTTCGAAGGAATATTTTATTTCCTTAGTGTTTTTCACAGGGCTTTAGCTGTTATGAGGTGATATACAGACGAGCAGTCATCATTTATGGTATAATTCGATTTTCAAAGAAACATTTATTCTACATTTATTAGCGAATTCATTGAGTCAGAATTCCTTTACCACGACTTTGATATCAGGTAAAAAGATTAAATTTCTCACTGTATATATGGGATATTGGATAACCAATAGTATGCACCTTTCTAGGTTCACGGTGTTTGGCATGATACACTGTTATTATTATGCAGAAATACTTACATTAAATTCAGTTTTGTGACACCTTAAACTCGGCTAAAATTGGAAAACTGGACGGAGATCCCTTATTAGTAATATTTTATTGAGAAACCTTCCTAAAAATGAATAGTGGCTCTCAAAAATTGCCAACCTAAATGCAGATATCTCACTTGCACACGTAGGGCATAAGGATAACAAAAGATCGCAGAAAACTTAATTGATATAAAATATTAACTCCAGCATTACTTGGTGGAAATCTGATATATTCTTCACAGTAAAAGGGCAAACTATATCAGACTCCATTCTTTATTTCTCTAACCAGCCCGATTTTCGGCATATATTGCCAAAGAACCTTGAAAATAGCATAGTGACATGCCGGTACCTTTCAAATGGTATGTTAATACGCCAATACCTGAGTTGGTTAGAGAAATCAAAAGTGGAATCAGATAAAGTTAATTCTTTCATAATAAAGAACTTAATGGAAATTTATAATGGGTGAGACATAGCTTAAAAACTTGAGAAACTCATAACGGTGACAGCTTGCCTTGAACTGAAGAAGACGTGAGAACGAAACTTAAGTCCTGTCATTATTTTAATGGAATAGATGAACATAATAGACGGTGGATGGGGGGCTAGGGAACTGGGATGGAAATGGAATACTTAATGATGTAAAACCATGATGAATGACATTGCACGAGTGAGAAATCAGTGAAGGTCACGACGGAGCGATATCAGTGGAGAAGGAAGGTGTTGGGTGGTGGTGAATGAGGTGAGAATACAGCGTCACATATGCTCAACGCGGGCTCGACTGTTTGTTGTACTGCATATTAAAGGCCAAAAACTCTGCTTCAGCCTGGTTTAGTCCCTCTCAGGCTAACCACTATCTTCTTTTTTTAACCCTGGCCGGGGATATGAGAGCTGGAAAGCGAGCGAAAAGTTGAGGAGAGCGAGAAACGAACACCGGGCTCAGAGAGCGGTAAAGCTTGATGGCGAAGCGTGTATAAGATACAGGCGAGGGGCGGAAGATTAAAGCGGGGAAGGAGACTGGCATAAGGGAAGAGGGAGGTGAAAACGTGAGAGGAACAATACAAGGCGAGAGGGAGAACGAGAGAGAAAGGGTGGTCGCAGATAAAAATTGGTTCTTCGGAATGTGAGGAGAGTAGGGTGGAAAGAATGATGGAAAAAAAGTGAGCAACGGGAGAGTCGTATAAAAGAAATGTAGGGATCGCGGGTGAGGCGAAGGAATTGGGGGAGGCGGCGGGGAGGTATAATGTAAAATAATGTGTTTGCGGCGTTTGGGAAGGACCGGGTGGGAAGAAATGGAAGCGTGGGTGGGTGAAGGGGGGAGGGAAGGAGGAGGCAAATGGGTGGCAAGGAAAGTCGGGAGAAACAAGCTGGAGGGAGAGAAAAAAAGCGGTATAGAGTGTGAGGGAGGGAGTAAGGATGGGATATCAGGGAGAAGGGGAGTCGAGGGAAGAAAGAACCGTGCGATGCGGAGGTCGGCGAGGAGATGGAAACATTTTTATGCCGACGGGGACTCGGGCCGGAAGGGAAAGTGTGAAGGGATAGGTAAGGGAGGAAAAATTTGGAATCATCAAACTGCGGAGGAACATGATGCTCTCCCTGTAATGTTGGAATATAAATTTATCCATGAAATCATGTATTCAATCGGATAAGAACCGATGCATCATTTAAATTAATCGCTATCATTTCCTATGGTAGTTTAATCATCTGGATTTAGTGTCTAAATGTGTATCGCTACTTGCAGTATATAGTTATGCTGACGCATAAATGTTGCTTTTCCACGAAAAAATAAATGATGGAAGTAAAATACGAATATTGAAATTCAAATATCATTTTATTTTGGCAAACGGCGCCTTTGGCACACCTAAGTTTTAAAGTTCTCAATCTTGCATGAAATTTATAATTTTGTGTCTACTAAATCAACTATACATATATATCTATGAAGTGCATTGACTATGAGAATTTTTTAAATATTATCACTGAGCAAAAGAAAAATAAAATGTATTGATTATGAGTAAACTTTAACAAGAAAAAATATTGGCTTAAAAAGTATGCTATATTGTTGAGGAATTCCACAGTCACTCGACTTCGATGCAGAACTTAAATTCTTAATCCAGTCTATTTTCTATTCAAGTAAGAATTGTGCTTGATAGTTAACCTATATCTACCCCTGTCACCTTTATTGACAAAAATTTCTATGTTCACGCATGGAAGTACTACTTGCCAGTCGAATTTATAAGGCTCCGACTGCGAAATAACTCCCACGAAAAAACCAATTTAAACCCCTTCACCTTCTTGGCCTTTAACCACTTAACCCACCTGAATTTTTAAGCAAATCTGTGAGTAATTTACACATAGATGCAAATACACCATGTAAAAATTTGAAAGCGGTTAAATGGACATCTAAGTTGTGACATATATATATATATATATATATATATATATATATATATATATATATATATATATATATATATATATATATATATATATATATATGATTTGGTATTTAGCTAATTTCTGTGTACAGTGTAATTATATCGCTTAACATTTATCTATTAAGAGAAATTTTTCTGAAGTTACAAATAACAAACTTTCTCCCCATTTTCCTTTTTCTAAATATGCTTTGCACATAATAACGATACCTAAATTTATATTTAATAACAATCTAATTCGGTTTCTCAATATATTACATCTTTCTTCAATTCTAGGCCTCATAGCATTAATTTTCGTTGGTTGGATACTTAATCGTTATAAGTGTCGCAGTAATTGTATGGGACCAACACAAATGAGGGTCATATTAAAAGTTAAGATTAAAAGCAAAGAATGGCGTAGAGATACGAATGGAACCGGCAAGAAAGGGATGAGAGTGTAACGGAGATGCAGTGTGGACTGGGCTTGGGGAGTCTAGAAGATAGGAGAAAAAGAAATGGGAATTATGCGATAAAATAGACGAACCCACATTCTTAGGAAAGAGCGACCACATGTACAAAATTAAATAGAGAATGCGCAAGTCTAATATTAAGAAATATTTATTCACAAACGGAGCATTTACAGAATAGAATCAATTACCTGGAGAGCTTTTTGAACCCTTCCCAATAGAGACAAATGTGTTAAAGAAAAGAATGATGCTAAAAGTTTATAATGGGATTATTTAATCCTGATCCAGACAGTCAACGACGTTATTTCAGTTTAAACAGTGTGTAAAAAGATACTGAGACACGTTTGCACCAGATTCAGTCTAACTGCACCAACCGATATTATAGAATAAATAGAATATCGCAGTCGATGTGCAAAAACATCGTTCCCACCTACCCGGAGGTCGAGTAAGCAAAGGAGGAAAGGCGAAAGGGTGAGACGAGGAAAAAAAACTATTGGAAGGAATGGAGAGAGGTTAAAAAAGAGTGGCAGGGAGGGAATAAGGTTGGGGAGTGGGAGAGGAAGGGTGTGGCTTTCTCATGGGGGGTCAGGGAGGGGGGGAGGATGAAGCAAGGTGGTGGATGAGGCTGCAGAAGCGGCGGGAAGGAAGGAAGGAATTGCCTCGAGGTTACCTGAGGGCTCAGAGGGTCCACGGCTTGGCCCAACAAAAGGGTGAACGAAGAGAGTGAAAGTATTCGGGAAGAACTAATGAAATTCGCAAAACGAAATGGTTTTTTAATTCACAATCCGGACACGTTACCGTTTGACTAGAATGCCTTAAGTAAGTAGCTCTGCAGGGGAGAAGCGGTGGGGGGGGGGCAGAAAAAAAGATATTTTCCCGGGAAGTGTGAGTCGAATTCCAAAAAAGAGAGAGAAAGAGAGAGAAGGCTTTAATAAATGAGAGCATGTAGCATTACGGTTCCCGCCGAGAATGTTGAAGGGCATTTCAGTCTGAAAGCAGCCACGAATTTTCATGAAGAGCCTCTATTTTAGAAGACAAAGAAAACTTGCTATCAAATGTGCACGATGTTAAATACTTTGGAAATTCAACAACTCGGAAATCGTGGTGACTTCACAATGATATTTTTGTCTAAGGTATGTGGTGTAATGTCTAGCTCTTTGACATTAGTCCAAATTTATCATTCTTAAAAGAATTTAACATAAATTGGAAATGGATTAGTTTTTGAAGTTGTGAGTCTTTGTTAAATATCAATAATGCACTATATAATATATATTATTATTCATGTTGCATTAAATTGCAAAAAATAAAATGCAAAAAATTAACTCAAGGTGCATCAGTACCTATCATGGAAGACAAGTTTTGAAACACTGTAAATATTTCGACTTTATATTCTAATCTGTTTAAAGAGCTAACATGAGATTGTAACAGATTTTTTTCAGAATATCATACCTAGTACGGAGTCTGACAAATACATACACAAGTTCCCCACTTAATGCTTAGCATTTTAATAAAGAGTTGACATAAATATAAGCCGGTGTCCTCTTTCTCCGATAGAATTATGATCTGCGGAGGACTGCAATCCAATCATATATTGAATACAAGTAATGACTAGTGATCAAAATCATATGCTTTTATGTTCAGCTTATAATACTTTCAGTTCCGTCTTGGGGAATAAATAAAACAATATGTTACACCGAATTCGAGAGGATCCGCTGGTAGAAAAATGGTCGCAGAGGCCCAGAGCCTCCCATTTCAAGCTTTTCTTTGCGCTTTAAGCCTCGCCTTGCGTTTTAAACATGCGGTGACATCATTCTGGACTCGTGTTGTGCTCGAACGAGCCGATAGATTTTTCTGTCGGCGCAGGGAAGCAATATTCCTTTATCGGATCCGGGGAAGGCTTAGTCTGGGAAGAGAGAGGGAGAGATAAAGAGAGAGAGAGACGAAGTGAGCGCTAGAGGACGCTTCGAAGGGGTAGAGGAGCAAAGGAAGAGCTTTCCACTGAAATGAAATGCAGAGTGTCGGAATGTTATAAAAATGGAACGGCTGGGACGAGAACGGAAGCCAATGGAGACGAGGGAAAGACGAGGGGGACTTCTGGTATGAGCGGGGTGGATTTCAATGACTGAGAACGGAAAAAGGGGGAGAGATAGACGGAGAGAAAGAATTGGAGAAAGGGTACATGGAAATGGATTTCTTCGTATTGGAAGCGTGCTGGCTTGGGTTGAGGACGGAGCGAGAGTAGTAGAGGAGCAGCCAGGAGTTTTATATTTAAGGTTGAGTAGGGTTGGAAAGGAGAGGGAGAGCATGGGAAGGGTAGTAGTAGTCGCGGGGAGTGAGATGAAGTGGTCGGAATGATCGGAGAGAGTTCTGTGCGATTAATCAGTACAACGCGTCGGCGGCGATTGGGTTTCAGAGAAGAGTGGTCGATAATAGCACTGAGAATGGAAATAATGGTAGGAGTTCCGGCGGTGTCCTAGAGCTGATTCTACACTTTCTGCATTCGCCAGGTAGCAGAAGATGTTAAGTTTTTGCGAGCCAATGGAACTCATATCCGAGATCCGAGGATAATCAACTTGTTGCTACCTAGTAACGCTTTGCTTTCTTTTTGGAACGATGATATACGAATTTATTGTTTCTACATTGAAACTTTGAATGGTCATCGACATTGGCAATTGAAAAAAAGAATGTTTTATTGGGGATCGGGTTGGTGTGGGGTAGAGTGCTTGCTAACCATACGGATGGCCAGGGTTCAAATCCCTGCAGAGGAGGATGTTTTTCAGAGAATACCCGAACCCTACTTGAGTGTCTTGTGAAGGACACTTCAAGTACAGCACTCCATCTGTCAGATGAGACGTTAAACCGTGGTCCCCTTGGCGCCTTTCGCTAAGAGCAGGCTAATGGCGACTTCAAGTTTCTATCCATCCTTCCTCCCTTATCCTTTTGGTGCAAATGACCTTAGCTGTCGGTCGCCTCCCCAAAATCAAATCCATTCAAGAATATATAATTCAATTGAAAGAAGCATTGTTACATATGTGAGTGAGATATGCTTGGTGAAGGAGAAAACAAAACAAATGCTAAATATTACGGAAGCGGATTACTGGAGACGATCTGCGGATATGTCCAGACGGAATAACATCACGAATGAGAGTAAAAGAAATATAATGGGAGTCACCCACACAATAGTGAATGGCATTGAAATAACTGCTTTTGTGGTATGGTCACATACGACGTATGACGAATGAAATAGCGCCTAAGCAAATTTTAATGTGGAATCTACAAGGTAGAAAAAAGAGGAAGGCCCTGAATTAGTTGGATAGAAGATATAGGGAAGGCAATAAGAGAAAAGAAGTTTCCAGAAGGCCTTTGGATGACTAGAGAGCAGTAGTGGGTGGCTATTGGATAAAGTCGGAGAACGTTGGAAAACAGAATACATATATTTCTAAATTGACTTCAAAAATAAGTGAATCTCAGAGAAGGAAAATTTTATTCACAGAAAGAATAGATCCATAGTAATAATATATTGGATGATAGTCAGTGAATGAACCATGGGAAATTACTATTTATCATGCATGGCCGTAGGTATTATCAATATTCTTAGTTGATGATTTACTGTTTCTTATAGTATTGATTTTGAAATTGCTGGAACAGTAGTTTCCTGACCTCTGACTCGTCAGCGATGACTATTTTTGATTTTTTGCCAACCGAACTTGAATGATTTAAAAACCTTCATTTGCGAGCTTGAACTTCATAGACATGCCCTTACCGTTGGTTATAAAGTGTGGCCTTGGACACAACCGAAGCTACTTCAGTAATTTTCTGGGAAAAGCTACCCTTGTAAATAAATATGATAATTTGTTTGCCTGATGTGCGTTACGCTATATATTGGAATTATATATTGATATTTAGTGGCGAAAATGTTTTTTCACCACCAAAATGAATGTTTTCAATGATACTCCGGTTGTATTCGAAACAGTACTAGCTTACTCCGCTGGAAACTTGAGACCAGGAACGGGTAGTATAATATTTCCATGTAACCCTATCTCTTTGACTGCCCTCTTTAGACATTTTTAAAGATACAGACATAGTAACTACTTTCGTAAAGAGTAGTCCGCTATATCTCACAGAAAAACTGACCTCAGTAATCAGTGGTATCACCCAAAAATCCGCCAATAAACGTGGAGGTTGGAGGCCAAAGGGAAGTTGACTAGTGAAAAAAGGAAATAAATGATGGATAACTAAAAATTAGCTTCCTCAGAAGCAAAAAGGTTTTTGCAATATGAGTAATAAGCGAAGTTCTGCTGATATATAGATCTATCTTTTAGAATTTAGAACCTTTATTTCTGAAATGGGCTCTTTTTGCGGAATTTCTACGTCAAATAAGGAAAAGAGTAAGTTCTTGTTGTCCATGCCGAAGAATTTTTTATAGGGCTCTCTCCGTATAGCTGTCCAAAACTTGACATATTCCGATTGCAGTTTTCTGTGTCGATCAAACTTTATTTATTTATCTTTGGTTCAAGGAAAATCCTATATCGCTATCTTTATTTCCTTGCCCACTAACTTTAAAGAGTGTTAATTATTTTAGTGTGCCCTTACTTTTGTTCACTTACTTAGCTGCATTGGATGGCTCTAGTGTTAAGCTTAAAGCAATCTGACAAGTGACGGTGATGAATTTAAGCCATATATTGCATTAATTCTGACGAGAAAGTTCAACTCAATTTGAGGTATTTTGAGATTTTAGATACTTGCAGTATCCGAGGCTTTCAGTGAATTGCAGACGCTTTGCGTGATATCCCAAAAAATATCAGCAGAAAATCCTATTTGCAAAACAATCAATGGGTTTGCAAAACTTAGGTAGACTTATTTGTTTTGTTTCTTTGAAGTTAACCAGACGATGCTATACAAAACGGAGTATTCAAGACACTGCTTCCTTTTCTTGTGCCAATGATTAAACAGTGAAGTAAAACTATGAAATATCAGTCCTCAATGAATTTTATAGAAACTTAACCTATCCTACGATATTCAGCCTTAGAATTTAATAAATGAAAATTTTATGGTAATCATTTACAATACATTGCAGGAAATATTTTATTAGTTGGGTTAAGTTGTTAAGATCAACTAATTTATTTCAATCACTATCTACTCTTTTCTATTTCAATCGCTATCCATTCAATCACTACCAGCTAATATATTTCAACTAACATATATCAATGTATTATAAAGGGAAAAAATAGTATTTTAGACGCCCGAATTCAAGAACATACATTATAACCCAAGTGATATTTCTATCGGCGTATTTCTATTTTTGCTTAGCTAAAAAAAAGAGATTAAGCTACGCCTTGGCATTACCTTTTGCTTTAATCATGATACAATCTTTCATTTTATTGCTCCAATAATGGTTGATGCACAATTTTGAGATTTCAATGGCCAATTTTCTTCCATGAGCTACAACTGCTCAATGTCTATCTTTTTAGTATTCTGAATGAATATAGATCCCATGAATGCATAATTAGAATGATTTTTCAAATGGCTTTTTTCCGCATTTCTCCCATGATAAATAAAAAAATTGCTGCGTAGAGGCAGAAGCAAGGAAAAATTAAAGCGTCCCTGGAATAAAATTGAGGGGAGTGCTTTCCAGATTGTGATGAATCACCAAAAGAAGAGAAAGATACCTCCTCACATCAACTTTTAATCATATAAGAGTGCGTGGTTCTTTGTATCTTTTTTGGCCGTTGTATGTATTCGGATTGGAACATCGAGAGATGGAATCCAACATATGGCAGTTTTTGTGGGACAGCTGTATCGAATAAAGGATAGTGCACGAAAATCGAAGTACGAAAATGGAAGAATGGATAAATAAACGAAAAAGAGGGGAAGGATTTTAGTAAAGAGATAGGTAATGGGATACAGCGCGCGGTAAGTTAAAAAGACTGGAGTTGAAGAGTCTAGGAAAAAGCTTTAAAAATCACATCAAGGGAATCAGGACGTAGATAAATATAGAAGAGGAGAAATGATGGATGAGTGATGCGATTGCATTAGGGTAGAACGATTCTCTCTTTTTATGTGTAAGGAAGGAGAAAAGAAGTTATATATACTCTTAAGAAGTTTAGATTGTTAAAAAGGATATTAACACTAAAACCAATTTAACGTATAAATACGTCAAATTGTTTTGCGCGATTATATTTGTCAAAAGTAACTCTTGAATGGTCTGCAGTTATTGGTAAGCCACACAGCTTACCTTTTGTACAAATCAGAAAAAAATCCTCCTGAAAATTTTGATAGTAGGTAATCAAAAGTAATACGTTTTTTAAGTAAGCAAATGCAGTAAAAATCTTAAGTTAGATGATAAACACACTGGAAATGAGCAAAAATACGCCACAATTTTATCAGAGAAGTTTTCAGCCCATGCATCATCATTTAATGATGCTTAAATGTTCTCAAGACTTTTTTGCTCTCAATGTTTGACGCTTGTTTCTTTTGCAAAAACTACTTACTCATACCACATGAAAGGGACTCCACGTGACAATACATAAGCTTCAAAGAGTTTTCTCGGCTAGTGAGTGGCAGAGAGTTTTAATTTGGTTTAAATATTTGATCAAATTTATGCTGTCTCATGCCTTATTAGTTAGGTGGAAAATATTGCGGGTTTTAGTTCGTTATAAAATTCGTTATTTTTAATTAACAGATGAAAAAAGTACCTGCATTTACGATTTTGAATAACTGGGGGATATAAGCATAGTTGATAAGAACAAAATTTATATTTTCAATGTCAAAAGGGATGTATAAAACGGCGAAACGGAAGATCGTACATGATTGAGATTTGAAAGGAGAGCCACGCGATTTTTTCGAGTGACGGCAGAGTTCCCGTTGAAGGAGTGAATGGAGTGTAACATATTAACCCAGTTGGAAGGAGTGCCAACAGACGCGAGTTAATTTTTTTTATCTTAAGAGAATGCTCTTCAGTGGGCCAATTGTCCTCTCAACATGTTTTCTTTTGGTATATAATTCCACTAGACCAATGAACCTCATATCATCGGCGGAATTAATATAAATAACCTAATACACTTAACTATTTCGGGTGGCACCATAATGACTGCGATTTTTATACATTTCTATCGCACGGATTATTTGAATAAAGCTTGCATCGCCAATTGCCAAAGATATTGTGGTACACCATTTATTCAAAATTAATTTTATTAAGAAGGAATTCACAAGTCCTTATTTTCAACTCAAAATCCGGGGTCCACTTAATTAGCCAACGTCACTAACCTGAGGTGCTGCTTTCGAACACACAAGATTAAGTCGCTGCTTTACTGTAGCAGGATATGGCTTTTTAGTGAAGATATGTACACATATCAAGTGCAGTTTAAATAGAAACTGTTGAGCTGCATGTTTTGTCAGGACATTCCGATCCTATTTCAACCACTCTTTTTTAATGGTATGGAGTAGAAAACAAGCAATTAAAATGAAATTTCATGTGCACTTTGTGTATTTGATGGAGTCATAAAACCTGTACATATTATTATAACACGCCCCTTTCTTTATAAAGAATATTAAAAAACTAAGTAAAGTGTCTGTCGAAAAGTGTGTTGTGCCTGTTACAAATACTGAAACTCACAGCCTCCGTGAAGTAAAAATTGAAATATTTACGTTTTGCAATTAATTATATCTTGTTAACGGCGACAATTGTCCACTTGCCCTGAACTCAACAAAATACTTTAAATTACTTCTAAAAATGCCAAATTTAAAAATATAAAGTCATCTCACATAAACCTTTTCAAAGAAAATCAAGATTATAAGGGTAGAATGGGCGATTCATGAATTTGAAAAACTAGAGAGTAATTTGTTTTCCTACATACCTACACTCAGCTACAAAATTTACCAAACTACCTGGGACCCCTCATTACGAATGACAAAAATTACAGTAAGACTAATAATTGACATTGGGCGCAGAATAATCACATGAGTATGCATAATATAGCCTCATATTTTCAGAAGTGGAGAAGCTCAATTTGGATCTCTTTCTTATGTTCAAACAACGTTGAGCTCTTATTCTGGACGTCTTCAGGCTAAATGGAAATCATACATAGCTAATTCTTGTATTTTTTGGAGCATCAATGAGTAGAATGAGAGAAAGTTTTGGTTCGGAAGCTATTTAACAACAACAGAATCAGTGTCTAAGGGATCAGACATTTAAAGGCTTTTGAACCCGTCATATTATTTCATATTGTCATGTTTTTTTCAGTAGTTTATGGGAAAAACAGCTATCACTACTCAAAGTTTTGTATCAATATCATCATACTTAGTAATTTACTTATTCTTTATGACTGGTTAATGTAATTTAAAACCAGTAAAATGTTTTTGAGGCCATGGTTATGAAGTTTCAAGAATAGATTCGCTCAAATAAACTCTTCTTGATGGACGTGGTGGCTAGCGGTGCTGAGGGTGGAGCATGTTTGCGTGAGATTGCCCAAGGAGCCAATTAATTTTTATCTGTATTTCACCATCCCGTTGCCATTTATCATTGGTCGTTTAATCCTAAGATTGGTTGAATGCAGACTTTCCTATCTAGTGCTAGTTCCCTTACCTTCTGGTATCTCTTCCTATGTACTTTTCTCTTTATTTGGGCCATTAACTTATTCCTAAGTCTTCTTCTGTGGACTTTTCCCTCTGTTTTACCTTCAATTACGTTCTTCACAAACTCATTTTGTCTCAGGGTGTGTCCAATACCCGTTTTCATATTTCAGCCCATTTTAGCGAAATTCTCTGAAAATTACCAAATTTAGCGATAATTGGTTTGAATTACGCCATGAGAAAACTCTCAAAATGAGGACGCAGCATATTATATGCATTAGAATGAGATATTGATTGAAAATTCTGTTATCTGTTCTTATTTGACAACTACCATGTCGAAACAATTTGCCCAAGGTAGTAGTGTAAACAGGTATAAGCCTGTACGTGAAACAACTTATGTTCATATTTATCAGCACTGCACATCGTATATTTCTAGTTCCGTCCTCAATCTTTTGATTTGGTAACTAAAATAATTTTAATTTACGCCGCAAAATTCATATTTGTATTTGATTTTTTTCTTTTCCCTCTCATTTAAAACAATGGCTGCTATTTACTAGGACCACAAGTAACTTACAGGCAATTGCCGTTTTGCACTGTACACTATTGTTTTGGTAGGTCCTTGGATTGAGGTCACCACTGTTATTTAATACCTACTCTTTTACAGTTATTATGAGTGTGTCTCCTCTAATGATGATGATTTTTCAGTTTCATTCCTAATTAAAAAAATAAAGATGCATCATAAATGTTATAATCTCTCTAATCAGTGTAGGCATACCTACTCTCTGCCTCGCCCAAATCCCTGGAAGACCGCTCTGGGAGAAATGCCTTATATCAGTGACGAGAACCACCAAATCTTGTGCTCGACTTGGGAATTTTAACTCGCTCGCAAAAAAGGATTTCACGTTTTCCTCGCCCGCGGCCACATACGCGCTGGTGATAGGTGGGTGGTGTGTTTGTATGAAGGGGCGGGGGGGGGGAGGGAAGGGAAGGGACAAGATGGCACGCGGGGATAAGAAACGAGAGAAAGGTTTAAAATTTGTCGAGAAGTGAGGAGTCGGGAAGGGATGAGGAGGGGCGGAGAGGGGGAAAGGGCGGGAAATGGGTTTGAGACACGAAAGTGAAAGGGTCGTCGAAAGAGCTCGTCGTGTCGGGAGACGCGCCCCCTGCGAGTGGGATTGGAGATGCTGAGCGGAGATTGAAAAACAAACGCCCTCTCCTTTTGGACTTGAGGAGGAGGATGAGGCGAGCGCGTTCACGAGATGGAGAAGCGGCGAGAGGCTGCGCAATTAAATATCCGAAACTCTCCGGAGCCTCGACAAATAAGAGAAATACGGGGAAAACGCGAAGCGAGGGCATATATCCTAAGGAGTCTTAGCGACAGGAGTGTTGGTGTGCTGGATGAGCTCGATACGGAGGGAGAGGGGAGAGTGGGATGGATCTACGTAGCAATATCTTTCTTTAAGAAAAGTAGAGGGAGCATGATACATGAAAAGTAACAGCTTGAGAAATGGAAGAAGCAAAAAAATATGGTAAACAGAGAAGTCCAAGAGAAAAACTAATCTTAAAAAGAGTACTCCAGTTACCAAGCAAACTGTCGGGAGAACAGGATGCTACGCAAGCCAGGATGTATGAAAAACCAACTGTATTACGTGCTATTTTCAGTGGTGCCGGCTGACTGCAAAGTTGAGCGTCCGAAGCACTCCGCGCCATGATAAATAAAAGAAAATAGGAACGAAGCAAAAGGCGAACGAGGACGGTGGACGGAGGAGGTTTGCAGATGAGTTTGGAGTTAATTTCCAGGCGCTGAAGTTACTGCCGATTGCAACGCATACGAGCTAACTTTTGTGCTCACGAACAATAACGAATGGAGCAATGTACAATGACAATGCGTTCGATAATCATCCAGTAGGTAGCATTTATTAGGGTCACAGTCACGGATGAATTTTTTTGGCAAAATTTTCAAATTCATTCAAAATTACTATTTTTAAAACCCTTGCAGTTTTTCACGAATTGATAAAATCTCTTTACATTATGTGTTTGTCATAACACTGAAAAGAATGAGCAAAAGAAAAAAAATGAAAGACTAATGCGATTATCGAAGTTGCTTAGCTCATATCAGTTATCCCACCAAACTATTTTATTGTGCGATGCCTAGTGCGCACACCCGGAAACGTATGGAGAGCAGCATTGAGTGAATGGTTAGCTCCAGAAACCGAGGTCATTCGGCGGTATTGGGCGATGCAAGAGTTCTATGAAGATTTATGTATTTTAGGAGAAAGGTGGAAGTTTATCCTTATGAAACAAGTGGATCAATTGAGGTATTTTGAATTATGATGGCCATTTAGGTAGGAAGTAAGAAACAACGGAGAACATGAAGTTCTTAAGGGGTCCTGGTACTAGATGAGTGATAGTGCTAGCTAGTGACACAATTCTCCCCAATAAAGAAGCACTTCATTGAAAATTACGCACGATTGCGAAAATTACATACAAAGAATTCCATTAGCAGAGATGATGTATCGTAAGCCATGTGGGTGAGTGAAACTTTTTGGATATATTTATAGGCATATTAGATGTGTAAAAAAGTTATGTATATAGAAAGAATAATGGGAAGAATACGCAATTAAGTATATAATGGTCCACGCTTCTATGACTAGTCTTTGTGAGTACTGTACTTGTCAATTTTTTAGGCGACTATACGGTGAAGTACCTTGGATTACAGTTTATTCACACTCTTGCTGAGGAGCTCTATTCGGGAAGTCCATCGGGTTAGAGACTTCATAGGTGCTGACGTTTCGATGGCCGCGTCGTCCATCGTCTTCAGTGCAGAATGTCGTGAATTCATGGGCTCCGGAATATATCTACATCTACATCTACATCTACATAATACCCCGCAAGCCGCCTCAAAAGTCGTGTGGTGGGGGGTGTTAGGACACCAGCCGTCAACAAAAAGAAATAAATTTCCGCCTAGCATTTATTAAAGTCCTCAATTGTTCGGGGGAAAAACGAATTCCCAAACCTATCCGTTCGGCAAAATATCTCTCTTAATTTATCGATTCTGTCGGACCTGGAAATATAATGTGGTTCTAATATGATGTCCTCCGTGTCGCTTTGAAAGATATTCATTCTCAATTGCTCAAGCAATCTAAGCCTAGTGCGTAGCCTCCGAGTCTCTAGCGGCTCTCCGAGTCTCTCTCTCCCACCCTAAATCGTTCAAAATCTGTGTAACGCTTTCTGTACGGCCGTAGCAGTTTTTGACGAATCGCGCAGCTTTCCGTTGTATTTTATTAAGTTCATGGACTAGGTCTTTCTCCGCCGGATCCCATATGCTCGCTGCATATTCAAGGTGTGGCCGGACGAGTGCAAATATAGGCCTGGCCGGAAGGGCAGGAGGCCAGGAGGGTCAGGATTCGTTGACAAAAACTGTTTATATGGAGTAAAAAGGTACAGTTAATTTAATTATATTAAAATACAGGTTCAAATCCACATTAGCTAATGATTAGGAAATAACTTTTAATTACTTACTTACTTACTCCTCGGCGCTACAGCCCTTGTAGGGCCTTTGCCTCTCCGACGATGTTAGCCCAGACATCACGATTCCCGGAATGCGTTCTCCATCTTTTAATACCCATCTTTTTCAGATCAACCTCTACATCATCCAACCATCTTTTCTGGGGTCTCCCTCTCAATCTTCTACCACCAGGATGACCACGAAATATCTTTTTCACCATCCTATCCTCAGGCATTCTCTCGACATGTCCTAACCACCTTAATCTATTGCTCTTAATTTCTGTCACTATGTTAGGATATTTGTGGAGTTCCTCGAGTTCTCTGTTTCTCCGTATTTTCCACTGTCCAACTTCCTTTGTAGCACCATAAATCTTTTTTAGTACTTTCCTTTCCCATCTTTTAAGTAGCTCTTCTTCTGCCGTGGTCATGGTCCACGTTTCTGAACCATATATGACCACAGGTCTAATCACTGTTCGGTAAATCTTTGTTTTCAAGTTCCGACTGAGGTTGCGTGACTTGAGCACTTTCAATAAAGCTCGATAAGCCCTATTGCCTGCTGCAATCCTGACTTTTATTTCTTCCTGTATTTCATTATCTTTTGTCACCAGCACTCCCAAATACTTGAAGTTGCTACATCTCTCATACTTATTCACATTTAATATTATTGATTTATCTCGAACAGTAGTACTTTTCCTGAAAGATAATAAGTACTGTATTTTGGCAGAGTACACTTTTAGCCCAACATTTCCTGCCTCCATCTCCAATCTCTCCAGTCCTTCCTCGAGATCTTTTAGTCTTCTTGATATCATATTGACATCATCAGCATAGGCTAGATTTTGCGATATACGGTTGAACAATGTACCACTTGGATTGCTGACTTCTGTTTTTCTCATCACCCGTTCCAGTACCACATTGAAAAGAGTGGTGGATAGCACGTCGCCTTGTCGCAAGCCCTGATTAATTCCAAATTCCCTGGTGAGGTCCCCTTCTATTTTGACCTTACATGTTGTATTCCTTAAGTTCATTTGTACCAGTGTGATTAGTTTGGTTGGAAATTCCATATTCACCATAGTCTGAAACAGCTTATTTCTCTTTACACTGTCGTACGCTTGCCGAAAATCCACAAATAATTGGTGCACATCCACATTATATTCATAGCACTTTTCCATTATCTGTCCAACCATGAAGATGAGGTCTGTTGTTGATCTACCTAGTCTAAAGCCACACTGGTAGTCCCCAAGAATCTGCTCCACCAATGGGTTAAGTCTCCTAGCTAAGATTTTGGCTAAGGATTTATATTTTATTTAACTAATTAATAATAATTTCCTATTACTTTTATAATAAATTATGAAATTATTAGGAAATAACTACAGAAACAGAAGTGAAAATACGTTGGTTGAATAACGATGGCGTGGAAGTCGACACATTTGACAGGGAAAAATATTCAATTAGAAAAAGGAATCGTCAAAAATCATTATATTTCTAAACCATGTTCCCAAACTAGCTATGTTCCATTAACAGTAAGGTAATTAGATTTACGTAGAACAATCGAAAAGGTGGAATGCTATATTACTTTGAAACCATACAGCCACGGCGTCTCCCCCATAAGTCTTCACCTTTGCGATCCTTCGCATGC
This sequence comes from Ceriagrion tenellum, assembly GCA_963169105.1. Taxonomy (NCBI): domain Eukaryota; kingdom Metazoa; phylum Arthropoda; class Insecta; order Odonata; family Coenagrionidae; genus Ceriagrion; species Ceriagrion tenellum. The sequence goes on along the minus strand of OY720633.1, from coordinate 38,593,935 downwards.
TCTATCAATTATCCTTGGTAAGGTTATTAAGAATTATAATTCACATGCTTTATTAGTTTCTCTAACGAATTCCTAACCCTTTTCATCTTTCTGTCGTTGATTATCATCTGGTGAGTAGCTGAATAATTTGCTCTGGGTCGGATTAGTTATATATTCAAAGATTCGTTGACTTCTCAATATTTCTATAAAATAAAGTAACTGAAATGATTTTATGCAAATGAATGAACAGGCAGATGTATAAAATTCAAAGTACTCTAATTAATGCTAATATGACTTTTCATGGATCTAATGGATCACTTTTAACAAGTAGATACTAATTGAATCACGGTCTCGTGGGAAAATAATAATATATATTTTGTTCACGAATTAAGCTGCTTCAAGTCAAGTCATAACACAACCACACAGCCAAAGTTTGAGAAACCTTATTTTTAAATTTTTTAATACCTTTGAACTATGTTCTCCATCTCAATAATCTCCAGATTAGAAAAATTAAGTTTCAAATAAATACATTTTCTTGAGAAATGAATGCTATATAGGAAGACCTTTCTTAATGACCTGTATCAAATTTCTCCACTGTACGAATCGTTTCATTATCCCAGGCTCGGTACGTTGAAACTCTCATACAGTTTGTTACTAATAAATATTACCGATTTTTTTATATAAAAGATAAAATTTTATAGATATTCGCAGGCATGACATGATCCAATGACCTCTTTCAAAACTTATTGCATTCAGCCAGTAATTTTTTAACGACCAAAATGATGCTGTAATCTCCAATTTCTCATTCATGGCCTATGCCCAACTTAACTTATCTCCGATGGCTTTTGGGTAATTTGTCGGGAGAAAAGTTTTCCGCCCGTAAGTGTTGGTTTGATTGGTGAGCGAGAATAACGTCACTTATCAAGTCCAGTGTCCCGCGTTATCAGGTCCTTAATGCTATGGGAGCCATTTTAGTACCGTGCTCCGCCTGGGGTTTTTCGGATAAAAGTGATCTCCGAATGCTTGCGCTTCGCATTGTGAACTCAATAAATCATCATATAAATTTAGATTGGAAGCCATTAGAGGTTTATAAATTCATGCCATTTTGGTTTTAACTTGTAATGCTATGCTGCTACTTGCTCTTTTATTTAAAAATTAAAAAGTTATCCCTCTCACCGTGATTGAAAACTATGCTTCTTTAATTAATAAGGTATCAATTATTTAAGGATAATTTGCTGAATAAATAGCTTGAGAAATTCCTAATAAGAGATTGAATCTCCATTTAGTCAAGGATATAAAAAGTTTAGTTTGCATATAATAAATATAATAACGTCCTATTTATGTCTGTAATGCTCATTAGAATAATTACGAATTTTTACTCGAGATAAAAATGTCAGTCTATCAAAATCAATATAATTGTCTGTAAAAATGACACTCGTAAAAAAACCTTATGGTCAAAAATTTGGAAACTCTGCCTAATGAGTAAGAGAGTCTTGAAAACATCGTAAATTTAATATGAGGACAACTTGAGAATAATGAAATGAAATGCTTTGTCTAAAAAATATATTAAAGACTCTAGACGTATGAGTAATACCAATGTGAAACTTCTACTCGCACATCTACATCTGCGTATTTAATACACCATTACAATATATTTTTATCGTTAATGCGTTAATTGCTGGTAGCCAAATGAATTTTATTGAATATTCGTTCCACGTTTTAGACTACTATTCGTTGAGCTACACCCAAAATGGCATAATCTCACCTGCTAGGCAATTTTTTGTAGATAAAGGAAAATATTGTAAATGGATGACTTACATAATGCTATCTCAAATTTATTAAAGCACTGTGAGGACTACTGACGGTTGTAGTAAACTCTAGAAGTCATTATTAATGGTGGAAAGCAGTATTTACCATTACAAGCAAAAAATATGCGAAAGAAAGAACGAATGGATTAAAGTTCTCCGCTTATTCTCAGCCTCTAAATCTCTGAGCTAAGCTTCCAGGGCTGGCAAAAAAGTGCTTTCCGGAACAACTTCCCTCTTTCCTTCCTCGGAACACCTTGAGCCATTTTTAATTATTCTTTAATAAAAAAAGAGGCATGGAAGAAAAAAAGAAAAACGAATTCATTTATTACTCCAGGTAGGTAGATACGAGTAAAACAAAAGGGCCTCTCGAGAGAGGAATGCAAACATGATTCGAGTTCCTGCTCCACTCTCCTCTACCCCTCTCCTCCTCCTCCACATTATTCCATTCTCTCCGTAAGGCTGGACTGTTTAACCCACCCCAGCCCACTTCCCCAGCCGGCCGGCAATCAACTTCCCTCTCCACCGAAAGGCATTTGTTTCATCCTCCATCTTTCCCCGTCCAACCCCAGAGCCACTCCAAAACCCAACAAATCCACCCGCAGCCGTGTCCCTCCGCCTCCTAATTCTTCATTCCCTCCTTACCCGCGGAGCTGAGGCTTGGTCGGCGTGGGAGTCAAAACTAATGCTTAATTCAACCTTTCCCCTTGTACTCTGTAACAATTCTGTAGTGATATAATACATGATACATGCGGAACTTATCAAAATCGAATCCTGTGTGTGCATTACCTTAAATCAATCTATTACGTGCATTATAAACTCGGATCCTGCACGTGCGTGATTACCTTAGGCATGTCTTCTTCTTCTTTGAAGGCGCTACAGCCCAAATCGGGCCTTGGCCTCCTCAACTCTCTTTCTCCATTCCTCTCAATCATCTGCCACTCTTCTCCCGTTCCCACCCCAGGCAGTTCATGTACATCCTTGCTGACGCTATCTTCTCACCGGGTTTTTCTACCGGTCTCTTCCTTCCCACCTGTCCAGTGAACACTCTCTTAGATGCCCTTTTTTATGGCATCCGCAGGACATGACCTGCCCATTTGAGTCTCATTAGTTTGCAGTAGGGTAGAAACGCTGGCTTCTTTGTATAAGCCGTATATTCCGTTGTCATGACGGATTCTCCATGCTCCTTCTGTAGTCACAGGCCCGTATATTCTCCGCAGTACTTTTATTTCAAATCTGTCCAACAGCTCCGCAGATTTGACGGATATTGCCCAAGATTCACATACGTAAGGCAGTACTGCTCGGGTGAGTGTTTTATAAAACTGAATCTTGCTTTTTCCCGTGAAAATTTTATAATTAAAACCTTGATACCGTGATAGATACCTTGCACATTTAATAATCCATATTTATGTTCGCAGTGAATCAAAATCTGCTCATGCCTTTGAATGTGGTTCATCGGTTTTCTTGTTACACATTCATGATAACAAGAACAGAAAGAAAAAATTGCCTCGAACAACACAGCGTACAAATGCAAGAGCCTTGGAGTTCTTGCTATCGTCGCATTCCTCAACTAATACACGTAAATTCAAAGAGCAGAGTAGAATAAATGTTAAAAAAGTTCTCCCATCGCTGTTCATTCTGAAAATATTTTTATTCCCAGACAAAAATGAATAGAGGAGCAAACATAATTTAAGTCAATACGACAAGTTTTTTGTGTTTATTCAAATACGAACATTCAAAATCCAAACCAGACCCAATTTCTTTCGTTGAAAGTGAAAACAGAACGGGTCTGTTTACCTTTCAAGAGAGAAAGAGAGGAAAAAAATTATTTTTTTTCATTAAAAAAATGCTGGAGCGTTATAAATATATTATCCTCGGTTTTTTTCCTTTCTCAATTATCTTCTCGGAGCACGGCAGGAGACCCACACCGCTCCGTCGCCCCCGTCCCGAAAACCCTGCGAACCCCTTTTGTGTCACCGTCGTCGACTTCATCTATTCCTCTCCCCCGCTCTCTCCTCGTAATCTCCGGCGCGGTGTCAACCTCCTTCCGACCGTGTATTTCAAGCGACGTCTCTCCATAGCCGGATGAGCCGAAACTAGAGAGGGCCCACGAGCAGTGTGGGCCGTGAAGAAGGGACGATATCTTACACGAAGGAGCATGGGGGAAGGAGGGAGGGAGAGAGGGAGAGAGAGAGATGAAAATGAAAATCACTGGGACGTGGAGGAGGAAAGAGGAGTAAGATATGAAGAGGAAACGGAAGGACGGAAGGAGGGATGAAAAGAATTTGGTTGAGTTCGGAGATTGCTGTTGGGGATGATGCGATGCGGACGAAGGAGTCGATCTTCCGTTTTGAGGAAGGAAAGGCGGGAAAGGCAATCGAGAGCATATTCTCCCATCAAGGAACAATAGGGTGATTTGCATCGTTGATTTCTATATGGGATTGTTCACTGTCTGCACCCGTATTACACCCGACCACTTTCACATTCGGACTAAATCATCGGCGTTCGTACGTGTAGTGGCATCGGATTATGAATTTTTATTTATTGAGACGTCCTCATATAAGAAAACATGCAACTCACAGTTTTTCCATGTAAATTATTGCTCTACATATCTTCAACCTATTTCCAATATCGCTTTTAAGTGTTTTTATATTTTTTGAACAAATACAATTAGTGTGTATTTTCTTATTTAGGCCATAGAAAAATTACAACCAATTAATCATCGATATTGGAAAATAGACTTACCTGATGCCGTGAACAGGAATCTTTCGAAGGAAATCTAGAAAATTATTGACTTGTAATTTGTAACAAATTTTACCCTCAATATTTTTGTTGGTTCATGGAAATATTAGGGCCGACATTCAATGCAATAATAACTATGCCGAGAAATATATTTTAGGTCTTTGATTTATTTAAATATTGCCATTATAAAATTTTTAGTCTCTTCAAATAACATTCAGTTGCGATTTCAATTCGGCCTTTTGTAGAGAGCCATTTAATTCATACCATAGGTGGGGCAAGGTCCTAACGTTGCCTTGCCTTTATCAAATGCCTATTAAATACTAATATTATTACAATACTATTTAATGAAGCCTAACTGCTTAATTTAGTAATATTAAGTGGTAAAATGCATCAAAGTGGCTTAAAATTATTTCGTTGAAAGTATTTATTTTAAAGAAACTTGCATCCGATGCTTAGCTATTATGCTAAAGATAAAACTTCACATACTCGAGCTGTTGGTTTCAAATATCAACTTTCGTGAGTACATGTAAATAAAATTCATCTTGTCTGGAGAATATCGCTATTTGGAGAACAAATTTTCATTGCCTTTCCCATTGATAGTGGAATTTTTTTGTACCCTCTCATTGGAGAGAATGACTGGGATTACTTCCATGATTGAAAAAATTGCCTCGAACAACACAGCGTACAAATGCAAGAGCCTTGGAGTTCTTGCTATCGTCGCATTCCACAACTAATACACGTAAATTCAAAGAGCAGAGTAGAATAAATGTTAAACAAAGTTCTCCCATCGCTGTTCATTCTGAAAATATTTTTATTCCCAGACAAAAATGAATAGAGGAGCAAGATAAAACTTCACATACTCGAGCTGTTGGTTTCAAATATCAACTTTCGTGAGTACATGTAAATAAAATTCATCTTGTCTGGAGAATATTACTATTTGGAGAACTAATTTTCATGGCCTTTCCCATTGATAGTGGATTTTTTAGTACCCTCTCATTGGAGAGAATGACTGGGATTACTTCCATGATTGACAAACAGGCTGACGAGCGAGCAAAGCTAACATGTCTTTCACCGTGTTATTAATCGAAAACGTGGTGTGTATGCTGATGATCAAGAGGTGATAGCAAGAAAATATGTGGTTTTAGGTAAATTAGCTGAGCCTGCTGATTAATTCCCAGGCTAGCAAATGCGAACGACCGGGTTTAGTTCAGTGACTATGCGGTCCTTATACATAGAAACCAAGATACCTCCCGTAAATATTAGAATGCTATTCTTTTATGCTTTGTTGCTTTTATGCTTCGTTTTTTCTTTAATAAAAAATTTGATACTTTTCCAAATTGACGTCATGCTATTAATGAAAATTATACGATTTAATTAATAATACATTTTATCATACATAAAGTTGTAAAACAGGGCAATTACTTCACCACCGACTGCCTCAATTAATGAGTAATCTTAAATTACGTACCCATCTAACATCTATCCACATCACATGAAGTAGTCTAAGCCGCGGCTAAGAAGACATTGGTCCATTAAGACTTTGAGGAAAATTCTTTACAAGTTCATTTTTTCACTTTCCCTTGAAGAAAACTCAGTTTTTGGAAATAAGTATCGGTACTCAAATATTCAAGAAAACTATTTCCATGGCTACTCAGGTGATCTTGAAATTTTTCCCATCCTGATGATATTATATTAGTAAGCAAGGATGGTTATCAGTTACATGTTATCGATTTGACGATTTAATTGCCACTGTGTTTAAATGCAAATGATACATTTGGCTATGGAAAATTTGCATGCGGAGGTAATGAAAAGAAAATATTCCTTTAAATTTCTATGATGAATGATTTTTTTCAACGCCAGCAAATTGTACGGGATACATCATTTGAAAAATTAAAGGATAATTGCCTTTTGATGAATTGTAAGCAATATTGATTCCTAATTTTTCAGAAAATTTCTCAACGGTTGCATTCTATGCAAGAAGAGATGCAAGTTATTTTGTGTAAATGGAGGTAATCATTGAACCGATATGTGAAATCCATAAAAGGGAAGGAGAAGGATATCGTGCGTTATGGCTAATAAACAAATACGCTGTGCATGATTCCTGGTGACATCAAAGAATATACTCTTGTGTCAATAGGGAATGAGAGCGATTGCTTTCATTGTGCATAGCCATGCATTTAAAGACCATTTCATGTTTTATTACTTCCGTTTTCATTTCCAACCGGAAAATTTTCGTTCATCTCATTACCAATAAAATAAAATTCATGATTTTCCAAGTATTACTTTTCTCTGGCCAAATTACTCAAAGGCATACTGACTCAAGTAAGGGTTGAACGTATATCATCTACAGCGCATTGAACGTTTATCCATATAGTAAAATCGTAGCTTTTGAGCACCAAGCATGTGATAGAATGGAATAGAATAGAATAATCGTTTATTTTACTCTGGGACAGGTCCCTTAGAGCAAGAATACAAAAATAATATAATTGTATAGCAGCGAGGTAATGAACATATTAGCATATTATTTAATTAAAATAAAAAAATAAGTAGAGATTAATAATATACAATGTATAAAAAAGACAAAAACAGCCATTTTCATTGAAAAACAATAATTTTACGTGTTACACAGCTGAAATCGGAGATACTTAAAACTACAATCAATATATAAATATATGGTACAATATAAAAAAAGCATAATTAGACCATGAGGAAAAAAAACAATTTTTGTCTGATTAAAAAAATAATAATAAAAAAAGAAAGAAAATTGGCAATGCGAAGTCAGTCCTGATCAGGCTGAACTATTCAAGAAAATATTCATTTAATAAAATTTCATACAATTTAAATTTAAAAATTTCCATCAGGCGAGATTTCCTCACATCAATTGGAATAGAATTCCAAAGTTGTGAGGCGGCCACGACAAACGACTTATGTAATGTAGTAGTTCGGTGAGTCATGTGATGACGGATGTCATCACAGGATTAAATTCTTGTCAACACTTTTGTAAGAAGAAAAGAAGACATCTGAAATATACTGCGAGGTCCTACAATAAGCCTATGTCCCTTGACCCAATGTAACGACGATTCTTTAATTACGAAACAAACAGAAGCATCATTCCTTTTCGGAAATGGCTTTCTACGATTATTCTACGATTCTTATTGTAATATCTCCTTCAAAATATTTTTAAGAAAAAATATTGTGAAAGAGAGCTCAATATTTTTAAGAAAAAATATTTTGGGTTATAGCTCAATAATCAGATTGGTAAAACGATTCATCTCCGAGTAGTTAGATAGGATATTGAAGTATCAAAATACCGATGTGGATTTTATCTGGCAAACAAAAGGTTTAGAATTTTTTCTGTTTTTACCCAGGTTAAGCCCAATGTGAAATAATTTTCATCTTTGAATGTATTATAAAAGCCAGCTTAATAGCTATCAAGAGATTTCAATACTTTTAGATTATTTTGTGTCAGAGAAGTACGCTTGAAAGTATAAAGTTTATGATGAAGGTCTAGTTAAGAGGGGCCATGGTCAATGGTTGTGGCCGCTGAGGACAGAATTATGCTCATGGATACAATGCGATTAACATCTCCGGAATGAGGCAGCACAGTGGGGTCAGCTCATGTGGTGTCATTGTGTCGATCGTTTCTTACTGCATGTGAATGGATGGAAGCGACTAAGTGCCTCGTTTCTAACCCCACGACGCATTATGCTCCTGCAGTGGGCGTGGCTCGCATGTTGCCGGAGCTGCATTCGGCTAACGGGGGTGCGATATGGCTTTTGCGCTGCGCTGGGAGAGAGCAAGGAGAGGTGCGGGAGGATGCGGTGAGCGGGAGAGAGAATAGAGGAGGAGCCGAGGTTTTATCTCTAAAAAGGTAGAAGAGTCCCTGCCAGGATTTCCCCTCAAATCCTGGCAGGGACCAGACCCCCTCCCCCCTACCCATACCATTTCTCCGCAAGTGTCTCCGAGTCCTCCCCACCTTCCCTACATAACCTCCTATTCGCTCGTGAGATAAGGCCACAATGGAGAAACCTTCCCCTCTTTATCTCTCTTACGAGGAGGACCACCCGCTCAAGGAGCAACATCTTCAACAGCTTCTCCTCTTCCTCCCGCTCACTTCACACATGGTGCCACACGGCGCTGGTCTCGGAGCTGCCTCCCGACATCGAAAGAGGGCTGGAGGAGAAAAAAAGAAGCCTCAGCGAGCAGAACGGGAAACCCCCAATCTCCCAGCGACAACCCCCAGGGGCTTTTATAACCCTTTACTTCCTCGTGCACACCCTCCCCTCGTACCCTTAACTCTCTGGTCTCATATCCCTGGCCAAAACGCGCTCCGTTCCGTTGCGGCTGCACTTCGCAACGCGGGAACGACTAAAGGTTATTGCATCGAGTGCTGAAAAATTGGATAATCGAGGAATATCTTGTATCTCTGTGCGCTGCATGTGTAGTCAGATTAATGAAAAACTTTTATGTCTCCTCCAGTAAAATGCTATCTCCGCTAAACTTTGATCTCAGTAGGTTGTACGAGGAATAAAAGTGTGGCACAGTTTTTTGTAACATCAAAAGATAGACAAATTCTCTATTATTTTGCTGGAGGTATAAACAAAATTTAACGACTCTAAACGACTTCTAAGAAAACTTTGAGGTTAGTTCGTCCGTTAAATATTGTCGCAGCTTCTTAAAAAGAATATAAAGTAACTGCATTGAATTATGTTGAACAGTGAAAAGCCAATCACTGTAAGCATAGTTAAACCCGTATGTCAAATGAATGATTACAAGTTTAAACTACGTACACTAAAAATTCTGCTCGGTGATTTAATAGGTATGGAAACCTACCACTTAATACTTCATGGTACAAAGACGAATTTTCGAATTCTCGCTATTAGATTGCAGTGATAATTTGTATTTTTTTCTAAAGGTAACTTATTGTATAGCAAATGTATATGAAGGCCTTAGCTATTAACGTCTACTTTAAATCATACATATATATAAATACAATGGTACTTTGTGTGCCTAACTCTCTCAGATAAACTCATACTTATCTTAACCAATCAGAATCATTCAAAAGACCGCTGTATACATTAGTCTTACACGCATATCACATTAGTGGATTCTTCCAGGGTTTTTAACCAGGTCAGGAGTTAAGAAAGTGACATTTGAACGTATACCTCTGACACACTGAAAACACGTGAAGAATTCACTCATATGTTTCATCTGGAAAGCATCAGATCGTATTTCATATTAACTGGAATTCAGATATCACGTAATTCACCTCAAGCTGAAACGCAGATTGCACTTTTAGGTTTAACCAAGGAGCCATTAACAAGTGATGGAAGTTGGGTACGTTGGGAACATATTGGTAGACTCCATTTTTTCCATCGGAAATAAAAAAATATATTTAAGTATTCATTGGTTTGAGCTTGAGTAACTGATATGACACGGAAAATTTTTATATTCCATTTTAAATTTCGACAAATTTACGTTTTACCTTGAGCAGGTGATATTAAGCTTGACACTTGGGCAGTTATTATGTTCAAAATGGTAAAGTATACTTCTAAAATTGTAACATTCGTGTTATTTGCGTGTCATAGTTAAAATATATTTCAAAAATTAAATTTTTAAAGAGGCTATTGACTTACTCAGCACTATGTGCGTCCACAAGTTTTAAAGTGTCCTCCAAGAAAGAAGGAATAAGTACTTTATTTCATACTTGAGCTAAAATATATCATTTAAAATTCACCGTTGAGTTTTCAGTACTCGTAAATTGACTTCACTCTATTTGAGGAATGGACTCCTGAATGCATTTTTGTTTGCATGAATAAACAGCTCTGGCGTGAAAAACGTCACGGTTAGGAGGAAAAGCTCCGTCTCAAGAGAGAAAATATTTCCCAGCCTCCTTATTTCCTCTTCAACGCCCTAGTGGGTAGGAAAATGGAATACGTTCGAGCACTTTGTCAAGTCGAGCGCAAGGCTTCCTTATATTTTTGTGCTGTAAACCGGTGCTCATGCCTCGAAAGATTTCTGCGCCTGTATATTAGGCCGTATTTTGAAGTCTGCTCTATGTCACGGCTTCCTCCCACATTCTTTTTAGTGTGATATCCTTCATTTTCCTTATACCTCATCACAAGCGCCAGAATCCTCGCCGCTCTCGCGTTTATCAGAACATAAAGTCTCGCTTGAGAAAAGAACTCTTTCGACGTGTGTTTTTTTAAAATGATGTATCAAATAAACCTCAATGGAGGCTGCTTGTGATCCGTATTTTGAAATGCTCATCTATCCTTGAAGTTTGGAATGTCTCAAAAAGATATCGCTCGTTGAATACGTAAAAAAAAGTGGTTGATGTATTTTGGCCCATTTTGGGTGGAGGAAGAGACGGCTCTGGAAATAAAGGAGGTCATCAGCATCTTTGTGTGGATCCGTGACCCGATTTTGATCGTTGACCCATTAATTCACGAGCCAAGGACGGGTGCGACCTCGTATGACAGCCTCCTCTTCCGCTAATCCATTACTTGGGCCATATTCCCGTTGCTAGGACCATCGTAGTAATTGAGGGAAGAGCGTGAAACTTGGAAAAAAGTTAAGGACGGCTCTCAGGTGGTATTAAGTATCATGGAAGAATTACAAACCCTAAAATAACTCTTAACCTCGGTTTCATACTTTATGTTTAAACATTTTCTCGTTCTGAAAACCGAAGTTAACACATTCTCTCTTTGATAACGCTTAAATCAACCAACAGCAGTCTGATGTATTATGTAAAACCCACACTCTCAGTTGGCATCAAGTTAAAGTAAATGCTATGTAATCTGGCGTTTAACGCTGACCTGACACTATAAAACCGGCCCTTAGTGTGCTTTCTATTCCTTAGAGATTTAAGAACTAATCTTTACACCATTGCAATAGCGCATTATAAACAAGTGAAGTATTGATAAATTAACAATGACTTATAATCTAATAACATTTTCATTTCCCAGAAATACTTAGGATAAAATCAATACGAAACTAATGAATTTATTTCATGATTTATGGAAAAAATTTCATGCAGGGTATAAGGACAAAAATGGAACTGCATTTTTCTACAGGTTTTTTAATTATATATACTTTCTATTAGCATTATCGTACGGAATTGTAATGCTCTATCTTACCAGATAAACCTAAAATCAACGGCCTTGAAAATCACTACATTGAGACCAGTAAGAAATTTCCAAATATTATATATTTGATTCCCTAAACTTTCACCCCCTGATGCTTAAAATAGGCAAACAACTAAGTCAAAGACTGACAATATTCATGCAAAGGTTAAAAACGACATTTGGGTGGCGTTTTTGAGCTGCTTTTCCCCACATATTTTAGCAGAACTTGAGGTTTACGTGTTAAACCAAGCATGTTTGATTATGATTACTCACAAGATGAGCAAAGGGGAAAATCCCGATTGAATGTATTGGGAACGCTATAATTTTTCATGATATTTGTGATGGTCCATTTTTACGGCTAAAAAACGATTATTTATATACATCTACATCTACGTCATACCCTGCAAGCCACCCAAAGGGTGTGTGCCAGGGGATGCTTCCACACCAGGCATGCATGAATGATACGGTAGAATACCGAAATTACATTGAAACCCGCATACCACACATGCAAAGCGCCAATTAAAAATCTACTAACCAAGAAACATTCTATCGTCAATCGTTCCAACATGCAAGGGATACAAAGACTACTACTACAGATTTAAAATATCTTGCATAAAAAAGAACAACAATATTTACATCATGCATAAATAAGAACGTAGAGAATATAAAGAGAAATATTTACTGTCCGCCTGTTGTCACTATTTGAACTATTCATGACGACGATCACAGCTGTAATGGTCCCGAATGGTACGCAGAAATAATGACATTTTATACCTATCGGTTCTACAATCTATCTCTCTAATTTTATTGGCGCGATCTAATCTGCCGAAGTACGAGGGGGTTAATAATATGTTCTTTACATCGTCAAAGAAATGATTTTCCTCAATTTAGTTAGGAGGTTAAGCCTATAATTTAATCTACGCTGTGATAGCGATTCCCATCCTAATTCTTCTAACAGTCCAGACACACTAGAAAACTTATCGTAGCATCGTTTCACAAACCTAGCTCCTCTTCGCTGCACGCGATCTAATTCTGAGATCAACCCCGCTTCGTATGGATCCCATACACTAACAGCATATTCCAGATGAGACCTAACGATTGAAAAATAACAACGTTCTTTCACTTTCTCATCACATTTTCCGAGTACTCCCTTGATAAAGCCTAGCTTCCCGTATGCTTGACCGCATATTTCCCGAATATGTTTTCCCCAAGATATGTCGTGAGTAATTGTGACCCCTAAGTGCTTAACAGACTCGGCGTGAATAATTTCCGAACAAGCCCTACCTGGCCTATTTTTCTTTTTCCAAAAGCTGACTGCTACGCACTTTTTTATGTTTAATTCCATCTGCCACTTTTCGCACCAAGCATGAATAGCAAGTAGGTCGATTGTTAACGAGTCGCTATCTTCGGAATTGTTAATATCCCTATACACAACCGCGTCATCTACGAAGAGTCTAAGCTTTCTTTTAACGAAGTTGCTAATATCATTTATGTATAAGAGAAATAAGAGTGGACCTATGGCACCTCCCTGAGGAACACCCGATGTAACGCTGTGTTTGACATGATACCATCTATGACAACCCTTTGTTCCCGCCTTTGTAAGAATTGATTAATCCAACTAATAATGTTTTTATCTATTCCATATACTTCTAGTTTTGAGAGTAACTTAACGTGAGGTACTTTATCGAAAGCTTTCTTAAAATCGAGGAATATCAATCAATAGGTCAACTTGAACATTATTTTCACCCGAGAGCAAGATGTCATGAACGAATAGGGCCAATTGGGTTTCGCAAGATCTACCCTTTTGAAATCCGTGTTGGTTATTTATTAGTAATTCCTCCCTATCTACATGACTCATAATGGAGCTTACGATTATGTGCTCAAATACCTTACACGAAATGGATGTTAGAGAAATAGGTCTATAGTTACTAGGGTCTTCCCTGCGCCGCTTTTGAATATAGGTGTGACATTTGCTACTCTCCAGTCCTTAGGCACTACGTGATCTACTAAAGATTTGGGAAATATGAATTCTAAGTAAGGCGCTATGTTTGATGCCAATGTTTTATATACGCGAGCAGGTATTTGATCTGGACCGGGGGATTTGTTGGGGTTGATATTTTTTAGCTGATGTTCTATGTCGCGATAATTAATAATAATTTCAGGCATAAATGTTTGGGAACGAACAGGCTGCGGATCGAAAAGATGTGGTGTACAAGTAATGAAAATGCTTTGGAAGAATGAGTTTAACGAATTGGCTTTATGTAGATTGTTGGTTAGCTTTTCCCTTTGATATTCTTAAGCGTGTGCACTGTTGATTTATTTCCTTGAATGTCCCTAACATACGACCAAAATGCCTTGGGATTATCGTTCAATTGTTGTATGTATTTGCTAACTACTGATCGTGTAACATTGAGGAAATTATTTCACAAAACCTCAGTATTACAGTTGATACTTATTTTTTAAAATTAGTTAATGACTTTTGCAACTCTCGTTTCATACCTTCGTAGTCAGCCTTATCAAACAAGTAGATTTTTCTTTGTGGATTATGTTCTTCATCATCCTCACGGAAAAATTAGCTTTAACTATCTTGTGGTCGCTTATTCCCTTATCATTACCTATGTTTACAACCATGTGTGGAATACTTGTCGCTAAAAGATCAAGTGTATTTTTCTCTCTACTTGGAGCAGTGACTAATTGATGCAGTGAGATGTGAATGTATACAGAAGTGACTCACAAAATTCTTTGTCTTTCCCCCAGTGATAAAACTGTACGTGTCCCAGTATATGAACGGAAGATTGAAATCCCCCATCATTTATAATACGACAGTCGTTTTTTTGAGTGGTTAACTTACTGAGTTGACTTTCTAGTCCTAATATTGAGCTTACATGGGTATCTGGTGGTCTATATTATGCGCACACATAGATTGTTTTTGCTTTAGGATTTTGAATGGAGCACCATACGCTTTCTACCTGGTCGTCGGAAAATGTCTCCCTCCCATTAATATAACAATCCTTCACTGCAATAAAGCTCCTCCCCCAGTTCTTTTGACTCTATCTTTTCTATAAACTGTGAACTTTTTTGGGAATACTTCATTATCTGCAATTTTGTTACACCACCAACTTTCCGTCCCTATAATTAGGTCTGCATATTCTTGCGAACGAAACGATATTTTTACGTCCAAGTTATAAAATACAAATTCCTGGAATGGCGTTCAAAATTCTTCCCTGTCATTTGGCCTTCCTAAAGATTCCTTAGTGTAAGTCCTCGTAAAAATTTATGAAGCGCGTTTTATGTCACAGGAGTTCGTGCGCTATCTTTTTGCTTTGCGACATAGTAAAAGAGTGTATTCAAGAATATTCACTGTTGTTCACTGATGTATTTGTATCCCTAATTGACTACATTTACTGGAAATGAGCCTCAGTACAGGTGTTACAAGCGTTTAGAACCATTCAAGATATTTCTCCTTCTTTATTTTGTCTCAGGTACAGATTTTTATAGTCTAGGAAATATTTGGTTTGTAAAATATGATTCAGTTCTTTCCCGGCGTATTATGCTGATGAAGTCTTCTCGGGTTTTCCACCGGGTCAGGTCGTAATGGGCCGACGTGGCTACAACCGCCATCGAAACGTCGGACCATAGCGACCTGACCCGGTAGAAAACGAATAATAAACTCGAGCACCTACCTATCTTCGTCATTATAAGCATTATATATTCATTATAAGGTAGAATTACGTTTGTATTTCTTAAAGAGGTGTGCGAGAGAGAGAGAGGGAGAGAGAGAGAGAGAGAGAGAGAGGAAATTGCACGTGACGTCTTTACGATTTATGGCCGGTTGCAAGAAAATTTGGTAATGGAATCAATAGTTATGAAATCCATAAAAGCTTACTCCTTACAACAAAATGCAGTAACAGAAAATGCAGTGCAGGAACACATCTACCAGTATCTTAATTTAACTACCAAGAGCTAACTACTTCGGTTGTTTGATCTAATTTTCAACCATAGAATACAATTTATGAATGTTTATCCCATGTGTAAATGTCAATGCGTACAATAATTATATAGTGAGAGTAACCAAACTGTTCCTTCGTCTCAAAACAATTCTTTTATCAAATAATTATTTCTCCAAGCGGTTCATTGCGCTTCCGCCATCTTGGGTAACTATGGAGCTAATAACCGCATTCCATAATTTATGAAGCCTTTTATGAAACCAATAAATTTTTCGAATGCTTCTGCGACACTTATTGAATGGTTGTCATGGCTTATGGATCCCATAACTCTATTGAATGCATATGTCGTTTCTGTAACAGGAGATTAGGCAACACAAATTTTAATTAATATTTTATGGCCTCATGGTTATTCACCTACCATCATTTAGATACATTAATATGAAACTTTACTCAGCATATATCTACAATACACATCAATGTGCTCGTTGGATTTAACGTACTACCTGAAAAATTATGATTTGGTGTATTTCCTGAATAGCCTTTGTTTTGATACCTTATAGTTTACGTGTTGTATCAAAAGAAACACTAAAAGGCAATATATGTTTTCAGGTTGTAGATCATTTGATACATCAAAATCTAATAAGATCGTAAGCAACGTTTGGATGACTCGAGTTTATTATGAGCTTGACTGACAGAGTAGGAATGGGATATATGTACCAACTGCCCCTGCGTAAAATCATTCATTACCGCTCGTTTGTGAATTAAAAATTTCGGAGAAAAATTCATCAAGCTTTATTGCTGGAGGAGTCGTCAGTAACTTATTGTATCATGAGTCTCCGTTCGTTGTTGAGTGCGGAGAAGTAAAGAGGCAGCACTTCAGGTGCCGAAATGAAATTTACCGTGATCTAATAAGACCGTCGCTCGGGAGGAATCCCCGGGGATGCACCGTTGTTGAATAATGCGGGTAAGTGAGCAGGGCTCCGAGGAAGAGCGGGAAGACTGCGAGGGAAGCAGTCCTTTCGCCGCGCCGCCTCTCGCCTCTGCTCGCCGCGACTCATCCTCCCAAGCGCTCTCCTGTTAACTCCCCCTTCACTCGCTTCTTTTGATCCTTTCCCAGTTTCCGTTCCATTTTCCGCCAGGGCATTACAAAGGGAAGGAATGAAATCGATCACCTTCCTCTCCCTTATTTCCTTCACCTTCATTGAATTGGTTCCTGCACGAGGATTGATTTGAGTTGCGAGGTCTTACAATTTTATTTTATCCGTTCCCTTAACCAGTGATTCGCGGGCTATTTTATCATCACAATCCTCATACACTCAAGTAAAAAAGATTATTTCATTTCAAGCAAGCATTTTCCAGCTTTTGATCATTGAAATAATCATGGCCATATTTATCGATCGCGTTTTAAATGTAAACACACAAGTTTAAAAAACAACAGCAACAAAGATTCTGATTTATTGAGATAATGGAGCTATAGAGTTATTTAGTCTTCTTTCTCACATTAATAATCTACCGCGACTATACTGGACCTGAGTAACACATGTATCCTATCATAAAACGTGATTTTTTAGTATTTAATCTATTCATTATATTCATCAGCTTCTATTGAAATTAAATGTAATTATGGAAAAAGAACAAACTTTGCATGTTTCACTTGTAAGTTTTTTATTCACGACCCGGGTTTCGACAGCTTATATCATCTTCAAGTGCAAATTACAATACAACTTTTTAATTTGCACCTGAAGGTGACATGAAAAGTGAAATTCGCAAAGTTTGTCCTTTTTCCATCATGGAGATATTTCACAAAGTTATCTCTGTCATTCTTCGTTTTGTTAAATTGCAATTAAAACGAAACTATTCAAAGTAGAAAATAGCTTTAGCCACGTTTGATTGACATGGTTTTGTGAGTGCATATTCATCCGCATATTTAGCACTGACACAAATCCTTCATTTTATAATTCTTTCCCTGAAGAAGTACATTGAAAGACAGAGGCAAGTAAAAAGGGAGTCTTCGACGTTATCCCCCTTTCATGAGAGTTGTCAAGTTGCCCACCGTTAAACGTTCCCTCTTGAGGACGTTACTTGAAGTGTTCTCCACAGAAAACGCAAGTGAGGATCGGGTTTACACTGAAAAATCTTCACCACTGTATGGATTGGGACTCCAGATCCTCGATACAATGCTCCACTAATGCTCTAGCCTCTAGAACAACCCGATATCCCGGCAACTCCACTGAGTCTATCGTTACTCAAGTGTTACTATGAGTTATGGAATTCTTAATTCTCCCTCATTCCAATCTCTCCCTTTCCTAAACCCAGTTTTTTTTAGCTTATCTTTTGTAACTTATCTAAACGTTCGTTACCTATCTGCAAATGATCTCACGCGGGTTTTGCTACCAGTTTTTTTTCTCTCAAGTCTTTTGAGACCGTCATCCCATACTATTCATTCAGTCCTAATCTTCATATAAAGACCTCGTCCACCGCCGCCTGGCCATATCAAGTGCCTGCAGCCTAATCATTCTCTGATTCTCCTACCATGATATTTTTCGTTCTTTATGCACGCGAATCCATTTTAGGACGATAAGAGGCAGAAGTTTTGAGGAAATATCTCTTTAGGCCTAAAAAAAATACTATCGTCATCTATACGTATTCTATTCTACGGTGGTTGCTATTTTCCCCTTCATTCTAATGTCGGCCATGGAAGGATAAATTTATCCATGCAAAAATGGTTTATGTAAAAAATCTGTAGGGGTCAAAAACAGGAGATAATGTCCACCCTTAACTCGCGAAAGGAAAAAATATCGTCCTCTCTCTTTCCTTCACGAGCACAAAATTCGCCTGCATTCTAATTTTAGTCGAAAAAGATTTATCTCCCAGGGCTTAAGTACTCCTTTTAATGAACACCTCATCCCTCACGTTCTTGATTGATTGGCATCCCTTCATTGCCTTCAGTCCGCTTTCGCTGGCCTACCCGCATGCACGTTTTCGCCGTTTATCGCTGCATCTTCATAAGTGGAGTGTTCCCACACCAAGGAAAGTGAACTTATCTGAGGTGCGTTAAGCCCGTTTGAGGGTGGCGCCTCTGAGTAACGTGTAAAATGAATGAAATGGGTGATAAATTTCCATAAAAATACCTGGCGGAGCATTGGGCTTTATGATTATTTGAAGGTGTTCCGATATTGCTTTTGTGCATAGCGTAGGTATTATTAAGGCATATGGTTTACTTCATGGAAACATTGATCCTGATTGATGTATCTACGTAAAAATCCATTGCGAATTGCAGTAGAGAAAGGAAAAATATTTAAAATATGGGCACATAAAATATTATCCTGCCTTTTTAAAATTTCTTAATACCCATTTAAAACTACGGTTCAGACTAAATCGTTTATGAAGCTTGGCGATTTAAACGTAAAAAATTTAATGAAATGCATAAGTAAATCATAATACAATTTGACTCAACTAAAAAAATCAAGCAGTTTTCGTGTGATGTTGATATCACGTAATTGTATGCGCAGTCATAATGCATGAATATGCGATGAACTAAAAAAAATATCTTTTTGAATGCGGAGATATGAGTACTGACCCAAAGGCTAGTTTGAATTTCAATTGAAGTCGATAAATTGAATCATTTTGGCATTAAATCAGTTAGATTATGTACAATACACCTGATTCACATATATTTACACCAAAAAAGTTTTTTTTAAATCCGAGTTGAAAACATCTGGAACTACGCCAATGTCAAAGTTCTGTGAAAATAAGACTAATTTATGGAGGTGAAAACGAATGGGAATATTAAATTTATGTGATGGCCGAATATTTATATCAAATTTGGCCCGGAAAACATTCCTGGATCCTGATTAATATTTTTAATGAAAGTCGCTGTGATAAGATCCAAAATGGGATCCGATAGAGTGACACATGTTTCGTTTATCTTGAGTGAGAACGCAGACTTATCATGAAATTATTCCAGCACGTTGGCTGTAGATGGTGAATTGCAATTTAACCTTGTTACATCCACGGTCAAGCTGCCAAGGGAATAATTCAATTTAGTGTTGGAAGAGGGTTTGCCAAGTAGTCACGTAAAACATGGAAGATTGAACTTTTTGAATTCAGCCGCACTAACTATAACGTACAATTTAGGAGGCTATAATATACCAATTACACTTCACAGACTAAGGAAACAGTAATTGGAAAAGTTTCACTGGACCATTTCCTTCGAGTAACTCAGCGCTCACGTAGAGATAAGAAAAAATTACGAGAAAAGACAATCAGCCAAACTTTTCGTGGATGATTTCATTGCATTGGTTCTCATGCTTTTTTGGTGCGGAATCAATGGCGTAGTTGGGACTTCGCAAAATGCGAATTAAACAGCTCCCGTCTTTTGTATTTATGAAATCGCGAAACAACAAAATACTTCAATCACCCACTCACTAATCCACATGAGTCATCAGTTCAACTTCCTTTGATAATATACTCCCTATAAGGTTTCCCCTACAGTTATGAGAGAGAATTTGGCCTCAAGTTTTGAGTGCCTTGTTTTCCAGATTATATATGTGTTTTCTCATTTGTTATTAATTTCTTTGAGACAACAAGATCAATATCCTCACCAGGTCAATGAAATCATGGAAAATGTTTCCTTATAGAGAAACAAACGACGTTTGTGCTAGTTTTTGTGCATATGCTGTAATTTTTTCCCAAATACAGCGCAAAAAACATAAGCCCCAATCTTGCACTCTAATGCTTGCAAAGTGTTTGAATTTCAGAATCATTTCCTTTTGTTGTGAGGTCACTTATTTTCTGCTTTAATATAAGTTTTTCCAACTCTTCCTCAATTTTTGGTACGTTATAATTAACGTTTTCGTGTAAACTTAATTTAGCAAAGCTGCATTAACAAGGGGTTCACTTATTGGCCTATTTCTTTTACCACAATCTCGAGCGAGAGAGTCAGCCTATACGTCAATATTAATGAATATGAGCCAGTGAACGATTTATGATTTTTGTTGTTGAAGTTAATCAGAAATAGCTAAATAATAGTTTCTAATAATACAAATGCCCGCTTATTTATAAAACCAAGGAACTCTACTTACTGAGCAACAAAATGTATAACTTCTTCCTACTTAGAAAATTATTAGAACTCTGCAATCTGCAAGGGAACGGGAATAAGTCGTTACAGCTTGACGCCTTCTTGCATTAAGTGCAATCGATTGTTAACATTAAACACTATTATTTAGCAGTGAACACCTGTAATATGGCTATATATTTCCGCTTTGTTTTTTTATTTATGGCTCTAATTCGTTTACAAACTAAACTATCCTAGCCGTTTGTGGCATCATGATAAGGGCTACTGAATTACAACAGAGAATCAGGGGGAGATTTTATTTTTTATTTCTCACTGACACGAATGATATGGTTGGCAAAATAATGGCCAAAATTATACCATGCACAGTTTAATATGACTTACGACAAATTATTTAGAACTTTACATAATTCTAAACTGAGACGTGATATTTCTATAACATTGATTGTTCTCCCATTTAACCCACTGAGCTATCTACCCCTAATGTCATTTCCTTTAATGTCCTTTCATAAACATCCAACTGATATTCAACGTGCTTAAATAGCTCAATGTGAAGGGTATTATGATCTCAGATAGAAAGATAATATTTTATAATAAGCAAGGTAAGCTGAAAGTAATGCTGAAGTGAGATGGTACTTGATTTCCATCCGATTCTTGGATCAAACGACCACTCATAGACAAGCAGAGGTATCGAATGTACCGATAAAATACCTGAGGTGGAACTAGAATATATAAAAAATAATCTGCGGCGGAATTGTGGGAACTTTAATGGAGATAAGGTGCAATTTAGACAGATAGAACTAGTTTACTGAGGCTTGCTTGCATTGTTTTGTAAACTTTATGGTACTAATCATAGCAATGTGGTAATTTATTTCATTTGCGTAGTTCAGAGAATGCCCTGATAGTGCCTCTGCGCGCTGAATATAACATCGTGAAAGCACAACCTCCAATGTACGGAGTTGAATTTTCGACTTTGGGTCTGAGTTATAGGCGCTGATTTCAGTATATTGTAATCTAAGCTTGGATTATAAGTATATTGTAATCTAAGATACTGTCTAAAAATGCATATTACTCCCCTGTCCGCAAATTTTGTATACCTGTGATAGTTACAACAATAGACTTCCGGATTAGGCAGCCCCAATTTAAGAAAGACTCGGCCTAACTTCTATTTCAGTGGTGGCGGTTTTCCATAAAGAACATTATGGACCTCCACATTGCTGATAATTTCTGCAATGTCTCGCTCAACTGTATCACGCCTCCTTTGGATAACTATCTCGTTTTCGGAAGTCACTGTTTTGTTTTAACCTTTTAAGTTGCTCACTCAATCTCATTTTTAATCCTCAATTATCGTTAAAATCATCAATTCAGTTTCATGTAATCAATTTCAATGGAACAATAAAACTGACGCATCCTGTAGTCACATCATCTTTAAAAAACTGTTCTGCTAAGTCTGCAATATAAGTGCAAATAGCTTTTTGACCAAAATTTTCATTGCAAGGGTGGCTTTCTAATTTCAACCGCCTTGTCAATTATGTACTACTTCCGCGATAAATCAGGCAACTCATCATCAAAGATTTATAGGGAGATGTATGATGTGAGTACGGCTCGCAAAGTTTGAGGGATTAAAATTAGAAAATACGACCACAAGAACAACTGCAAGTTTTCAAATGTAAATGGCAGAATTTCTGTCCTCAACATGAACGCTTTTTTACCCCATACAGCTTTTTTTTGGAATTGAATTTTGGCTGAATAAATTCCGCAAATATAACCAATGTGCTTCATGATGAGAAAAAAAGACCTCTGAAATCAAATAATGCGCTACCATTTGACTTATTAACTTTGATGAGTCGATACTGGTTTAGCTATCAGTATCAGTTTCTAAACTGAATACTATGAATGGAATAATTAAAAGGAACAAATCGATTCCTTCCACTATTAGCATACAAGTTTCCATCTCAAGTGCTCTACGCCTGAAGAGGTCACTTTTATTAATGACGGGATCTCGGCTAAAGTCGAGAGCGTCGCGCAGGCAAAGAGATTGCCTGCCATCGGAATCAAGTATTTTTTGTCGCCCTTTCGACCGTTTTTTTCCCTTGAGCAACTTCACTCATTAGAAAGTTAAAACTGGCATCCTTCCCACTTCTTTTGCTCTAGGGAGGTTCTTATCAGCCCACGTGACCTAGACTAATTTACTTCCAAAGCTTCAATACGATGGTACAGCTTTCAGTACCCCATTAGTCCGTTTTCACAAATAGCTTTTAAATTTAACGTCTGAGTGGGAATTCTATATTAAAAGGTTAAAAAATTTGGTAAAAATTTGAATATAGAGTATTGGATCCGCAAATAAATTTAAACTGCAGTGTATGAATTTGTTGTTGCTTCTTTCTAGAAATTACCCATTTAGCTTGTATTAGTAATTACCTTCAGTTTTTTCCCCTTTTATCAAGTTTAAAATTTTCTTCGCTTACAGTTTACCATTGCACATGAATTTTCTCTAAATATTTTGATAATCTTTTCCGGCTATTTTTGAGATACTCCATACAAACTTCATATTATTAACAATAATATCCGACTTAGAGCCACTCATCCAATAAAATTCTATCCCATCCTTCCATTATTTCCCCTTTAAGAAGACTGAATCGCAAGAAATAGTTCATTATTTTTATTCATGTGGGAAAATTTGCCCCAGAATTACAGCTTTTCTTGGTTAATGTTATGAGATTTTCCGTTTCTCGGTTCTAGTGATTCCTTATGTTTGTAAGTAAGGATAATAGAAGAATAATAATTATGTCATCATTACAATTCCATTTCTGAAAGATTGTTATTAAAATTTTTTAGCACTGATGCACTAAAATTAACCTCACCTTTGATTTTTTTAAGTTATTGGCGACAAACTACAGTACACTTTGGCATAATGTATCAGTTCGATAGAAGTGCTATAGCAGTATGCTCTTCGTAATGAGAATATATCATCGGTACCGTTTGTCAACAAATCTTCGCCTTGGGTTTTCTTGTTGTTGATTATCTCTAAAAAGAGGAGACATTTTTGAAAATTATGTAGGCGTTTTTGAGCAGCCCAAAATAGATCGTTGAAATATACAATAACCGTGTTCTCCTTTGAATCACCCAGTCACAAACCTTCCTACTTAATCTCTCGCCATTTGCGACGCCCTATTATCCATGAATCTCCTCTATACCCCAGTCTTCCCATCATCCCCTCAGTCTTTCGCTCCAACCTGCACGCATACGCCGAATAATCCCCTCCCGATCTTCTCTCGCCGGCTGCGTCTTTCACGCAAGCACCTCCCGTCCCCTCCCCCCCCCCAGCATCCAAGAGCCGTACCCACGGGCGGGTATCTCGAGCTCAGGGGAGGCCTGCTCTCCATAATCGCCTGCGGAAACACAATCCCTCCCGTACATCGTCCCTGAGCAGGCGATCGACTGCGCGCCCTGCGGAGCCAAACTGCTGCTGCCAATTTGACGTGAATAAACGTCCGCCGGTGAATCAATATTTGTAAATAATTACCGCCACAAAGCCGCAACGTCGAGTTGCCTATATCGAGAGATAGGGGGGAGTGGTGCGGGCGCCGACGCACACCGATCGGGAGAAAATATGTTCCGGGATAATCTCTCCGCCATTATCTCCTTCCTTCCTTCCTTCGCACCCATTCGAATATGAGACGTCTTTGAGTGGCGGGTGAGAATTCTGCGAAGAAGATAATGATTGGCACTTTTGTTTGGAGATGAAAACGAGTCGGAGAGAGAGAGAGAGGAAGAGAATAATCAGGGGGATTACCTTCTGCTCTTCCTTGAAATTCACGGTTTTGGCTTCCTAATGGGGAAGTTTTCCACGAGTCGGTGAGGGAGGGAAGAAAATGGATTAAGTAACGATATAGAATTTCCATAATCTTCATATACTCTCGCGTATTAGTTTTCCGTCTTCATGAGCTGTGTTAAGAGTGTCTTGATAAATTTTTCTCTCCAGTGAGTCTCGTTAGCGTGATAACTTTATATATTAAATGCCATATGAAATTTAGCCATTACAGTCAAAGTTAATTAAAAACAAAATTTGTCAATTTTTTAAATAAAAGAGCCTGTTTGTATAGCATTGAGTATTGAATTGACTTATTAATGAAAAATTATAAGCAACTTTCCTTTTTTCCAGGTGAGTTATCCGGGATTACGGGATGAAACATGCGTTGTTGCAAGTATGTAAGTAACATTTCATTGCTTGATTAACCTTCTTTCAACGATTAAGTGTAGTATCGTTCATTTCATGAGGTTGTAGCCATGAAAGTACTCTTCAGATTTATGTAACAAAGGAGATCAATATGAAATACATTGTCATTCTCAGTAAAGGCATGAAAAACACTTTAGTTTTCTACTAATAATAGATTCAGTTTCGACTAGCTTTGATGTTTCTACATCATCAACGGTGTTGTCGATTTAGCTCCTTAGTGGGAAAACTTTAAGATATTAATATCCGTTCACTCAACCAGATGGGCGTAGCAAAATTCTATACTAATCCAAATAGTCAACGAATTGAAGCATTACATCTTAAAGATATGAACTTGAGGTAATTATGCAAAATTAAATAATGCATATGCATGAATAAGTATTGTGAACAGCAGAGTGCCAGAGAATCACAAAATGAAGTTAGTAAAGTTTGAAAAATTCTTTTCCATTTCAAAATCATTTTGGAATTCACTAAACTCCTATATCTGATATCATGTGACTCAGCGATATTCGTTATGCTCTTTAACTTTAGTGAGAAAATATAAAATATTTGAACTAATGAAATCCGTCGCAAAAAAAGTGAAAGCATTTAAAAATTGATGTGACATGAACATTCAATAAGGCAATTTTAATCACATAATACAATTTTAATCACACAGTATTTTGACTAAACACCTTCATACTGTGTAAATTTCACCTGTAGTTTTCATGTTATTTAATTTAGAGGATGGAGAACGTTTTTATGCTAAAGGACCAGAAATTTTACTTCTGTTGAATATAGTCACGAAAAATTGCCCAATTGTATTTTGCCACAAGCCCATCTATTTCTTCCTAAAATATTTGCCCTCCCAAAGTTTGTCTCGCTCTGTTCTGTAGTAAACATCTGTTTGATACCTTCGCAAAAAGAATGCCATAACTCCCCTGCACCGTCTAGCTCAGCCAACGGGATAATGTTGTGCAACATTTCCCACCCATGTCAGCAGCCTCCGACATCGATGCACCCGTTGAGCGAATTTACGGTTCGTCCCTCGTCAAACAACCAATTTCCCGAAAGGAGATCACTCTGAGAGCGATCACCAGCCTCATTTTCGGCGACAGCGGCGGCGGATGAATGGTGAAAATTATAGAGCGATCAAAGGCGGTTAGCCTTGGGAGAACGCCGGAGGGGCTCTGCCTCCGGAGAGAGGGAGCGAAGAGATAAGATTTACGGTCTCGGGAGAGTAAGAGGGGTGAGTTTAGAGAGATGCGGGAGCTTGAGGGAACATCGGAGCCTATAGAATTAAGAACGATGGTTCGATAAGTTTGTGCCTCCTGGAAGAAATAAACTCAATGAATAATTCATGAATAATGATAATAGAAATGAACTTTGCAAATCCACAAAAACTTGAATAGAAAACAGATTAAAGACGACCGGAGTTTTGATACCCAGGAATCATCGGAGGTGAATACTTCATTGTTTATATCGGAATATATACATACTCTCGTGGTCATTTCGGGTGGCGACAGGAGGCACGAGCAAGGTGCAAGAAGACTTAAATATACCAACAAATAAATATACCAACCGGAGAGAAAAGATTATCTAACGATGACGCATTTCTGTCCAAACGCGGGCCGTTTTTTATTCTAAATTTGTGAAATAACCGAGTTCATTTCTATTATTAAAATTAGTCGTAGACTGCAAAGTGATGTCTCACATCGTTATCCAATATAAATCGTTGGCATTTAACATTTGAGGGCATATCTCTATCCAGGTTATATTATGGATGAGCTAGAAAATGGTGGAAATTCGCATTGATAAACCTTATGAACTTTGTAAGTTGCCGACAATCCTATAGGTAACCCTGAAACCTTCATGTCCTCTGTAGATGACTCCACTTCAATTAGCCTTGAGTCGACTTAAATAAATATAATATAACCTTATTTTAGCCACTTACTTTTTATCCCAGCAAAATATTTTTCCACTCGTGAACAGGAGTTCTCCGGAATGTGATAAATATCTATCCAATTTTAATGAGAATTAATGATGGCTCGATATTTAGAGGCCATAAATAATAAAATTTGTATGGACGAAATCATCAATAGTTTGCATTCAAAAAAGCTAAAATTACCACCAGTATTTGGCAATTGTAACTCCTTGACATTCATGTCCATTTATGAATTACAGATAAGGGTTCAAAAACACCTGGATATATTTTGATAGATTAAAACGATAAATACAATATTGCTGTCATAGGCTTTAGCTGGAACTATGAAATTACAACATGGCTACATATTTAACAATTTTAGAGAGCATAAAGTGTGACAGTGATTCGCAGTCGCATACGTATTTCATTGCCGTTGAAGAATTATTAAATTTTTTGTTATTGTCGAACTCGCAGATGAAACTCACATTTTCCAGTGTATTCTTGATATCGTTGTGGTTTAAAACAGAATGACCCCATTTGCCATCGGAAATTTGCCATTAAAACTATCGTTCGGATATAATGTGTTAAAATACCTTTCTAAGACACTGGAGACTATTTCCAGCGATTGGTTTTCCATGATCACAACGGAATCGATCGTGATTTGACATGATTATATCATTTTTTTATGACATATGACATCATCATCATCATTATGACATATTGTTATTTGACATATATATATTATATATATGACTATAGCAATTATATCCCTCAGAAAACTGTTAGAAAATGTATTCAGATTGTGACGAATTTTGAATGATAAGTCTGTATTAAATTAATTTACAAAAGTCCTTTTCAAATAAACACTCATTCATTTCATACTGCATGCCATCAATCATTAAATCCTAGGTTGTATGTTCTGGTTAAAATCGAAATTTTTTCTTCCTATCTATGGTGGTGCAATGTATTTTTTAATTTTAATATGTATGCAGTTTTTTATTGGACGGAGAGCTGCAGAAATTTAGAAAACTTAGTTTTCTGACGGAGATAATAACGAATCTTACAACCTACTGTGTGAGTTCTAAATATGTCTGTTGAGTTAAGATGGATTTAACAGTGAATAGCGTTTTTATGCAACTTATCAAAAAACCTCTGCTCTTAATTCATTTTGGAGGAAGAGAGAGGTAAAAGCTTAGTCGATGTAAATAAAAAGGGTTTACCGCTAATGGTACCAGCTCTAACATTTGAATTTTATTCCAAAAGGGGAAAAATGAAGTGTTTTGGAAAACGATTGAAGTTGTTTTTGGATGGCACGGTATGGAAAATTAACTAGACAGCGCAAATTTCTTCACTTCTTTTCTCCTTTGTCTTGTCTAAATTCAGAGAAAGAAGTTGTCTCGAAAGACGAATATCGAGGGTTGAAGTTGAGGAGGCCTGAGTTTTTAGGGAGAAAAGAAACGTGCATTAAGGATGAATTGCGAGAGTAAAGTACAGAGAGTCGGGCGTCTTTACCTTGCTTATGTATCAATGGTGGCTTGGTTGGAGATCCAGATGGTGGTTTCTGTTCCATCGTTCTTCCACTACATGTTTCCTTTTGGCAAACAACATGTGTTGCGGCACCAATTGTAGAGGAATGTAAATATAGGAGTGACTTAATTAAGAACTATGAATATTATTTTTTGTAGGGTAAAGTAAAATTAAGAGTTCTACTCTAAATTTCATTCCGACTCACCAAAGAAAGAATGCCTGATAGATAGAGCGCTAATATTAATTATCATTATTGGCCTAATCAGGAAAAATCAGCGTCTAATCTCATAAAAAATAACAATTTGTTCATCGTAGGTGAAAAAGGTGACGTGATAGTGAGAAAATTGCATTAGAAAGTCGAAAAACACCCGATGTGGCATTTGTTATAGGCGTAAACGCGTTTTGTTTATTATGCTACTTCAAAAGTTTTTTAAAGTTTTTTTAGGTGTTTATTTTTATATACCTGTTTATTATTATTATTATTATTAAGAATTTGCTACAAGTAGACCATATGGTCCGGTGGTAACACAGATACTGAGAAAATACCATTATACATACATGTAAAAATTAAAACAATGACATTACCAAAAATACAAAAAAAGCAAAGTTATTACCTTAGAAAAATATGGGGGAAAAACCCTCACAGTACAACTCCCCTCAATCTCGTCATTAACGTCAGTGTCTTGTTGGGGAAGGGCTCTAATACTTCTTTTGGGTAACTCATTCCAATCCCTTATCCCCCGGTGCAGGAAGGAATATTTCAATGTGTTTGAGAGCTGACTTGGAGGCTCTATCTTATATTTGTGATCTCTTCTCGCCAGATAACTAGGTTTTTTTTAATGTTTCGGATATGTCCCTCCACGCAGGATCGCCAATGTATGCCTTATGCATGCACTTGAGACGTGCTTTCCTCCTCCTCGATTCTAGTGATGTCCAGCCCAATACCCTCATCATCTCCGTTACACTAGCCTTC
The DNA here is from genome assembly GCA_963169105.1 of Ceriagrion tenellum. Classification (NCBI taxonomy): domain Eukaryota; kingdom Metazoa; phylum Arthropoda; class Insecta; order Odonata; family Coenagrionidae; genus Ceriagrion; species Ceriagrion tenellum. The sequence goes on along the minus strand of OY720633.1, from coordinate 38,564,621 downwards.
CTATTAAAATTTCGCATCACAAATCTTGCGGCTAGACGCTGAACTTTTTCTAATTGCTTTATCTCCCCTCCCAAATAAGGGTCCCAGACTGACGCCCCATACTCTAAAATGGGCCTAACAAATGTCTTATAGGCGAACTCCTTGGTTTTCTTACAACTTTTTCCAAGGGTCCTCATTACAAAGTATAACACTCTTAAAGCTTTTGTCATAATTTTTTCAATATGTGGCCCCCATTGCAAATCCCTATTTAAAGTCACTCCAAGATAATTACAGACACTGGCTTTCATCAATAATTCGCCCATAATGAAATAATTATTTGATATAGTTATTTCTCCTTTCCTGAATCTTATGAGTTTTGTTTTATTTGCATTTATGACCATGCCGTTTTCATCCGCCCATTTCTCCAAATTATTTAGATCCTTGTAATATATCGCCGTCATCGACTTTTACCATTTCTCTGTAAATAATGCAATCGTCTGCAAACATCCTAACAGAGCTCTTAATATTTCCACCAATATCGTTTACATAGATTGTGAATAATAAAGGTCCCAGTACACTTCCTTGCGGCACACCTGAAGTGGCAACGAATTCCTCAGAGTAGCAATCACCGATCTTAACCCTTTGTGACCTGCCAGAGATAAAAGAATTTATCCATTTTATTACTCTCCCATCAATTCCCAACAAGCCTATTTTTTGCATGAGAATGTCATGGTTTACCCTGTCGAATTCTTTTGAGAAATCAATCAAAACCCCGTCTATTTGCTTACCGCTATCTAGCCCCTCCGCTAGGTCCTGATAGAGAGACGCTAATTGACTTTCACAGGAGTAGCCTTTGCGAAAACCATGTTGTCTTTCCCATAACCAGTTCTTTTCTGTCAATACATCCTTGATATAGTCCGCAATCAAGTGTTCCATGATTTTGCACACAATGCAAGTCAAGCTGACAGGTCAATAGGATTCAACACTATCACGAGAACCTTGTTTATGTATGGGAACTATACTTGACTTTTTTCAATCATTAGGTAAGTCGCCATTGTTAATTATTACTGTAAATAAATGGGTTAAGAAAGGAACCAAAGCGTTTCCCAACCTTTTAACGAGTTCTCCTGGTAGGCCGTCAGGACCACATGACGCATGACTCCTAATTTTTTAAAATCTCTTCCTGACATCCCTAACCTTAATTTCGAAAGGTGCATACGAAATGATATCTTCTACCTTTGATGATAATGTATATTTACTGTTTTCTAGAGTATTATTCCCTCCACGTCACCTTCGAATATATTTATAAAGCCCACTCCATCCCTGTTCCTTAAGGGATGTCCTTAAGAATTTGTCTTTGGCTTTTAATTTTTTCGTATTTAATTCCTTATACGCATCTTTATAGTTATTTAAGTACAGGTCACCTTTGTTTCTCATCTTGTGGAGCCTTCTCACTCTCCTCTTCAACCTTCTAATTTCTATGTTATAATATTCTGGGTCTGGATTTGCTTTCAAAGTTTTAAAGGGAACGAAACGATTTGTTCCTTCGAATAGTAGCCCTTTGAAATTTTCCCATATTTCATTTACACAACTCCCCTTCCTTACCCATTCCGGGAAGGCTTGAGTGAGATAATTATCAAAGCCGTCCCTATCCATCCTACCATACTGCTTGCACTTTTTTCCTTTTAAGCCTTTCTTTTTGTTCGTACGAGTGACGCACAAGGAAACAGCCTTATGGTCGCTAATTCCTTCAAGAACATCTGAGGAGAAAAACATGTCCATTGGTCTCACTAAAAAGACATGTAAAAGATTTTCACCACGGGTGGGGCCCTTGACTACCTGGGAAAATCCCCCGGCCCTAATAAGGTCGTTAACACTCAGCTGCGCCTCACCACCAGTCGCAGTTTGGACCTCCCAGTCCACATGAGGAAGGTTAAGGTTCCCTGCAATAATCACCGGTTTTTCCCTCGCGCTCGAAGTGTGGCCCTCATAAAATTCCCTCAGCCGGTCAAGGATACCTAGGCCTTCATTTGGAGCTCTATAAGCTACCGTTATTTCAACATCCAAATCCGTCCCTGGAAACAAAATTATGCTGAGAATTTCGTATACTTCGTCAACCCAATGCATATGACAAGGTATGCATTCTTTTATGCACAGGAATAGCCCTCCCCCTCTGCCAACCCGGTCTCTTCTGTGGATCGTAAATCCGCTCGGGAAAACCACATCATTTAATATATCCTCCTTTAGCCAAGATTCAGTTCCAATTATAACATCTGGCGAGTTTATTTCAACTAGTGTATTGAACTCAACTGCTTTGGATGCGATACTTCTGCAATTTAATTGTAACAGTTTCAAATAACCATTCAACAAATACACCTTTTCTACCGATTTTTTGCTGTCCTCTTCCATCATATTTGAGTTAAACCAGTGAAAGTTTATATTACAATCTGAATTGCGTGAAACAGCCTGGCTTATTTCTTCTTCATTTCCAAAAACACCTCCCAAGCCCCTTAACAGTTTCCCTGGTCTATAACCGAATTCACCACGTTGCGTAGTAGCTCACCAAACTTCATTGAACCTCTTCTGTTCAGATGCAGTCCATCTTTACCCAGATCATACTCCTTAATCCAGCAATTTGGATCAACAAAAAGAAGCCCTTGTTTCTGACTAACCCACTCAATACCTTCATTAACATAATCAATTCCATTGAAATTCCATTCCAATTACACTGAAATTCCTTCTCCTTATTATACCGCTCACAATGATTTTTGCATTTTAAAACTTATTTCTTGCTGCGGTACACAAATCCCATACAAGACCCACCAAATAATCATCAGATTTTACACGTTTAACATCATTCGTACCAACATGTAATAAAACCACCTTTTCAGTTCGCTGGTCGTCCAGATCGTCTATTATTTTCTTGTTTCTTGTTTTCTTGTTTCAGGCATTTGATTCAAACGCTTCGTTATATTCGATATAAATTGGTTCACGCATACATTTTCTCAATATTCATCAGCAAAGAATATTTATAAATTCCAATGGCGTCATTTGGTATTCTAAAACGGTATATGGAACTTCAAATATCGTGTTACTGCTGGTATCATGCCTGGATGAGCGAAGGGAAAGTCATTAGCATCTGTTTTTAAGTTCTCTAAAAGTGTTACACGTATTCAATTTAATGGATTTTAGTGGTTCCACTATTGACCTGGATGACGCATTTTAAGCGTATATAGTAAATCCTTAATTACATAAAAAATTACCTCACTACTATGTCAAAATTTAATACAAGTTTAAGGTTTATGCTTTAATTTGTATAAAAGTGATGCATAACAAAATCTTGCTTTGTACTTTCAACACTGATTTAGTAATACCGGTCTTAAACTAAGATAATGAAATAATTTGTCAAAACCATGGTCGGTATTGATAAATCAGTGTGAAAATTAAAAAACCAAATTTTAAGAAACACTTGAGCTACATTTCCATCCTACAAGCGCATGAATTAAAAAGAATACCCTTATACGCTAATTTTTTCTTTAAGTGGACTATTATTTTACACAAGAGTAAGAAAAAGATACTGGGTCACTTGAGACTTGATTCACTAGATCCTAATAGCCAAGGTTTTGCTTTTTCGCCCCAGCCAAAATGAATACAATGTAATATGCAGCCGCTTCGAATTAGATATTATCCTTAACTCTGTTGTTGACTTTGTTCTTGAAAGCTATTTTGACATTTTAAGGTGATAAAACAACTTCTGTTTGGTGAAGCTTGAAAACTTGCACGCTGAACCCAACTTCATGTCTGCTACGGAAGCAATCCCTCACCTAATTTTCGGCCATGTAATTTTTCATTGGCCCCGTAATCTAGTTTTCTTCCGCCTGGAATTCCGCCCTCAATATCTCGCAGTCCCTTTCAATCTTCCCGAACTCAATCTCCCTCCCTCGCAGCCTCTCCCTCTCCATCTCAATCTTCGAGAAAATCTCTCCTTCTCTATCCAGCCCTTCAGTATCCACGCCACTTGCGGTGGGATAAAGGTATTCTGGGCGGGGCGAGGACGCGAGGGGGGGAGGGTTTCTTGGGTCTTTTATTCATTCCCCTGCCGTGCACTGTGCTTCTGGAACCTCCTAGGAGCCCCTTCTTCTCTCCCCCGCTTCCCAATTCGTCACGTGAGAAACACGGATTCCAGGGGCGCAACTGGGCCAATATCTTTCCGGGATCCTTCAAGCTCAACTGTGGGCCAACACGGGTCATCTTAGAGATGGGGGCGATTGGGTAAGAGAGGGAATGGAAGTCAGATCGAGATGGATAGAGGAGATATGAGAGTGATCGAGAAATTTGAAGGAGTAGAAGATATTGAAGGGACAGAAGTTTGTTCAATCAGATGGCTTGATAAACTTTCGAAATAATATTAGATATACATTAAATGGATGGAACTTTCTTTTTACAGTAATGCTTCTTGAGTTGGATAGTCACATTAATGCATATAGTTGGGTCAACATTAAATATTTTATTACAGCTCGCCGCAAGGATAAGGAAAATAATATCAATACATACATAAATCAATCATTTTATTATTTCCGAGTTCCGATATTTATAGTGAAAACGTAAGGTTGAGTTAACTTTTGTGCCCACTGCGAGGATGACATTCGCTTTGATCGGAGGAGGTTCACATATCAGTTGATATTGGGAAAAATGACTATCACTTGAAGAAATGACAAACTTTTGAGTAGTTATAGATAGATAGTTTGTAGCTTATGGGTACAGTTTTACACATTTTTCCTTCTGTTCTCACAAAATGGGACGCCAGTACTTAACCGCTCTGCTGACCGAGTATTATTCTCCGAAGCGGGAGAAGATAGGAGGCAACAGGCAGGTGAGGAGTAGGACTCGAGTACTACGAATGTAAGTATAGCGTTAACATGGAATTTTTTAAAGTGAAACTCCACTTAACGACCACTCCAATCAAGCGACCACCCCTCTTAAAGACAGTTTTTCCGTAGATTCGTCGATGGTCGCTTAACTCTGGTTTCACACTAAATGCACATCAAATTAATATACATTGAAACATCTCAGAAGAAATTAAATTATGAGGAAGTATACATCATATGTGTAGGTTTTAAGATTACCGTCGCTTTAAGAGTTTTTTCCTTTTTTTATCAGCCGCCCGTTCATATGCACACTATGTACGAATGTAAGTATAGCGTTAACATGGAATTTTTTAAAGTGAAACTCCACTTAACGACCACTCCAATCAAGCGACCACCCCTCTTAAAGACAGTTTTTCCGTAGATTCGTCGATGGTCGCTTAACTCTGGAGGTCAAGCATATAGGAAGCTAGGCTTTATCAAGAGAGTACTCGGAAAATGTGATGAGAAAGTGAAAGAACGTTGTTATTTTTCAATCGTTAGGCCTCATCTGGAATATGCTGTTAGTGTATGGGATCCATACGAAACGGGGTTGATATCAGAGTTAGATCGCGTCCAGCGAAGAGGAGCTAGGTTTGTGAAACGATGCTACGATAAGTTGGCTAGTGTGTCTGGACTGTTAGAAGAATTAGGATGGGAATCGCTATCACAGCGTAGATTAAATTATAGGCTTAACCTCCTAAATAAATTTCAGGAAAATCATTTTACTGACGACGTAAAAAACATACTATTAACCCCTTCGTACTACGGCAGATTAGATCGCGCCAATAAAATTAGAGAGCTAGATTGTAGAACCGATAGGTATAAAATGTCATTTTTTCCGCGTACCATTCGGGACCATAACAGCTGTGATCGTCGTCATGAATAGTTCGAGTATTGACAATAGGCAGGCAGTTAATCTTTCTCATTATATTCTCCTCTTTCTTATTTATGCATGATGTAAATAATGATGTTCTTATTTATGCATGATATTTTGAATCTGTAGTAGTAGTCTTTGTATCCCTTGCATGTTAGAACGATTGGAGATACAATGTTTCTTGGGTATTAGATTTGTAATTGGCGCTTTGCATGTGTGGTACGCGGGTTTTTAATGTAATGTCGGTGTTCTACCATATCATTCATGCATGCCTGGTGCGAAAGCACCCCCTGCCACACACCCTTTGGGTGGCTTGCAGGGTATGACGTAGATGTAGATGTAGATGTATGTACTCGTAGAAACTGAACCCCTGTCGAACGACCGGCCCTCTTAACGACAATTTTTCAGCGGAACCGTCGGTGATCGCTTAATACAGGTTTCACTGTATAAATATGTCTAAAAACATTTAAAAAGAAGCCATAGATACGATTGGAATGCACTACATAAAACAATGCGCAAGACATGAGGCCAAAAAATCCAAATTGTCGTCAAAGATATGCTTAATTCCACCTTAAATAGTGTAATGGACGAAACTTCCATAAATCTTGTATAATAACTACTTTAAAGTATCTGTAGGTGTGATTTTAATACAGCTCTATCATCTTTAATTATTTTTTGGGTTTTTAGCTTAAAAATGTGAGAGGTAACAGCAGCAGCAAAATTGTTAGGTTACCACAGTACGTCAACCAGTACACGAAAATATGATCTTTGCTAAAAGGTCTTACCAAATTGAGGTACCTGGACGTAATAGTACGTCCTCCTATATTTTATGAGATGGACGATGGACGTACTGGGGCGTCTATGGAATATCATTATTGAACGGCAGCTGGACGTTATGGAATGACTGCAGTCTTTTTGGTACAAATACATTTGATAACCAAGTCCCAAGATAAATATTAATTGTAAATAAAAGTTTATTAACCTAGACTTCAAACTCTTCTTTCACAACTGAGATAAGTGTGTTGAATCCTCAGTTTTTCTGAGAGGGCCTTCAACTTAAAGCCCAGTACGCAAAGTTTTAAAGAAAAACAGCTTTAATAATAGATTTTTGGTACGAGAAAATCGCGATTCGATTCCCGATGAAAATCTCGCATCGCCATCAATAAATCATAATATGGCAACATCCCCGGGGGTAGAATGAGGACGGAGAGTAGGAGGCGAGAGAATACAAAGAAGATTAGGAATTTTTTTTCTTTTCTTTTTCCCGTGCGGAGATGAGAAGGGAGGAATGAAAGGGCCGTTTGGCGGATGAGATAAGAGGGAAGTGATGGTAAGGGAGAGCGAAGGACAGGGCCGAAGGTGGCGTTTTTCCATTCGTCGGAGTGTCTGATGGAGAAAGAGAGAGAGAGAGGGAGGGAGTAGAGAAGGGATATTCCGGTGCGGAAGGGTCGGCCCTTGGTCCCGCGGCCGGGGGATAGAGAGGGGGGAATATGGGGGGGGGGGGACCCTTGCAAAGCGAGAGACGAGATGCGAGTGGAAGAATGTATATTGGGGCTGGAGATCGCAGGGGATGACTGCTGAAGGCGAGGGTGAGAAAGAAGGCAGAAAGGACCACCCACTGTCCCAGGGAAATGGAAGGACCAAGATGCTGATTTGATGGGAAGGGACTGCCCTTTTTTTCCTTTCCCTATCGCACGGGAAGAGAATAGGGGTAAAAACGATGGAATTATTTTATTTTTGTATTCAGCCTCTTTCAAATTTTCATGCGAATCGTTTCATTACAATGGTGGCAGCACAAAATGTTTGCAGTAAACAGTAAAACGTAAAGAGTAAACGGTAACAGTAAAATTCGACGTATACTGTTGAGCATTTATAGAGCACACGATGTGGTAAGCATCCATATAGAATTTTACGGGATAGTTTAATGGAATATTTGGGTTTATATACGTTGAAGAGATGAAGTTATAGTCTATAAAGGCGACGTTTTACTAATGAGCAGCGGTTTTTTCTTCATTGTGGAATTAGAAATCAGCGAATATTTATAAACTTTTAAATCAGATTACTAAGCAGTCTGACTTACCTTGAGCATTTTTAACTGAGTTAACGTCTAATGACTAAAGAGACTGGCCAATTTAAACAAAGTGGTCAAATGATTATGAAGACTAAGGCTTTCGGGTTTCAACAAAATCAACCTTGCGGCTTCACTTTGCCAAAATAATACTTATTGACAAATATATATACAGTTTACATTTCACACAATTTTCAGTGACAGGTTTTGCCTCCAAAATTTCATCCAATATATAAGATTATTCATTCAACTTTAAATCGCATTTAATGTTATTATCATAGTCGAAATTCGCGGAAAATACAATGTGGCCATTAAAGTACAATGAGTACGAGTGGTGATGTCATGAGTGTTCCAGCTGATTCAGAATAAAGGACATATTTCCCTAAAGAATTTTTCAAAAGACGATTACGAAAATAAGAAAAAAGTTGTATCACTTCTTAAAAATGCTACCAAGCATAAAATATATCAAAAATGCTTTATCATTTTGCAAAAAACACGCATCTGATTATTTCAGCAGTTGCAAAAGTAATATTCTTAGACACCGCTCATTACGTTTAAATGCAATTGAGATAAATCGCAAAATAAAATTCCATGAGTTTCATACAGTATATGTCAAACTGTAAAGAGATTTTTTTGATTATCTCAATAAAAAATAGGTTTGGGAGAAGTAATATGATGAAAGATCGACTCAAAGAACAAAAAGTTTTAGAAAAAATATTAGCATTCAATGAAAGAACGTTTTTGGCATAAATGATGATCTGTATCCATGGCTTCAGGGTACAATTGATAGGTACCTTACCCTTTTCGGAGGAGGAGGTAGTTTGATGTATTCAGAGCTGGAAAAGCACGGCTTGGACTGTTCATCGGTAATGTCGTCCGCAGAAAGGTACCCTTGCCCCGGTCAAAAGCAGGGACTGATTTCAGATAACCGTTGAGCGGCAAAAGAGATACGTGAGGTGAATTATCAAGTAGAGGAAAGGATGAGAAAATGCCATGATAAATTTGGTTGTCCTTGCAGACGAAGTGAATGCGAAGTTCGAAAAAGCATCGATGTTTCCGTAGCTCAAATGAATTAAGGAAAGACATAATAACAAGTGACACTTAATTTTTGCAACCATCAAATCCTTCCTCTGAACAAGGGTATGCCCAAATGGTACATGTTTCCCTGAGTTATTTCTCTTCGGTATTTCTTGCAAACTGAATCGAGTGACTCAGGAATCATATGATTCATCGTGCACAGTTATTCAGGACTTTTATAGCACACAATTAGGTATGAATTTGCAACACGATGCACAGTTGAAATTAGAGCACACAATTGTGTTTTTTTCTTTCTTTTTCAACTTAAAAAAATGGGAAACTATGTTTTCAGAATGAGACGATAAAGCGAAAGAAAGTTTGTATTATTTTTCAGCTGTCCATTTTTTTCTTTGGTATAGAAATCAAGATTATTTGTCTCAAATACACGGTTTGAGTGTTTTTTCAATATTTTCTACAAAAGGTTACGGCCGTTTATATTCGAGGTTTTGTGATTGTTTCATTGTTTACTGAAATGTATGACACATGTCGTCGGCGAAAAATTGACAAAATACAGAGTACCTGCGGCGGCGTGATTCCCAGCGTCGCTCCAGAATTTACTTTGCTCAACACGTGTTAACTTCGTCATAACTTCACCTAATAATGATGACTTGTAACTTTGTGATTCCGCATATCTAGACATTAAATGCCGAAAATATGACAGCAACATCATCGATCACGATGATATTGAACGTCGTAACCTGGGTCGTTTCAAAGAATATAATGTGGAACCACAAAGTTACTAGTTATCACTATTGTGCTAAAATATTTCATGAAGTCACGCCAGTTATCTCCAATGACTTCACCTAAACATAAAGAAAATATCAATTTATTATCCGTCTCCATACATTGACAATCACTACGTTTGCAAATGGGACTCAAATCGATTAGGCCGATTCATCTAGGTATTGTGAACGCTACAGGCTAGTGGGATCGATATGAGAAGCGGGCTAACTTGGCCCGCTTTCTCTGCCCGTCTGAGATTGCAAATCCGAACCGATTCAAATCTATATTTCAATCGATTTTGCTTTGGTTAGCTAGGCGATCCGACTGGGCTGCCATAGAATGTTTAGATCGCACTTAGTTCGATTGGTAAACGTAGTGTAATTTGTAAAATCTTTTAGTGCTTCCATAAGGATGAAGTCTCAAAACATACCTCAGTTAGAGACCAAAATGTCATCTAAATATGGAACCTGAAGTAAGGACGAACAACTTAAGATATTTTGCGAACAACTTACCGCGATATTATATCTACATCTACATACTACCCTGCAAGCCGCCACATGGGCATGTGGAAGAGGGTGTTAGGACACCAGCCGCATAAAGATGTAAGGGATAAGATTTTGGGAGGTTAAATGGTAGCGTGTATTCTGGAAGTGTATTTAGAGGAGCTCAGTTTTTACCGTGGTCGCTTATTGTGCGGGGGAATAACGACTTTTTAAAATCTAAACTATTAATTATGTTATTTAAAAGATATCAATTGTGGCATAGAGAAAATAAGCGAAACTTCTACCCTGAAACGTGGCCTTGGTTTGAACTAGGGTAGAGTTGGCTGGTGACTTGCGCGCCGTCTACCGTCAGCATCCTAACCTCCACACGCTCTTAATTTCAGTCGAAGCTCCATCCCGCCCACCCACCGCTCCCTTATCCCAGTCCTCGTGTCATTTCAAAAAGCGCACGAAGTTGATTCACAATTAATTCCATGAGTTTAATCCTCCCCACCCCTACCCTCTCCCTGAGGCATCCAATCCTCACAGCAAAACGCGCACTTCGGTCCTCCACACTTCACCCTTATTCCTTGCTCAATTTTCATCCTCATTTCGCACTTTCCATCTTGCATTTTCTCTCTTTCCCGCCTGAAACTTGGTTGGGTTTCATCCCAGAGCACTAAAGAATATCCTCCTTTTATCAAAATGAGGGACCAAGTTTGGAGGGGAGAAAACCTTAACATTCTCGTGTTTACCTCATTGGAAATTTTATGAGTAAACTTCATTTATCGTCATTAATATATATCTATTATTATGTAGAGTTTGGCAGAAAGGAAGTCAGTCACGAAATCATGGGATCATATTGATTTTTAAACAGAAAATCCTAGGATAATTGAAAGAGCATATCACCTAAGCTAAACTACAATGCTATAGCGTAAGTATATGTTTTTATTCATAAAAACAAATTTTGATTTTTCGCCATCAAGGTTGCAGATCTAGATCTTTTTGAGGGCTTCGGTGAGTCCTCTGGGCGTGCTAGTTCTTGAGTAATCTAGTTCAGCATTGATGAAATTTGTACAATGGATACCTTCTGCTCATTATATGAGATTACATAGTTTTTACAGCAGTTATGATCGTACTTCTAAACCAATATTTTGAAATCTCCCGTAAGTGATGAGGTGGCAGACCTAGTATTTAGCCGAAGGATTTGGGTGGTGGCAGGATGTGAAGTTTGGAAGGAACTTGTTTTACTTAACCAGTGGAGCGTAAAATGGAGTAGAGCGAGCAAACACCTCCTTGGCGCGGGAGTTGTGTGCTCATGGTTGGTTCAGCAATCGGAAGATGTGGCGAATCGCACGAAAATTGTGGGATTTTAGCAATGGCGGCAAAAGGAGGCCCCACTTTACTATACATTCCGCTAAGTATAGTTTTATTACGTACCGTAAGCGTGAATCGCTAGAGGAATCAGCCTTTACTTTAACTTCATTTTATCTCTACATTCCAACGTCAATGTATTAGACTGTCCGTTATTGGACGTAAGCGTTTAAGCTCGGTTAATGAATTAAATAAAATTTTCATACAAATGCAAATATATATAACTAGAGATCATATAACCGGGCCGTGATTTTTTTCTACAATTTTGCTGTGTCCACAATTTTCTGATGTACCTAAAGACACACCAACTTTCCGCGCTATAAAGCTGTAATTAATTCCTTTTTGTTAATTATACATTTAATAAAATATTTTGTAAAATAATTAGCATCACTATGATCTTGTTTATATCACTAATCCTGCGTGGAAATAATGAATATTTGAACCAAATACTTCGGCAGTGCACATATCTCTTTCATTTTTTACGCTTCTGTTAACTCTGGAGAAATTGCGTGAGCCCAAAGTAATATAGCCAATTACCTATTAGTGAAACTTGTCCGAATTGAATTTTTTCAAGTAGTGTTAGCCCATTCTGTATTTTCCACAGTTCAAACAACTCCAAAACTAGTTCTTTCGTTGGCTGTATACTACTCTCTTTACTTTCGTGGAAATATTTAACGCAGCTTACGGCATTCCATAGGTTCCACTTCGAGAAACAAATCTTTTTTTGCAGGAAACCAAACACTTGCAACGTATTCCAGAATGATACCAATCTGGGCATGCTGCCTAACTATTTTATTTTTCATGCATCTATTATTTGCTTAATTATTTCTTTAGTGCAGCGCCGCACTACCATCACCTGAGTTTCCACCACGCTAGGTCTTTAGTTACCTGGATATTTATCAGATATTTGACTTCATCATATATCACATGGCGTTTCTGTGATTGCTCTAGTAAGAAATGCAGTGTAGTGCATTCACTGCGGCTATGTTGGACTCCCAAAGACACCAAGAGTTGCAAGAGTAAAGGTCGGATCAGAGTACTTCAAAGCCAGAATTTGTGGCAAATCCTCAGTAAATGACAGTATCGTTTTCAAATAATATCATTTTGATACTACTCTAGATCCAGTATCATTTAAATAACCCCATAGGAAACCTACTAATTTGAAGAATATAGTAAAAATGATTTTCGCATAGTATCTACGAAATGATCGGTATTCAACTGAAAAATCAGTACCACTACCTAGATTCGGACTCAGATCCCAGATATAGTCGGTACTATAGCTGCTATACTGACTCAATTCCCAAAAATATCCACGAAGGAGGAATTTTGGGATACTGTGGATTTGACTGTTTGTGTGTGAATGTCATATTACGGGAGGCATAGCTGGAGAGGGATGCGGGAGCAGAGTCCTTGCCCTGGGAGGGACGGTAAGATCTCCCCGCGGATAACGAATGAGTTCCGAGAATGGCTAAGGAGAAAAAAAGTGTAGGAGGGTCGAGGATTGTCGGTGGAAAGCCGGGGACGCATAACACATGTGGGTCACGCCCTCGTCGGCCGCCGCGTTGAAGACCTGCAAGACAGAACTGGGGAAATGGATCACGCCTCCATTCTCCCTCCAAATGCTCTCCCCCCAAAGCATTCAAAACCGTTGTGCTCTAATTTTTTCATCTGAATTCATATTATTCCTCATAGTTTCTCTTCTTTGACTCCTTCTTTTCATCTAAGCGTCGTCTCTTGAATTGAAGAGAGCAAAAGCGTCATCTTGATTTCGCAGCATATCCTTCTGTCCCTAGCCCTTAAATTAAATTCGTTTGGTCTTCCTCTGCCTTCTCATCTGACCTCTCAGAATGAAATGGGATGCCGTCAGATGTGCAAACCTCCACTGACTTTACCGGAAGACTAATTAAATGTGTTTTGTGTAAATTTGAAGATTAATGAGAAGCCGCCTCAGCGTAACTATGCCAAAAATTTCATCGTTTGCTAATTATACATATCCTAAATGACTCAATCTAAGCTTAAATGTTAAATTTTAAAAACCGCGACTTTGGCGGTAAATTAACCCATCCATATTAGCATATTTTAAGTCTTTTATGTAAATGAAACAGGATATTATGTGTTTTGATACTTTTAATGGAACGTTGTTGTTTAGTTATTTAATCACATTGAATTGTTTCGTCAGCCATCGGCTCGTTAAAATATTTACATTTACAGAAACATTAACAAAGATTTTTCACGAGCACACTTAGTTACTGAAGCAATTGCAAATTGAAATTTCTTGAAACTGTTGAAAATATGATTTGATAAAATTTATGACCATGAGTTTTTCAGATTTTTATTTATCACCTTTGCCAGTTTGTTTAGCGCATAGCTCACCTAATAATGGTAACGATTTCTATTAGTACCTACATAAGGTGTAGAATTTCTTTGCGATGCAGGTTTTTTACGTGCCTTACTTGCAAAACTTTTGAACAATCTTTTCTTCACGTCTCCAGAATGTTTCCTTCTTACTATGAACTCAGTCATATGGTACACTTTTTATATTTTCTTGGTACTTCCTCAACACGTCTTTTGTCTCCTTCTTGAGTGTTTTAACATGTGCATATCAATCTTCAGGCTAGTAAAAAAAATAAACAGACCTAGAGAGAAATGAAAAAAGAGTGACTACTCCCCTAGTGACGATTCTGTTCTTTTCATTTCAGCTGCGCTCCCCAGTCATCACTCCACAAATGCACGCGCGGGAAAAAGACACTTGCCATTCACAAAGAGACTAGGAAGTGACAGGCGCCGGCAATTTTCGCCAGGAATATGCAGCGAGCAGACAACTTCGCCTATTCAATGAACTAGCTGCTGTCCTCTGAAAGTCTCATTTCTTCAATACGACTTCTACAAAAAGCGCGAAAAGTTTAACAAGACTCGTTTTGTCATTTGCTCAATGGATCGTCAAAATTGTATCAAAAAAGAATAATCTTCATCCATAAGATAGAACTCATTATGTGTTTGACTGCATCTCTAAATAGACTACAGTGAAAAAGTACATGTGTTACTGCTTTTAGCCTTTACGAAGTCAGGTATTTTGTTGATCAAGCACTCTCAAAATCGGCTGGGTGTTGAAACATAGCGGATGCAAAATTTTGATTAAACCATAACTAGTCTTTCGTTTAAGGGATAGAAGTTAATCAAATTGCCATATAATGTCAGTTAAATTATCTTCGAACTGATATAAATACACCATGCTATGCTTTATTAATGTGCTGCATGGTGAGATGTATTTTTTGTTCCATTCTTCGTCAAATCAGAATGCATACTTCATTATTCTCGTAAATTGAGTGGAATTATGACATTTTATATCACTGATTCCGCATTTAAAATTTGGCCCCTCTCTTTTCTTATTGCTTCTCTTCTGCGGATCGTTGCGGAAGGCGGAACGAAAGAAGGACATTGAGACTATGTGTAAGGCCGACTTCCTACCTTCGAGCTTTAATTTTCCGAGGTAGTGCTAATTAAAGGCTTTATACAAGTGTGACGGGACGTGTAGGACACTTCAGTTATTGAGACTAGACCATTCCGTCATTTTTCCCCTCCAGAAGTTGTTCAACAGGAAATTTGTATAACCATATCTTAGCTATAGATAAAGCTCAGATTTTAGCTATATGGAACTACTTGGTTAACTCCGGCATATATTCTGAGTAAATTTCATACCTTCATTAACAGTGCATCTAACAGCATAGGAATTTGATGGTCGGTCGATATTTGCCATAAGAATGCAACTGCATTAATGGGAGAAAATAGTCGATGGTTTGAAAAAAGGAAGGAATTTTTAATATCAATCTCTTTGAAGGCTGAAGTAATTTGCGTAGATCGGATTGCTTTGGATGGAATAAGCTGACGAAGAAAGTCTTATTCCCCATATAAACATCAGACAAAAATATGTACGTGAGTATTTTAAAGTTATTCCTTGCTACATGAGTGGGTGGACAGCTGAAATGTTGAAGTAAACAATACATGAATACAAAAACAAAACATTTCTGAACTTGACATATTTTACTCTCTGCTTAACTAATGCAACGTATTATTTTTAATGCTATGTAAAACTCGTTGTAAATATGTGAGGTGAAATAAGTGGCAAAGATAGTATTTAGGGAAATTTCATTCACGCATTCTTTTAAAATGTTTATAAAAACCATAGCCCATAACGACCAGCTCTGAAGTGCGTTCTTTATTATCTTAACGCTAAACGATTAAGCATAAGATGAAAATTAAGAGTATAATGACCCAGAGGAACTATATTTGGCCATAATTTCCGCTCAAAATAAAAAATTAAGTACTTTTACTTCATTTTTAACAATATCAATATATACGAGTTCAAAAAATTGGGGTTACTCTGTTTTATCCGCAAGAATAACGAAGATTATGGACTCTGTTCCTAAAGAAAGCGTTCTCTCATTGTCTCAGCTGGAAAAGATAATGGAAAATATATCCTACCAGATCTTACCTCTCTGGTGTGGCAGTGCAAATTCCGAGATCACGTCCTACAATCTCTCTTTCCTATTCACGGGACCACCAAGTTTCACCAAGAACTCTGCCTAGGACGAGGTTACGCGTTCTCGTTACCCAAAAGTAACTATCGAGTTGCATTATTGACTCGGGAAACCTTCCCTAGGGTCACTTTCGCGTGAGGACCCTAGTCCGTCCGAACGAAGATCCTCGGGGAACCGTATAACTACTCCACGCGTCCCTACGCTCGAAGCTGACTCTCCCACCTCGTCCCATTCCCTTGTTTGTATATTATTTCAGCCCCTCCTTCATTTATTCCTCCCCCCCTCGTCTTTACACTTCCCCTCTCTTGGCTAATTCCCCCGAATTTTCCCGCATCGCTCTGGTGAGAAAATTTCCCTGAATTTTCTCGCCTTCCCTTGCTTGGCCACTTTCACCTTTCGTTGCAGGGTGACCACACCCTTCTTGGTCCAACCCGGCCGACACCTCCTCCTCTCCCTCCTACCGGGCTCTCCGGGACAAACTTACCGCCCGTGCAATAAGACGCAATACTCGAGTTTGAGTAGCGAAAACTCAGTTACTTATTGCAAAAACCGGATTTTAAGCTAAGGATGATTTAGATATCCATACTGTATTCAGCTGGCCAAATCCAATTTTAAGCTATAGTTTAATGTATTGATAGCTAATATTGAGAACGTGCTCTTTTATCTTTTCTATGTGGAGAAATTATGACCATTTTGAGCTGCGATAATTGAATAAATAAGAATATCACAATTTGATTAGATTTAAGATTAATCCATTTAACTGTGTATATTGTAGTAAAGTGTTAATTTTTTGACATCTGTTCAAAATTTGACGGCTATGTAGTACATATAATGGCTGAGAGAAATAATATTAAGCCCCGTTGGCGAAGAAGGCTAGTGTTTATAGCTAATATGCTAGTGGAAATCAAAAATTAATTGTTTCTCGGGATATGCTCACGCAAACCATTGGAAAACATTTGAACATTATGATCCATCAAACTTTGGGTAGTCACCAATTCTATCGCTAATACTGCTTAAGTACTTCAATGTTTCAACTGCAGAATTTAATTAAGAAGTATATGCTCTAAGAAACCTCTGACTAACCAAATTTGTAGTTAAATGATTCGATTGATGATTTGAACGGCGGCTAATTACTGGGCTAATTATGAATGGGTATAAAATAATCGCAAGATGATGAGTGAGGATCATTTAGGAGTTAATGAAAAATGCATGCATCACAATTAGCCTATTCCAAAAGCAAAGGTGCCCCAGTGCTCCACAGTGAAACGTCTAATTCGACAGGAGGAGGACTACTCAGTAACTTCCCCCACATAGGATAAGGGATCGGAATTCTGTTGAAAATTATCCAGCATTACTGAGACTCGATCACAGATCCTCAGCGTGGGAGGCCGGAACTGCGGGCACCGCGTCGAACAAATCCCCATAACCCAGCCTTCTCCTAACATTTTGTAGAAATGGAGGCCGAAGCAGTTTCATCGGAAACCCTGGTCGTGAGAGTAACCGATGCCCGAACCATTTTAAGGGAAAGGAATTTTTTTAGACTTTATTTTCCCGCGTGGTTACAGGGTTGGCGGAGAGGGGGATGCTCGGGGCGTCGGAAGTAAGGAAATGGATGGAGTTCGGCCGAGTCTGCTACCGGAGGGCTATCCCTCTCGCTCGCCCCTTTTTTTATACTTTTTTATTTTATTCCTCTCTCTTTCCCTGGAAGCGGGCAGCAATCCCTCCTCCTCCTCCTCTCATTCCACTCCCTCCCACGTTCCTTTCTTCGCCTTACCCTTTTCAATCTTCCTCACCTCTTACTTCTTTCACATCCGTCGGACCCTGTGGCCTTGGCTACCGAGGCAGCAGCCACTTTGTATCCCGTCTCCACCGCTCCTGGGGGCAACCCTCCCTTTATGGTCGGTTCACATTGAACATAAACACACAACTTTGGGGGGCAACTTAAGGTGGCTCCGCCATAAAAATACTTGTATAAAATTTCATTAATTTTTTAGCAAATTTTTTATTGCTTACGGCACGAAAAATCGTATGAATACATGACCAGCTTAATCTCACTCTTTTAAGCTATTTTATTTCCAAAAATTAAGCGTGGTTTAAAATGCATGAATTAGTGAAACGTGGAGGAAAAATTCGTTTTCTTTTATTTAAAATGCATTTCGTGCATTTTTTGACTCCCCTTCATTTTACATCCTCGGCAGCCTATCAGAGATATGTTTTTTTATCTCAAAATGAACACACATTTATTTACGTCCATCTAACTTTTTACCTTTGAATCAAATATGATTTACCCTTTTGAAACAAAATTTGTCAGTATTTCCCCGTATTTCGTAATTTTCAATCATAAATAGTGAAAATGTATCGCTACTGAGCCACATTCAGAACTTCGTTAGCAAAAACATTCAACGATTAGCGCTGAAAATCCCGTCAATCCCGGTCAAGGCGGATGATTTTTTTCTCTGTGGAAATTCGCACGTGACACATTCCTCTTCGTAACGGTAAGACGACGAAAAACCGAATCGTCTCTTTCCGTCACGTCAAGAAGCGTCCTTCGTCTTCCCGCTCTAAGCTCACCCTTCATGACAGACACTAAGGGATCGTTAGTTAAACGTCCCACTTGACGAGCTAGGCAATGGACTTAAGATGTTCTTTGCGTTGTCCTCAATTACAGGTATGGATTCAACGATTATCCCTTCCACCACCATAAAGTGTTTTCAAATTGAAGAAAAATGACCAAAAGGACCCGTCTACTTCGGAGAAGTTAGAAATGGAAAAGGCGTACTGTGTAAATCATGAATTTTAATAAATCATAATTACCATGCTGCTTCGTCGGTCATAGATCTATTGCGGCAATTTGTCAAATCAGTCAAACTTGAAAAGAGCGTGTCATTTGTAGTCTTCCGCCAAAAATCGACCGCATTTGATGAATTTCTAAGGAAAGAAGACATACATCTACGTAATACCCTGCAAGCCACCATAGGGTGTTTGGCAGGGGGAAGGTCGTGTAAGTCCCAATCATGGACGGGGCACTAGATTTTAAGTGGTCCCGAAAAAGAGACCGGCATTCCTGTGATGCCGTAATTTAAACTCGAGCCCTCGAAATAATAAGGCGATGGTAATGCTATGAATGTGAACAATCACGAGCAAGAGCGTAATTTATTGAGACTATAGTTCAGAAGCAACTGTGTTGGGTGAACGAGAAATTATGGCAACTTGAATTTAAAAAGCAGAATTAAAGGCTAGTTATCTATCATAACTTGAATTAGCTAATTAATCCTATGGCTCACTTGCCAAAATGTTGCCCCAACTAAACTTTAAATTAGATAGTTAAAAATTAAAGCTGTTTCGTCTCATATAATTGCAACTATTCTTGAAAACTCCTCGCCATAGAAGACCGAAGCCCACAGACTAGCCGATGCGTATGTAAAAGTTTTTGTATTGGATTTTGGACGATGCAGACATGCAACTTTAGCTAAATTTATGCAGTTCTTGAAGTTTTATCTTGTGTCCACAGTTACTTTGATTTGGTGGGCTGATTTGTGGATAAAAAGGTAAATTAAGCTTAGCACAGGAAGTGAAAAGAGTTTCACCTCTAAAGGTTGCTAAAGAAAGAAAAGTAATTCAAAAGCATTTGTAAAAGGTGAATTAATGTGTAATGCTTGAGCTTTATATCCAGTGCTCCGTTGAAAATTAAACTTACCTATATAACTGACAACGTAGTATAATTGTTCCTCTGTAAATTCTCAGCCTAAGGATACACAAGCTCATTCTACAATCAGCCAATAAAACTTGAGAATAAAAAGTAATTAAATTAGACCAAAAAATAGGCTTAACTTTCGATAACTTATTACGAATTCTATACCACTCGATATTTACTCCACCATTTTCGTCAAGGCACTGTAAACTACCTCTAAATGTACGCTAACATTAATTTGGCGTCAATTTTTTCCCTCCCTTAATGCCAACCCTCAGCCTACTTAACTTGAGTTGCATTTTTTATCCTTGTTTCCCCCATCGTCCGCATTCCAGTCATTCACGCTACGTCGAAAACCGATTCTGCTCCGAGCCTCTACTGTATCCATCCGCGCGTTCCACTTCGCCCGAACCCACACATTCTTCCACTCAAGCACTTTCACCTTTTATTTTATACACGTGTACTCTTTTCTTTCCCTCTTCTTCTTCCGCTGGTAGTCTTCTTCACACTTAAGGCCCGCCGGCTTTCCCCTAAAAACCTTTTATCTTCACAAAGAGGATGGGGTGACTTCTGGAATATTCCCTGCAGGAGTGACGTTTATCCGTCCGAGGCTTTTTGCGGAGAGTTGGGAGAAGGTTGGTTTGGAAGGTAGAGTTGGATATAAATACCCCAACATCTTGCCAGGAACTCTTCTTCGCCACCGAGGAAGGAAGTGCAATATATTTTCTCTCGTTTTTTCTCTTTCATTTCATTCTGTTTGTTGGAGAGCGGTTTTTTAACTTGTTGCCCCATATCCTCCCTATCACCTTAAATTATTTGGAATCATAAGGAGATGATTAAGGTATGGATTTTTAGCTATGTATTGCATTTTTATTTTTATTGCAGATTCGATCAAATTGAAGGTAATGAGATGCTTAATAATTACTGTTAAAACTAGATTTTTGTAACCTGTACAAACATTTCTCATTATGTGTTTATTTTTCCCAAGCATTGCACTGAACAAATGATGTGGTATGCAGTCACACCCAAGGGTGCCAAGATCAAAAATCATTTGACTTGACTGGGAAGGAGGTCAAGTGAAATTATTTTTTATGGCGCATTTTCTTCCCCTTGCTTATCACTTAGACGTTAGTTATACGAGTAGTATCCTTAGAGTTTTAGGCCTCTTTACTTCAGTGGGATGCATGGACTACTGCTTATGTAACTTATCTATCGATTGTTATTGCTCAGAATGCTTAGTCTACTCTCCTATCACTAGATAATGTTAGTTCAAGTCTCATATTTCTTAGCCTGCTGCAAAAATAATGGAAAAAAATACATAAAGAAAGAGCTACCTCGGAGAATATTGTAGTACAATTGGGAAATGCTAAAAAAAATTGAAAAACCATGAGAAGAAGTAGTCAGGTGAAATGATAATAAAGCACAGTAGTGCATCTAATTATTGTTCAAATATTACCTGATATAGGTAATGATAATAGTTTAAGCTTCATAATAAATCATCATTACTCGCGATTTTTGTATTTGTATTGAAGAATTTAGGTAATGAGACGGAAATGATGGCCTTTGTTAGATACGGCCTAAATAACTTTACACGATTAATATCAGTCAGAAAAGAGACGATCATGAAACTCTAATTTGCGTTGCCTTCGCTCCTGATATAGTATGGCCCTGAAGTCTAAATATTGACAACTTTGCAGAATCAGAAAATAGTAGCTGAATAAATAACACTTCTGTGATATTGATCTGGCAATGTAATCTCGATAAAGTAATTAGGAGTTCGTTAGCCATTTTAGGATTATAAAAAATAACTTGAGACGTCCCTTCGTGAACACTCCTAAAGTTTATGATAAAATTTTTACTGTTTTCACACTATTTAAGTTTCCAGACGAGGTTCAAATGCGTATTTATCAGGGTAATTACTACTAAGTTAAATTACTGAACATGAACGAATTAAGGAATACGGAAGATGGTGGCATGATCCTTTCCTAAGGGTGGAAGAAAACCATGTTTCTCAACAAACTTGTGAATAGAAACTCATGGAAAGTTGCATTTGAAGCCTTAAAAAGAGATAAAAGATCATTGACGAAGTACTAATTTCAGAGCAGACAAAAATGCCAAGACCGGAAATTTCGATTAATATACTGATCACCATTTCTTTCGTCGCATAATGACTCTATTCCTTTTCATAGGTTCATCCGAGACCTATGGGGTGGAGTGTTCCTTTACTTAATCCTGTCTGGTCCGGGCTCCGCCCAAGACGATTTGCCTCTGTCTCCTGCTCGCCCCTACTTCCCTCTCACCCTCGTTCCACCGTCCTCCTCTGTGGTTCCTGGGGACCGATGGTCGCTGTTTGCCCTCTCAGGGGCGAGGAGAACTCTCCCACCGCACGCACTCGGACCCTCCCGTTTCCAATTCCGAGAGGCAGCATGGCCACTCTCTGGGAGGAGGAGCTCGGACGAATGGGTGGAGGGAGGGCGGAATATCAATAACACCTCTCCGCATTGGATCGCTGCTGGCCATGTCGTATTCTCGATGTGGAAGACAAAGATCTAAGAACCACAGGAGAGACCAACGTTCCTTTTGTTGCTGAACAAACCTCATAATCTCTAGACGCTGCCAATCTTTTAACTTCGCATATTATTGGAGTTACTTCAGCAGTGTTTTGTCGCAAAGACGGTTTTATCAATATGTTTTTACGTTACCGCTTTAAGGGGAAATACTTAGCCCAAATGGAAGCTGAGATGAAAACTTATACTGATTATAAGAGAAAGGCTAAAGGAGATGAATGGAAGAATGAATAATTGGGGCATAAGCCACCTGATTTTCCTCTAGCTACAGAGATATAAAAATGAGAACCTTTTTAAATTATTTGGCCATATGAAAACTTGTATAGTAGTATCTTGTATAATGCAAAACCTAACCATGTAACTTGAGCAATGAGAGTTCTATCGGAAATTACGTCATATAGAACCCATTTGGGTGTAACCACTTTAACTCTTCCCCAATCCAAAAATTATTATAGAATGATAAGAATTTCAACAATATTGATTGAGAAGAGATATAATTATACCTTAAATATAGTAGTCTAACAAAATGCAATTTTTTCAAGACCCAGTAATAGTTGTCTTGCCAACTTTACAAGTTCTCGTTCTTCTCCATAGTCCTTGAAGCCATCGTTCTTCGAGGTAAGACCCGATATTTGAAGTCGCAATCGGAAGAAACTTGTTAGTCACGTGCCATCATCACTCGCAACAAGGAATCAAGGATTTTTGGTTGTTTTTTGAAGTAGTAAACTTGTCTTATGAAAACCACATATTGAGTAAATAGCAACGTAAAAATGAAATATACATCGAAGCATACATTAATTCGTCTCGATAAACCATTGAAACGGATGGTGACCTCGTCTTCATTGCATGGGTTTGACGTTTCATTGTGAATGTTATGCGAATTGAAGATTCCTTTTTCCCCGAAGTCTCGCCGGTGTTATCCGAGGTCTCGCTCAAAGATATCGGTGGAATTTTGGTGCAACTAAAATACAAATAGAAAACGGAAAAACCATTGATAAAGAAATTACAGTTATGAAATTATCATTCGCAAATAGGTCTATCGAATAACCACAAGATTTTATGTAGAGTCAACTATTAACAATTGAGATTCAGGGACGGACTTAGAAATACACCGTTTTATATTCTTTCAATGAGCGCGAATTTACAAACATGGCGATTTCAAGGAACCTAGTCTTGCGTCGTGTGAGAGATACTAAATATATATTATGATAGGAGTGCTTATCTGGGTAAAATACAGTTGTTAGGTATATTTATTCTTTATTAAGGCAAAACACAATCTGTAAATTACGACGTTTTACTAGGCCACAAGTGTTACTGGGAACATATCCATTTGATTTTCCAACGCTTAATGTGTTTAAAAAATCATTTTAATAATGTTTTTATCAATATTTCTCTTCGTCGAAATAATAGAAGTGTGTCGAGTCTTAGACTTCAAGAAGCAAGTAAACCTTCCCTTCTTAGGTATTATCAGACATTTTTTTAAAAATGCCGAATCGATAATAAAACCAGTGTATGTAGCAAGTGCCTAGGTCTAATTGATTCTCGAAGCCAGTTGAATGTAAGGATTTTAAAAGAAATATTTTAACAAATACGAGCGGCAATAATCTCTCCGAATTTTGTTTTTTTCCTCTACCCATTATTACTTAATGAATAGTCTTAAGCAATGAAAAAGACTTATCAAATGGCTCATTCAACAGAGAGAAATAATTTAAAGATTATGAGCATGATAAAAGAACCATTTTATACAAAATTCTTGTAGGCATGCATGCATCTACCGATTCCCGATGACGTAAAAAGAAAAGAATTTTATATCTCTTTATTATTTGGCCTTCATATTCATTTCTAAGTGACACGGACGAGCGATGGCTTTTCCTGACAGTAAAATCAGCTATTTTTTCATCTAGAAGAGAATTTGTTTAATATTGTGAGAAAACCTAACGGAATCGTGTTTCCACTGCAGAATGATCATATCAAATTTGCCAAAGTCGTTGTAATTCTCAGAGCTGAGGTGTAAAAAAACCGTTCGTTGGGCGGTACGATATGACCCTAGCCGTCGATGCATCTTAAAAATAAACTACTACTACTACCGTTCATTGGGATGACCAAAGGAGAATGGGTAATGGCTCAACAATATTCCAAATCAATTGGACTGCTATGATTCGAAAACCATTAGCCTTACCGTAGAGCGTAATTGCTTTTGAAACCGAATTCCTAGAGTGCGTCACCTCTGTGGTCGGAGAGGAAGGGAGATATACTGGGGTTGAATTGCTACGCTGAAAGTTTTCTAACCTAATGGCAAACTTCATTAATATTAATATGCTTCGGAGACTGCCGTGGTCACCCGCCAACTGGTTGGACACCCGGCCCGTTCACTGTGCAACCTTGGAGATCTCTCTGGTCTACGATCCTTCTCGCAAACCTTCGGTTCAACGGTAAGCGTTCCGACAAAGACCGAATCAGCCATTCCCTACTCAACCTCCTATATTGGAGTCGTTCTCTCTGCGTTCGACATCCCTTCACTCGCTCACTTCACCTGCTCCATTCGAACCGCCAGCCGTGTCCAATATCGCTCATCCAATCCCGTCGTCCCTCGCAGCCGCACGCCCGGTTCTTCGGTCTACCTCCATCTGCTTGGCAAACTTTTCTTTTCGTCGGCGCACACATATAGTAGTTTCCTACCCCCCCCCCCCCCCCCCATTTACTCGTCGGGCCCTTTCCTTTCCGCTCCGGACTTTCACCCTTTCACCCTCGCGACAAATTAGAGAAGGAACGTTCGGAGTGAGAGAGAGAGAGAAGGGTGTGCCAAACTTGAATAATTGATTAACCTAATTTTCGTTTTGCCTAATTGGAGGAAAAATAGAAGTGTAAATCGAACGGGAAAGGCTAGTTCAAATATGTCATTGCTAGGTCAGATGGAGAGCTCCGATTTGTCTCCAGTATTCTGTCGTTAGGGGCTTTATATCACGGCCGCTTCCGCAGACGTCTACGCGCTTTTCCCACAGTTTTTTTTACTCTGTTTTGCTTCTCAAAGAAAATCGGTTTGTGCAGGTCTCTGAAAATAAGGATCAATATTCAACATAAGTTCAGTAACATTTTGCTTAATATATGACTAGCTGTTTCCGGCATGCTTTGCAATGCCTTATTTTTTTCTAAGTAGGCAAGCATATACAAAGCAGACACAAACGAATTTGAAACCTAGTCCAATGAATTCCTCGTACCTCGTACACAGGAATTTGTAAAGCACAAATGATGACATGAGTTTCCATTTCATACCTTTGCGGTGGTTTCCAAGTAAATAAAATCTTCCATTGTTGAAGCAATTCAAAAATTTAAGAATTTCAAGCCTAAAAATCCAACTGTAGGAAAAAGAGATGCGTATACGAAAGTCGAATGCAAGAATTATAAAAAAAGCAAACCAAGAGACAACTGCACTAAATGTTATTCTACGTACTAATAAATAGCGTACCTTTTAACACAAATTATGTCTCACTGATATGATTCTGATGCACACAATATTATGTCCCACTGATACAATACTGATGCGCGTGATTGAGCAACTCGAGAATGATCTGCTTCGTTGCTTGCTGGTCGTTCCTCGCTTGTTTGAGAAGCTTGTGAGCCAACACTCATTCGTTGAAACAACTTGTACGACTCCACCTATTGTACAATGGAATTAATAATTAAGAAACCTTCGCGGGCGCGCGCACAACTCACCAAAATTTCATCGTAATCTGATGAATGGTATTGGAACGCAGAGAAGCCGAACAAGCAAACATTTATTTTTATACATAAGATTACTTCGACCCCGGAATAAATGTAATTTGGAAAAAATCAGGTAATCGACATGACGCGTAGGGCGTTATTGCTTTAAAATAATCTTTACATCTTTTCCTAGTGGAAATCCTTCATATTTGTGTAGGGCCATGATATTGTTGCATTTTGTATATTATAAGGTGAGAGTGAATAGCCTCTTGAACACGTAACGCGCATTTTCCTCTGTGCCATTAGTGGCGCTGTTGCATGAGACCGGGAATGGAGGGGAAGGCGAATATCTCTCCTTGGCTGCGGCAGAGGCCAGAACTAAAAGGGTGTTATCGGCAGCGGTATACAAACACAATTATCGCAATATTTGCGGTAGTCATAGAGACGGGACCAGCTCATCGTTCTCAGTCAGAGAATGATTGCATTACCCTTGAAAGATGCTATGCTGGTTGATTGAATTTACTAATACAACCTTCATAACGGACCATGTTTCTATGAAAAATTTTCTTTCTAACTTATTAAGGTCTACCCGTTTATTTCTAATGCCATCCTTATTATAAATTGTAGAAAACCATTTTGGTTTTTATGAGAACCAAGTCGAAGTCATAGCGCAGAGTAATTACAACCTGAAATCTATCATACTTTGAGAATAAAATCGATATGATGCTCTATCTTCCAATTAGTACTTGTATTCAAGTACACAAACTTGTCGTCTTTCTACAATGTTTATATTTACAGAAATTAATTTATCATTCGTTCATTATTTTGCCGAAAGTGGACTCATTTGAACTTAAATTTTCTTTTTCTTCAGTTAAGTACAACTTGCGTCCAAGCCCAATGCCCAAACTGTGATACAAAACATTGAAATATATTATATATCAAATACGTAAATCAGGAAGAAATAAATAGAATTTCAAACGAGTAGCAGCAGTAAGATACATTTATTGGTTATCTTGGGCCTTAAAATTAGTAATATTCTTCACTACCAAGCTTGTAGGTGAAGCTCATGACTAATTAACTTTACACTCCTGCATTCGCGCAGGCCTGCTCATGATATTGAGAAGTGAAAGAAGTATTAGTAGATTTTATCATTTCGAATATAATTACCTAAAAAGAGATTCGCGAATATAAGTATGTCATAAATGACAGTCCAAAAAAGTTTCTCTAGGCTCAGTTACGGCATTCTCATCACGAGCCGATGAAAACTGACCTGAAGATGCCTGTGGCGGCATGAATAGCGGGTCCGTGGCAAAGCAAAAAGTGAAAGGCAAACAGTACGTTCACTCTCACAAAAAGCAGAGCCTGACTCTGACGTATTCCAACATGTACGTGAAACTTTCCCGGAGGAGAAAACAACTTTTGTTTCAATCTGGTTCCAACTGAGCGCTCAATGTGACGCGAGCGTCAGCTGTGCTTTAACTTTTATCTTGTCTCGTTTTTTCTTTCTACAACTTCACCCAATTTTTCAGTGCATTGTTTCTAAAAAATTACATAAAAAATTACGACTGTATTCATGATTATCTTTGAACGCTAATTTTTCCAGATTGTTTATTCTTTCTTTCTTTCTACGTCTCACATTGTGAAATTACGTTCCACCTAAATTGGACACTATTTGAAGTACAGTATAAAATGAAGTCATTGGTGCAATCCAAATGAATGTAAAGCGCTGCTCATGACATTTTCCGTCAATCAAATGCAAATTACGTCATTATTGAGAAGGACGCAGGTGAAAAAAATATTATATTATTTTAGTGCACTGATTTAATTATGTTGCATGCCAGTGTCAGTGAAAGCTTAAAAAAATATTTTCAAATCATCCTTTTCTACATTCTAATAACTTACTGCAATGCATGTCTTATGCTACTCACTAACCTCAGCAGAAAAAAATTCCAGCATAGAAAACTTTTTTTTTCCAGGTATTCTATATTACTGTCAGTGGTCATTTAGAGACTCGTATGGAATAGTAAAAGTACTCTCCACTAGGCATTGTGGTTTATTTTTTCTACATTTACAAAATACCGTGCAAGCCACCAATAGGGTGTGCGGCACGGGGTGGTTTGACACCAGGCATGAAGCCCTCATTCCAGCTGAAAACTGAATATCACACGTTTCCCCGGAATGCCAGAATGGAATGGTATCCCATGAATTTTCCATTTCTCTACGTTATTCCTTCTATAGTATTTGAAACCATGTGATGCCAAGTTCATAGTGTAAGCAAAAAGATTGGAAAAGTAGGATTTACTTCCTCATATCAAACACAGGGAATTTTATTGCATTGATGGACGGAAAATACGTTAAACATCATTTGGCGGTGGAGCCACCAAAAGCCGTGCGGACTAAGAGCAAAATGTGTTGAGATTTTTTCCATCGAAAGTACAGCAATGTTGACCATGTTGGCCATATATTTATATAACACAAAATCCAAGTAGTCTGTTTTCTCTGCTCCACTAGATCTCGCAACGGGAGCAATCGCCACAATATTTTCGGCTGATTTGTGTAGCTGAGCGGGAGTGGTAGAAATGGCGCCGAGTCCTTCGGCATCCGCTCTCTTGCTCCCGATGCTCCAATTTTTCACTTCCTCCGGAGCGAATCAATTCCCCCCTGCTGTTCCGAAGGGAGCGTTTTCTTACCGTATTCCGATGGTGAGGAGTAGAATTTTATCCAGTCGGTTAACGGGAAAAACTTTTTGTTCGATAAACCGATGGACGATGAAAATGTTACCGCGGGGAGAGCGTTACCATTTGATTTAACGTGGCTGACAAAAGAAAGCATTTGTATTCCAGTCGTGAGATCCCTTCTTTGCCGAAATGTTTCAGAATGTTCTCTGGTTTGCCTTCTCGGTTTACAAAGAACATGTTGATATCGAATTTCAACCCCTGAATTCATATTGAAAGATGCTTCGTACTTTTCCACAGTTGCGAAAGTTGTGAAGCATATTTTAACATGGATTTTAATATAAGATTCTAGCACAAAGTGAAGTCTTAAGCCACCACGTATAATCACTTAAGCATTTAATTCTCAGTTTGCGGTAATAGGTTTAT
Organism: Ceriagrion tenellum; assembly: GCA_963169105.1. Classification (NCBI taxonomy): domain Eukaryota; kingdom Metazoa; phylum Arthropoda; class Insecta; order Odonata; family Coenagrionidae; genus Ceriagrion; species Ceriagrion tenellum. Next base: position 38,535,538 of record OY720633.1, on the reverse strand, counting down.
TATAACAGCAAATTTTGAGATGAAAATGTATGAAATATGATCGTTTTTAACTGTAAGTGCATTTAGAGTTCCTATAATCGTATTTTCTTATACCATGGAAACTTTGTGGCATCATAATTTCATCAAAGTAACAGAATTGAGACGCATTTTACTACATTTATTTGGGTATTAGGGTAGGGTGCTGCGTTGAGACCTAATTTGTGCTTTGCGTGGTAGTATATGTTTTTTAAAATGCTAATTCAATTTCATGAAATCTCTCCTTTTCAATTTCACAGATACACTATGTAGCCCGATAACGCATGTTTAGAGCCGGAAAGGCTTACATCCTCAAAATAACGAACTACGATAGAAACTCGAATTTTCTGGATGGAAAAATTATATTTTAAAAAGATTAAATTGATATAAAGGCAGTTAAGGCAGATTTTAAGTGGTTTCAAGCTTTCTCAGATTATAAATAACATTAAATGGTGTAAATAAAATTCAGTAGTGGCAAATATTAAGCTTGACGAATTTTACGAATGCAAGAATTGACCATGTCAAAAATTGAGTTTTCGATGGATATTGGTTATATATTTTCCAAATAAAATAGGCCATTAAAATGTATACTCAAACCGGCCTCTTATGGTATTTAATCATTTTACTCTTTTGATCTTAATTAATTATAATACTTATTTTTAAAGTCGCATTCCATTTGGTGACGAAAGTTCATTTTTTCTGGTCTCGTATCCAGTTTTCATGTAATATCCAACTATTGGATGACTTAACGTCTTAGATCTGTCTAGAGAGTGCAATGCTATAAAAATGAGGTAAGATGGTGACAAACTCGAGGAATATTTTGGGCAGGGGAATATCTCAAAAGACGGCTGAACCGTCAACGCAATGTTTTCAGTTGATTATGTTGGTAAATATATTAGCGCCGAACCGCATTTTCATCACGAGGGCTCTCGCTAAGTGGTGTCAGCGTACTCGGTCAGTTAAGTTCCCGTTCACCCGTCATGTCCCGGATCGCAAATTCGACCCTGAGGCCCCAAGCCGTACTCTGGCCAAGGGGGTGATCTCGCCACCCTACCCCCACTCACCCCCCCGTCATCCAACGTTCAGCCATCAAACACTCTTGCTACTCCAGCCACCCCTCGACACCCCTGCCTGATTACTTTACCCCTATCCCCCTGCATGGCCGTCATACTCCATCGCGCGCCGAAAGATGGAGGGCCATAGAGTGAAATGAAGGGTTTGCGGGAGCGGTCGGAGTTGGGGGGTGAGGGGGATGGCTATTTGGGCTGGGGCACAGGGAGTGAGGGGAGTTGAGGGGGTGGATCACTCGCCCCCCTAGAGTTAACCCCCGTTCGGGTACCCTTCTTAAAGGAACAACAAACGTCCCTCAACCCCATACCCCATTTTTTTCCTATGCCTCTTCTTATACACTTCCTCTTTTCCTCTGATCGTTTTTCATTGAAAATCCTAACCATATGTTACATATGCAATATATCGATTCGTATTTCTAGGTAAAAATCCATCTTTTACTTACTTTTAAATTCCAGTCTTCATCCCAAAGTTAACAATGATTTCATCAAAATTTACAATGTGTGTAAGAATTTCTGAAATCGTATAACTCTTGAAATCGGTGAAATATTGCAACCCATTCTTCCAATTAAATACACAGCACGTGCATTGTGAAATTAGAATTTAAATTAATAATGATAAACGTATTAGCAGTCATAATTGTATTTATTTTAAAGAGCTACACGACAACAAATTGTTTATAATAATTCAGAATATTCGCACTTAAAGGGGAATTAGAGTTAATCATTTTTTTAAATCTCCCCCTGTCTAATTTCCATTTTAACAATAAACACAACTCGGAAATCAGAAAACAACTTGGAACTCGGAAAATCAAACCCATCCTAACCAAATCAATAAAAAATGCTACAAAAACAATTAGTCAGCAAGCCCCGCCATGCACAAAAGTATCACAAGCTAGATTTTACAAGTAATTGATTACGTAGCGAGTAATAAGTTTTTTTTAGATTTGATGCCAATTTGTTCAGCAATGAAATGATTTAACGCCCGCTGATGTATTTCTTACCAAGAGAGGGAACTATAGTACTAATCCGTTACCATTGGGAGGCAGTAGTGGCGAAGAAAGTTTTCAATCATATCATCAAATAGATATTGGTGATGAACAGTTATTGATTTTAGCGATTCCATTAAAGTTACGTAAAAACAGTAGGATGTATTCTCAACAAATTGACCGATGAATATTTACTGTCGATTATAAAAAATCAGATTTTCAAAAAATAATTTCCGCCCCTTTCATTAGCGAGTTTCTACTCGACTTCGAAATTCGAGTCTCATGTGTCGGAATTATATCTCCCGGCTCCACCTAATGTTGTGCTCTATTCTCCACGCCCAGCGCCCTCTTTCACCAGAATCACCTCTCTCTACCCCACCTCAAGGTGAGTTCCTCAGTCAAGATGTATAGAGCACGGGGAGAGAGGATCTAGGCCCAAAGTCAACGGACCCACCAATGCTGCTAGCTGTATTAATAGCTCCGAGCACTCTTTACCTCAAGTTATTTTCAGCGAGATATTTAGTTAACTATAAAAGAGACCCTATTAGACTTTTACTATCAATTTCAGGTGGGTATAAGAATCTTGAACTGAATATGGTAACAATAATTCCGAATATAATACTTAGTTTTCATGACGTAATTTCTAATTCTCTAAGTGAGAAAATTGAGGATTGTGCTTTCCTCATTTGTTATATGCCAAGAGCTAAAGATTTATTCTCAAGTGAAATTTTTTTCTACTAGGAAGCATGGTGAAAGTTAGTTGATGATTTTATTTTTGAAAATAAATTAAGAAAATGTATTTACATAAACTCTTCTGATATGAAGTTCACGTAAAAACCTCCTGAATTATTTCATGAATCTCTCTGTAGCACACACATGTTCTTTAGGAAAAAGTTTTAAAAGCAAAACACCAAACGGTAAATTATTTGGTACCAGTAGAAATTTAATCTGTTTTTTTTTCAAAACGAGGCCAAATACGTTCAAATTTATGCGTTGAGTTTACTTGCCGCAACTATTTCAAAGTGCGGATGACTGTTTTCCATATTGCCCGTGGCCACCGCACTTCTCGTCTCGCGGTCCCTACGGTATGCTCGGGAACCCTGAAAATCCCATTCCCATTGTCCATTAAGACCTTCACCTCCATCCAAAGTCTTAAAACTTTTCAGCCTCCAGCTCCTGAGGGGTTCTTGTTCTTCTCGCACCCTGGATTACGAGCGGTGGCGCGAAGGAACACATGAAATATGCAACCTACGCAATGGGGATAATATACTAATTTTATTCATCATAAACTCCAATAAAACATATTCCAGTTTCTAGAATCTTGAAACACTGCAAATAATTAAACTGGTGAATATCTCATCGACAGGAATCCATCGAGAATTGAAACGAGCTGGAATCGAAAACACTATGACTCATTTAGACGTTCCATTTCATTATAAATGATCCATACAGCGTAATGGCGCACATTTTTTTGGTAAACAGTGCTCATTCATAGTAAATATTGCCCATAGTAAATATTGCCAAAATATTGGTTCTAATAACTCAGGAATGATAACTGAATCACTACAATAACTTAAATATATTTACGATTGGTATATAGGTTACCAACCAGTCTTATCGCAAAGACAGCATAATCAGGCAGATTGAACTCCATAGACTACTAATAAAACAACTGTGAAAGTCACAAAGTTATTACTGCGATTCAGTCATCATTAGTTTTTCAGAAATGTTTCCTCCTCCAATCACCTTTGACGCTCTTTTACGGATTAAAACACAACGTCTGTATTCATAATGAGGACGGAACTTCATACATGAGTTTAGCTGAATCAAAGAAGAACGATTGAGTAAATTGGAAGAAATGATCAAAACAGTAAGTTTTTCGGGCCTCTCGCCGAGAATTACAGGACTTCACGTCGCCTGCCCCGAAAGGGAACAGCTGCATGGGTATGCATGCATCTCCACACAAATTTACGAGCGAGAAGTACTCTCAAATGCCAGTCCTTAGTTTCATACGCAGTGGGGTGTGCCGTTCTTAGTGTTTGGCTCGGCGCTTGATACCGTCACATTGTCCCTCCTCCCTCTTCGTCAGGTGACATCCGCGTTTAGAGAGCTTTCATCTCAAGGTGTTGAAGTCAACAGAGATCGGAGACATCAGCGCGCTTTAGCGCACACGAATGGCGTTGAATAAATCGGTGTGTGCAAGTGAAATTTTTAGCCGTTAGGTAGCATTCAGTAGGTGCACAATAGTAACGGCCGAATGTATTGGGCATAGTTACTGACTCCGTTCAAAAGAAGAATTTGCAAACGCGACATTTTAACCTCAGTGCAATTAAAAACAACTTCATCAACATATCTGACGCCTTTGCTGACAGCCGGCTCATAATCATCAATCGCGGATGTGATTATCATACTTCTTTTGTTGCTTAGCGTACATTATCTCTGCTCCTGGTCTTTTTAAAGCGGTTAAAAAAGTGAATAGTACAAATAAGAGAGATCCATTGCCAAACTGATAGGTACATAAATTTGTTCTTCCCACTCACAGTAAGTGATTGTAATACAAACTGGGCTCTTCTCATAGCACTCCCATAATGCACTTAACCCTCTCACTACCCAAAACTGTATCCTTTTCACCTTTACTAGGCTGGTGTTCTAAAACTCCCTGCCACACACCCATGTGACGGCTCGCAAGGCAGTGTGAAATTTTAGATGACTGCGCTGCGTAGTCGCAGGGTCTAAAAAAGTGGAATATAAATGTCGCAATTGTACTGCGAAATGAGTAGCTTATTAGAGCTAGTTGAAATATCCCTGCATCTTTCTGTGCTCTCTGTTCTCTGTCGTGTGCTGTATGTGGCTTTGTACACCTTGTGGCCACATTCCCCGGTCAGCAGTCCCTTCATTTAATATATTAACACCATGGTTTTAACACGGGGGCGACTGTTCTGTCTGTTCCTCCATTCTCTCTCACTTTAGCCGAGCAATCAATCAAGTCAAGAGAGGCATGAAATCCATATCTCCACCCTCGCCCGCGACAGCTTCACATGGACCCCCATTCTGTACCACCACGCTTGCCCTCTCCGCCGCCTCCAGAGTTCAGTGTCCCGAGTTCACCTCACCAAAAAGTTTCTTCTGGTCGCTCTTCCTCCGCACGACATCCGTCGCCCTACTGTACAAACTTTACAGCCCCTTTAGTTTAGTTTTCTCCCTTCGAAGACGCACTCTCGTTCCTCCTTCCCACTTTCTCCCCGCTCCCATTCTCTCTCTCTCTCTCCATCGAGAGAAATTTAGTGCGGAGCTTTCGGAGTGATATATGGCCGTAACTATTTATAGCGGCCTCAGTCGAGGTGGTAGGGTGGGAAGACCTCTCCCCGATGTAATTAGTTTTGTCGCTTGTTGTTTTTCGGAGAAAACGCTGATGTATATTGGTTAATAGGGCATTAGCTGGATTGTTTGGTCATCAGCTTTACGGGATTTGGAAAGTGCGTGCCTGGAATGTTTAAGTGCTTACCGTGGGCTGAGGTCAGATGCAATACTTGCACTGGCACTATTTGTATTGGCAGAAGTGATAACCCCGAATTTTCTCTCGACACATTTGCAAATGGATGAGCAAATAACATCGTTGGTACAGTATCATTCATCAAGTTTTCAAAAGCGACGATTTTCCTTTGATGCGTATAAAATTGGGCACCTTGGAAACCTTGGAAATTGGAAAGGCCCTGATTGTTACCACAAAATAGTTGCTTGGTTGCTTATTCATGGGAAAGCAACCGGGAGTTGATGCAGATTTCGCAATTGAGTATGTGGACGCGATGGTCGGGGTAGTTAAGGAGAGGTTAAGAAAGGAGTCGAGAATAAATGGAGATAAACAGAACGTCGGCATTATTTTAGTTTTGACGTAAGTCGTCTAGGGGTCCATAGCGTAATTTCACATTCAACTGATAGAGAGCAGCACTTCAAAGCCCTTTACATGACACTCCTTTACGAATCGAGATGAACAAGAAAAACTTCCGCTACCGCCAGGATTTGAACATGGGTCTTCCGAATGCCAAGCTTGCACTTTTAAAGTCTTCATCATCTGTATTTCTTGCGTCATCATGGAAAATTGACGGTGCGGGGTGATCAGATTTATGTGTTATCTAGCGTATAACAACTTCTCTTAAATGGTTTTATTGAAAGTACCGACGGCAGCGGAGATTTCGTACTGATTGGACTCTGGATTTGACAAAGTTTAAAGAAGAGTAGAGGAAGAAAGGACCATAGCGTACACAATTCAGGAAAGAAGAACCAGATGTTTTGTACACACCCTGAGACAATGGGTTCGTGGAAAACATAACTGAAGGAAAAGTAGAGGGTAAAGTCCCAGTAACAATTTCATGGATCAAATGAAGAGGAAAGTACATAGGAAGAGGCACCAGGAAGTAAAAGCAGTATCATTTGAAATGGAAGGTTGAAGGGATGCAGACCACCAATCGTCGGATTGAACGATTAATAATTATGGTTGATGAAGTACCCCTGGGAAACTTTATCAATACTGGGGTACATTTTATTGAGTATTAAATATTGAATTAATCGCGCCACAATAGCAAAGAAAATATCCGAAAATCATTGACGTACGTTAAATAATTTTTGTAACGTATGTGAAAAAACGAAATAAATAGATCATATTGATTTTTTAAGATATTAAATTCCTCACTCGCTTATATCGTTCATAAAATGTGGTTCATTGGATTTTAACCAAATTATCCTCACGTTTGATGCATAATTTTTATAATATCGCCCCACGTTTTTGCATTTTATCTTTCTGAACCGACAGTTAAATATCTTCACTTTTTAATTCTACCTAAGTGGAACAAATTCCAAGGCGAGCTGCGAGCACAAACACTGAATACACGACCATATCCGCATCCATCATCCATTTCACGATTATTTAGTAATAAACATGATTTTCACTGAAATGGGGAAACTTCTTACAGATTCTGTAACTGTTAGAGAAAACACAGTAATAAATGTTCATAATACATTTTCTTAAGAGTCACCGGCCATTGTTATAATTAGTAGCACATACATACCCATCACGCCGTTCCCTTCCGGGGTAGGCACAGTCACAAGGTTTCCCTCGTTAATACATAATTGTACACCTAACTCTGCTTCAATAATTTCCTCCATACTGACCTATCCTTGCAAACCTCTTTTGCCTCATTTACCCCCACACACTGCTTCATGCACGCCCTCCTTTTTTTAAGACTCTTAAATATTCCTCCTCCTAAGAATTTCCTCTACCACATTCAACAACAACTTTCTCGACCTACCTCTACCTCTCGCACCATTCATTTTACTCTTTATATATCTGTTTCGTTATTTGACTCTTAACCATTCTCTCAGCATAGCCAAACCAGCGAAGCACACTCCTTTCATATATGTCCATTACTGGAGCATCTAACCCACATTCATTCATTACCCACTCATTCCTGACACCATCCATCCTACTTTTGCCGCAAACACTCCTCAGATCACTAGTGGTGTCTTTTTTAATGCCTTGAGGTTGCCTTTTAATGCCAAAGCACGCATCGTGAGGAAATTATAATATGAGTTAAATAAAATTAAATAGTCTGGGCACACACTCCTACGTTCTTTCTAACGAAAATGGCAATTCAAAATAAATATTTCCACTAGTTAGGTGCGAAACCATTCTATGTTCCCTACCGTTTGTTTTCATAAAATATCGTTCCGGAAATGCAAAACAAAAATTGTCTCTAAATTACGTGCATGTATTTTACGTGACCAGATCACTGTTACATTTATCTCCGTGACCGGGATGGTCTATCCCTTTGTTTTTTTTGTCCTGTCGTTAAGCGGCGGGAATTTCACCGCGAATCATTAGCGCAAACTCCAAAGCCACGCCCCACCTTCGTCCGCATTCCTTGCCTACTTCGCCCTTCGCAGCAGTTCCTTCGCTTTATGCTCGGCTATCGTGGAATTATTAACAAGTGCTGCCCTGGGGAACCCTTTCGCTCCCTCTGCTCTTCCTTTCTTCCTCCTTGCAGCCACCCAACCAACATCCCCCTCCCCCAACACTGCCCCCCTCCTTCCCTGTGGCGCCATCCGCGTAACACCGGAGAGTCTTCCGTGTGTCTATTCTTCCTCGACCCCCTCTCCCGACCCCACCCACCCCTGCCTTTAGAGGAGGCTTTTGGCATCGGATATGCGGAAAGGAGGCGGTCTTCACACAAGGAGAGCTAACGGGACAACGATGTGCCACGCCCACACTCTTGCCCATCTGCAGTGTTGAGGTTAGAGGGTGCCTCGTTAGATGCGCGACTTAAGAGGTATGAGAAGTAGAATGCCCTCTGCTAAAGGCAGGAAGCAATTACGCCATAAATTGATCACAGTAACCCTTAAAGATTTTTATCTACTATTGTATTCACTAATCTACAACTGGTATGATTTTTCCTGAAGGAGTTTTTTACAGAAATAATTGGAGAAATATTACTAGTGTTGGAGCTTTCAGCCAAGGTTTTGGCCAAGTTTTTCCTTTTGCTTCCCGATAAAATCGACCCTGCCAGTGATTCAGTTTTGAATGAAAGCATTCAAACATGAAATGGTCTCTAAATATAACACAGGGAGTAAAAATAGTCATTGATTTGCATTCACACGCCATAATTCCGTGAGTGTTAAAAAAATTTGAGCCCCTAAAAATGATTTCTACTTGGAATATAGGGTGGGTAATACCGTCATGTTAATTATTTAACGCCAAAACTCACCGCATATAATACACTTTCATTATTGTGTCAATGTTCTCCACCTGACAGTAAATTGAAATTGAAACACTGACTTTTTTTTTGACTGAAATTGAAACTGACAGAAAATTGAAAGCGTTACATATGTACATTTATGTTTTTACTGAGCATCTATTTTTAATATCTAGCCATCATAAATGGCTATTCATAACATGCTCAATAAGAATTGAATTTCTAAGAAATCGTGAGTTAAAATTATGGGTTCGTAAACAATAATAAAGTATTCTGGAATGAGAACCAATACAGATTCGGTAGTTAAATGCAATACTTAAGGAAGAGGACAAATTTACCCCCATAAACCAGAGTTATTTTAGTCCAGTGCAACATTCGTAGGAAGTGTGAAACAGGAAATATGAGCTACTAATGAAACTTCTTTTCACAAGCTTTACTGACTCATTTCAACTTTTCCCCTAAAATCCCAGCTTATTATGCTTCATTTTTATGGTGGCTTGCAGAATATAAGGAGAGAGAAAACTGAATTGCTTAAATGGGGATTGCACTCAAATAATAGTATCTATTATCCTACTTCACTTCTTACCAGAAATGTGCCAAGGGTTAGCAGCTAGATCTCAGGTGTTAGTGAATTCACCAAGGAGGAAAATATCAAGCAGATTTTTTTTTTAATTTAAGGTGCGGTTTTGGAGAAATACTGCTACAAAGAAACCTGAGCATATTAGATAAAAAGGTTTCTATTTGACCTCATACTGAAAAAAGAGAGATTTGATTGGAGGCTCTTATTTTGAGGGTATGGTGAAGAGTGGAGAACATTAGGAGGAGTATAGAAAAAGATAATTTACTGTTTATTGGAAACCGAAGTATTTAGGAGGGGACATTTAAAATTGGTTCACGTACGCGGCGAAAAAGTAGCAGTGGTAAAATATAAGACAAGCTCGGAGAAGGAAAGAGAGGAAAAATCATTTTGGACAGCTTGATGGGACTTAGAATGAATTGGATGCGTACAGAAACGGAGAGGGACGAAAAAAGATGTCCTCCTCTTAGAATCGCTTTCCAAGCACCAAACGGTGAGGCAAAAGGTTTCCTGAGGCTTCGATAGCATCTAAATGTCCAGTTGTTACTTATAAAAATCGTTGAATAAAAACTTTACATTCTATTGCATTATATTTCCATCACATTGGAATGAAAATGTAACGTTGAATAGAAAAACTATTATTAATTCAGGAAAAACTGTCTCTTACATGAATAAAAAGGACAAAAACCCCAGAAACCTAAACTCACCCAAAAACCTACTCATTGGAGGAAAACTATTCTTTAATAATTAACTCTGAAAACAGTTTTGTATGCCAGGCATTAACCTAAGTTTAATTACGTTTTGGAATCAGAATTTCATTTCACTTCCAAAGAGCCCCAGGCTAGTTCCTAGTTAAAGAACGTAGTTTGGTAGCTGTAGCTGCATTTTCCTGTCATTGTAGCAAAAATTTCAACAGATGAAAATCTCTAGATTTATTAAAAAATAAATGTTTTCATCAGTTTAAGGATAAAAATAGCTTTAAGGCGCCATATTTTGAGAAAAAGGATGCAGCTACTGCATTAACAGGTATAATTGTATATTAGGGAAAATATTCCATTCATGATAATTACTTTGGCTTCCCTTAAAAATTCTCTCGGTGCTTTTGGGTGGATGTAACTTCGAGTATTCCGCGCTCTTTTTAGCGATCTTCCTAGCTCAATTTTAGCGATTAATTATATGGAATAATGGCCTGGGGCCTACAATATCTGGTTCAAATTTTCTATTTAGCATTTAGAACTAATATTTTTCGTTACGATTACTCATCAGTTCCCTAAATCTTTCCTCATTCTTTATAAATCTAGAATTATAGTCGCTCCTTTCGTATCCATTATTCAGCACTAAGCTGACTCGATTTGATACCTTATTCGATCTTGACCGTGGTCCCAATTACGATATTCATGTCAAATGTTTTGGTACCTTAAAACAAATAACTGGTCTCCAGAATTTGAATATTTTCGGATAATGATAAAATTCTTTCCTACTTAACTCTCATACAAACATTTATTTAAATCGCTCTGTTTCCTTTTACAAGTTTGGCGGAAAAGCATTCCGTTGAACAAAAAAATATAAGTATTTTCTCATGAGTGACATTATCCAAAAGATTTAACTGCTGATTAAATGCTGTGTGAGTATTATGGTTTTGTAAATGAGTGTGCAACGGATGATGCGGATGGAGTATCAAGTTGTAGGTGAGAGGCACGGTTGGAGTAGTCGCAGATAGTGTTTTGGGGGGTTAATGAAATAAAATTTTAGCAAACAATGAATGGACTGAGTGTTGTGTGTGACTACCACTGAAGAAAGAAGATCAAGTGGTGTATCAAAATAATTAATTGGATAGTTTTTTCTCGTGTTAGTATATAAGCGGGTTAAAATATAAGATGCACATGCAAGTAGGGAATAATCAGGTGTATATCAAGATCTAGGTGACAATGAACTTCAGTCCGAAGGCATTGGGGCTATACCATTGCATCTTCTGAAATATTTGAAACAAATATCTCGTTAAACTGCGATCGGGCTAATGTAACATAACAAATCACCGCTACTGTAGCTTACCTGAGTTTAGGTGCTCTCAAAAGGAGAAACGTAAAACGAGATAGCTTAGGCATGGTTGCTTTCGCAAGCCAATAATTGTGCAGTAAAGTACATGCATGTGAGGGCATTTAGACGGTGTCAATGGAAGCTTAAATCGTGACAAGAATATTTGCTTGTAGCTCGAGAAGTTAAAAACACGACGAGTATCAGAGAGAAGGGCACTCGTTCTCCAGGTTTCGAGCAGGAAGGTCGCAGAAGTTCTTCCCTCTGGACTTCGACGGTTGACCAAGTAGTTGAAAAGGTTAATTAATAAAGTGTTCAGTTCTTGGTGTAAGGAACGGAAAATATGTGCCCAGGATGGGTGACCTATACATAAGGAAGGCAGATGGTGAAAAATAACACCAAGATCCACTGTTTAACAATTTATTTAGCCATATTATACCAACATCTGACTAAGATATATAATTTTACCAGGCTGTTTATTCTGAATAATTTGAGAACAATGCAATCGGGTATTGTTTACTTTTTCTACTCCAGTATCCAGGTTGTAAATTAAATGTCACAGTCATGTTCTTTTAAAGGATAAAACACCAAATATTTTTTAAACACATGCGCGTTTTGAACGGTTCAAGGTCCGACTGTAACAAACTCCGATCTTCAACCTCACTTAAATGTTTATATTAATGCTTATATATTGCTTATATCAAAATGTTTATGTTAATAGCCATTTTTGGTGAGAATGGAATTTTTTTATTTTGATAGAAAGGTGCCATCGCCACTTATATCAACTTATCTGATGTCAGCTGTAAAATGCTGCTTTACCGCAATTATTTTTCTCGCAAGAGGAACTTGAAATTACATCGTGTTACATCCACATCTACATACTACCGTAAGAGCCGCCATATGGGCGTGAGACATTGGACACCAGCTGTGTAAAGATGCTAGGGCTTTGGTGGGTGAAATAGTGACTTTTATTGTGGGAGTGTATAGTGGTGCCCATTTTTACATAGCAGTTTAGCACTGCTAAACTGTTATGTAAAAATGGGAGAGAAAATATAGTGCTAAATGTAAAACTGAGAGAGAAAGGGAGCAATGTAACTATTCTGTCAAATAAAAGAATTCCATTTTCACCAAAAATTGCTAGTAATATAAGCAAAATCCCAGAAAACAAATTAAAAAAATAATGAATGCAACTTACCACCGTATTTTTTGAGCCATCAGCCAATAAATGCGATAAATATAGTCAATATTTGGTATTTCCATGGACATGGCGCTGCAGTCGCCATCCATTACTAATATGTATAAGGTCATCGCTAATTCATATATTTTGAATATTTACATGTGGAATATAATTGAATTCGATATTTATTCGTGGAACAATCAAAATATTTTGTTGCTGAAACTAGATTTACAATATCTGACGCATGCCATTACCAATAGCAATATTTCTTTTTAGCCGACTGTTTCAAATCAAAGAAGGAATTTGATATTCCTTTTGAATTACATATTAGGGATGGAATCAACATAAATCCTCCCTGTCGAATGTCATTTCAATGACCAAAGTGCATGTATAAGAGTCAAAACTTCTCATCTTTTATTGATTATATGTATTAACTTTAATTTAAATGATCTGGCTAATTGTTCTCTTTGTGTGTGAAATTGAGCAGATTTGATGGCCGCTGGTGTGCACTCGAGAAGAAAAAAGAGACTTCGACAGTTATATTTCTCCTCAACTGTTGTTTATGGATCAATTTTTAGCAATTCTTTCAAATTTTAAATAAATAATTTTCTGTTTGTTGATTGTATGGTAAAATAATTGCCTTCTTCAGCACCCATTCTGAATTAATTCGTAAATGACAGAAAATGATTCGATCGTTACTACTCGTGAACATGGAGATTGAAACCTTCGGGCCGGTTACCGTGAATAAGAGAGCGTATTGGCACAAAATTTGAGGAATCTATGGATTTCCATATTTGAAAATAATCACTTGTACTATTTCTCTGTTCCTATCGCAACTCGCTATTCTTGTTTCAAAAATCCCTCATTTTCCCTTCTCTTCCCCACCCCACTTTTTAAATGTATAAAACGCTCAAATATGTACCCTGGAGTTATGTTCCCTGATGTGGCATGTGTGGATGTGTTCCCTATCATGGCATAATGTTCTGAAACCATTTACGGTGACGAAAATAAAAGTAACGAACTTTTAGTGTTTATTTTCAAATATGAAGGCTACCGTATGGTTCATCTTGGAAGATTGCTATTTTCGTTGCTCCTCGCTTGGATTCAAGATTGACTCAGAGAATAATATCATGACGCCATACTGCATTTTTAGGTGTGACAGGAGAAATAAAATGAGAGAGATACACTCCCGATCAGATAGTTTAAAAAATCGTTCTTTCCGCGCACAAAATGCAACCGCAATAAAACTGAGCTCCACTAAATACACTCCCATAATACATGTCACCATTTCACCTCCCAAAACCTTACATCTTTACACGGCTGGTGATCTAACACCCCCTTCCACATGCCCATGGGGTGGTTCGCAGGGTATTGTGTAGTGATAGAGGTAGAAGATGACAGAGAAATAGCTCACAGGAATTTGGAGCCATTAAACTCCGCTGTCGGGCATATTTATTGGTTTAGCTGTTCTATAAATGTATCGAAAACACGAGTTATAGTGGTGAAATTTTTCCGATACAGTAATGTTTGTAATCGATGAAAATCCAACAAGAAAGTGTTGCCTCAAAAGCACTGCATTATTCATAAATTTCATTTAAGAAGTCTGCGCGATAGACAACGTTAGAAGGTTTGAGTTTTGTGTAAAAGCAGACTTTCGTGCGCAGAGATGAAATGTAATCTCGTCTTTAATCTCTGGTTGTTCATATGCGTGCCGAAGTACGCTGCTGTGTTACGATCTGCGCTTTTTTTTACGCCTTGAATGGAAAGCACCCATTGTCTCCATACCGACTTGGTTCTGAGAAATTTCGCGATGAAATGCAGCCAGAGCATCAAAATCGATACGCATCAACGTCCTACAGCCCTACTCGCTACACCCGACTCCCGTCTCCAACCATTATCCTCCACTTCCTCCGTCTCCTACCTCCCTCCAAACCCTCCGCCCCTCCATCTACGTTGAATAATGGATAGGAACGTAAATTACCATCTCCATTCACCCACTCTCCCTCCCGCCCACATTACCCTCTCCCGGTCGTCGTCTTTTTGCCTTCGGTCGCTCTTTTGTCAAACCTTCCTTAACTTTCTTCCCAACCTCATGTCGCCCTCCTCTCTTTCCTATTCTATATCTACTCTTAGACTCCATATATATTCTAAACTACGAATTACCACGTGCTCTAAGCGAAGAACCTCGCGGGCATATAGGTATAAGCACGGATAACACCTAAATTGGATGATCTCTATCATCGGGTTTTAAGTTAGCACGGATTGGAGCATTCCAGTGAACTTCTGCGTACACGGACGAGGTTGAATGGAACGATGTGAGCGGGGAAAATGTTTGGTATCCTACCGGATGGCAGGATTATTTGGGTTAACTGATGTTGTGGCCGATTTTTTTATGTACAGAGGTCAAATTCACAAAATAAGCAAAATTTTTCCCGAAAAGTAATTAAAAACTTCACATTACCCTAAATTGACGCCTTCGTTGAAAGTTAACACTAGAACATCTTCCGCGGATGCAATTCTTGAAATATTTTTATCGTATAGCTTACATCAATTTTGCTCTCAATCAGCTTTTAAGTTCACTGCCTAGTGCACAGAGTCTGAAACGAATGAAAGGCAAGTGCGTTCTTGTGTTCTGAAATGAGAACAGCCACAAAAAGAACAAAAGTCTCACTTTAATATGCATACATGTCCGACCATACGCGACAAAAACAACGGTAGTCACAACTACCACCAATACAGTTTTGGCCAAGCATAAAGCAGAGAAGTGCATTGTCTTATAATACTTTTGGCTTGAGGTCTATGTGAGTTCTTAATTTATTCAATTTGATCTGTTATAATGTTTAATATGCGCATGCTATGTTGATCTCATGAAAAACATCCCGGCACAACTATTTTGCATCTTATCTCATCTCACTTCATTAGCAAACGTCCCGCTTTTGTTCTAAATGAAATTTCATAATGACTTTAATGCTTAAACTCTTTTTTCCTTCAGGTAATCATTATATAGTAAAGCGCAGTCAATTTCTGTTATTTCATAAAATAGTCTTAGTCGTTATCACCGTCTTACAAAACAAAAGCGTTAAGTACGTTGGATTTCATTTGCCTGGTATTGATTTTGACCGTTGTTTCCGGTACCTTTCGTAGTTCCCTCGAAAGTAGAGACAAGAGTTCGAGCACTATTGGATTGAACATGTTAATATTTTTGCTGGAAAGTCTATGCTGTAAACTGTGTTTTCAGTCAGTAATTATCGATATTGGTACTCTGCATTAACTGGAGATCATTCTTTACACAGACTGACTCATACTTACTTTGAATTTCCTTCCATATATAATATTTTTAGGGAGCTTTTCCTCATAAATACACCATAACACTATTTCATCCAATACACTACAGTTTTACACAACTTTGTTTTTGCTGAGTTTCCGTTTATACAATCATCTTAAAATTTATTGATGCAACTTGCTCAGATAAACACCTTTACACATGCTACGATCAAGTTGCTTTAAATAAATGGGCGATAATCAATACCAATAACAATTATGAAAATTTTATCAGAATGGCATACAGTAAATTCAAAAGTTGTTTGCGCAAATAAACAAATAAGAATGTGGATACCATGAAAATGTATGCGTAGGAGAGTTCTGTTCTTCACAATATGTTCCATCTACCACTTAACTCTTTATTACTTGAGAAAAAAATATGTAGACAATACTTATTCACCCATAAGTTAGGAAAATGAAGATTTTTATGGAAATTAAAAAAGCGTTGTCAAGATTTAAGGGTAATCAGTTGAGATCATCAGTTTAAACCACATAGTCGGAAATGTCTAAAATTAGGGCCGGCATAAAAGTGCAAGGTTATTATACATTTTATTATACATGTTATGCGTTATAAATTGACATGATAGTAGTACAATGAGAACACAAATGGGAATGATAAAATCGTAAAATAAAGGCAAATTTAGATGAATTGTGTCTAGGTAGACATAATCCACCACATTTAATGATTCAGTTACTAGTATGTAATAAAATATTGCCTCGAACAAAAAAGTGTTTGGATCGATAAAAGTTTTGTCGCTACATGTTTATTGCCAGCAAGGCCTATAATCCTGCCGAGGACGTAAGAGCAAAGTACCTTCAACCACTACCTACGCCGCATCATTTATGGAAGGGCAGAGTAACTTCGAGGGGCAAGGGATCTGAGTGCAGTGGCGGCGTCCATACTGCGTGAGACACCGTAGGCGGGGAAGGGCCCATTGTGTGGAAGGGATAGGCGAGGCAACTGAGTGAGGGCTTCTCGTGGCGAGTGGATGCAAGCCCCCGCCATCAGGGCGGAATTGAGCGGAGGACGTGCGGGAGAGATACGGCATCGAGGTCCGTGACCTTTTATAGGCCTCCCAGGGAGCTGATCCCAAAGGGAAGTTCCCGAGCTGCAAGGTGCTCCATGAAGATCCTTATGGCGTCAGTATTACAGACGATCAAGGATGAAATAAAAAGTTAGAGGGAAGAAAGTTATATAACAGTTGCAAGTACTTTAACCTCTCGAATACATAAAGTTACAAATAACAATCACAAAAGGGAGTGAAGAAAATCATCTTATAAAAGAATTGCCCGTTTTAGATAATTGAAGGAAGCATCCGTGGAAAAATCGAAATACAGTAGCAAGTATACAAAAACACATAAGGGTAGGCCCCGGAAAATACAAATACACAGAATGTAAAAAAAGTAAGAAGGGAGTAACTATAGCAATGTGGTAGATAGAAACATAAAAAATCAATAATTATAATACGCTTATCACCCAATAGATCATTATAATAGTAATATGTAGGATTTATCAGATTATACAGAGAATGGATAATATAAACTGTAGAAAATAGATTCACAGCAATGAGAGAGAGCCAATTACACTTTAACTGAGTCGAGTTCAAGTTTTAGGCCTGACAAATATTTCCGCTTCGCGATGGGACCCTGAATTTTCCAAAGATTTAGTTAAATATTCACGAGAAGAAGTTTCATTTCATTCAGGATAATTTATCTAGTTTTTGGATCTCGGTTATTAAATGAATATTTTGTAAGTTTTAATCCGGGATTTTGCATTATATTTTAACGTTAGTGTTTCTTTCGCAAGCATTTAAGCAAATTACTCTACTCTTTTAACCCTATTCTTAATTTGATATTTGAAATGAAGAGCACTGATACTAGAAGGATTTAATCATCATATGTTCAGTTCATGATCTCATGAGAGAACATGAAATTTTAGTACTGCCATGCTCTGCGCATCAATCCACTGGTGGATACTTATTATATGTTCAAGCGTGTGAGAAGATCAGGTTATGGAATTTTAGAGGGCATTTAGCAGTAAATTAAGGGTTTTTATTAATTTTCTCCCAAATCGCTGGATTATAGATCAATGTGAATAAGTTAAATAACAAGCATTCTACGTTATAAGAATATGAAAATAGGGTAAAGATGCAATTTTAGGGCTAAATGACGATTGCAGGAGTAATAATTTTGCTTAGTATTGCATCTATACTCTTTTTAAACATACTCATAACTTAGCATGCTTTTCAATTTTTCTAATTAGTTTGTAATACTGAAATTTAGGGGAAAATAAATACAAAAATTTGAGCCACAGTATTTGATATGATAATTATATACTGAAATAAAGCCTCAAAATCCAGCCTAAAACCAAAAATCAATTACCGGAGACCTAGGATTTGCACATCAGAATGAGCAAATCAACTGACAATTCTCTTTAGGTGTAAATAAGGTGCAAGAAATTGATCCATTTAGCTGAATATACCTTTCCTCTCACATCTTACGTTTTAGGCCAATGTGAAATTTCAATGTTTTTATGTCAATGGCAATTGAGTGCTATGTCGAGCGTCCAATTTTGTCCTACTCTTTTACATGTCAAGCGTTGCCGTTGGATTGGTATTCCTCTGTTGGGGGACTCTGGTGAATAAGAAACTGATAAGGTGCTTACTATTCATACTTGACCAAATGGGATCAAAATGCGTAACATTTTTCTGATATTTGGTTATTCTTGTAAGCTTACGGTAGCAAAATAGTGGCTTATATCATAAGCCAAGTGTCTAAAACATGATACACGAAGTAACAAGGAACACATCTTTTCTTCAACTCACTCGACGGTTATAACTAAGCTATTGCATAGTCATCACATATATATTCACTTTCGTTGCTGTTTTCATGAGACGTTATGGAGAAAATAAAAAATGATATGATATTTGCTGAGTCATTTTGATAGGTTATTGCTGTTTAAGAGTCACTATAAGTTATATTAATTTCCTACGAGCTTTTGGGAATCACCTAACTACTTCGATTAACGTATCCTCTTTTTAACGCCATCTCACATCCCGTTTGAAAGACTCACGATTTTCCTGGGGAAAATATTATACGTATAGAATATTTGGACAATTTTAGGATGCCATAAATTTCGTATAAAAAGGATGTTAAGAGCAGTTGCTGAGTTTATTACTGGGCTTCTTCCGCGTATTCTGCTTCCACATTTTATCGCTGGAGTAAAAGTTTGTCATTTTTCTAGGTTGTGAAATCCTCGCCATTTTCACAAATATTGCTTACTTAAGAGCAATAAATAGCTATGCATAAAAGCAATGCAGTAGGTTTTTCTCGGAAGTCATCACGATAGGTCATAAATTTTTATGTTTAATATTATTAAGTGCTATATACATCTGGACATTTATTCTGGAATTATCATTTTTATTTTCAATTGATATCATATATCTTTTTTCATGCAATTCATCACCTCAGTGTGAGCTGAGACCTCGCTGTATTGCATTCAATTATAACAAAATGGATATATAAGGCGCGCCTGTGTATATGACAGGGTAAAATCATCTCTCGTAGGCTAACAATGAATTCGGTTGGGATGGAAAACAATAAAACTTAAGGTAAAACACAGGATGCGTCACGCTACACTGCTGGACGGGATCTTAATGGGCTTATTTCAAATATCACCAACTCCTACATTTCTTAACTTTAGAGGATACTAAAGCGGATTGAGATAAAATCACGGCGTGACCATCCTTTGGTCCATCGATGTAGCAATTGCATTAGCATATTTTGCGCCAATGTTGTCCTACTACTTTACATTACTGTGCTTAACAATGTCAAAAAGCGTAGTCCAAATGTCTATCCAAATGTTTACCTCTTGTGGTGAAGCGAAGAGTTCATGTCCAAGGGTTTTTTTGTACGTATGAACGTATGAAACTAGTATTTTTGTTACAACGCTGAAATTAAATAGTTTGCAATAACACCCATAATTTTTCACAACAGTAACTTTTTTCCGCCATCAAAAAATAGAATCATATTCAGGTATCTTTTTTCCGATTGTTATAGTCACTTGTATGCTATAATTTCCAACTTTATGCACGATAATAGAATATTTTTGGAACAAACAGATATAATAATGTTGCCTCAGAAATTTAAGTCATTTGAGTAGATAAAGAATTCGGAAGTGGCTTCCACTACAATTTTATGCCTTTTATGTACAATTTGTAAAACAAATCCTGCATTAAATTTGAACAGAATGTATATGGTGGAATTCAGGAGAACTGCAATGCACAATATAGATGTTGAATACTAAGTTTTTTGGGTTCGGTTTACTCGGGTTTCTCCCGCGTTGCTTCATTTTAACGGACAACAGTTTAACGGACAACCTGACGACACTAGCTGTAACGTTGGCGAAACTGTTGTCTGTTAAAATGAAGCATCGCGGGAGAAATACGAATAAACCAAACTCAATAAATCACCGCGGAAGCCTCCGTACCAACTAAGCTTTTTGATTTAAAAATACAGTTTTCCCACATTCAGCAATTCACTTTTTCCTTACTTCCTTTCAGGGTGAATTTACAAAATTCTATTTTTTTCAACCAGATTTACCAGTCAGTTACACACTTTTATTATACTAGGATACTATGAACTTGATATAAATCCTTAAGATGTTCAAAATTATCTTGTACCGGTTTTCCATTACTGGACACACTTCCAGCCCTACGTATTAGAGATGTCGGCTTAATTAATCTTCATCTAGTATCATAATTACAGCACTAACTTTCATCCTCTGGTCCTCATTAGGCAAACGATAATCGATAGAAGTGTGCCCCCAGGCCTTGCAGGCTGCCTGGTGCATGAGCGGAAACCATAAAAGCAAGAGGGCCGCGTCACATTCAGGCAACGGTCTATTCCCAGGAGAATGAGCGAGGAATTAAGGGCATAAAGTTTCACACATTTTCATTTCACCGTAATTGAGGAGCACGTTCGAGCATAATGAAAAAAGTTCTTAACCCCGGGGAATGGAGCTACCTTCCATGCCGGCGATAATGATTGCTACCTCGCGGTTTCATAGAAAAATCAACTCCTCTTTCTGCGAAATAAATTTAAAATGATTTTTGTGACTAAAAGCTCTCTTTTTCAGCATGCGACTGAAAGTTAAAGCAGAGATGTCATGTTCGTTCGCGTTGCATGACTTTGCCCTGTAATTTTAAACTATGCTCCGTTAAATCTACTCCGAGGATGTATACCTGACGGTTTTTGACTGGGGCCAAAAGAGAAATTAATGCGTTCTACATTAGATTTACACGAGCATTCCATATGAGAGAATATGCAAATTGAGCTAATGTGAACCCTTTTCAATGATTCATGCAATGAATGATGGACAGAGCAGAGAGAACATGATCAGAATTATAAGGGGGTAATTTTATTGCCGCAATTAAGTGTTATTAATTTCAAAGACCCAATAATAGTTTGTTTTTTATTGGCTACGAGGGAGTTATTTGACGTGGAAATAAATAGGATGAATGAAAAAATGCAATAAAAACGTACATATGCTTCGAACTAATGTTAGGAAAGGGATTTCAGATCCTCCGACAAAAAAACCTAGTCTAATTGAATAACTTGTTGAGAAGTCTTTTCCAATGTTCTGTATTATTGTAAAGACTGAGAAAAGTTTCTATGATTTTAAAATACCATTTTTTGAGCTTAATACGACAACAAGCAATCTGAGATGCATAAAAAATTCAGTGAGTGACTTACTACATTCTCTTTCATCTATTTCCATTTTACAATATACCAAGTCCATTAACTGTCACACAATGATTAATTTTTATAGTGCCATCATTAACGAGTCAAAAAATCGCATGTTCACTGGAAAAAGGATTCTTTCATTTTAAGTGAGTAATCTCTAGAGGCGTTAAGAATGAGGTCACTGAATCGGAATAACGAATATAAAATAACATATACGACTTAACAAGACTTCTTTTTTTAAATTTCCATTCCACACCAGATGTGTTGCTGTCAAAGTTAATGAAAGATCTAATTAATGAAAAATATGGTAATAAATAAATAATTTCTGCGAAGAGATGAGGAAAGAGGATTTAAGGGAGAGCTTTGTAAAGTAGAAAATGCAAATTTTGTTTTAGCATTCTGAAGCTAAGCTTTAAACTTTGAGGAAGGAGAAAATTTAAATAGTTTTAGATATAGGAGAATGATTGATAATTTAAAAAATATAAGAAGAAAATTATTATATAGATTTATGATGGAAGAAACGAAAAGTTGAGAGAAGTATTGACCAAGCAGCTTCTGCAAAACAATAATTGGATTTATGGCTGTTGATGATGATGATTTATACCTAAAGTTTGCCATAATCAAGAGTCCAAATTAAATGAAAACTCCTTATTAATATTTAAAAAAACTATCCTGTCTCATGTATAAATAAATGGGAAATTCACCGAGCCTATTTTTTAGTTAAGATCGTTCGGATTTTTTCCCTCGTTGATTCATATTAACGGGCAACAGTTTCGCTATCGTTTCAGCTAGCATTCAGGGCCTAAACGCTAGCTGTAACGTTAGCAAAACTGTTGTCCGTTACTATGAATCATCACGGGAAAAAAACCGAATAAACTGAACTTAACAAATCACCGTGGAAGCCTCCGTACCTAATGCGGAATTTCTTTCAGAATATTTGGAAATTTCATATTAACAGGCTTATGAGATAACATTTCTCATGTCATTGATAGCCTCTGGGTCATCGCCAACGACTATTAAAATCAACTCAGAGACTACTGGCAGGACTACATTCTCCCAACATTCAGGAACTGACGTCACGTTTTCAACCTTTGGGCCAACTTCACGCGAGATAAATGGCTGGTTGGGACTGACAAGATGTGAGGTTTAATAGCCGGCCGCAGCAGTGATACTAGTTTATCTCGACGTCTTCGTGAAGCCACACTAGATATTTGAGTTAATTTGAAAATAATCTTTAACACTAGAATGCCCGGACTTTGTCACCCCCTAGAACGCCCGTGAGGCGTCTTTCCTACCTCAACTTAAAGAACGTCATATTCCTACTAAATAGTAGCCTGATCTGTTTTATAGTATTTTATGAACGACTTAGTTTATTTTAAATGTTATCAAATTTTTTTTGCAAGAATTAATCAAGCGCCCCACGTATGGAATGGCAGCAATGCAGCCCCAATTTCTTATACTTTTTGTTATTAAATGGGCTGCGTATGGAGCATAAACAACTAAATACAAGAAACATAATCAAAAATGAAAAAAATATCAACTAAATTAAAATTCCCGGCGGAGTCAGGTTAATTAAATCTTTAGAATATACCAAATCCACTATTTCCTTGATCGCCAGCCGTTTCCTTTGCACAATCCTCCGAATAGAAAATTGATTGACTTCAATGGTGGGCGATCGGCTTCTTGAACTCTTTGGAAGCAAGGAGAGCACAAAACAAGCAAGTTCGACAGGCTGACTCTCCAACTCTCAACTAACTGATTTCTGCTCCATTCAACATTTGTTGCCCCTCGTACGGTGTTTCACAACATAGAATGGGAACCGCGACGGTATTAGGCGGACGGAGGAAAAAGGGCCAGGTGAAGTGAAAATGAGGCAGTGTGGCGTCCTCTGAATGAGAGGAGCATGCATTGGAACCACTTCTCCTGGAAAATGTGTGGCAATTTACAGCACTCGGGATTAAAAACCACCTTCTTTCCAGCTATCTCATCTACGAAGTCGATTTGTTGACTTTCGGGCTGTCTGGGAGAATCTGTAATTAGCTTTAACATTTTGAAAGTTAGTGTCCTCAACTTTTGACACCTTGTATAATAGTGGAATTTTGGAAAATTCACGAGAAGAAACGGCTTAGACACTGAAAATGAAAAAACAGCTGCTATTATCCCCGTCTGAGGAGTTGAAATGGCGCCTGCAGACGATCTAGTTCTAATCGACTGAATTTGGATACATTCCAGTCCTGTGAATAAATATTGTGCATTAAATAGTTATTACTGATATCGAATTGAAAACTTAGTGGTGAGTCAAATATTAAGAGGTTGGTGCAAAATCTGTACCCAGTGTTTGTTTATTTGGGAGTATCTCTTCATTTTCTGTGTAATTTAATATCATTTTAAAAGCGTTTCAGATCAGTTTGATATAGAATACCCTATTTGATAGGGTTTTAGTTTCCTGTGGTATTTCTTGGGCCGGGGATCGGTTTAAAAGACCTCATAGAAAAATTTGTTTTCCCGCGGAGTTCAGATAATTTCATCTTTTTTAGATATTTATTTGTTTTATTAGGCTGTGCTATTCAACCAATAAGCAGTTGCCAAACGCTTTTTTACGGTTGCGGGTATCATCAAAGGATATGGGCTTGGGTTATTTATTTCCCATTAACCTTTTTCCGGGTTTTTCCCTCGATTAATTGCTCTTTGAAAATCCTGCAGCCAGTGTTGGCGTACGTTTACGTGTTAAGAAATGCAACAAAACTGCGTTCATCTAGGTGGATTTTTCATTTAGTGGAGGGACTTAGATAATGAATAATTAGTATTTCCATAAATTAACTTTTCCTGCGTACCTTCGTCAACAACGCTTTTGAACGCTCACCTGTGTTTTTGTTTCTACTTCGTCGGCGACCGCAGCAAGGTACGATCGCTAGCTGTCCGTTCCAATTCGCTGGCATGCCCCAAACATATAATAAATCGTAGTATATGGGACGTACTAACAGATTTACATGGATTCGAAAACGGCCTAATTTAAGCAACGCATGAAGTTCTTGTGAAAGAACAGCTGGTAACTGCGATAATGCTTCTAAAATTGAATCAAATGGGTAAGTTTACGAGAAGTGATTTTACTCTGCCGTATACACATTCGTGCCTCAGATATCCACGTTATTTAAATATAATAAGGTATAAATTACCTTATATATTTAGGAATAGTTGAGTGGAGCGCAGATTGGCCTCCTTTTACCGGATGACACCTTCTAAGAAGGGGTAAATTGGTAAACATTATCATAATTAAGGTCCAAATATGGACCTAAAACCTCTTCACTACTACCGATAAACAAACCTCAGCCCTTGAATTTGAACTTTTATGTATCTTGCCACCATCTTTACCTAATTTTTCATGATCACTTCAAATAAAAATGAAAATAATTTGGTGTAGAGGTTTTTTTTTATTTCGATTTTGCCTCAATATCAACCTAAATAAGGAATTATCGCTGTAGACAGAGCAATAAAATTTTTTTGCGTGCATACTCATACTACCGCTATTATTCGGAGTATATATGAGTGAAGGAGCTAAACAATTTGTGTTTGGCATGCTGAGTTGGAAACTAGCTCTGTTTAAATAATATATTTATAAAACCCTGTTCTTGTATAGCTCCTTAGCTTCCGCCGCGTGCGACTTGTCAAAAACAAACAAAATCATTCAACTATGACCATTAGTTTTTTGACTCTCCCCATCTAGTTACTCTTCTCTCAACATGGTCAAACCAAAAAACACGCTGCTTTCATACATATCAAATACCAAAGAATCTACTCAACATGTTCTCATTTTCCTCGCATTCCTAATGTAGCCCCTCACACTTGTAATACTTACCTTTTTCGCATACTTTATACATTGCATTCAACACAGAAATATAATTGTCCTTGTATACCGAAGTTTCACCACCATACTCTTTCATACTGCGACATATATTTTCTTTTACCTAGAGAATGGGTGTTGATGTGTTTTGACCAGGTTAAAGGTAAGAGAGGACTACATAGCCCTAATTTTGTCCTGAAAAAAGACGAAAATAAGTCCTAAGTACGCTTCTATATTACGTAAGATTTTTATCCCAGAATTTTTAATCTTATTATTCACTATTTGATCTTTTGCAAACAATCGGCCAAGGTACACAAAACCATTCCATTGCCCAATTATACGATTCATCCTCTTCATTCAATTATTCATCCCTATACTCCCTTGAATATTAGACTTGGACTCATTTCCCCTCAGTTAAACCTTCTCTGTTGCTTCACAGAAGTTATTAAGAAGCCCTTATATTCCCCGCAATCTTTTAGCAATATAGAATCATGGCCTGCAATACATCTCCAATCTCTGCACCGAAATAATCCGCTGCCTACATGCGTATCTCACGCCATTATCCACACAGCATAGAATTTAGAAGAGACATAGAGCGATCATGACGAAAATGATTGTCATGAGATCAATTATTGTATGCTACAAATGAGGGGGGCGGCAGAAGGAATCCTCGGTTAGGACGCGTAGGGACAAAGGGCGATGGTACAGGATACGAAGCGGAACGAGGCGGAAAGGAGTCGTACGCACTCGGCGACACGCCACTGCCTCGTCAATCGATCCTCTTGTTTCCACTCCTTGTTTCGCACTCTGCCGGGCTTGACACGTTGCGAGGGTACAAGGAGACGAATGAGACGGATAGAAAGAGGGAGGATATTGCAGCCGACGGATGTTGGAAAGATGTCATGATTTACGGCGAGTGGATTCAATGAGCTGAAATAATTTTGCTAACGAAAAAATCTCTATAATTTCATGGGAATATTTCCAGCCTGTCGGGTCACCCGTCCCAAAAGTGCTTCTAAATATTTAAATTTGGAATACACGAAAACTTCGAAGAAAAACCTTAGCAGTTCCACCGTAAAAATTGTTATGAAATACCATTATGGAATCCTGAAGTTGGCACAGTTGCAAAGAAACTATTTTAAATGAGTTTTATACGTGCGAATTGCTTGAAGTTGATATTTCTTCTAAATTTGAAGTCATGCAACGTTGTATCTTTTTCCCTCCGTTGCGTTACTTATTTCATCTTTCATTAAGTAATGTTTGATTTGCAACGACTGACTCAGACAATTTTGATAGGATGCTAGTAAGACCACACAATATCCGATTAATTTCATTAAAAAATTTTTACATGTAATCGAGTCCATATTGAAAAAAAGCCTTGTACTTTTCCACAGTTATTAATTGAAAACGTACAACTCGTTTCGCCGCTTTCTTTAGGTACAAATGTTTATTGTAAAACACTCGTAAAAAACCTGAAGATGCAGCAAGCTGCAAAACTCATCG
Organism: Ceriagrion tenellum; assembly: GCA_963169105.1. Lineage (NCBI taxonomy): Eukaryota > Metazoa > Arthropoda > Insecta > Odonata > Coenagrionidae > Ceriagrion > Ceriagrion tenellum. The sequence continues at coordinate 38,508,523 of OY720633.1, read as the reverse complement.
TACGTTTACAATAAATAACTGGGGAAAATTACAAAGCTTATTTTCAATATAGATTTGAATGTAGAATACTTCCACAAAGTGACGCCTGAATGTGTGAAGTTTATTTTTACATGGATATAAAATACTCGACCACATAGCCCAAAAAATCGCAGAAATTAAATGGATCATAGATTCATTCAATGGTTTTCAAAGATGTTGAAAGACAAGTTAAAATGTATTTTTAATTACGAATAAAAGCCGCAAGGTTTGCACTAACCATCACGAAAAACTCCGTGTTTACTCTCGGTAGAATTTTATTATACATTAGTATGAATCCAAAGACAAACGAAATATAATAAATTTTTCGGTAATTGGCTCTTTACTTACCTAGTAAAAAAGTTCTCACAGTTTTTTTTACACCTCCAAATCAAATTATTCTGAAAATTAGTAAAAGTAATATTAAATTGAAGGTTTTACTAATTTTTAATGAAAGATATTGCTATAGGTAATTTCGGCCTAAATAATCGCTCCTGATATTAAATTTATACATTTCATAAATACATTTGGTTCACACCTCCAATCTTATTCTTTAATCTGAAGCCTATTTTGTAAGTTTTCGGAAAATTAGATTGACAAATAGCATATTTTTTCGGTTAATAGCTAGTAAACTATGAAAAAAGTTGCTGGTCAGTTAACAATGGACAGTTCATCCTCAGAAAGTAATAAATAATTCGGGCCAGAAATGTCATATGGCTATGACGGAGGCCTATATTATCATTGTAGAAAACATTGAGGCGTATTGAGAGGGCACTTTCTATGCTGTCTAATGCTAGAAGCTTAAGCCAGTCCACCATTTTCGTTGAACCTCATTATCCTATTGCGGTTGCGGGCTAACGCACCTATTTTGCAATTGAACCACCTTTTCCATCAATAACTTGTTATAGATCAGCATGAACTTCTTTGATGTGAATTCTTCTTTCAGTTATTGTTTATTTATTTAAATTAATAATCATCCAAATTCCCAATGAAAAATGGGGTAAAACCGGGTAGAATTCATAGCAATAAGTAACCACTGTATGTTTGATGAGTTATTTTCCTTAAATTCCAAACAAACGTTGATATTCTTGCTTTACATCCACTAATTTTCCCCTTCTGTCGTGATATTCATAAAAAAGTAAGGATAGAGCAGGGTTGAACAATATGGTTGTTATTTTGGTTTTCAGGCTTCTGTTTGATGAAGTAGTGCCCTCTCCACATACCTTAAATGATCGGTTCGAAGAAAGATCGAAGTCTTTCCCGGCTTATGATGTTTTTAAAGGTTAATCGGACTTTCCACCGGCTCCAACTCTCCATCTTGTCCTACGTTTCGATGAAACGACGACGACTCGTCCATCGTCACCAGAGCATGATCGATTTGTACGTTGCGATCGGTTCGATCGTTGCAGAGTGACCACCGAGAGACTGGTCTTTAGTGCAGGGAGAAATTTAACATGGTATTGCATGACATAACATGAAATTTAACATGGCATGCTACTCGGTGGCACACAGGACTATACAAAAACCTGTTATTACAGTTAGTCTAACTAACCTAAACCCTTCAAAAAAATACAGCCTTCTTTAGGAACGGGTTTATGTATGAAAGAGTCGCTCTGATGTGAGGAATACTAATCAGTGAAAGGTATGATAAAGATTCCTAAGAGGAAAATAAAGAACGAGGGTTGTCTACATCTGCATAATACCCTTTAGGTCATCTCACTGGGGATATGTTTCCACCAAAATAAGCTTTCTTTCATTATACTTAAGTTCATATAACTTCAGTCAATGATGCATTGGTGAAAACATGCAAATATCTGTTGGGAGGTGGAATTTTACGAACATTAATAAACCATCGGTATGCTGCTAATATTTTAGAAAATATGTGTGTAAGTGTAATTTACACTGTTATTAATTAAAAGACATGCCATTGTAGTGCTGTAAACATTCGATGTGTTGCAAGTGCAGCGTAGCAGATTGAGAACCAATCATTAGGAAGCAAATCAACTAGTAATTTCCAACACTTAATGTCAGACATAATTATAAAGTCCTAACGAAGGCAGGGTAAAGGAAATCCAGTATATTCCTAAGATTTTGAGGGAAAATTTAAATTTCAAAAAAGATCATTTTGGAGTTCATTCCCCTAATTGTATTCTTATTGTCTAATCTACCGTTGTAGGTCGACATTTGCTTAGTGATTTTTTGCGACGTTAGAGAATAGTTTGACTTTGAAGTAACCTACATGGAAAGATCTTGTCTAAATTTTAACCAACGCTCTTATAGTGATTGCCATCCAATGATGACGGAGTTAGTAACAAAAATAAGGATCTAGTCATTTCAAGGATAATGAGCCCGGTGGGAGGAGAGGGGAGGAGGTCAATCGGGGAATGAGAAAGGCTGAGACCCAATGAAGACTAGGGAGCGCATTCCAAAAAGCGTGAGGATATTGCTAAGGAGCTAAAGTGTAGGGAAGAGAGGATGATGTAAGGGTGTTTTGAAGGAAGTGGAGGTTGGGCGAGAAGGTTTGGAGGTGATCGCATGGGAAAACGTGAAAAAGGAATTGGTTTATTCTAAAAAAAAGGTGGAGAAGGAAAATAGAGGGAAAGTCAGAACGTGGATGAGACTGTGCGTTAATTATTTCAAGGGTTCCTTTCCGCTGGTTGGAGTTGAGATCTGTGGGGGTTGGGAGAGTGGGGGGGGGGCGCCAGAAATTAAACGAATCTGTTCCCTCAGGTGAGCACAGAGAGGAGTGTAACTGGGGATAATTTATACGAGCGGGAGAGGGAAATGAGAAAATCAAATGAACTAGAAGCGCTGATTGGTGATCAGGTTGAGTTGGGGGTATCATTCAGTTTCATCAGTGTTTTCCAGTGAACCAGGAATGAATGTAGGGAGTCGTCATATTTTTTAATGGTATCAGAATTCCAGGGACGGGTCATCCATCCAATTAATGAAATCCAATTAACCTGATAGAAAAGAGGAGAAAAAAAAATAAAAACGAATAATTAAATTCAATTAGACTGATGGATTACACACAAGGTCAATCATTTTTTCTACGTCGATATGATGTGAAATTCAAATAAGTTTTAAATAGTCTACTAGGAATCGTTAAGACAGACTATTAGTTTACAAGAGTGTTAGCTCTGCACCATAAGCTCAATCTTTCCAATTTATTTATGGACTAGCATCCTATTAGTATAATTCTTTATTTTTCCACATTATCATTTTTTTCAAATTAAACTTCATTTTCTGGATTACAATCGTAAATTTTAACATCTTAACTTTTTCATGATGTAAGTTTGAAATCTTTATGTTGGCTGCGAAAATAATGAGAAGTTGCTGGTTTTTACCAAAAAACTTAATGTGAGAATAAAGATTAGCATCAATTTTGTGGATTAAAGTTTGCAAATATAACTAAAAATAATCATTTGATTTGGGGAAAGATTTTTATGCCTTTAGCGGCATGTTTAAGTACGCTATAAAAAGACACACCAGTCTATAGGCAGCATCAGAAACGTAGAGGTAATTAAATCAGCAGTTACCGTGGGTTACTAATTCAGCGAAGCATTCAAAGAATGAGTTTGATTTGATTTACATAAAAGCCACAGATAAAATGAAGAGGAAACATACTTATAAGAACTACAAGGAGTGTTTACTCAAGGTGTTAATCAGAGTGAAGGACTGAGTTTGCTAGACATGATAGTATATCGAGAAACGATCAATAATGGTTACCCAACGGTAATGGCTAAGCTACCACTACCAGGTAATAGAATGTTTGTATTTTTAGTAAAGTATATGGGAAATACTCTAGAAAAAACTATTCTCGTGATTCATCCTTCATTCCCAAATGTGGGGCACTTTTATGACTTGGAATGAAAATTGGTAACGATCTAGTCCTACAGTTTCGTCAATCATGACGAATTGTGATTGTTTCAGTCGGTCTAAATTCTACTATAGTGTACTGCTTCCTGCAAACCATCGTGAATGCCTCTCATCGAAAATAGACGGCAGACAAGAGGAGAATATGAAGAAGTGAATTCAAGTAAATGGCAACAATCTTGCGGTATTATTTTTTTCATTTCTCTATATAGTGATCGCAAGTAGCGTCAGAGAACGAGACACGAATGATAGAATTATCTTTATACATACAATTTCTCTGTACGTGTGTATGTCACTGAACTCCTCCTAAAAGGCAGGACCAATTTTGATGAAACTTTTTGTGTGTATTTGAGTGGGTCCCTGGATGGTTTCGATTCATAATTGAACCCGGTAGGTGGCGATTGGGTGCTAGGAATTTTTTGACGAAATTTTTTCAAATTTATTTTTTATAGTTTTTTCGCATATCAGAACATATAACCCCAAAACTTCACCCCCCCCTTCCCACCACTCCCCAACATTTTTAAAATGAAAACATGTTCAGCAAAAAAAAAATGAAAATGTAAAAGTTCATGAATAATTGACCGTTAAAACCTTCTGCTCATCAATAATTGACCATCTGAGAATAATTTATTGTTATGTTTGTGCACCATAGGTGGATGATGTCGAATTCTGTGGTATTTGACGTTCGCATCAATACATGCGCAAGTCGTCGCACTTGCGTCGTAGCTTGGCGTAGTTTTGACGAAACTAAAATGTTGAAATGTCAAACTCAATGTCAAATGTCACTTAGTATATAGCTTATCGAAAATTCGAATATCGAAGAAGCGTTTGCTGAACCCGCTAATAGCAGGCAAGCCAACGTTTGGGCAGGACAACGTCTGTTGGGTCCGCTAGTATGATATGAAATTCGAAGATTCTTGCGAAATTGAGTGGAATTTTTCATGAGTCAGAAATAAAATGAGCAATTTTGCAAAAAGATAACATTTAGTACAACCCTGGTTTCAATGTTTTAACGTCAATATCAGGGTTTATTTCTGCATTAGAATTATATAAAAATTTTTTAAGTTTTGAATTTCAATTTCCGTACCTAACCTCCAGAGGCCGTAGCCTTCTCTTAGGTCTCATTATCGAACGAGATATTAAGCAAGAGATGGGGCGCTGTTAAATTCGGCATTTGAAACGGATTTACTTTCGGTGAATATGGGATTTCGGGCGAGAGAATGAGAAATGAGAGGAAATGAGGATTTATGGAAGGAATTATGACAGCCAACACGGGATGAAGATGAGGAATGGAAAAAAGGGCTCATATCGGAAAATAGTGAGAACGGCCTTGAAAGCCATGGAATCACTTTTGGTCCCTCCACCACGCCTCGGAAACTAAAAACGGAAGTCATATCTCATTTTCTCTCCCTCTCTCTGAATCCAAAACGGAAATCCCTATCTTTTGTCTCTCACTCACTCGCCCATTAAAAGTGTAAAAAATTACTTGTACAATTATTTTTTTTCTTAAAACATCTATCCCTTATTATAAAATGAAAAAAATGGTAGTTTTCAACTAGCAAGGGAAGTTTCTCGCTTACGACCATAGCTTGCGGGTCTCATATTTTGAAGTAAGCTGGCAAGCAAGTAACCCTAGATTGTGATTTACAAATTATTCTACAAATGAGGCTATATAACCAACATTTATCGTTAGATTTACCCATGTCAACTTCAGAGATGTGAGGAAAAAGTCCAATGAGGAAGCCGACGAGCAGTAAGATGGTTCAAGGCTCAATTTCTAGGACAGGATGCTAGTTTACTCATGCAAAATTGTACAGTTTATAACAGGATTAAAAGTGTTCCACTTAGTATTTTCGTTCAAGCCATTGAGTTCGGTTCATAAATTATTATCTTATCTGCCTGCCAGCTATGACCTATATTTAAGAGCCAGCTATTGAAAAATCTCCTTTCGTGTTTATATATTTTACTTGTAGTCAATTCTGCAAGTTAATTATACAATAAAGCTTCGGAAAAAAGCAGTGAAATCAAATTAAATTAGAAAATTTATCAATATTTTGACGATAGTCTTACCACATCGGCCAATATATTACTTTATTTAAAATGTATACAAAACTTTAGAAGCAATTTCCTACTTTCCTCAGGAAGGCTCAGCAGATGTTGTAAGCGCAAAATTCCACTCGTTCCTCGTCAAGGCACTCTTTGTGAAAAATAATCACTAGCAATGTGTGAAAATAATCACTCGGGAATTTACCTTTGAATATCTATAAAATGGAGTATAAAATGATAATAATCCATAAATAACTCTTTATACTGTGTAAAAACATTTGAAATAATGGAAAAACGTTTATATGAATCATGCATGTCCAAGTGGTGGTCACAAATAAATTCGTTTAGAAAAAAAATTATTATTTAAAGCTCTGGGCGTCTCTCAACTACTCTTTTCACCATATATCCGTCATAGGAAAGAGTTCTATTTGTCATTTTAAACCATTTTTTTGTTTAGTCAAGACATAAAATGGGTGAATCTTAACAGTCGCTAATGTGAAATATCTATGTTAGCGAGAAATAGTCTTTATTTTATTTACTTGGTTCATGTATATCAAAGTGGTGACCAGCGTATAACGAAGAATGCGGGGTTAACCACAGGTTACAAGAAAAGAAATTATTTGTAACAATATCATATAGGATTTCCATTTTTCCTCTCTAATTTACTCGTAACATTCATTTTAGACTCTTTCATGGCTATTTAGTGAGTGTCAAAAGTCTTTTTTATATTCTGTTTGGCTCTTTTTGGACATGAAGATTTTCCAGTGGGTTGGATTGTGTATCCTTGATTGATTCATCAATACTTATAGTTAATCCATATAACTGCCAATTACTATGTCATGGAATACGGTCAGGTATTTAGAATGCGTCATTTTATTATCATAGAGAGTCATTTGGGATTTATAACTTCAAAAGTAATTATAAAAGTAATTTTTTATCAGTTAATACGGAACGGTCTTAGCAATACTATCCATTGAGCCTTTCTAGCAGCTACGCAACTGCCAGTCAGAGCGTGTGATTTAAGCTAATACTGGTCAGAGTGCCTGAATTGCTTGTGCATCTATCTTGTGTAAGGAGAATGAGATGTTCGGTTTTTAAAGTAAGATTTAAAGATTCACAGCTTAGATCCGTGCCTTTGCAAATGGTTTCCACAAGAAGAGTTTTTTTTTCGAGATCACCAGCCACGAGGTGAATGCCAATTCCGAGACCTTCACTCCTGAATCCTCATGATTTTCAAAATGCTATCACCTCAGTATCGCCCCAAATTGGACCAAAACCAAAAGGGGGTTCAAGGTAGCTCATTAGTGGAGCATCAGACGCGGATTTCATAATTGGAAGGCCTCTGCTTCGAGTTTCAATCCCAACAATGATTCACAAGTGCAGTTTCCATTCTGACCTTAATTGGTGCGCCACGTTCGCGAAAACAAATATCCTCGGTATCCGCTACGGAAACAAAATTACTGAGAATTTTACTTTGAAATATAGTGAGATACGTGTGGCAATAAAAGAAACTTTATCAGGGATCATACGGGATTAAGTTTTATAAGAGAGATGAATGAAAACCAATGAATGCAAAACGAATGCAAAATGAAAGTGGGCTGTAGGATTCGCAATGGCACAAATATGTGGAGATATCAAAAATCAAACTGCTTGCTCGTTCCATTTCATCTCGCAGATTGGATTTATCATTGATCACTGTTATCCTTTACAATTACAAAGCAAACAAGTGAGCGCCATTACTTGCGGAGGAATTTCTTTCCACGTGCTCCGCTCCAGTCATTCAAAATCCAAAATCTTGGCCAAAAGATATGCTTTAACTGTCTTCATAAAGGATTGGAATGGTTTGTGTGTACTAAATGTGGCCCATAACATACGCAAAAATAGAATCGTCCTGGCATCGTGCAGAGTAAAATTGATCAAGTCAACGAACAAATTTTGGCCACAAGAGTAATGAAAACATTGGTGACTTTGTATCGGCTTTGTCACTCCAAATTTTTTTGTTAATGTTTACAAATCTGCACATTATTTACTAGATATATGTTGTAACACCGCGTATATCATTTTAAGCTGTGTAGTTATGTAGTGTAGTTTACTCAGCTTCAAGGAGAATGAAAAATTCTTGACAATATTTGCCTCTCTTGACTTGGTGGGGCCACACTCTAAACTAACTGTAGTTGAGTCGTGGGATAGTGTCCTAGCGCGGGTGACTGCTCAGCCAGACACTGTAAGGACAGTGGTCACCCGAATTGGGCATCAATCGGTGAGAACGTTGTCCACTTTCGGCTATATTTATAATTGTGCTAGTTTCTAATGAAGTTTTGCCGGCGTTTCGATTAAAAGAACACTAAAATCGTCATTTTTTACCGAAATGTGCATTTTTTCTGGCAGGATTATATCGGAGGATGTTAAGTTTATGCCATGTTGAACTTGCGATGAAAGCATCTTATCACAAATCGTGATACAAATTTTAAGCCCCTTGAATCCTAATCTGTACCAGGACTAATGAAAACTTCCTTGAGTTAAATTCTGGCCGTTCGGGATAATATTTATTTATTTTATTTATTTATTTATTTGATAAAATATAACATCCAGCATAAAGTCAATTTACAGCAAACATATAACAAACAAATAAGGACACAAACATAAAAAAATAACAAGAAGAAGGTAACAAATAATTATGCAACATGGGAAGATAGTAAAAATTACTTTTTTTGGGAATGGCAAATGGCTAGGTTGGTGAAGACGGTGGAAGATAGGGTGAAAGAGTCAATGTTCATAGGAAGGGAAATTACAAGAGAAGAGAGGCGAAAAATGAGGGAGCATTTGGTAAGTGATAATCTGGGAGTAGGGATATGGCGCAATGAGTGAGTTCTGGTGTGTCGGGAGGGTACTCTGAAATTTATCAAGGAAACAATATAGAGGTCTGTGTAAGTTTCTCGGGCTCGCCACCGGGTAAGAAATTCATAGACAGCCGACGTTTAGGGTTCCGACTCGTTACCCATTCTCAAGGCTACTCACTGACTGGAGTGGGTAACGAGTCGGAACCCGAAACGTCGGCTGCCTATGAATTTCTTACCCGGTGGCGAGCCCGAGAAATTTACACAAATGTTATTCCCCGGGAAAGTGTAAAATCATACATAATATGGAGGTCCTTCTAGCGGTAGCCCAAAGACATGGATCTGGGACCTTGGATCTCTTGCTCATTACATTACTCTCTGGGCTAGGACGTTGGATGTGGAGTGGTTAAATACCAGATAAGAAGAGCAAGTAAAGACAGGATGCGTTGCACCAGCGACAAGGATTGTCAAGAGTTCGGAGGTATTAGTCATGGAGATCCGTGAATGGAGTGAGAAATCCCAGGTAAATTCAAAGTTGTGATGTTAAATTTACTAGTATTACTACCATCGAATGTGTTATCCTAATTGATGAGCAGCGTAAATTCTAAATACTGATCACAGGTTGGTCAGCTCTACCTAGGCATACTTAGATTGTGATCAATTTTTTTCGCGTTATTCTTTCTTTCTTCTTCTTTGCGTATACCACCATGTGCCACTCAAAATCAACATATTATGGGGCACATCCACATCCTCTATGATATAACTGGTAGTAGCACATTGTGGAAAAATTGTAAGGTGGCGCGAATTTTCATGGTGCGTTGAATGATTTAAAAACTTCAAGCACTCTCAAATCGAGAGGAATAAACTTCGATCCGGGAGGATGAAGATGTAAAAAATTAATATCCTAATCCTGGAATCTTAGGGAGAATATGGGAGAGTTACTCTGTAGGAGAGACCTTGCTGCTATTTTATCCAAATCATAGACGTATTTCGAGTGCTCAAAGTCCTACAGTTCAGGTAGCGAAACACGGCGGCAGTTTAATAGAAATCGCTTTTCATCTAAAGAGTCCATTACCTATAACCCTCATTACCGACATCAAATTTCTCAAAAAGCTATTTTAAGCTCTCTATAGCTCTTAATATGACCTTTCCCTACCGATGTTTTGCGAAATCTACCAGACTTTTTTGATGTAGTGTCGTTTTTTGGTCGTAAACATTGTCGTGAAACGCGAGTCAGACTCTTTCCCGCCATCTCAAGTTGGAATTAGCTTTATTTTGGAAGCGTTGCCTATCATCCGCTGTCCCCTCTTCCACACTCCTTTGCTGAACCCTTTCATCTACATCTACATCATACCCTGCGAGCCGCCGCATGGGTGTGTGGCAGGGGGTGTTAGGTCACCAGCCATGTAAAGGTGTATGTTTTTGGGAGATGAAATGGTGTATGTTTTTGGGAGATGAAATGGTGACATGTTTTATGGGAGTGTATTTAGTGGAGCTCAATTTTTATTATGGTCGCTTTATGTGCACGGAAAGAACGAGTTTTTGTACGTAACTGTTCGACAGTGTATCTCCCTATAATTTAATCCCATCGGTCAGACCTAAAGATGTAGTGAGGACTCATGGTAATATTCTCTGTGTCGCTCTAAAAAATATCAGTTCTGAATTTATCAAACAACCTAAGCCTAGCGTGTAGCCTTCGAGTCTATAGGGGATCCCACCTTAATCCCTCTAGAAGTCATAAGACACTGCATTTGCGCTTGTAGCAGTTTTTAACGAAGCGCGCTGCTTTCCTTTGTATTTTAATTAATTTTTTTGTTAGATCTATTTGACCAGGGTCCCACAGACCTTAAACTTAAGTCCATAAATTTATCAATTTTTTAAATCATTGAAGCAACTTTTAAAAATATTTTCTGATTTTACTAGATTTTTTTACCTTCTTAAACTTTTAAAATTCTGACAAAAGGTTTTACAAATTTTTATCACTTTACATCTGCTGTTGTGAACAATTTATTTTAGACTTGTTTCATTAACTGATATTATCAAATTATTGACGAATTGTTTTTTACTTTCATAACACGAAAGGTAGTGGAAAGAAAGCACCTAAGAAAAGGACTTTCACTACGGCAAAGGGTGGTTAACGCAACAAAATGACCGTCTGCTACTATCGACATCAAACAGCTCTCATCGGTCGCCAAATGATGCGATACCAAGCTGCTGTCAGCCATTGGAAAATATATCTTACAATAAAAAGTATTACATAAATGAAAAATTGTATAACAAAAACAAAAAATGTAAAATCAAATCTGACCTAAACCCTGTAATGAGAGCCGTGGCTGAGGGAAGAAGGGGCCATTAGGCCTCATGTGGGCCACGTAAAATTAAACAAAGTCAAAGTCAAAGTAGTATCTCTCTTTGACTTTTTCATCCGGACCTTCCTATTATACGCTTAACAAAACCTAGTTTCTTTAATGCTGCGCCGTATATTTTCTGTATGCATAATCCCCACGATATATCAGAAGTTAAGGTAATTCCAAGATAAAGAGATTCCATGTGGGCCTTGACGTCACGTTTCGAGCAGGCGACTGCTACAAGTTAACACCACCGCATTATGATGATGGCCGGAAGTAGGAGCCGTCTGCAGGGACAACCGTGAACATTTCTCGGGTGAAGGGAAAGGAGGGGGGGAAGGGAGATGGAACGGATGACGTGGAAGCGTGACGTCATTCATGCTCTGGGTGTGTTTTGTGTCCCCCTCCCTCCTCTCCACACTCGAGTGCGTCCTGCACCTCTCCCGCATCCCGCTCCCGCTCCTGAAGAGAGTCTAATGAGTCCACGGCACATTTCTCTCTCCGCGCGACGGAAGAGATGCGACGTGTGATGCCTTCCGTTGAGGTAATTTGACAGAGATTTTTCCCCAGTCATAATGGAGACCATATTCGAATTGTAAAGTTTACTTTTGGCATCTGTAGGAAGCATGAAGTAAATATTATAAGGTATTAATGGTGTAATAATATATTTTTATATGACTGAAGGTCTCAGTACTCAATAAAACAATCTAAAATAAATCTTTAAATTGACTCGTTTTTTTCACGCGATATGTTTAAAATGCCTTCAGAATGGAGGGTTCTTTCGTGATTTTGAAAAAAGTAATGCGGTGACTACATGATTTATTTTTTTTTAATAATTAAGGAAATATACCACTATTCGTTGCTGATTATTTGAGGAGATATTAAAGTTAGCAGTGCCTCATTTTCAAAAACAAACTGTCTTCCTGGAGTGTATTAACATACCATTTCTATTACCATTATAGAAACTAGGTTTTGCTTATCGTATAATAGGAAGGTTCTTGGATGAAAATGTAAAAGAGAGATGTTACTTCTCTCTGGTTAGGCCTCACCTCGATTATGTTCCGAGCGTTTTGGACCCTGGTCATAAAGATTTAACCAAAAAAATTAACAAAATACAAAGAAAATCTGCACGCTTCGTGAAAAACTGAAACGTGCAAACGTATAGTGTTTCACAATTTTTAGAGGGATTAAACAAGGGAACCCCTAGAGACTCGGAGGCTACACACTAGGCTTTGCTTGCTTGAGAAATTCATAACTGGCGTGCTTCAGAGCGACACGGAGGATATTATCATGACGCCTCACTACATCTCTAGGTCTGACAGAAGTGATAAAATAAGAGAGATACATTGCCGAACAGATAGGTACAAGAATTCTCTCTTTCCACGCACAATAAGCGACCACGCACATAAGTAAAACTTACAATTCGAACACGATCTCCATTATGACTAAGGAAAAATCTATCTCTAATTACCTTAATGGAAAACATCACCACAAAAAAAACAAAGAAAACAAAAAGCGATCATAATAAAAACTAAACTTCACTCAACACACTCCCATAGTACACTACGCCATTTCACCCCCCAAAATCTTCTCCCTTACATCATTACATGTCTGGTGACCTAACACCCCTTGCCACACGCCCAAGCGCCGGGTCACTGGATGGTATGTAGATGAAGATGAAGATTTCTCATATTTTTGGTAAATATCTCGGAATATATTGCTGCAAGGGGCTAATATTTATGTATACTTGGTAGAGTGAGATATTGTTCTTTGAAATGGTTTTTTCAATTTATTTCTTGGTGAAATGATTTCTCGCTGTAACTACCTCTAAGCAGAGGAGGAGATATCGGTGGGGGCAGCAGGATGTGGGATAATGAGTTACCACTGACAGGGAATGGTATTGATGATATTTCTCACTGACCACGCAAAAACCAGAACCGACGGGAGAGTTAATTTCCAAACAGCGACAGTATCCTTCTCCCCTCCTGAATTGGTTTACATTACCGAGCCCCTCGATGGATTACAGCTCTATTGTTGCACTTACGCAAACTATGCGAGCCGTGATACTTGTGTACTGTCATCTCTACACTCCATATTACATCCTATTTGGTCATACCTCTCCTCTTTATGGGTCGTAAGTGGAATGCTCAAAGGAGAGCACACAATAATACTGCGGATAAAGATATGCCACTAATTGAAATTATGAAAGCCATAAAAGAGTTCATTTTTTCTCTGATGGCCATTGAGATTTTGCAGCAATTGACATCAATTTAAACATTCTTGCTGGACCATGAGAATTTCACATGAATCACTCTATTAGCCGCTAAAATTGCTACGCGAATACGAAGTCTGGGCGAGAAAGTCGAGTGACAGCCATACATAGACCTAGAAAGTAGTTTCCCTTCATTGTTCGCAACAGCATGCAGCAAGTCAAATAGATCAGCATAGGTCATTTTCATATTCAATTAGAAAAAAATTCAACTATTTTTATATATATAAACCCAAACTTCAATTTTGCACACTCATTTTCCAGGTGACAGTGTCTAAAGTTGAATCCTGAGTTGGTATGAATAATAAACGGTGAAGTTATACTAAATAAATATTTTCATCGTTATGTGGTTCCATATCATAAAACCTGCTAATTTGAAACAAATCCATAGATTATCTTATCTTAAATCATTAGGCTTTAAATTGTTGGACAAATTTTTCATGAGTGGTTTAGTAATCAACGAGCTCTTGGAAAGTAATTAGTTAATATTTAAGCTCAAAAAATCATGCACCAACACTGTTGAAATTTTTAAACAGGATAATAATTTAAATTTATAACGGGACAATTGGCGTAAAATTATCGAAAGACTAGATTTTGGCTTTTTCCAGGTTTGGTTGAAAATATTGATCTGGCTTTTACAAACCTAGATCTGGTTTTTATAAACCCAGATCAATATTTTTAATATCATTCACTTTCAAGGATGATACTCTGGAAAATAACGATTTTCTTTTGAATGGAGCTTGAGTTCTATGTATTGAATTCTGTGGACGCTCTTGAAAGACTATACTTTGTAAATCCCAGGGCATAGACGAGAAAGAGTCGAATTCGGGCGGATTTGATATGATAGAATTTGTAAAATAAGTCAGAGTAAATTTAAATCTACGGAAAAATGTTTGAAGTTTTCTAATAACGTAACGTTAGAACGTAGCAAAAAGCTCAGAGATTTAGTCAGCAAGCATACACGTAGCTGAATTTCATATAGCTGTAAAGATTGAACAGTACTGATGTACAAATCTTGTCAAAACAATGGAAACATGAAAATCATCCGAAGCAAAGCTGAGTGAAGAATTTCTGACATGTAAATGCATGTTATAAGTGCAAAGAAATTTTTAATGTCTTTCCTGTGAGGTAACACATTTTGGACAGTTCGAAATTTGTTTACTTACGCAGACATAAAGAAACTATTATCCTTGAAAGAAAGATATAAATTGATTTTCACCAGTGTAAAATTTATCAAAAGATGATTTTGTCATTTATGATGAGCGTTAAAAGTATTATGACATTCGATTTTGTCTGAAAATTTGCTGTAAAATGTGAGCAGCACAGATTATAGGCCTGTGGCGTTTCGCGTTTAAGCAGCGAGGTGGCCGTTGATGGTGGCGTTTTATCTTCGGAAAAGGGATGAGATTTGTCCGGTAACGGTGTCGCTTATTTTTGGGTAGCGTTCCTGAAATTGGTTCAATGTTTATTGCACTTCAAAAAAATTAAATCTGCTTTATGACTCTGTAAATCGAATTATGTATCCCCTTTTATAGAAATAAAAATATAATGGGATTACACATGACTCTCCGGATAAAGCAACCAGAGAAAGAGATATAACGAGTGGGAAGCTGGAATAGGGCAGCGGTATTTCAAGAAAATTCTCGGCTGTCCTACATAACGCGACTGTAGTCTGCCTTATGGGGTACTAAAAGAAAGAGACCAGGAAAATGGGAACCTATTGAAAAGCTTTTTCTGCCAATTGACGAAGTGATTCATATTTCAATATTTATACATGATAGGCATAATAGATAACCAGACGGGGGCAACGCTTTTGCTTGAAAACATCTCCTAAGAAAGTAAATTGGAGAAAGGAGTGTTCAAAGGTATCTTTCCGAAGTGAAAAAGATAAACCTTTAAAGAATCGATTTCCCCTGAGACAGAGCTAACTAGAACGGAATGAAATGAAAAATATTTATTGAAAGGGAAAAAAATATTGGGCGATTTGTGTCACTTGGGAATACAAAGAAAAGAAGGACTTACGTTAGCGAGGAAAGAAAGAGAAGGAAACCCACAACTGAATATTTAGAACTAAGTAGGAATGAAATGGTGCTCTTGGTCGGGACGGCCAAATGCATATTTAAAGCTTGGAAGAAGATATGTTATGACCGATGGCGGATAGTGACGCGATGGGAATATAAAAAAAATTACTTGGGGCGAAGAGTGAGAGATATAACAGCCTCCGAAACACTGGCCAGGAGTACAGAGGCGGGGTGAACAGAGGCGAGGGGGAGAAAATTCAGTGAACGGTGATAAAGAACATAAAGAAAGCGAGGTGAAAGAAGGGTTTGAGGCATGAAAAAAGCAAGGAAAGAGAGAGAGAGATATAGAGTGGAAGACAAAAAGGACCAGGAAGTAATAAAAAATAACGGTTGGCAAGAGAGAGAGAGGGGGAGAGAGAGAGAGATCGTAGAACCAAAGGTTTAAATTTGTATGGAGGAGAGAAAGAGAAAAAAAACACAGCGAGAGGAGTGACAGATAGGAGGCAAGGGAAAAGAACGACAAGGAAGGAAGTGGGAAAGAGAGAGAGAAAAGGGGATGTCTGAGGAGGAAGAGGAAAGAGTGGCTGGGGGATTTAGAAAGGGAAAACGAGTGTCCTGAGGGAGGCGGGCGGGCCAGGGGTGTCTGGATGGGGGCAGGGTGAAGGGAGCGGCGCCTGACATTGTTAGGAGGGATTGTTGGGAAAGAGAAGAGGAGGTGGGTGAGGAGGAGGAATGTAAGGGGAAATTCTAGACGGTGGGGCGAATGAAGGTTGATGAAAATGCAGTGGAACTAGCGTGTCGAATAAGACGCGGAAACCCACGGAGGAGGTGGAAATACATTGAATATGCATGAATCCCGGAGAGAAAGGGAAGGATGTGGCGCCGGATTATTCTTTGCAGAGACCAGTGTACAGGAGTATTTACTCCGTTCCCTTGACATTAATCTTCAATGTAATGAAGGTCGGAAAATGAATTGGAAAATCGAATTGTCGATAGCGGCTCGAAAGCTTCAAGGAAATCAGTCCCCCGATTAATTTACTTTACGCTCAGCGTGAGGCCTCCCAGGGTAAATGGAATTAAAATTTTAGTAGCAAGCCGGCCCTGAATTTAACATTTTAAATAGAAAGAGAAAGTAAATGTACCAAATTTACAAACATTGAATGGATATGTACTACCTTTTCATACACGAAATTACTTCATTTTCATTTCAATTCATTAAACTAAATATTGTTTCAAACACTGAATTAGGTTACCGTAAACCTTCCAAAAATAGTCTTTTGAACTGAAAATACTTAAAGACTTGGTGGTCTGCTCATTTTTACGGAATTTATTATACCCACAGCATTCAGCCAGGAAATCCCTTTTTTCATTATTCATTTTTTATGTTGCTGGAGAGAAAATCACCTTCGATTGGTTTCAGAAATTGCAGTCTTGATTTATTAAAGTGAGGGGTTAAAAAAGTAACGAATCCAGAGGCTTAAACAGTTTTTGGAAGGGACTTTAGGTATGGTAAATATTGGTGATATGCTTATTATTTTACAGTAAACTAAAATCTCAGTTCAAAAGAGAGAAGAAGTAAATTGACTGGAGAAAATAGAAAATTTTTGAATGAATCATGAAAAATTAAGAATCAATTATGACTATTTTGAAGAAACATTTTATTGCTGTACAGGGGGACATAGTCAACTGTCAGTATTTAGACTACCACCTTTACATCTCCTTTGATTTCAGAACGTGAGTCAATGTGTAT
The DNA here is from genome assembly GCA_963169105.1 of Ceriagrion tenellum. NCBI lineage: Eukaryota > Metazoa > Arthropoda > Insecta > Odonata > Coenagrionidae > Ceriagrion > Ceriagrion tenellum. The sequence continues at coordinate 38,491,361 of OY720633.1, read as the reverse complement.
CTCTATCAATGGTTTGGACTACAATGAAATAGAAGGAAAGTAAATAGGTTGTTGGGAATGCCAAAATGCTATTCAAAACATTCAGCCTGGTTGGAATTGAAGAAGAGGCTGGAACCACCAAATTTGTGGGGAAAAATGACCTCTCGCTGAAATTCAAATTAAGGAGGTAAAAAAACGAATGCTGCCAAACACTTCTTCTTAAACTGCGGGGTATTTGAATGGAATCAATTACCAGAACTCACAAAACCATTACCAAGAAATGTAATTTTTTTAAATGTTACACATGAAAAACGAGAGGAATGTTTGATGTTTGATGTTTTATGTATGCATACGTATTTTTTAAAACTTTATTAGTATTATTTCTACTTAAACTTATGTTATATTGCCACCAGACAATGTCTAATTGCAATATTTATGTAATAAATAAATAAAATATGGGACGGAATGGTGATAATTCAATGCAAAGGAGAAAGTGCTCTATCAAGTCAATTTGAGAGAGAAAACAATTAAGTGCAAATGAATTGTGATCGGACTAGTGAATCGGATCGGACGGTAAAATTTATTTTACATTTATTTACACCGAGTAAATCTTTAAGTTTGCTGTCAATTAAATGCATTAAATATGGCGTCAGCAGAGCAAAGTCAGGAATTAAGACAGAGATGGCCAGGATTAAAATTGAACAAAAAGCAAGTTTACTGATGCAACGCTAAGTTTAAGTTAATGGTGAAATTGCAAAGCATATGATGATAGGAAAAACAAAATAATTAATAGTAACTACACATATGCAATACATATCACGTATTCTTTTATAGCCTAAACAGTTTTCTATTCTTACTCAAAGCTTAAATTCGACGTTTTTTCATTCAAGGGTGAAAAAATTTAATTTTGGTTAATACCGTGCCCAAAAAAACAAATTCAGATTGTGAAAATTCACAAAAGACTGTTGGCAGGAAAAAATTAAAACTGCGTTTCTCGAAATAAAATGCACTCTACTTTATAATATAGAATAAAAGCAATGTGAGGTTATTTACAGATACTCTCTCTTTGCATTAGAAAAATATATTATGCTATTACTATGTTACAAAGACAGATCGCTACCATTCCATAATTTATTTAAGAAAAGCATATTTTAATGGCTTTGATGTGCATTTAATGTGTATGCAGGTTAAACATAAATAGTAAATGGTAATGATAATTATTATTATTATATAATATATATTAATAATAATTAAATGGTAATTAAATGATAATGACCTGAAAAGGCCGAAACCGGTTGATTTGTGGATTAAATATATTGGTGAAAAAAACTAAGTGGTTTAAAAAAAATCGTATTTTCCACAAAGTAAACTCGCCAACCATTGATTTTATAAATATTAAAGTTCTTCCAACCAGCCAGAGATATAACCTAAACTGTTGTTTCAGCAGACCCCCCTCTGTCCTCAAAATCTCCGCCCTAAAAAGAAAAAACGTCCCGACTCATTTTTTCGTATCCGAGTTCGTTTCTTTGATTCTTATGAGCCCGTCAACAACTCTGTGAGATGATGGTTGGAGGTAGAATGAGGGTTGAGGGAAGCGTGGGTCGACCATGCGAGGGAGGGGGAGGGCTGAGAGGTGTCGAAGACATACACGGTCTTTTCCTTCCCATTCATTTCTCTCTCCGCTTCTCGAGCACCCACTTATCCTCCGTGCTTCCTCTGCCTCTCCCGATTCCACAGGCCAGTCCTCTCCCCATCTTCGATATCGATCAATTCCCGTACAACTTCTCCCTCCTCTTCATTTTCCAATCCCGTCTCCCACGAGCAGACCGCGGACGAGGGTCTTCTGTTCCTGAGAGAGAGGGAGGGAGGTTTGTGTGGGCGATCTTCACGGGGAAAAAGGTTTGGAAACGGGAAGTTTCCCCACTCGCCCATACTTCTTCATCTTTTAAGTGGCCTCAGGGACTTTTCGGGAGAGTTGGGAGGGAAAAACTAGAAGAGGAAGAAGAATCACGCGACCGTTTGCTAAAGTAGTTCGTGTGCGGGAGACGATGTGGATTTGGGAAGTCGGTACGTGTGGTCCTTCTGCCCATCGGAAGGGAGATGGAGTCATCCAATTCCCCGGACTACGGGGCCAACGCCGCCGCCGTACGGATCGGAACGAAGGCAAGAAGATGAACGGGACTCTGTGTGAGACGAAGGGAAGTCCAAGAGGGAGTGGGATGGACGTGAACGAATAGGAATGTCTTGTCGAAGGGTCTATTCCTTCTTTGGGGTGGCCCTGAAGGTCGATTAAAATAGAACGTAGGGATCGTTTTACCCTTGGAGCACACTTGAAGGAGTTTTAGAGTGGCGGCAGCAACCCTCAAGGTGGGCAATATATCAAAAGGGAGAAGAGCTAGGTTGGTTTTAAGAAGTTGGTTTGAGATAATGCCTCACCTTAATTTTTATGATTTCTTGGGTGAAGATATCTCAGGTTTAAAGAAAGTGTTGCACGGCTTCAAAGTTTCAAAGTCTCACTCCAACGCTCCAAAGGATAAGTCTACCAATACCTTCACTCCATGGGAAATCTGAGTTTCTATCATCCAATGTATTCACCCGGCAAACCAGCCATCATTCACTGTTTATCTTTTTATTCGAAAATGCGATGAAACTGATGTCTTTGCACAATAAAGGACTGCAGGGTATGTTGTTCAGGGAAGGATTATAAAGATATAAAGGAAGGATGAATAAGAAACTGGTGTCAGTGTTGGGCTACTCCGAAAGAAAAAATTCCCTCGTGTTCAACAACTCAATGCCTTGTCCAACAGATGGAGGGGAATAGCTAATTCACTCTCCATATTACGCCCGATTGGGAATGGGAAATCTCCTGAAAAATTTCCGCAGCCGCCGTAATTCTAACTCCAATACTGCTGCTATCACACGAAACGGATCATCCTTGCAGCATTCATTCAACTTTGAGCTTCTTAGATAAATATTTTCATTTTCGCTTCCTGTATTGGTTCCCACCCTTGGACCGAGGAAGAGGATGCTTGGTGTAGAATTTACATTTTGACGATGGCCCTGAAGGTTGACTTGGGTGGCAGCAGAAGTAGGGTGAAGGGATCTGAAGCAGGGTAAAGGGATCACTCTGGGAATCCATTTATTATAAGTGACTGCAGTCATTACGCTACGTGATACTCTAGATGGAAAAACTGACCTGATGATAAAAGGTGGTTTAAAATCATGGTTGGACTGGGAGCGAAGTCGGAACTATTAGTAGATGTTTTGGGTCAGACTTATGTCTCTCACGAACCGATATCCATAGCGAGGATTGAATATTTCATCTTCAGATCCAAGAGCCTCAATTAATTTCATGTTCCGCTGGGATAGGTTTTCTATTCGGGGTATAGGGATATACGTGGTATATATACGGAATATACGTATCTTATATATGTATGATACGAGTTAAATCTGAGAAAGAAAATTAGATTACAAGTGCAAATTCTACTTAAATAAAGAAGCCGTTGTTATTGCTTTCGTTTTTCTTCAATCACTAGGATCGAGTGACTAGTCACCAGATGTCCCTCCAAGAGACTCCAGGCAAAGGATGTCCCTGAAGATCTAATAGACAGGACAGACAGATAATTTTTCTTTAAACTCAATACCTGACTAATGGTGAAAGTAGTTTTGTATAACATTGGTAACCCTGGCGAAGAGTGATGTGATATGAAACCGAAAGAAAGAGCTTGCCTTTCCAAGGGTGGTCGAAAATAATGGTTTTGACTTGTTTACACGGGGTACTGTATTGGAGATGTATCGCATTACCAAAGGATCATGCTTTGAACGGTGGCAGAAAGAGGAAAGTTTTGAGTAGCGGCTGAGATATTGGCATCATCATCAATTCAAAATGTCGGAAGCTTGTTTATCGCAGTAATCTGACTTTTTCCAACCCCGGACAACTCCTCTTTGTCCTATTATTTCTACTTTGTCATGTTCTGTCATATCTCCTAGAAGAATTTATCCCTCGGAACTTAGCCTCTGTTTTCTTGTCCATCATGCTTTGTATAGGTTTGTTGCAACTCATGGAGTGATAAACCAATCGATAGCTTTTCTTTCTCAGGGTGCACCGTACTATTATATCTACGTCTATTCTTTTTTGTGAGCCTGCTGGTTTCGACTATTATCATTCCATTAAAATTTATTTTTGCGTCTCCATAGCTAGATACCGTTATCTCCCCCCCCCCTTGTTCCAAAAGTCTGATGCCGTCATCTCCATTGATTCATGACTGTAATCCGTTGCAGCACTTCACGAGAATGTTATTTTAAGTATTTTGTTTTATTTTTACCGACTGAAAGGCTCAAATTTATGACTATATAAAGAGTTGATTGAACACCACTATAGAATGGCAATATATGACTCCAACCATAAAGGCAAAAAAATACAGGGAAAAGGACTAGGGGGAGGATAGATATGGCTAGTGAGGTGAGTTGTTGGATAAAAAACATCTCGATGTGCTAATTTATTTTTGAATGGTACCAAAGAAATTTAGAAACATATCTGTCCACGATATAAAAAATTCTCAATTCTATGTGCTCGAGTGAAAATTTCTTTTCGGGATCGCTCATAAGATTGTGCAACCCAGGGAAAGAGAATGGAGTGAAGCACAAACGGTTAAAAATAAAGGAAGGAACCTTAGAAAAGTGTTTCGACAAAAAGTGAAACTTGTGAAGCAATAATTGTTTTCATAGAATAGTTTTCATTCAAAAAGTTCATATTGTTATCAGGAGAAAATATAAGAAATTCCGTTCATAAGTCACCTCTAACGCTGGGTAACGGGTTTACGCCTTATGATTCGGTTTCCGAGGGGCGTAACTGGTTCTTCTTATACTCAATCGCATCGCGGAGGAAAATGTCCGATGAGTAAAGAGAGGTTGGTTTTTCACGGGTGTTTTGAGATGATGGATTGACTTCTAAGCCTGGAGAAGGAGCGTTGAAGAGCAGGTGGTGAATGGGTTTCATTTCTCCTTCATACCGTATCCGCTACCAAACTTGGAGAAGAGGTGGCTACCGGGTGGGAGGGACGTGAGAAAATAAGGAGGTGGCAACTGAGATGGTTGAACGACAGACTCAGAGGGGACGTGTGTGTTTTCGTCGGGAGGTTTGTTTGTGTGGCACGGTTGGTGGTGGAAGAGGAGAAGAGAGGTTTGCGGGAGTTTTAAGGAGGGAGTGACGAGAGAATAGTGTGGGAAAGGAACCTGTTGCTCCCGCAGTGTAATTGGGGCGGTTTTGCCACCCCCTTCCCATAGTCCTCCCTCGCCTGCCACCACACTCATCCTCTCCCGTCCTCCCACCAGCTGGGTATATCCATGGCGACTCTCAATAACACGCGCTCACGTTTACTAAGGACTCTTACTAGAGTTCAAATGTCTTTGTGGCAAGAAAGAAAACGGAACGGAATGCACTATGGCACATCACTAGCGATTGGCCAGGGAGACGTAAGTGGATGGAACGTAGTCTCGGAAAATATCATTTGCCTACGAGCCTCAGGCGTGTACACTTAGTGCTCCAGTGCTGGGTTGCCAAAATCCACTCCCTGTCTCTCTTTGGGCAGTACATTTGACAATTTCTACTTAGCTACCTAACCCTAAAAAGAAAAGTCGCTCCGCCTGGCACGAAAGTTCTTGAATGCCAGTTTATAACTGACTTGAATTACAGTCAAAAAGACGTACATAGCACCCTATGGAATGGAAAAAAATCTGTAGAGAACCCGTTTTGATTTGAATTCTTGTCGCGCTCCTCCTTCTTACTCTTTTTAACATGGTCTGGTAACCATTTCTCACGTCTTATACTCATGTACTCAACCGTGACGCCAAGTTGTGAGGGAGTGCTTAGTATAAATTACAAGATGTTATCTCCAGAACAACAACCTCTCTCGAAACACACTTCTCTCTCATATGTATCTTAACAGGAACTGACGTAGTGACTCAAAATCCTCCGAAACATCCCTCCTATACATCCCTTCCACTTCCCCACATCACCAACCCCACAGTCCCTATGGACTGACCGATCAACACTGATAGCCTACATGTGCACGAATGTCTCAAAATTTGTTGCAAGGTGATGCGTGGATATAGAAACCACTATCGAGGGTGAATCAATATTTTTATAGGCTTGCTGTATTATTTTTACCACCATAATGATTTAACTTATTGAGGTGAAATATAATTTAGAAAAGGAATAATATTTCCAAACTCACGAAGAATTCAGTAACACGTTAAAGTTTACCTTCCTATCTTTCTGACAAAATATCACTATTTTTATGCAAAGAGCGCAATAAAAACTACTTTATACAGCTGCAATGATTGCAATAAATCTGTAATAATTTTTTCAAGCATTGAAATAAATTAAAGTCTATTATCCTTTAACGGAAAGACGATAAAATAAATGCTAAAACATAACTTTCGGAAGTTAAAAGAATGACAAACTTTCTTTTCGACAAAAAATGTGATATATATTTAAAGTAACTTAGTTTTCAAATACAAAGGAAGTGACTGAAAATTTTCTCACCTTGACAAAAGTAATTTTCATGCACAACGGAGTGAACTGCATCCACAATTAAGGGGATGGAACTCTTGATTCTTATAATACACCGCTGAATAAGTTCCACAGATTGATGTGTTTTCTACAGTTAAGAGAAAAAGTTTTGTTTTCAAACTGAATATAATTCATCTCAGCATAAAAAAGTTAACTCCTACCTCCATGTTTCATCATTGGCAGTTCAATATGAAGATAGGTTGACTGCAGCCCTCTATCCTTCCCTATCTAATGCAAGGAGAGAGATGCGAGCTAATACTTACTTCCTGGTAACTCTTTCTATGCACTCTCCTCTTAATATTGTCCGTGACCTTATTCTTGGGTCTCTGGGGACTTTTTCCTCTATTTTACCATCAATTATGTTCTTCACCATCCCATTGTGCCTCAGGTTGTGTCAAATCCATCTTTTTCTCCTATTTTATGTTGTTTCATAAGGTCCTCTCCTCCTCTGCTCTTCTGTAAACTTCATCATGTCTCATTTTGTCCGTCAAATATCTGTTGGCATCCTCCTCCTGTATAATGTCCAGCACCAAGTTTCGAAGGCCTCTAATCTGTACTGGTCAGCTTTCCTAACGATCCATGCGTCCAATCCAATAAGTGCTTCTCTTCACATGAATGTTTTCACATACTGTTTTCTAGTTTGTATAGCTATCTTCTTTGAGCAGGGCAGTTGTCTTTTTACCAGGAACGCCTTCTTAGCTTGACCTACTCTTGGCTTGATATCTGTTGTGCTTCTTCCGTCCCATGTGATGGTACTTCAGAGATAGTTGAAGGAACCCACTTGCTCTAGTTTCTCTCCTCTTGGGTGACTTATGCATTCAGATTTTCTCTTCCACATACTAGGATTTTAGTCTTTGTTTTACTTATTTTGTTATGTTCGTTTTAGTTGATATTTTATTTTTGAATAACTTGGCTCATAACGTTTAGTGACCTTTGAAGACCATCTCAATATCCAGCCATGACTGCAATATCGTCTGCAAAGCGAAGCATGTTTATTTCTTCTCCGTTAATCTTAATTCTGTTCATTCCGATGACTTATGGCTCTCTTGTCACCTTCTCATAAGTATATGATGAGCAGCGCTGGTGAGAGGCTACCATCTTATGTTACTCATTTGTTAATTTTAGCTTTACTCTTTGTCTTCCGCCTCTCATTTGCACCGTCACGACTTATTTCTTGTATAGTTTGTAGGTTATTATCCTATCGTTGTAATCTATTCTGAGTTTTTCCAGCAGCCCGTATATAACGATAGGCAAAATGATAATGTTGGCCCGTTCACCACACCAAAAGAGTTATTGATATTGTGGCTGTTGGAGATACATTTCGAAGTATACCTTGCATACAATTCCTTCTATCGAATATATTTATAAAATCTAGCCATGAGAGGTTGTTTAGGAGAAAAATATATATTCCATGCAAATATTATGTTATTAGGGGTGATTTATTATTTTTGGCGTTTTATTTGACGTGAGTTAGATTTTTGGAGTTTTTTCTGAGGCTAAAATTAGATATTTGAATGAACAGGAATGGGATGCTAGAAAATTTTTTTAAAGTCAAACTAGAATTGACTCATTTACTATATGAACCCTACACGCTTCTTAGGGAGAGAGTGAGTGTATGCAAGGATTTTTTTAGCTTAGTTAGCAAGGTTTAAGAATTTTTAATTTCCATCCGACTTTAAAATTCATCCGCTTCAATTAAAACACATCACTTCGAAGCTGTGGGGAAACTATCTAGTACTTAAAATTCATATAGCATACACATGACGAGAATCTTTGACAATTTCTGGAAAGCGATGCAGATATGTATATGAAATTGAATAGTTGACAGGAAATTATGGAGTATTTTAAGCATTCAAGATACATGATGGCGATGATTCATTTCAGTCATCCTTTTTTACTAATCAGCAGCATTGCTCGCGACTTACACATTTGATAACTTGAGTTGTGAGAGGATATTACAAAGTGAGTTTTTACCCTTGCTGTTATTTAGAAAATTTTATAATGCAACATAGAGCTTTTACTTCTGCCATCTACGATCAGTCTTCAAATTCAAAGGCTAAAGAGAAAGAAAATCAAATTTTCTTTTAAGAGTGGTTTCCTGTGTACATGAGATCGAAACACATATAAAGATCTGTTTTGCATAGTTTATCAATTTTTCCGTTACCGTAGGCCTTACTCAAACGTCTTATGATCGTAAAAATGATTGTGCACTATAACTTGGTATAATTTACTTGTAGTCTTATCGGATAGAATATGTTGAATTTCACTGTGTGTCACTCGTTATTTACCGTCTTTGCCACATTATGTATTGTTTCATAAAGCTAATTGCACAAAATATCGAAAACTATTGCTCATCTTCTATTTAAGAGTTGTAAATTACGAAGTAATGCTATCCAAAATGCCATAGTGCTCAATATCGCCCCGCCATGTGGTGAGCATTGATCTTGGTTTCGTCACTGAGTGCCATATTTCTTTAAAGATTCTTAAGTCGAATTGCGATTATTTGACTCTGGCTTATAAAAATAGTAGGAACTGCAGCAGACATATTTTGCGCATGCTGTAAGGGATCTAGCTGTTGACGTTACTCTCCCTCATTTGCCGCGGCGTCCTTAAAAAATTCACGCCTCTGCGCCACACCCATATCCACAGGCTGAGAAGCGCGAGCAGGGCCATCGGGCGGAGGCGAGCATTCGGAAAAAAACACGGGAATGAGGCGAAGTAAGTGTTGGGAGTTGAGCGAGAGAGAACGAGGAGGGGAAATTCTGGGTAAAAAGGTGGAAGGGCCTTCGCCCGGGATAAGTGGCGCGGCCCTGGGCGTTATAAGGGGCAACAGGGGAGCGAGAGAGGGGGGGGGTGTGTGCTGGGAGAGGGGAAGGTGAAGCTAAGTCGGATGTTCGGTGGAGTTCTGGAGGGGATGAAGGGGTTAAAGGCCGCTGCCGCAGCGTTCTGGAGGCCTCGCTTGTAATGTAAAGGGGGAAGAGAGGGGATGGTGTCTCATTTTTGCCCCGCCCCTCTTTCTCGAACGCCCCTTAACCTCCAGCCAACCTCCTCTCGTCTTTCCCATTTGATACTTTAACATCATCGTTCGACCCAATTCCCTTCGGCCGCAAAACCCTTAAAACTTTGGTGGCTTCCATCCCCGCTAACCTATATCCCTTCGCTCGTTTCCCTTCCACGTTATCTCTCGTCATTCATCCCTTTTTCCCTTTGTAATATGTTCTTACGCTCGCCTCTATTTTTCTATCGCCTAACGTTTAGTCATTGTTTGTCCATTTTCCCTCGCATCGGGTTGCCGAAATAACTGCAGGCAACGTGCAACTAAGATTTTTATCACCAGGAAGGGTAGTTGGGTCTCTTGGCAAAGGTTTAATGAATCTGAAAATCAAACTGATCGACGTGCGTCGATATAAAAATTAAATACGGTTCCTAATGCGGCCATAACTACTAGGAAAATATCAACGTGTTTAGTCTTCATTTCTCCGTTTTGGCGGAACAAATGGGAGCCATATTTATGCCTATCATGGCATTCATTGTGTGAAGACTTGGAAACTAGTTGAATGAATGGAAAGCGATAGAGGGCTCGGAGTAAATGGAATGAAAAACCGCAAAGAAATTTCTGAAGTAAATGATACGAACTACCGAAGGATTTTTTCGGAATAATTTTAGAGACGAAAAAATCAAGAGAATGCTGATGACATTTACAAAAAATTCTGAAGATACTGATACGAGTCGAATGTTATTCCTGTAAAAGGGGAAAATTTAGGAAAACGTCCATATTTCAGAATGAAAGTAAATTAAAAAAGTATATCCATATATGCTGACGATTGCCGCCGAATTTATGTGCGTCACTACAAATGTATGCCAAATATTATATTTATACTTGCTGATGAAAACTACGGCTGAGGTCATTTGGCTTTAATGTAATCTCCTGTGAAAGTAATAATGGGCGTTTTTTATGGTATGTATCATAGTTAATATCATAGATAATGTACATTTCTCACTTTGTTTTTATAGTGATCCAATATTTATGCAAGCAACTGCAATTTAATGTCTTGATTTTTCATTGGTATATACAAAGAATAATGCAATGCAGTATGTACTATTGCATTGAAAAACCTATCAGTATAAGGAGAGAGGGTAATACTTATTCACTTGATTTTAACAGGCTTGGGTGGCAGACACCGAATAAATCTTTACTCCATGACGTCCATATAATATAATCTAAACATTTATGGCCAGATATTCTAACCGGAAATCCAATCCTGAGTAGTGTCTACATTACGAAACAAATTGAAGCAAACAATAAAAAATATAAGGATTTATAGACAAGTTTAACTACTTAAAGCCTATATTCTGAAATTTTTCTTGTTCATTACTAAATTCTTCTAAAATTAAGGTAATAATCAAGTAAGCTATGTAAATACCAATGTTAATACGTGAAAATTTTAAAATATCCATAATTACAGGAACACACGAGCCATGTAATGTAAAAACATGAATTAAAAAAATATGTCCCAATTATTTTCTCATTTATATTATTTTGGTTTTGCAGTCAAATAAATTGGCTTAGAGTGTATCTTCGTGACATAATAAGGTTGTGAACCTTTATAGTTTTGGATTTGGAGCATTTTCGTCCATTTGCATGATTTGAACTGAAGAAAGTCTGCCTTGCTACTGAATAAGGTCATATAAAATGTTTTGAGATTTTCAGGTCATTCTCTACTATGCGATCCCAGAAACGACCTAAAAGCTCCTTAAGTGCACTCAGCGATTATAAAAGCATTCATTCTCTCATGATAACGACTCATTCAACTTTAATGATTCTCGGAACTTTCGAATACTCCTAATCCCTTCTTGTTCTGTTAGGCACAAGATCGCTGCTGGGCACAGCAAGCATTTCCAAAAGAAACTTAAAGTTTCAAAGGTATTCGCAAGAGAAAAGTTAAATTCATAGCCATTTAGGGTAGGCGAAGTTTCCAAGAGAAAAACATAATAGAATCAAGGAGAAACCTTATGTAGTTTCCCCTGGCTTTGATCCGCCGTAGATTTGAGGCAGGAGATTATAGGATGGAACATGGATTTGTTTTGGAAAAGAAAATGAAGACTTAGAAGGGGGAAATCGGAAACATTCTTACACCGAAATATTTGCTTTCTGATGCGGAGATGCTTTGAACGTGCAAAATTTATAGGAAGAGGATGGGATTTCAGATATTCCAGTTGCCCAGGAATTGTTTGTTAAAGAAAATGTAATTGTTCTACTGAGCCTAAGAGATGTAAAGTCACGGGGCGTTATTGATAATTTTAAAGTAACTCGAGAAGCATCCTGGTGCTAAATTCTGTGCTCCCGGAAAATCTGTTCAAATATAAGGTTGAAAAAATACCTTTTCGAGAGAAAAACTTTTCACCATACGTCCATGTTTAGGGGGGTAGCCACTGCGCTGAAATGCGATTGCAATAGACGCACGTGGAAATGTTTGATATGATACCTATCTGTGATAAAGATAATAGAAGATATTTATTTCACATTTTTATGTGATGAGTCCATCGAGTACAAGTTTTTGAATCTGAAATCAACTCCTGAAGGACATAAAAGTAAGCATCTTTAAAGCAAGCAAAATAATCTCACGTGCGTGTCAGTGAGTCTATGGTTTTACCGTTTGTCGTATTGAGTTCTATCCCAAATTGATAGCCTCGTCGATACCAACACTTCATGAAAACTGAAATACCAAGATTTAACACTAACTCCTAGGCAAATTTAGGTAAGTGAAGAGAGTAGAATCATATAAAATATATAAATATTGATAACGAGAATGGTGTACCATCACTTTCAAAAGTCGGTCCACACGGTGAGCGCAACCATCTCCCTGTTCTGCTGAAATGGAGTTTCGCGTACTGCATACGCGTTCCATGACTTTTGGGGGGCCAATTTTACTACTACGTCCAGCACAACGTGATTTTATTTAGTATACGCTAAGAGACCCTCGCATGACTTTCTCCCTCCGACAACGAATAGCCGGCGTTCATTTTGCAGTGAAAATCAATGGGAAAGAGTCAAGATTTAATATGGCCAGGAATAAAAGTGTACTACTTAATTTGGGATAGTTGGTTTCAGGATATTACCTATGGGAACAGAAATCTTAAATAAAATACTCATTCATCAGAGGACAACTTTAATATTTTGTTATATCACCATTATTTTCAATTACAGATCGTAATCGTGATTTCATTGACCAAACCAAATGCTCTATTACACGGGGACGTCGGCTTAAAGAATTTCAAACATCCCGTACGTGGGCTTTTAAAGCTTCCTCAGTTCTTTCTCCGTCGTAATGTCACTCATTCACCATGATACCCCACACATTCTCAATAGGGGATAGGTCCGGGGAGTTAGCTGGCCAGGGTAAAACGCAAAGTCGAGAATTATCCTCTAAAAACTGCTTTGTGATGTTCGCTTTGTGGATCGGACAGTTGTCCTGGACAAAAACCACCTCCTCATTCTCGGGAACGATTTCATCTAGGTAAGGCAGCAAATAAGCCCTTAATATTTGAACATAGTCCACAGAATTCATTTTTGCTGGGGTTTTCACTAACGGTCCTGGTCCTGCTGCAGAAATTGCCCCCCAGAAACTCAGGCTGATGCGACCAGGATTTTGTGTTCTAATTAAATGCTCTGGGCTATATCTATAAAAGAAATTATCAAAGTGTAACTTCTTTATAAAATTTGGCACTCAACTAATAACTTCACACATAAAATCACAATAACTATTACCTTGTATTTCTTGGACGCCAAAGTTCAACCTTCCCATCTTGGTTGCTTCGGAATGTTTTTTCGTCCGAAAATATAACTAAGTCCCAATAGGATTGGTCCATTTCAATATACCTGCTGGCAAATTTTAGCCTGATTTCTCGCTGGATTTCGGTCATGGAGGGTTTCCTGGCGGCCCTGTGGTGCTTAATTCCGCCCTCTATAACGCGGCGCCTTACCGTGGCGTAGCTGCAGTTTAGATTGCTGCTTCTCCTCAACTCTACAACACCACCGACGGATAATGGATTCTGGCGAATGGCCTCCATTATATCCTCATCTTCTTTCCTGTTAGTGCACCTCGGACGTCCACTCTTCGGTTTTGGTTCTAAAGATACGTCACCCTCCTAATTTCTCTTAAGCCACTTATAAACAGTTTTTCGGTCAACGTTTAAGTGTGCCGCTATTTGTGACACAGTTTTCCCGCACTCAAATAAGGACACTATTTGCCCCCTCAGGGCTGCGCTTAAATGTGCGTTGCCAGGCATATCCATTTCCTCAATATATCATGAATACACAATCCTGCTACTTGTAAGAGTGAAAAGTGTTGAAATATACTTTCTAATGATTTATTTAGCATCATTAAGATGTCTCTTCTCATATGCGAATGCTGTCGAGGTTGTTTACATCTTTTTGTTGAATGCTTGGTTACACAAAACAAACAAGAACTTCCCGACTCGGCGTCGCAGCGCCATCTCTGGATCAAATCATCAATTAAAAAATTCAACATGGCTTTAACGTAACTATTCCCGCTTTAACAAAAAGCCCCTGTCTGAGAACCTTTCTCGTTTGAATTCTCAATCTATCTTTGCGTACCACTGGGAGTCGGGGGAGTTGGCTGGGCGGTTTGCGATGGCGGGAGAAGGCCATGCGAGGGTCTCCGTCGCGAGTGGAAATGAGTAAAATTGGCCCTTGGTAGTCGCAGAATGTATAGGCAATACTCGAAGTTCGAATTCAGCGAAATAAGAAGTTGGCTGTGCTCACCGTGTGGACCGACTTTTGAAAGTGATGGTACATCCTACAAAAGATATTGAATTCGATGCAGATTCCTTTAAAGTAAGACTGATCTAAAAGATGAATAAACCGCTATGCTATTGTTTCTTTTATTGAGTAAAATGTGGTATCAATAATTCAAGAGAATAATAATTAATATTGCCACTAATATATGTTAGTATTGAGAATATGAAAACGTGTAGAACTCTACCAGAGATGAGTGCAAAAGCGTGCATTCGTATTCGTAAGGCATTTGTATAATTTGTGAATTTTTAGAAGGTTTGTTCAGGATTATATTACAGAAGAAATATGAATAGCTTCGAGAAAAAAGAATTCAAATGCTATTATAAATATCTCCAAAGACTTGCACTAGGTTTTCAAGTACAATTTTTTTGGAGATTACATTATGGAAAATACGTGAAATGAGTCAGTTTATAAGCATTAAATCGTTTGGAAGTATAATTTAGAGTGGATATAGAATCTGTTTAATTTAAAACATTGACAGGGAAATCTGGTGATACAAATTTTGATTTAACATCTCCCCGTGTTATAAAAGCACTTTCAGGTACTGAATAGGGTTAGCAATGGATGGTTTTATACTAGGTTTGTAAATAATTCTGGTCAAAGAATCTAATCAGTGAAACTTCAGAGGTTTGACGTATAAAGTCGGCAATTCTTCAGAGGGGAGAAACTGGAGTAATGACAAAGCAGTGAGTACTCAGCATGATATAATATCCTTGTGCAAGAACGTTTGCATTCAATCAACAAAACGGGTCACATTGTATACCACATGTTCTAAAATCCATGTGCAACAGCATCGCGTACGTTTACACTAAGAAAAGTACATTTTAGCGGAAAACCTGAGATACCTTCACGTACAATCACTATTGTACGCGCATTCTCTCAAATGTATCCGGCTATATTTCATTACTTTTGCTTGGTTCTACACAGAGGCTGTTTTACTAGGCAAGAACCTCTTAGAAAGGCGCCATTCTATCTCATTTCACGTACCGTACTTACTGGATTGGTTTTATCTGCGTAGATTTGTCATTCACTGCGTTTACCAATCGAACTAAGATCGATTTGGCCGGTTCAGCTTGGTATGGTGAACGCAGCGAGCTAGTGGGTTCGATATGAGAAGCGGACTAACTCTGCCCGCTTTCTCTGCCAGTCTGTGATTTAAAATCGATATGAACCGATTTACATCGATATTTCAATCAACTCCGCATTGGAAAACCAGGCGTTCCGAGTCGGCTGGCTGAGAATGTTCAGAGCGGTCCGAGTTCATATAGATCTGAGTTCGATTGGTAAACTTAGTGATTGTATCTCCATTACAAGCGGCTGTAGGAGAAGAATTTGACTGGGTATATGTCCATATAAGTTTCACCTTATCTACCGTACCATTTACGTAAAAGCCTTGGAAGTGTAACTCTTAAACCGAGTATTGAAGCTACATTTTTGGTCTGTCTAACCTACAGGTGTGTAATAGGATTTTGACGGGCATTGAAAGCTACTGTACATCGCCCAGAAACTCTTAAGCTTCTTAGCTCACGGATAATCGTTTCCCATATACAATTTATTTTTTTTACTGTTCCCATATTTTTCCCCACTCTATAGCTATAACTTCATCTCACTTATTTTATTCTCACCTCCTTCGATAGAAATATTTTCCTATTTCTCTGCACAACGTTCTATCTCTTTCCCTAGTATTAATTCATGATTAACTATACTTTATTCTTCAGTCAAAACAATAATTCAGTATCAACAATCCAACGTACAACATCAAAATTGTTTCAAATAACTTTAGAAGTTTTCTTTTATTAAGCAATAGTTCAAAACTTTATACACACGTCAAATAACCGAAACGTAAAGCCCTTCATTAATCTCAAAGGAATAAATGTCATACAAAAATCCGTCAAATTAAAAAAAAATATTTTCAACAGCTCCTGGTAAATTTTTATTGGCCAATATGAAAGCCGACTTTGATTAATTTGAATTATTTTCAAACCACAGCAAAATGTTATTTTTCTGTTGACTGGCTAACCTTTACTGTATAATTTACTACAGATAAAGCTCATCAGATATTTTACAAAAGGAATTTAGAGAATAAAATAGACTTAAAAGAAACAATTCATCATGGTTGAGAAAAGTAATGTGTCTTCAAATCTGAAGATGATGCCCTTCAGGTATGACATGAATTTTTGGAAGGCTGACATTGAAGGTGACTACTGTGGGCTAGGGTTGCAGGAATTGTGTGTTCCGGAACGACTTAAGAAAGGGTTATACTCCAAACTTCGCAAATAATTGTGAGGAATAATTTTATTTTAAAAATTAATCTATAATTTTCCTCGATTCAAAATTTACACCCGGGCACGTAATAATTTGTCGATGCATCACGGCAGGCTTCTGTGTCGCACTGGTTGCGTCACAATAGGATGTATGTGTTGCGAGAGAATCTGAGCAGTGTATAATATGACCATAACGGACATGAAATTTTTGAAAATGGCTTACCTTGTAGATATGAAAGACGTGCACCTGTAAGGAAATATAGTGAATTTGCATTAATGCTTAATCCAAATGGAGTTTAATTTTTTGTCTTCATTTATATCAGATAAGTATATCATTGATCCATCATTTAATCCTCGTTATTGGCTTTGGTAGTAAGTCCTCAAATAAGTTTATATTTTTCCCCAAGACTAAATTGATAAAAAAATCTGTTGTTTAAAGTTTAATATAAAGTTTTGATACTTATATTTTCATTTTTTCGAGACAAAATGAGGTATTGCTGTTGTTAATTTTTAATACAGTGCCGAATTTATGAACAGTGCTGAATTTATTATAAGTTCATTGAGATGCTTTGACGGTATAAGAAAGAAATAACCATGACATTAAGGAAAAGGTTATAAAAGTTGTAGTGATCATTGAGAATCAAATTAAAATATTACCACCACACATTAGTAAATACTTGGTGTCATGAGCATTGGTCTTTCTATTTCTTTAATGACACACGGTTATGACTTAAGGCGTGCGGTTGTAGTAGATTTCACCGAACTATTTCATTTGTAGAAAAACCTAAAGCAATATATTTACTCTCTGATGTTTTCTCAGCAGATTTTTTCACAAAACATGTTATCAAACTGATAATTTTGCATCGTCAGGATGGAGAATAATAAAGAATGTATTTTCATTGCAAGAATTTAACTAAAGCCTTCTCTATTAACTTAGAATCAATCAGACTCTTCTTTAAGTTTTGCATAACTCACAGTATTAGTCTAGTTTTTTATTAATTTTTTAGCCTAAATAATGACCAAAGTACATCGGATTTGGTCACTATCCATGAAGATACTTAGTAGGACAAGTGGCCATTTTCTATCGTACTCTGTCTTCTCTCCTTGATCCTCGATGTTTCCGTAATCTCTCTCCTGCCTCCTTCATTATTGATATCACGAGAGAAGGCAAACGCCCCTCACAGTCGGAGATAATAACAAAGCTCCATCTTGGCGAGAAAAGAAGTCTTGGAGACGTTGAGGCGACAGCATTCTAATGTCACCCCTTCTGCTTTTGTTTGCCAGCACTATTTATCTCTATCTTTCTCCCCCCCGCCACCCCAACCACGACCCCTAATTCTTCTCTTTCCAACCCTGCTTTAAGAATGAGCACGCTGCCCTGCCACACTCTCTTCCCTTCTCCTTTTTCCCTCTTCTTCTTGAGCGCCCCAGGGTTAAGGGAGGAGAACGGAACGAGTGTCCAGACGCTGGAGACGGCGTCGGTCTTCTGAGGAGGAGAGGTCGGGGGGGGAGGGGGAGTCGGGAGTGTTGAACAACGGAAAAGGAGTGCTCCATAGTGCGTGAGCAAAGCGGAGAAAAATGAGACCCTGAGTTAAAGGTATTTCAAAATGAATCCATTTTTCATTTAATCCGCATTAATTAAAATTTTATACTCAAAAAGATCTCAGGAAGTGGAAGAATAATTTTTACACTAGCGAGAATCTGGTGAAAGATGTTCTTTGTCCTTCTTGCCGTCTCGATTAACGAGATATGATTTCTGAGACTCACATTTAAATTCATTTTGTTAGAGCCTGGGCATAAAAAAATGGAACTCTCTGATGAGAGCTTCTTTGTAGCAAAATCAGGATAACCAGAACAAATTTTCGAGTGTTTTGTAAGATTTTATGAAGGATATGTGTATCTTAAGACCGAGAGTAAGATCTTTTATTAGTTTCTATCCGTCTTAATGCCATTCAAATTCTGTTCTATTTCCCTCATCGTTATCCGCGCTCTTTCTCTGACTACCTCTTTTAATCCACTAAAAGCAAGGGTACTTGTAGCGGAATCAAACCCCCTAACAGAATGCATGCCTTTTATCTCTTAGAAGAATGAGTGGAGAAGTCCTGAACTCTTACTCCTTTTTTTCTCAAATATAACTATAACTATGCTCCAAAGGCGAATACGCGTATTTGATTAGAAGTACTTTTCAAAGAAAGATTAAAAAAGCCCTGCTTTTGCAATGCTTTAGAGCATAATTCCATATGTTTAATGTGGCATTTAACTAAATTTAGATAAAAAGATATCGTATTAGTAACTATTTAGGGGTATATTAATGGCAATTTACCACGGCAAGCTTGTTCTCCTCAATTAGAATGAAAGAGATGGAGTTGATAGTAAATAACGAAATATCATAATGGTCCCACTGAAAAAAAAGATGGGGTATCGTGAAATCATTTCAACGGTTTTATGTTGGGGTAGTTTGGGCTCCTTAGAAAGTAAATTAATTTCCTCTCTGTAAATGTTAAGAGAGAAATGCATACTCAAAGTTCAAATATTAGTTACTATTTAGGGGTATATTTATGGAAATTTACCATGAATAACATTTTAGGGCAAACATTTTCTGAAAAGCCTTCCATATTTTCGCGGCCTTTATGATGGAAATATATTTTTCAACATAATTTTTAAACGATATGCAAAAGGTCTACATTATCAGTTAAATTCGTCACAAATTCATCTATTTTAGTGCTTGCAATAGATAGTTATCGTAACAAAGTTTGCTAGTTTTACTGAGAAGTGTAATTAATATTATCTTTCGCGTTATGGTAAAGTCTTTATTTATTGGCCGAATATTTACGGCTATTTGTGCCTTCCAACTTCACAGCAAAACTTTAGTATTAGCATAAAGTCAATAGGAAAAAATAGCAGTAGGAAGAAGAAGCGATTCTCATATCGGATAGCTCCCACAGTTAAGAAATCTTGCTCTCTATCGACGTGACTGACAATTGAGTCTGGTCTGGGTGGGTGGAAGAAAGCGGAGACGGGGAATCCCGTGGACACAATAGGCAGTGACAAGAGGGGAGGGGAGAAAAGAACAAAATAGTCGAATTGGGCTGAGTTTTTTACTGCGGTGCGCAGAGGAAGGAAGACAGAGGGTGGCAAGTTGGAGAATGTAATGGTCTGGTCCGATGGCATAATGAGTGAGGAAGAAGAAAATAGCAAGATGGGAGTTGAGAATGGGAGAAATTGAAAAGAGGGAAGAATATCGTTAAATAAACGATCGATTGAGAGAGAGAGAACATTCTCAGGAGTTAATTTCGAGTAAGAAACAAATTGGCGAGTTTGTTCTCTTTAAAATTGGGAGCCCCGTTTCCGGAGGCATGAGAATAAAGTGCCGATTTTTCCTGGAATAGAGGTAGGTAGCCCTAAAAAGCCTCAGAATCCGGTGGGCTGACTTTCCAAACAATATTTTATTTGACCGCCAGTAACTGATAAACTGACTGAATACTCTTTAAATAATATTTTTAATTGATCGATCACTGTATTAATTAATCTTGCTTGAATTTTTTGAGCACTTGTTTAACAATAAAAATAATATAATCCGTCCTCAGTGCTTAAAATTAAAAAATAGAAAATTATTCCAGAGAGGTGAATTAGCTGTATTCACCGTTTGGCTCACTTAATATAAATAAGTGATGTCTCTCGTTTTTAAAGTAAACATTAATTGTATTTTGTATTTTGGAAGGCTTATCTGTCATATTTGTAATGTATATGAGATTTTTAATCTTTAATCAGAACTTTCGAGTCATCTAAAATACCTCTTAAGTTAAATTTGACCCCGAGAAAAAGAAGAGAAATGTAATTGTTAGCATCGATGCAATGGAAATACCTTGACCTTAATTCATTTAAAAAAATAACTCCAACTAGATGAAATACATCAATATTATTTGTAAAAAATTAACCAACTCGAAGTTTTAATGAGACGTTGGAATCCGAGTATAAACCAATATCTTACTGTTTAGTGTTACAAAGTATTCGAAAATAGCAATATTCTCGCTCTAAATTGCGGACATATTTGCTCCAGAGGTACCGATGGAGAAATCTGCTGAGCAGAACTCAAAGCTTTTGTCTGGATGGGGCAATAAAAGCAACGAGGATGCAAAAAGTAAAGGCCTGAGTTCGGCCAGGATTTTAAGCTTGCAAAAGCAGCGGTTGGTAATAAAATTCTCCTCCTAGAACCGGGGTAGAGGGAATAAATGGAATCTGGTAGGAAACGGACCTTTTGAACGTGGGCAGCGGTCGTCTTCCAAGCCCAGATCCTGTATTCTATCCCTCTCCCCATACCCTTTCCCCTCTTACCCTGGTTCCCTTTCATCCTGACCCCCCTACTTTCTCCTTATCCCTGTGAGCTCCTTCTCCCGTATCGATTGGTATAGGAGATAGGAGGAACAAGGGATATATGCCATGCCCTTCCCCTCATCCACGGCCATAGATTCCTTCTCCATAGCCCCCACCCCTCATCTTGGTCGCTACACTTTCCCTTTGCCCTTGCCTCCGAGGAGAGCCCGGAACACTAGGGTGGGCTTCGTGGGTAGATCGGGCCTACAGATGGGACAGCTTGGGTGGTGGTGGACAGCTGAACTTGTCCAGGGTTTTTTTCTTGGTTGGGATCGTTGAGTTTGGTGGAAAGATATGGGCAGTGATGCATTTATCCCGCTATCCACACCATGCTGTCATCCATCTTAACCTATTAGGAATTAGGGCGAATAAAAACTAGAGAATCGTACACAATCATTCTCAGTGCTTGCCTTTTTCTTAATTTTGTCCCCGCCAGATATTCCGTATATGTCTGAATATTCAGTGACAAAAACACTCAATATTTTAATGGGTGTGACCCGATTCACCCAGAAGAAATCAACGCAGATAAAGAGAAGACTTGACGAAACATTTACAGGGTGAGCATTTATCTTGGATCACTCATCAAAATAATACGTGGACAAGCATAAAAGGCACTCATATTTAGCCAAAGGGTCATTAGGAGGGGGATTTTAGGTCACCAAAACAGAAAACAGCTCTATAATTGTAATGAAACAATAATTTTATTCTAAAAAACAACATAAAGTGTATAATCGATACATATAATTTAAACCGAGTAATGTTTAAAATAAAAAAAGCAAAATCAATGGTAGTAACAATCAAAGATGTTAAAAAGTCAAACAATAGACTATTGGTGGAATGAAAGCTTTTCCCGCTCATCCCACAGCTGAAGGAGGAATTAGTCATGGAGTGGTAATATTTCCATTGCTTCCCTTCTGGCGAGCTATATCGTTCTTAAATATATTTCCTTCTTTGAAAAAGAGGCTTTCACATGGCTGCAATGTTGCCAAGGTTGGATAGTATTTCACGACCATATTTTGGAGAATGGGAAATTCCGACTTGATTCTCTTCCACTGCTGGGCGGGTTTCGTTTTGCGGGCGAACACACTACGCACATCTAAACATCAGCACTGGCGTCGTTGATTACTTTTACCTTCCAGGAAAACAGGAGAACGTAATTTTTACGAATGAATTGCACCAGGATCTGGAAAAGGGTGAGAACAAGGCGGAGAACTGAGAAAAAGGAGAAATATTAAAAGGAATAATTGCCGAGACAAAAGACCTGATCGATGAGAAAACGGAAGAGAGTAAAGGTGTTCTCGGAAAAATAACGAGAACGGGGAAGACAAACAATAAAGGAGCGGTGAAAGAGAAAAGATTGATAGCTTGAGATAGTAATGAAAGTTATGTAATCTCAGCCTGGAGATGGCAGAAACGATACAAGAAATATTTATGAGACAAATTAGATGCGCTGTTGGTTCTGTATCATCTTTCTCTCAGTCAACTTGACATAGTATATTGCCGCTTCTCCAACGAGTTCTCTTGTTGCCATTTTTGGGGTTCTAACTTTCTAAGTTTCAACCACAATATTGTGCGTGGTCCACAAGAGAGTGATATGAGTAGAAGTGCTCCTGTTGTACTTAAAGTCTCAATTACAAACCGGGCACTTCACTTTACCGTCTTTAGATTTTTTTAAATATTCCCACAAGGTGCTTTTGCGCACATTTGTCGATGCCACACGATAGGATAGAAATCCATGTACCAACATTGAAACTTAAAAACAACGCTACGCTTACCACCCGGCTTGTCTTTCCGCGCTGTTCATGAAATTGACTTACACACCTCATAACTGTTAACATGGAAAAAATCTGACGATATACCCTCGGCCAGCTCCGACTACTCGCTTTCTCCATTACTCTGAACCCCTGGTTCTATTATGGCTATATTTAATCAATAAAAATGAATAAATCTAGATGATCCTTATGATCAGTATATTAGATACTATTTTTCATTCATGATAAAAACCCGGCCAGTGACTACGCGGAGTTAGCGCCTGTATGTACAACAAATGACGAAAATTGCTAGGCAAATATGAGCGCAGCATTTTTTTCAAAAAGAAGAGATTAGGGTTCATAGATCTTAAAATAGTCTCGCAGAGACCGGTGAGGAGTACTGAGTTTTTTATAAATCAACCTTTTGCTGCCATGTACTGATACACAAGGGATTGAAAAAAGAGGGACATGGAAATGTTCCTTATTTAATTCATCATTTTTAATGGAGTTAAGAGTTTTAAATTCAAAGCAGTATGCCCTGACCAGCCTTCTTTAAAATAATTCTACCCTAAAACTGCGATCATCGTATGACCTCTGTGATACGAATGCCTGTATTTAATTACGACCCAATGCTCTGAGATAATATAAATGCTTTTCTTTGTCTGACTGTCTCATTTTTTCATATATGGCTCGCAATAAATGGCCCTTCTAGAAGTTTTAAAAATGGCGCTACTTTTCATCCTCCTAAGGATGTTTATGCTACTCCAAATAATAAACTGAACTTTCAGGTGCTGAAGTATGTTCTAGAATAAATATAATTTGTGAAGATTGGTCAAGGAATAATTCAGAAAACGAAGTCGCTGCCGTACAAATGCCAAATTCGATTTATTCAGTCGACCTCAAAAAATCTTATAATAAAGAGTCGACCTCAAAATAATCCACTCACGGAGTAAAAATCCGGCGCTCAACTAGAGTCGACTTGTTCTTTCAAATCCTTAAGTACATACATACTGGTATGTTATGGACTAAATTCCATTTCTTGTGGACCCTTTAACGTTGTTCCGTCGATCAGCAGCAATCGGGTCATCAACGGTAAAACATATTTAGCAAACTAAATTACGCTATTATTATTAATTAAATACGCTAATGATTTAATAAATGGAATTTACAGTCCTGAGTCACCAAACCAATATCTTGATACCCGACACATCCAAATAAAATTCCAAAAGCCGCTTCAATGGTCCACATGAATTTAAATTCCCCGATTGTATGCAACTTTTTCATAATATAATGCCGCATTTTCTCATATCCAGTTCTAAACTACTCATTTATGTCTTTCTATCTCCTTTTTTCCTTCTCGCCTCAGAATCTTACACTTATAAATTTAATCCCACAAATCCTCTGCTAGTCGTGAACTTTCCTTCGCCTCGTTTCTGCTCGGAGGCTTGAGTTATAACCTTCTCTGCTATTCCCATAACTTTTTCATATCTACAAAATCGATGGTTTTTTGCCCCGTCGTAAACTCTGAGATGATATAAATGCTTTTCTTTGTCTGGCTGTCTCATTTTTTCATATATGGCTCGCAATAAACGCTGAGTTAAAGTGGTTGATGGTTGCCAAAGAACCGTGGGTGTTTCTTTGAGCCTCTTCTTTGGAAGGACCGGGTTCAACTACGGGTGTTTTTACTGGATTTGAGGAAATTACCGGAAGACATCGAGTTCACAATCTACAGTTCATGTTCAGTCAATCGATGGAATGGCGCTAAGTAAAAATTTAAAAATATTTGCATTTGAACGACGGTTTGAATTTTGACAAATTTTAAGCTATCCGGGACTAGCCACGGAGTTTCACTTTTACGGAGTCACCCGCAATGCACAAATGTGCGAATTTCCACAGAGAAAAAATCATCCGCCTTATTTATCGCCTTACCCAACTTAAGGATACCTCCATCATCAGTAACGGTAACACTTCTGATGATGAAGGATGGAACTATTTTCCAAATAGCTTTAGGGAAACTTGTATGCTAACGTAAATTATAAAAGGAAGAACAAAATAATAGTTTCTTTCAATCAGTGACAAAACTATAGTGAATTTTTTAATGTTTACAGCCAGAAAAAAGTGAATGGCTATTTTTACGCAGTACTTTAGCCAGTGTCAAACTGCGGATAATTTTTACACCAGGAAAATTTCTCATCGAGTCTTAATGATGCTGATGTAACTAAATGTCACATAAGTTACATTTACATGAAAAAACCTTTGATTTTTTAATATAAAAATGCATATTTTGACCATGAAGTTCAGAGAAAACGACCAACATCCCCAATATATCCCCTTGTTCTATGTCTGACGCTCAGGCCAGACGTTCCCGTATTTGTTTTCATTTCCGAACGTGTAACCATCATCTCGACGAAGTTGTATGGGATACGCTAAGTCCAACGCTTCCAATTCCGCCGCTGAGGTTTCTCAATCTCACTCTGCCTTCTCTCGTCTTAATTTGGTCCCAGGAATTGTCCCACCTCCCTTTATCCTCTCTCCTTCTCGGGCAAAACCCCAGCAGTTCCCGAGCCATCCGTTCCGATATTTGGCGATGAAATCTTACCCCCCTGGTTGTCCCCTTGTTAAGAGCAGGCTAGTTTCGTGAGGGATTCCCTTGTCCTCCCTCCCCATCCCAAAGATTCCCCGCTAAACGTACTCTCACCCTATCGTTCAGACTCCGCGTCTAACTACTCCACTTTCTCCATCCATCAACTTGCCAGGGCTCTATCTCTGTCTTCCTTTTATCACTCGCAATCTCTCTCTCCGTTTCCTTGTGCTCCAGCCTCCTCTGCACTTCATCTCCAACGCCCACGATATCCCAACTCCCCGCCAAACTTCCCTTCATCCCATTGGTCCACCCCGCGCCCTCTCACCCACCGTCTACTCCCAGAACCCTCTCGCTTCTCCTCTCCTCCACCTTTCACCCAGAGGCCATTCCGGCATCCGGGAAGTTTGAGATTAAAATAAAAAAAATAATCCAGTTTCCTTTCCGCCCTCACGACCGCCACTCTCTTATTTTTTATCGCCTCGGGAATCAAGAGCTGCCCTCATACAAATTAAATATTTTCTTTATTCTCCCCTGGGACTTTTCCTCCCCTTCCTCCGTGGTTTGATACGCCCAGTCGATCGAGGCCGGATTCCCGCCCTTTGGGAACTGGATTGGAAAAAAATTAAACATTTATATATGGTCCTTTTGATTTTTTAATGAATTGATAAGTGCTCCGAAAAACAAAAAAATACGCGGATGAATTATCAACGATGTAGATTTTTTTTCGTTTTTCAGAGGAATGCCATCTTCTCTTTGTAATATAATTGAGTTGCGGCTCTTGATTTTGGTTTGTTGTTTTCTTAATTATCAGAATTTCATTACTTTCAATTAATAATATGTAATATTAGCTTCTAAGGTGAAGTATTGCGGCATTCCTTCATACTAGCTCTGAAATATTCGTTAGTCATTTACGCTCACTTTCATTCCTTTGTCTCATGTTTTCATTCCACAGTAGTAAACCAAGCATTTTTTGCCTCCTCGGGAAAGTCGTGAACACCTGAATCATTTTCCTTTGAGTAATTTCTTTCTCAACGATTTTCTTCGACGCAAGAAAGGTTGAGGCTCGTTATTGACAAAAGAGGAAAATCCCTTTACCAAATTCCTCCAAGTATTTCAGCCATAATTTGTGGAATTTGTCTTCCAAATGCCAACGTTTAATGCCTCGCTGCATCCCGTATTGCGTGTATTTATTAAGGATTAGAGCCAAATGCTTAATTTTGTTCTCACGAAGGTTTTGTTTATTATTTTGGTTGATATTTTATGTATTATCATGCTATTTTGTAATGCTTTAACTTTGTGACGTGCAGATCATTTGGCCTTGCAAATTCATTTGTTTCCTGATTGCAAATACTCTCTACTGTCAAATATTTGGCTACTGAATTTTTTCCTGTTAATTTGATAATATTATTTTCTTTTGCGTAGCATTTTGCTAGTATTTAATGGCTATGTTTAACGTACCTAATCTGGATCAATTATGAGAAAACAAGGTAAAGTGGACGTAGCTATGTTACGTAGCTAGTAGATGTGTTCCTGTAACCCGAATATTTTTATGGTATCTATAATTTCATGCTTCTCATACCTCTTGATTCCATAATTACATTTTCTTGCAACCGGCGATTAGTAAAGACATTTACTTATCTATCTCCTCCTAAATGGGTCGTCTTCCTCCGATCCCATACTTCAGATGCTACCCTGGTTAATTTGGTCTCGAAAAAAATACACTCCAAGTGTTCATTTACTATTTAATCTCCCTCAAATTATAATTAGCTGTTGGGATACAAATGAGAATTGACTATGTTGTTGAATGAGTTACTTACGCCACTTTTTCTGTTCTAGGTACGGTTCTTGGATCGTGGAGTAAATTTGTCTTCAAGAAACAACGAAGCGGCTACTGGATTGTTTGAGACTTTTGGTATGTTAATTAAGTTTCTACGCGAATATCACCAGATTTTCCTCCTAACCTCCAGGTTTCCAACTCTACGTTTTTTCCCGATATTGAAGGCTAAAATTAGTGGATTATTTGAGCCTGAAGGACACTCATTTCATGTTTTTTCGTACGTAAGTACGGAAAGGTATCGGAAATGTATAAAGAAGTATAATGTTTATGATCAAGACAGCGGAGAGGTTAATTGGCGATTAGGAATCTGTTTCTCGATAGTTTAACGTGCATTCCAAAATGGTAACCACGTTGGTAAGAATAATCATGTATGGCGAGACATTTTCAAAATATTCATCGCTGAGACGCTACATCATGGAGATCAAAATACATATGTGGGTCAGGTCTTGGTAAATTATACTTTGAAAAATTATTTGTATTTTCTACACTGTTTTGTGTGCATTTTCAGGACGACTTATTATTTAATAAATATCGTATTTTTCAAAGGCTTAGTTGACACTGTTGTACATGCAATCAAAACCCAATATGAAAATTTTAGGAGCGCACATTTATCAATGGCACATGTCCTATATCATTCATTCATTATCATCAGTGATACATGCATCCACTTTGTTTATCTGGCTTGGAATGGCGTCGACTAATATGCTCAGAGTAAAAAAATCTGCTCTGTAACTAAGGTGGGTATGTTCTCCAACTGTGCTCAGTATTTTTGTTGGAATCACACTCATGACTGTACTTAAATTGAAACAAGCAGAAAATTTTTTACAGCACAGCCAGAGTGCTGTTACTGTAGCACAGCCAAAGTACAGTTACCAGACCACGACTAGAGTACAGTTCCTTTGAGCGCACTGCAAGTACAAGTGATGTAGCATAGTTACAGTGCAGTTCCGGAGCACAGACACAGCACATTTGAAGTACAGCATTCTCAACAGTGTAATCTCCGCAGTACACTCTCAGTGAAAATTCTCTGCTACAATAAAATACAGTACAGTCCAGTACAGTTAAGAGGACTGAAATTGCACTAAATGCTGAGTTTAGCACAGTTTTAGCTTATTTACAGTACACGCACAGTGGAGATTTTTTTTCTCTGGGGGGTGCCCACGTCGACAATAATTTTGCCTACCAATGGTTGACTTTGTAAACTGAGAATCGTATTGCCCTACTATCTCCTCCCCACCCACAAGAGTGAATCCAACCACCCAAGGCAGTTCTTCACCCTCATCTCATGCCACCTTTTTCCTACCCCACACACGGCAGAACAGGGGCCCCTCTTCCGCCCCGTTCCATTTCCTTCTCAAATCAAAGTGAATGCTCGACTGACTCCTTCTAGTCCCATTAGATTTCCACTCTTGCTCCCCTTCTCTCTGTCTTTTTTTCCATCGCGCCCTCCCTTCCTAATCCTACTTTCACCCCCCCCACCCACCGCTACGAGTTTCTCCTCCCCCCTCCGCCACTCCAGGAACCCAGGAACTTCTTCTACTCTCTCACCCCAGAAGACTCTGGAACGAACCCCCAAAGATCCCCACCCGACTTCGACACCACTCTCCTCTCTTCTTCCAGCCTATCCTTTTCTCTTCGTTCGAGTCTTTCTCCCCCCCTCATCCCTCCCCCCTACTGAACCGTACTACCTCTTATCTTCTCTTCAAACTCCACCCTTCACCCAAAATCCACCCTCCGCTCCCATCTTCGACTGTTTTCACATCCCACCCCTCCCCATCCGATTCCTGAATCCTTAGCTTTTTTCCCATTTCTCTGTTTTTCTTTCCTTTCGCACTCAACTCATGCACAAACACCTCTCTCCGATTTCAACCTCGTTCCACTGCTACCTCACTCCCCATCTTTGAACGGTTAAAAATGACAGAATAATATAACTTTGGTTCAATTTAAACAAATAATTATATATTTCCTCTCCTTTTGTCACTAACACTTTAAAGAAGACTTTATGGGGAGTAGCCTTAAAGCATAAAAAATCCAACGAAAAGGAATGAATATGTTGGCATGGTCCAATAAAGAGGCACTTTTATATTATTAAAAAGTTTACGATAAAAATGGCTTGTAAAACGCGTTTACTGGGGAGTAAATTTGTGGAATTTGTTGTCTTTGATGAAACTATCATAAAGCTTGTAGCTTCACGTACTTTTATTGAAACAAACTTGTCTTGGACATAAATTTTGAGCATAGGGATTACGTTCATCATATAGGCCTAACTTTTGTGCATTTCATTAATAAGGAATGTAATTACAAAATTATGTTGTCATATCAACAGAGAGAATAAAGTTTTGGAGATTAAACCTCTTTAATGATATTTCGTATTGAACCTCTTGAGTGTGACTAAATTTTTAACATAAGATGGTTTGATTTGGGCATGTTATTCCGATGAAGTCCGTACTCAACGTATCTCAGTAACATCAACGAATAGTTGTTGACGTTCATCTTACCTATTCCCAAAATTCATGTCGCGGAAAAGGTCCATTACATGCCGCGGGTATTGGTAAAATCCTTTGGCGACTAATAATAATCGTTGATTATAAGTGATCGCCATTCTAAAGCTAGATTTGCCACAAGTTAGGACGTTCAATTGCGGGTCGTGTTTTGAAATAAAATATTTGTGGTATCGCATTCAACAGTACCTCCCTAGATTTGGTGGAAAAAAATTATGAACTTGAATAAATAAAGACTTAAATACGTCACCGCAAGTTTTATTGAATAACGCATTGCGACATAAAAGAATTGTAATCCTCGGGCATACTGGAACGCGTCGCAATGCGAAGAGCTATTAAATTAGAATAAAGTATAGAAGAAGATAAGTATAGAATATTAAAGATCAGAATAAAGTTTTTTATTCATTCAAACTCTTTTTATTCACAGTTCAACCCTTTCCAGCGTGTATTTTTCGTTATTTGCGGGGAAAAAATTGTTTACTATTTTATTAGAATGAAAATACTTAAACTTTGCTTGCAAAATATGGTAATTAACAATTACATTCGAATGTTGGCAGATGTCAATAATCAGCACATGTGGGTTTATATGCTTGAATACTTCCCTATTACCCATTGGGGGAGCATATCAGTTTAATCGAATTAAATATTTTATAATTTTAAGTAATGGTACTATTTTTTACAGTAAAATATTCCTTTACCACGTTTAACGTTGCAATGAATCCATGTAAGAGTAGTATACCTACCGTGGCGTAGTAAATGCATAGAACTATCAGCAATTGAAAATTCTTTCATTCAAAATGACATTCAGAAGACAAAGGAAATAGTGATTTCAGCTTAAGCTACATTATTTTTTGTAAGTTATGTAATGTGTTTGCTCACCCAAAATCGCCATCCCTGTCGGAATTCCACTTTTCTCGTTCTTTCCCCGCGCGCCTCTGTCAGCGATCGTCGGAATGGCGACCCACATGAGTGATTCCCCTCGGAGAGTCTGATCTCGAACGATCCCCTCCTCCTCCGTCCACCCTTGCAAAGAATCTCTACCCCCGCCCCCTAGTGGCTCGCCCCTGCCACCGCGTCGTTCCATTGATGCCTCCTCACCCACGGGTGAAATATTAGTTTTTCGCCTTGATGGATGGCACGGAGCAACGAATGGACCGTGACCAATGGGAGAGTGAGAGATGAATGTCTCGCGCTCTTGAACTCCCGGAATGACCGAAACGTCGAGTTCCTGCAATCTATGGACTCCAGCGGCGAGACGTTCGAATACAACTTGCATTCTCTCAAGGAAAGCAGTACTAAAGGAATAAATTTGACTCGGATTTTTTCACCATGCTAGAACCGATGAGGTGGAATGCTTCGATTTATCCCGTAAAAAAACTCAATCTATTGGATGTTGAATTTCCATTCAAGTCAACCATTAATGGGGATTTACTAAACCAATTCTTCCAAGAAAAATAGCCAATTCGCGTTCGACATACCTATTCAGCCCACAAAATTTCATGCATAGTTTCGCGCATTGATATGCCTATGATTACATTGAAACGGCATTATTAGTGGTAAAATGAGGCAATGTATTTCTATCTAACTTCATTGCGGAGGGCAATCAGTAGTTTTTGCAACCAGTAATTGTTTCAATTTCTACTGACTTTAGAATACAGAATTGTACAAATACTTTCGTTGTAAATAGATGGTGATTAGACCTGTTCCTCTCGTTTAAAATAAGTTTTAGCATAGGTTCCTTAGCTAAACTTGATCAAGCACACTTAATTAAATGTTCGATAACTTTTGCTCTGCATCGTAAAAGCGAGTGAAGTCGCGCAATGCTAACACTGGAGACAAGCTGATTTAAGCTCTGCGTGGAGAAGAGCCGAATTAATTCGATAATTCAATATTAAATTGAGTAAATAGATAAGGGGATAGCTGATGCAGTGTTGCATGAGAAAGATTACGTTAAATGGCGTGATTACTTTATTTAAAACATTAATTCTCGCATTCAAAGCAGATATTTCTCATTTGTTTTAAGATGGCTGATCTCTGTGCTTGACGTAAAAAAAACCTGATGTATATTCTATTGGTTCATTATAGTAAAGGTACACATTTTAGGCTGATTTCCAATACTCGCTATGCCTTGTGGATAAATTGAACCATTGACTACTTTCTGTGCTGAAATGGATAGTACATTCTCTCTCCAACGTTTGATTTTCGCGCAATTTGTCAGTTACTGCTTAGGATTGCTTCACTTCACCGAAACCTGAATTCTCTTACAATAACAGGTCAAAACTTAGGTCCGTATCGACTCTTACATTCCATCCCTGTACATAGAGCTTTGTCGCCATCTTCAGTAAGTACTTTAACGCCTGTAACACTAAGTTTCACCCCTATGGTGATTCCAAGCTAGCTCATGCTGCCTTTGTGGCTTTGCCATCCTACAATTTTGGCAGAGCAGACGACTTCAGAAATAAATAGACGATGTGTAGAAAATTAGCTCTATATGTTTACATTCCTAAGAAAAATACTTCAAATGTTTGAATATACATAAATATACGTGCCAAATTCTCATGATGATACACCTGGAAGTACGGCCATGAGATCAAATTTAGATTTTTACAACATGAGTTAAATCCCGGGGTAGCAGAGAGACTATGGAAATTCCTTTATTACATGATAGTTTGAAAGTGGCAAAATTTTTATCTAGTTTTGTAACTATCCGCGTTTCCAGCATAATGACTCAAATTTATCTTTTAAAAAGGAGAAAGATTTATTTTCCTGTGCACTCAAAACTCAGGAATATACCTCTAATATTATATAATTCATTTACAGCGCACTGTTACAACGTATTGGAGTAGTAACATCGGCGAAATTAAAATTGTCGAATTGGTCATTTGAGAATGTTAGACATTGACACGGGGGTTTCTATATTAATACATTTTCCATGTTGCTCAAGTTATCGATCTCTTATAGGTTTTTGTCCAAAGGTTCTACTTCTTCTTTATTCTTCTCCGTCTCTTTATCTTCGAATTTCCATCTCCATCCCCCTCAATCACCAGTGTCAGTTCGGCGTTCGGTCAAATTCAGCGCAAACACGGATAAGGTCGAGGTAGGTTAGCCTTGAAGTTTTTGCGAGGTCCTATTCTTATCTCCGGCTCTCCTTTCCTTTCGGAAAGCGAACGCGGACAAAGGCTTAGCTAAAGCATCCAATCTTTTTCCGCGACCGGAAAGACCACACCTATTTCAACATCAAACCTGACACACAAAAAGGGAGCTCGTCTGGAGCTTTGGGTCACTCTGGTAGATGGAACGTAACCATTGAGCTTGGTGCAGGCACCAATTTCATCGGGGAGTAAATTTTCCCTGGAGGTTTATTCAGTTACCCCTGCCCAAAAATCGAAATAGTTATTAGATTCGTTTCATTTTTCATTTGGACACTTTTCAAAAGTAATTAGAAACGTTTTTTTAATGATTTAAATTTCTCTATGATGTTGTAATGGTTAAAAACTCTCTTTGTATTCTTTTATTAATTTTAAAGTTAATGATCGTGAAGGGCAATATTCAAATCGATAATGTTTGCTTTTAGGTCAGGCACTAAATATTCGTAGTTTGTTTTTATATATAAAGCCAATATTTGCGGTCTGGATATTATGTGACACTAGTAATTATTGGCGACATCTACTCAAGAAATCCTTGATCAACAATATGTTCTGGCCTAATCACCATATTTCACTACAGATTTTAACCATTTAAGAAAAATATGAAAAATTGAATGCTTTTTAACGCAATGGCACCATTTCCAATATTCCAAGATATTATTTTTCAAGATTTTCCAAGATATTATTTCCAATATTCCAATCCAACATATTATTTTAAGCATTTAAGATAAATATGAAAAATTGAATGATTTTTAACGTAATGGCGCCATTTCCAATATTCCAAGATATTATTTTTCAAGATTTTCCAAGATATTATTTCCAATATTCCAATCCAACATATTATTTTAACCATTTAAGAAAAATATGAAACATTGAATGCTTTTTAATTCCAATATTTTTCAATAATGGCTGATTGGAATGGAATACATACTGATTTTCAATACTTTTTTTTTGCTAACTCAAAGAATAATGAACTAAATATACTACTCATATGTCATTTGATCACTGCTTACAATTGAAAACTTCACAGAAATGTATAGCGGCACGTTAATTAATATTCACATCATTTTATCATGATTTAAATGGCTTGATGATAAGAAAACGGGATGAAGTATTTTAGTTTATAATAATCATTAAGAGAGCCTCATAATTAGGCTCTTTTTTGGTAGGTAAGCCGTTTATTCTGTTTCCTAATCTTCACGCCCATAAATTTGGTAATTTAAGCGATCCCATCCAGGTAATTAGGCCTGGAGGTTTTCGTGGTAATGAACCTCGCCGGGGCGCATATATAATCAAACTGGTGAAAAAAAATAAATAAACAAGAGAAGCGGGGCTAACGATGTGTGCCCGGGCACATATTTTTTATCCCTCTCTTTCGCATTTTCAGAGTCACTCTCCGACTCCTCCTCCGCCCTTGCCCGGCGAGGGCGAGAGTATCTGCGCAAAAGAGAGGAATACCCCGAGGGGACCGAACATGCAAAGCTCTCCCTCTCCCTCCCTAACCCCTCCCACCCCTACCTTACCTCCCCTCTCCCCCTCTCTGCGTTGACACTCGAGCCACGTATTCCGCTCCTCGCACAAATTCATGGAAAAATAAACATAAATACGAAATGTGCGCTCGCGAGCGACTCCTTGCTCCCGCAGTGCCATGCCCGAGGCGATCCTCTCTCCCCGTGTGCAGTGACAAGCGAGTGGGTACACGCGGACGTATTCACGTCCACATATTTACCTGCGGTTCGTGTAATAAGACCTATGCATTCAGAGTTCCAAGGGCAGATGTGATGAGCTATTAGTTCACCTCGATGCGATATTTATAGTTTCGGTTAGCTGGATGGTTATTTATTGGCAAAATACCGAAAAACTGAGGATTTCGATATACCGCTTCGGGTTGGCTGGCTAATTATTTATCGACAGAAGACCAAAAACTGAGGCTTTTTGAGCTATTAGGGAAATTTAGGACCATTGCAACGTTTCTAAATAATATGGAACTGTGAAGCGTAAACGGGAGAGGGGAAAGTTTTCTCGCTGAAAATACTCGTCTGGAGACGCTCTTTCCAAAGGTCGGGTGAGAACATGAGGAACTCAGGAACAATATATTTATTTTGATTGGACAACAAATAAAAATTACATGTCGGCCCTGAACCAAATTAAAAGCTAAATATTAGCTAACTAAAACTAAAATTAGTATTATAGAGTCACCCGACCTGTGTTCTGAATTCAAACTCTAAATTTTACAAGTGCCAAATACCACCCTCTCCATGTGCAGTGACAAGGGAGTACGTACACGCGGTCGTCTTCATGTCCACATATTTACCTACGGTTCGTATAATCTGACCTATGTATTTAGAATTCCAAGGGCAGATGTTATGAGCTATTAGCCCACCTCGCATAAAAAATGTGATATACCACTTCCAGTTGGCTGGCTAATTGTTTATCGACAGGAAACCGAAAAACTGAGGCTTTATGAGCTATAAGGGAAATTTAGTAGGATTGCAAGTGGGGTAGAAATATTCGGGAACTGTGAAGTGTGAAAAATTCGGGAATTGGGAATCGGGCTTAAACGGGAGAGGTAAAAATTTTCTCGCCGAAAACTCCCGTCTAGGGAAAAATGCTTTCCAAAGGTCGAGAGAGAACAAGAGAAACTCAGGAATAAAATCTACATCTACTTCTATATACTACCCTGCGAGCCGCCGTAGGGGCGTATGGCAGGGGATGTTAGGACACCAGCCGTGTAAAGATGTGAGGGATTTTTTTTGGGAG
This sequence comes from Ceriagrion tenellum, assembly GCA_963169105.1. Lineage (NCBI taxonomy): Eukaryota > Metazoa > Arthropoda > Insecta > Odonata > Coenagrionidae > Ceriagrion > Ceriagrion tenellum. The sequence goes on along the minus strand of OY720633.1, from coordinate 38,455,772 downwards.
GAGAAATGGTGACGTATATTATAGGAGCGTATATAGTGGAGCTCAGGTTTTATTATGGTAGCTTATTGAGCGCGGAAAGAACGATTCTTTGTACCAATCTGTTCGGCAAAGTATCTCTCATGTTATGTTGCTTCTGTCAGACCTAGAGATGTAGTGAGGCGTCATCATTACATTCTCTGTGTCGCTATAAAAAATACCAGTTCTGAATTTCTTGAGCTAGCTTAGCCTAGCGTGCAGCATCTGAGTCTCTAAATAAGTATTTTGATTGGACAACGACTTAAAAAGTACATTTCAGCCCAAAACTACATTTAAATTCATGTATTATAGGGTCACTCAACCTGTGTTCTGAATTTAAACTCTACATTTTACAAGTACCAAATGGCAGGCTTACCCTGTGAAGTTCAACTAAACAAATGGGACGTCCATGGATATCTCAGGCTATATGAGAGCGAGCAGTAAGAAGGGCCAAGACAGCAGGGGTGGTTTCGGCGAGGTTGAGCAGGAGGGGATGAGGTATAGAATAAAGGCGATTGTTAGCTTTGAAGGGGAGTAAATAGTGGATTCAGTACATATGTATGCGGGGGAGGTTTTTTAAATGGAACTTAGGGAACTTCTTTTCGTCTCCAACCACGGATGGCAGGATTATGCCTTTGTGCCATGGTTAACAGTTCCAGGTTTCTTCAAAGCTTTCCTACGTCGACTGCTTGAATAGCAGGACCTGGTGAGGAAAATGGCATCTTATAAGGAGCAGGCATAAGATACTTGCAGAAGTCCTCGTTATTAGAAGTTCTAGACTATTAGAAGTCCCAGAATATTAGAAGTGTTACACAATGCAGAGTCGTTGGTTCGACGTCGTCAGCTTGATGGTGTTAGCTCAAACGGTGGACGCGCCTCGGGTACGCCCTTCGGCCAAGTCTGGAGGGCAAACAGTCCGCAGGGGAAACTGTACGGAGAGGGGAATTTGTGAAATAAATGGGGGAGGAGGTCTTAAAAACTCCACGATTGGAAAGGGGTTGGAGAGAAAATATGCGCCTGTGTTAGCCATCATTTGATCGAAAGTTCCAAAGAAGCCTTTGTGTAGCATCTCACGTAGAGTTTGGAGGCCAGAACATCATAACAAACACGTAGGATTGGAATATCTTGTAAAAATCTCCAATGTTGCTGCTATGCAAACCCGATTTTCTAATCGATTCTGTAATTTACATTCGCAGATAACGTTCCACGTAAGTTATGATGAGTAATTAATATTCCTATTAAAATTTCCTTATTCTGCGTCCCGAGTCAAGAATAAAATCGCAAACGTATCATAAATTTGCAGGTAAAAGCCTAGTACACATTCATGAGCAAAATCTACCATCATTATGTGCATTTTATAAGATAAAATCAGCATAAATCGCTCAAAACATTCTCAAGTAAAGAAAAAGAATGGTTTTCAATAATAAATACGACCAATTCAACTTTTCACGTTTTCTTTGCTCTACGTCTTAGTTCATAACTCATTACCTAAGATGACCTTGACAAGATTTTTTTAAGTCAAATTGTTTGATATAGGAAATAATACATATTTTTTGAAGGAGCTACGTAAATGCTAAGTTAGTCAAGTAAGAAAAACATTGCATAAAATATTGTCGAGATTTGTGGAACGAGTTTATTATACTGAAATAAAGATGACAGTTGCAGTACTAGTTCAGCTTTTTTGCGCCACAAATGCACGAATGGTTTTCAATAATAAATACGACCAATTCAACTTTTCACGTAAAATTTCTTTGCTCTACGTCTTAGTTCATAACTCATTACCTAAGATGACCTTGACAAGATTTTTTAAGTCGAATTGTTTGATATAGGAAATAAGATATATTTTTTGAAGGAGCTACGTAAATGTTAAGTTAGTCAAGTAAGAAAAACATTGCATAAAATATTGTCGAGATTTGTGGAACGAGTTTATTATACTGAAATAACGATGACAGTTGCAGTACTAGTTCAGCTTTTTTGCACCACAAATGCAACGATTTTTCTAATTTTGTCTTGCAAAAACAATTGAAATTATCCAGATTAAAATTACGTATAATGTCGACACAATGCGTATCAAATATAAATATTTGTAGTAAGCGGTGCAACTGTTACTGTTAAACAGCAACTGTAATTTTTCAAATTTAAAATTTTTTTTGTAAAAATTGTAAAATTTAAAAAAATGGTACGAAGTCACTCGCACGGGTGCATATACACCAGGACTGAACATCTAGTTCGCATAAACCCCCCTCGAAATTCACATTGAATGAAGATGGCTTGGTGGTGTAACTGGCTAATACACCTGGCCGGTAATTGGGAGATCCGGGTTCGAATACCGGTCAAGTCAAACGATTTTTTCATAGCGAATTTCAACCCTGGTGTTTAAAATTTTTTATTTAT